>JABWDB010000048.1:1557500-2295017 GCA_019614645.1 Stratiolaelaps scimitus
CTGAGTGGCAGCTCAGCTATCGGACGGGGCGGAAGAAGTCGAACCAAATTCAGTGGCTTTCCATCGGGGGACCATCGAAGAGAGAGCCAGCTCGAGCAATCCACAGCCTTCTCGTGCCGGTCGCCGTCGAACGTCTGGTGGGTGCCTCCCTTCGATGACAAAGTCCTCCAGCAGACCTCTCAAATATACGCGCGCCCTCCCCCGTTGAAAACCAATCCGAAGTGATATATAAGCATACGGTGCGATGACGCTACTTTTGTATCTATATTGTAACATTGGTCGAAGTAAGCATGCGGACGACTCGCGCAGCGCAACAAGCACATAGTCTGAAAAACAAATCGAGCACTAGGGGGAATAGAAGAACATTATCTAATGAGAACGAAAGACAAATGAGCAGGCGAGTGACTTAGATGACGAGTGAATCATTATTGAACGTCTAGTGTAACCCAGGAACATGTCGACGACAACCTGCCCATTAAGACTCCCTCAGATGGAACGGCCTTGTGATTTCGTCTGAATGAATAAAAGTAACCATTTCAAGCGGAAAAATTACAATATTCCAAGCTATTTTCCTTTTAGATACGATGCATGTACTGCTAACAATGCTTGCGTTGATATATAATGGGGATCCTAGTGGAGTTCGAAGTTGGACTTGCACAAGAGAACTACCATCCGAGTAGCTATTCTTTTAATCAGCAATTGCTGCAGGGCGAGGTTTTACTGGAGGACGAGGTGAATTTTCCAATAACAAATGCACGGATGTATGTGAATTTCTCTACATTTCCAGTACAGCCTCCATACGCCCCCCTCCACCACCACCATTTGTCATTTCTTTCTACAGCGATTTACGTGCCGGCGAAAAATGTGCATACCCTCGCACGTGGCTATAACGCAATCAACTCATTACCTCATGAACAGTCACATAATTACTTGCAGGATGACTCTGCTTCAACAAGCTCATTATGTGTATGTATTAGAGAGACAGAGAGAGAGAAAGAAAGAGAGAGATTGTGAGAGAGAGTGTGTATGTCTCTCTATGGCGAAGTGAGCTTGTGTCTGTGTAGGTTTAACATTCGGGATAATGATGGGCTCACAAAGAGTCCCGTTCTTATTAAAACCAAAGTAACAGAACGGAAGGGCGGCAGAGACACGGCTGGCTCGGTAGACCGATGTAGGCGACTAGTAGTAGTCAGCCGGAAATCGCTACTTTACCTTTGTACATTAGGCGTATTTGTGCTGTGGCGGATATCGAGTGCCTTTGCGCAAGCGAGTCCACTCGGGCTATTTTATGAAGGCGGCACAAAAAGGCCGCCACTTTTCATAGCCGCACAACCCTTTTCCACGGCCCGATTCGCTGTGCCAGCTAACAAAAGGGGCGCTCATTGTCTGCCCTTCATCCATCTATTAGTATTTCTAATTAATAATAATAATAATAATAAAAATGGTAATTAGAATTATCATCATCGTCACCATCACATCGTGTCATCGTAACAGATATTCACGTGAGTAACGATAATCATTATTATTATGTCTAAAGTATCGTACGGAGTGAGCCAGTTCCTGTGCGCCCGCGCTTACCCACACCGAAGCGAGGCAAGATTTTTCTTAGCTCGGGGGGAGGGAACAGCGGCTGTCGACTCGCGATGAGTACCCGACCTAAGGACCATAGGTTAGTTCGTTAGTCCTCCGTCGGACGAGTAGGGGAACCGGGACGTTCGGCGAGGCCGAATTCAGCTAAGCGTTGCAAGCGTTCGGTGTCCTTTTGAAGTGGCTCGTCTCGTGGCGTTTGCAGGACGGCATGGTCCTTCCGAGATCAAGGCTGAGCAGAGCCTTCGGCGCAGATATACTGACATCGTTTGTGCTCGACGAGGCCAAGCAAGGAGACCCCCACCATCGGCGCGGTGGGCTGTCGCCCATCGAACGATGGAAGAGAACATCGTATACTTCCTCCCTTTGTTGCTCATGCTGTGGCCATTGTTGTTGTTGTTGCTGCTGCTGCCACCGTTCATTAATTTATACCTGCCTCATGCCGGTGAGCGGCCGAGAGCGGCACAAGTGCGATGAGAGCACAGGATCGTCCGCGTGATGACGAACCCTTCAGCTATCGATGGGTGAAGATTGAGGCTGGGGAAAATTGAAGAAAGGTGAAGACACCAGTCGATCGTGAATGAGGCAGGAAGGAGGCGATGCCCGCAGAGCTTCGATATCGTTCCATAGATCTCAGAGCGACCTAACGCTGTCTTATCTACACACAGTACACTGTCAGAAGCCTCGTCGCTAACATTGTCGGCTTAACATAATTAGCTTCTCTGAGAGGAACAAGCAGGACAGCCAGGAGAAAAAAAGGATGTGAAGAGTCGTAATAGGATGACGCTATTATATGAGTAGCCACCAATATATATATATATATATATATATATATATATATATAGAACGTACGGTTGATCTTCAGAAATGTGAGAATTGCATTACACATCTTTAGTTGGTCTGGCATCTTTTACAATAGATAGCTCCATTGGATCAGAGGAACATAGCAAATATAGAACAATAGCCCTCATCAGATATCTTCAACAGAAATCAGTAAATCTGTGCAACGTAATTAAGATATGATCAAACACTTGATTAATCGAATTATCAGCTAATAATTTATAATCGAGTTAGTCTATGTCGCTCGAATGCACATTTAGCATACGAACTCTTAGTGATCGATTTACGTTGTAGCCAGCCGAGTGTAACAATTCGGTACGCCGTCGGCGTTAGGCGAATTCAATGATCCCCCACTGTACCGACGGTCTTGTAGAGAAAAGGCCTGACCCTGTGTGATGCGTCCTTCCCAACATCCGCCTGCTGCCTTCATTCGTTCAAGCAGGCCAAGCCAAATCTGGGAGCAAAGGACTAGACGGGGCCTGTTCACCCTCGCCATCAACGGCTCTATCGTCCACATCTTACGCCCGTCGCAGTCTAGCAACCATAGACACGACTCTGGCCGGCTAAGTCAACAGGATTCAGCCTTTTCCCGGGAAGCATGCGTACCACCCGAACCGCAGTTTCGCGGGGGCCAACCTGCGGTGGGTCTTTTCCCTCGGCTCGGTTTGTATGCGACTCAGTCACCGGGGTTCCAGCGTTAGCATTGCAGGGCTGGTTTACGGCGCCTCGTCTCTTCGCGGCGCGGTTTGTCTGTGGGCAAGTCTAATTATATCATACGGATAGGACTGAAGCAAAACACCTACAGGCGACGCTGCAAGAAGTCCTAGACGGGAAAAAGGCCGGCCGAACAACCAGGAAGCCCAGAGAGGGACTCTGCCAACGATGTTCTCAGCTGTCGGCGGTAGCTCTCGGAGCACAAGCATTCTGCAATTTGCCAAACGTCTAAAACGTCCTTTTCGACCAAACCGCAATGAGAAACGCTCCAGAATTGGTTAGTTGTTGTGGGTAGTCAGGATCGTATCGTCCGGGAGAGGCTGCATTAACTCGTTTGCACTGTTGTCACCTTACGGTAGCTATTTTCGTCTGGCGATGTCCTCTACGCCGGCCCGCAGCGAGGGTGGTTGTGTTGGTTGTGAAAGTTTCCTTTGCAGTCGACTTCGACAAAGGTGTAACGGATACAGCAGACAGCGCGGGGGTGGGGGGGACTTGGACGGTGGCTAAGTCTCTGGCTGTAACAAGCCAGAGAGGGCGCAGGTTCGACTCGCGCCACGTGCCTTATACAGAAAACTGAAGCGTTGTAGCAATTGCAGTTCCGTTAGTAAACAAATAATAAAACCTATACCTTTGCATGTATATATATGTAAGCGGCTTCGTGCTCGACGAAAATTAAAGATGCCTACACTTATATATATATATATATATATATATATATAGCATGTCTAATCATGCACGTTAAATGTTATACCTCACTATAAGTATTTAATTATTTATTTCGATCACTAGATACAGTTGTCCACGCATGGCGCGGCAACCGGTACCCAGATGTGGGGTTCAAATCACTACCAACACCAACAAGAGTTATGTGTTAAAAATGAGAGAGTCCCATCCAACCATGTCGATGCCATCATTTTGACTTCAACATTATTCTGCTGCTGTTTTTGTGCTAATTTTACGTCAGAGCGTGTGTCTACCCACCACTTCCTGAGTCTAACGCATGACAAACGAAATCACCAAGGCGTAACAAATGCCACGCTCGACGGCCTGACATCAATAATTATTCACCTCATTTACATGTTTAATTACAACAACTACCAGTCATCAGCTGCTCGCTCCAATCGCCAGCTTGCTTACTCATTTACTTGAGTGACTTAAGAGACTCGGGGGGGGGGGGGGCGGGGGCGGGAGACGGGATGAGACTTCTACTTCTCGGCCCGTTCAGTTCTCCGTATCCCTTCAGATGGTCGAATCGTCCCCCCCTCGTCCGAGGCAGGAAGGCGAAGTGGCCACAACACGGCAATGGGGGTTATCGTCGCGGACGACGCTGGTCGGGACCTAGCTGTTGACGTAGGACAGACATTTGACATTTAATCTCGAGGACGAACGAGGAGCGGAGGACTTGAAGAGTTGCCGAAGTCCTGGATATGTTGAGCGGCGAGTCGCTCCCCCCGCTCCCCTGAGAGGTCAAGGCGGCCAGGACCCTTCGGGTGAACAAGCGCGGCCCCGTTGGGAATCGCTTTATATCTCCTTCTATCCAATTTCTATTCCACCTTTAGTTACTAGTAGATAGATGATTTTGTAGAGGGAAGACAGCGGACAAAAGCACGTTGACTCTGCTAAAACTCAGTACTGAGCAAGCAGACGCTGAAGGTGTACCGTGAGATTTGAATCGGCATGGATATTGTGTTATATGCTGGCCCTTTAACAGCTAGGCGAATATGTAAAATGTATTCTGGTGGCACACTGTACATGATCTTTATTAGTTTCGAAGATAGCGTTGAGGCCGAATAAGATATAGTTAAGGAAGTTTGATTTCGACGCCCAACGGGTCTTAGACCCAACGAAATCCTTCTGGCAGGGTGTACGTAGAATAACTGAGTACACATCTGGGTATCTGGGGTCATATTCGTAAGGGAACAATAATAGTTTACCTTATTTGTATTCTAGAATATCTACACTGGGCCAAGCGGCATCAATGACGGACGTTCGTAGCAAAACCAAGAAAAAAAAGTCTATATGAGCATAATAACTTTGTCGACACCGCTACCTCTCGTAGCTGCCATTATTGAACCCGATATGCACGAGACCGATTCACCTATACGACTGGGTCTTGCCACCGTACAACTTCAATATTTTCAGTCGAGGACATTCTCAGTGTCAATAGGATATGTCGTCATTTTTGGCATAATTCTGCAGCAGTTTGCCGATTCTCTAAGCAGTACTACGATTTTTTTCTAGATTTTATATTTGAATTCTATGTCGTCCTTGTCAATGCTGTCGAGACTTCGTACCTGTACTGTGATGTGACAGGCCTCTTTAGTATTGGTTTTTAGCGAGAACTGACATTTACTTATTACTTTCTACGAGGAGGACTTCAGCGATGTAGCAGTTGCAGTTTCGTTAATAAACACCACACTTTGTTTCGTGTCGTATATGTTACTCAGAGCTGGGAAATTGAGATGGTAGACCGTATAAGGAGGCACATTTGCATTTAAAGGGGGGTGAAGGGGTCCATCTTATGAAGCCCTATACAGAAAGCAGTTGTTCCGTAGACTATATTCAATGTTGGCTGTGAGACAGGCCAGAAAACCTACCTTAGTGTGAAGCTGCAAATAGCAGACACTTCCAATGTGTCCCCCTCCGTTGTAGATTTATTATAGCGCTAGTATTTCCGAGTTGTAACACGAAGGTCTCTCGAATTTGAAAACGAGGAAATTTCCCGCGTCCACTCATCGATCGGACTACAAGAGTCCTTCATTAGAAAACCTTGACACATGCGTTTTCACCAATCGACCGGAAAATGAGTATACCTGAGCAAGACATGACTGCATCTTATCGCTATTTAGTTACAAAGCACAGCAACGTTTGGCAACGTCTCTAACGAGGTACGCAATCAGTGCTGACTTCACCATTAGGAGCATGGTCGACAGATTTAACAGCGACAGAACGATACGACGGGGGCTGGAGAATTGTGCACTAAAATGCACACTAATTGCACGACGAATGTCTCCTACCACGAAAGGTGTCACACAGGTGCCGTGCGGACTTCAATAGAACGAACTGCGTGTTCGGGCTTTTTTACTCATTTTCGCTGCTCGAGTTCGAATTGTTCTACTCGACCTATACACCTACGATGTTCTTAACTAGTTATCAGATATCTACCCCAGCTGTTTTTCCAATTCGTAAACGTATACACGCGCCTAATGCATTTCGATTTCATTAAGGTATGATGTCCAAATATAGAAAGCTCCCTATGCTCCGGCAGACTCGAAAAGGCTGTTAACGACACGCGCCAACCTTGTGGCGACTCGTTAAAACCGTACTTGCATTGTGTTCAACTGAGTTTACATCGAAGTACCCGAGTGCGGAACAAAACTTCGTTCTTTAGTTCACGACAAGGCAGAGATCTTTAGAGGTCTATTATGCAAGTTTGTGTCTCAAACCAGTTAAAAAAAATCACATGCACCTGTTCTGATTCACGTACGAGATGCTTTTCACAGGAATACAAACATTGAATACCAAAACTTTCTAGAAGATAGAACTAGCCAACAGTGATTCTATTGGTACTGTTTTGTTTAATAGAAAAACAAAACCGTACGAATAGTATCACTGTTGGCGCTAGCTCTGAATTCGGTGCGATCCGGCAAACGCGTTTCGTGTGATCGTTTAGGGCGTTTAGACAACCATTTGAGGGATATCTCGAGAACGATTGGCTTTTATTGGCGTCGCTACCAGCAGCAGCAGCAGCAGAAGGCCATTACAATAATGTGAATCCCTGTTTGGCCCACCCATGGCTATTTATTTCACTGTAGCAGCATATCGGCGCTCTAGGATTCGCTCTTTCTCTAGAAGTGTTTCTTTTTCCCGTATATATTTGTGTGGTCTTTCTTTAACTACGTCAGTGTAATGCTCTATTTAAAGTTGTGCCACTCACACTAGAAGCACGTTGTTGCGTCCGGTTGTAAAGGTTGCAGTAATAGGTAATAGGTTTAAAAGGGCTAGGGCCTTTTTCTTTCCTTTTTCATCCTTTTCAATGAGCTATGTCCCCGTCTAGTAGTGACTCCCCTCCACTCTACCTCCTCAATTAAAATTGCTAACAGGGCAATTTGGGCACCGTTTAAGAATAGCTATGGCAATGACCTTTTTCACGGAAAGTGGTCGGAAAAGAAATGGATTTGACTTTTTGAAGGTAGCCAACCCTGTGACCGCCGTTTACGAACGACTGCGAATGGTTGGCCAACCGCACCAATATGGCAGATGGTTGGGACCCATCGATTGAAGTGGACGACATATTTTCGTTCATGATTTTTCCGTTTATGTCTAATTAGGGGTAAAATTGCGGCAACCATTTGATCAATGCCTCAGTATGTCCATTAGCGGTCACACTTTTACAGGCACACCTATGATGAGTGGAAATAATGATCTTCAAGTTGGACTTCCTGGTGGACTTATTTAAATGGTGATATTTCTTTTGCGGTTTGACCCGCCACATTCCACGCGATGGGGTATACGTGCCCCTTTTTAAATAACAAATGGTGCTACTATTGTTCTGTATCATTGTGTCGATTTGTAACAGTGGAGAGTGAACTATAATATATAGATGGTTCATTAGAGTTCATTTCGCAAGTCGCGTTCGATTTCCTCATGTGTGGGACAGGGTGCGAGCCGCAACCGCTGTTTTGAGATCATTAAACACAAAGTTTGCACAACTTTATCCGATTTCGAAGCTCGGCTGCGCTGAAGCCGAACTTTCGGAAGATCGCCTAACTGTGTGATCATTATCATTCAACTGCTTCTTTTCTCTCTCTCGGCTCGAGTCTGGTCAGGATGAAGGCTCTTCTGTTTTAAAGGGTTTTAAAGATTTCATCATCGAGTCTGTTTCAGACGCGATTTCAAGTCGAGTTCAACTCCGCCGTTTCGTCTCAACGCGGGACCGAATACGATGCGCGATATGAATACGTAAGTTGTCGAGAATACTTCATAACAGTTCGTTCATAACAGAGAAATATACAAATGCCATTTATTGCTCAAATCAGCTATATATCATATCATATCATATCGACGAGTATTCTTTATACGATCGCCAATTACGTGTCCAATATCCGAGCATGAAAATATGCTGTCATAGCTGGCGTTTCTATAACTATTATAATTATTGTCCACAGATTGGGACTTAAGAACAAAAAAAACGATAGCGATAAGCAACTTCATTAGTCATTATTAATTGTTCACAAGTGGAAATTCGATCCTTTTTTGAATCTCGAACCATCATAAACAGCGTTTCCAAAAGAAAAAGTGCCACTAAAGCATTTCCATAAACGACAAGACGAATGCCACTGATATGTCCATATACGATGTCTCAACCACCCCCAGACATCTATCGACACAAGCTTGAGCTGTCCTTCGTAGATAGTTGAGGGAACACATGCTTTCATTTCATAGACGCTCAGTGATATATGTATATATATATATATACGTGTGTTTCGCGAAGGGCCGGTCGTCGGCGTCGTCGTCGTCGGCGACGGTATTTGGACGGTACAAACAGGCCACCGCCGTTAGCTATTTACTTTGCATTATCTGCTGCTATGTCGTCGCCTCGGTCGCATCGTGTCCATCGGCAGCGGTGGTGGTGGCGGTGGTAGTGGTGACCAGGGGAATGGGAGGAGGCAACGCTAGAGGAGGACGTGGTGTGTCCTCGATTCTGCATTCGCAATAATATGATATCATCAGTGACTTGGCCAGGCGGCGTTTGTCGTTTTTTGTTACGGGTTGACCTAGCGGGGTGGATGAAGGTGGAGGAAATGTAATGAAATATTTCGACATTCTATCCGTATTTCGCCAGTGTCTCAGGGTTGAAACCCATGACAAGCAGTGTATTAGACATATTGAAAAAAAAGGACATATTATATTATTTGAATCTAAAGTTAAAAAAAATAAACGATTCACTATTAGAAGATAAGTGCATTTTTTGTGAAAAGCAGCCTATCAACGATGAGGAGGGGTATATGAAAAGAATCTATATTTAATAGCATGTATTGCAATGAAAGTCTCGGCTGGCCTATTGATCATTAAGGGTCAGACGATGCCCCTGTTATTAATCTACTATGTCGTGTTGATTGCACGTGCCACGTACAGCGGCAGAGGGCTAAGTGTCTGGTGTGAAGAAGAGATACACTCTCAGCAGAGGATGGTGGTTTTAGCAGGCAGAGGCGTTTTGTCATCCACGTCAACCCCCTGCACTGGATCGGCCCACTTTCATGGAGATTGGAAGCTGTCTCTGGTGGTGACCGTGCGTTCGAAGAAAATTTCCTTCTCTTAAGAAAAAAGTGTCCGGCGTAAACGCTGGGTGACTAAGTGGTCTCTGGATGCAAAAAGGCGGAGAACGCGGGTTCGAGCTGTCCCGCAGCGGGATGACATATGAGAGGACTTGAGCAATGCAAAATTGTATTTCTCTTAATCAACCTTAATAGAAAAAAAACCTTTACACAAACTATGTTTCACCTTTTTTTTTATATTTAATATATTCAAACATAATATGATATTTTGCATTTATCCGCCCTGAAATGTTTGGAAAACAATCATTCCATTTTATCACTTGAGGCTATTTCGATAAGTTTTCTTCATCATCTGCGTGGTGGACAATTTCAAAATGTTGGCAGATCACCGCTTTCAACGTCATTCCTTTTCCCCACCCTATAATAATAATAATAAATAGTTAATGCACTCTTCCCCTAAGGCGCATAACAAGTGTATGCAAGACGTCTCTGGGCAGTATAGTATATATATATATGTATATATACATTTGAATGGCCTCCAACTCGACATACCCCAGAGACACCGCGCGCCGTAAAATAATAAACAGCTCTGTGTTGGAGCGACGCTTAGCTCGTCTTGTACAGCAGACAGCCAACCAGCTAGCCGTCTCATCTCTACAGTGTTTTCATAACAGCAAACTTCAGCGAGCAGCGATAGTATCGTATGTCCATGGGTCGATGGATGTCTCCCGATGCACAAACGTATCTATTTCATAGCAAACACCGCTTGCATGAATCCAAAATGTCCGATCTTCACGGTGTGTCCTTGCACGCTTGCAGATCCTCCTCGCATGAAGATCGGCAAGTGCTTCTTGCTGGCTGTCTCTCCGACTATAGTAGTCGATCGCGCAAATGCGAACGATTCAACCGGGAGACGCGATTGAAGGTAATGATTTATAGCAAAGCTGTGCCCTTCCCATCATCCTCGGGGCGACGTTGTCGACGAGACACCTACGTCTGTCAGAGAAAACCAGAGCGACCTTGGGAGGATGACGCCCACCCTCAGACGATCTTCACTACCGAACAAGCTTCCCCCACCACCACTGGTCCCATGACGTGGCGGCCTTCGCGTTTCCTCGATCGTCGCTGGCTCGCGCCGCTTTGGTGCCGTACACCCGCCGTGACGGCAACAGTTGGCAGTCGTCGCCGCTATCGGTGCCGTTACCATAGACGACGGCGCATTTATCCCACGATTCGGGGTCTCCTCCGTTGTCGTGGGTGATCGCTTCGTGCTTATGGTCGGTGTGCCGCTCCATTGCCGCTTGTTCTTGTCGTTCACCGCCGCCACCGCCGCCACCGCCGCAGACGATGTCGACGGTCGCCTTGATGCTCGAGTTCGCCTTGCGTGTCTTTCTCTCATTTATTATTTGGATACATTTTTTACCACTTCTCTCAACGGCGTGCGCGCGAGTCCACGTACGGGGTCTTTTCCTTTAGGTCTTCGGGTCGCCTGTCCCGGTCGTGTTTCACGCATTCGACGCCGGCTGTTGAACCCCCGCCCGTTCCAACCCCGCCTATGGCGCCGTGACGCTACCCCCATCCACCGCACGAGTTGTGAGTCCCACCGCCCGCCCGCCCCCCAAGAAGACAACTCTGCAACAGCCAACACCGCCGCCGCCGTAGCACGCGCTACGCGTTTGTTTCAACGCTCGCTCGATTTCTCGACACGATGGGCGTGGGGGGAGGGGTGAATGCCTTCTCACCCACGTAAGCTCCTTGGCTAACTGCTAACTCCACGCTTCTGCAACCACACCGGCTCACACACACCTTACACCACTACTAGCTAGCTAGGTGGCCAGCGTTCGACCGACGTCTTTGGCCTCGTTCTGCCCGAGCGGGACAGACAGGAAGCAATTCGGTAGAGGAGAAGCAGGAGGAGGGTGGTGGTGGTGGTTCGAGTCGACGCAGAAGACTCAGATGTAACTGCAGCGGCGAATACCAGCAGCAGCAGCAGATACTCGTATACAGACGCGTGCAGCGCCCGAGAGACGAACAATGGTCTGATAAGTAAAAGCGCGCGTACGCGAAGCACTACGCGAGCATTCTGCTGGGG
Organism: Stratiolaelaps scimitus; assembly: GCA_019614645.1. Lineage (NCBI taxonomy): Eukaryota > Metazoa > Arthropoda > Arachnida > Mesostigmata > Laelapidae > Stratiolaelaps > Stratiolaelaps scimitus. The sequence continues at coordinate 1,569,012 of JABWDB010000048.1, forward strand.
GAGGACGCGTACATGAGGCTGGGGCGATGCGTGGGCGATTGAAATCTCCGTTCTAATGGACGATGACGCTAATGAATCGCCGGCAGTACTGAAACACTGAAAGAGTGAGAGCTGGGATACGGAACAAAGCGAAGGAGAAAAAAAACAGCAACAACAACAACTTCAGGGACAGGCAACAAAACGAAGCTGACCGCCGCCGCCGCCGCCCCCGGCACCATCATCACCCGCAACGCTGCGTTCGTGTCCATGATTATCTCACAACGGTGGTGGCAATGACTGAATGAATTGAAAGGGAGACAGATGAATCTGTTATACGAGGCTGCATCAAAATGGTTTTCTGTTAGAAAGGCCCAGTGACGGTTCGGCCGACGACGGCCCCATTGCTGGGTCCGTATATACGGCGCAAGTTGCATTTGCAGAAGGATTTAATTAGTCGAATGGTGAACTCAGATTCGCTGACCTTACTGATATGGTGATACAAGTCAGTATTGGGGGGCAGTTGTCAACAGCCGGGGCCAGATGATTGTGTAGCGGCAGTAATGAAATGGGAACACTCGCTCATGTTGACTTTCGAAAAGGGGTTCTTGTGAAAACAACATTCAACATTCAAATCGGCCGCTTATACATAACAAATCTTTTGTCTAGCCAATCATGGCAACGGTGAGACGCACATTAGCAATCGACGCCACGTGGATACTAGGTTGTCAGTATATTTGAATAGTTAAGCGCTAGCAGTCATGGTGACGCGCTATTTGAAGGGACCACAATTGGGTCGGATGGCCGCACCCGAATGCAGAGACCATCTCTCCCTTGGATGGGGGGCGCGGACGGAGATTCATTGCTACCACCCTTCAGGTCACTTGGCGTGTTGTTGGCGTTGCTGGTTAATAATGACCACCCTATGGGTGGGGCGACCCATAAAATGGGTATGTTTCATTTCATGTTGTTATTGTTGACACAATCTCGTCGTGTTCAGGTGGAATCGATTTGATACAGGCGTCTCATGGGGGACGATTGATGATTTCGCTGAACGCAGGAGAAAATCGCGTTTCGCCCTGATCACGGTATTTACAACAGGAACGGAACTCTCGGCTAATATGCTTGTAGTATAGTGTATATATATATATATATATATATATATGTATATATACATTAAAGGCTTCATACCCCTTGAACAAAGAGAAATGAACGCCTCGTACAATAGCTCTATACTCCGATTCCACACGTATGAAAGGAAGTCATTGTCAGAGACACCTGTAAATCTCGCAACCCCGCAATAAAGCCTCTTCTTCACCCCCACTCAGCCCCTCTTACTCTGTACCCCCCACCGAACACGGCATTGTGCTGTGCCTTATGCGCGAAATGCACGCTCGGTGACGGCACCGACGGAACAACTGTGCCCGTCTCTAACTGTGAAATGTTAACCAGACAGTGTACCGCTGAGATATCGAGAGTCGGCCGACGCCAACAAAGACGAGTGCACGGGGGAGGACACCATCGTCATATACCGCACAGCACTACAACCTGAAACGGTTACACGGGCAGACGGAGAAATGCTCAGCGACACACGCTGAGCCGAGTCAGACGTTGCCGGCAGCAGGCACAAAGGCGGGGGTCCGCTTGGCGGATGGAGAACCCCCACCTCCCTCGCCCGCCCCCCCAGCGTGTGCATGAATGTTTACGAACGTGCATCTTGCATCACGTGCGCGCGAATACAATGACTGTGCATGTGTGTGTACATCTTCTGCTGAGCTTATATATGCATGAGCGTGTTGCCTGTATTCGCGGATTTTGCCGGGCCTCAATCGGTTCATAATTCCACATCGTACGCGTGGCCGACCGAGTCTCGGGCACCCTGCTCGCAAATCGAGAGAGGAATGGATGTTAGCACTGTTGCGAGTGCTAACGGTCCCCCACGGGTGCTTGCACAGCGGACGGACGCACAAGGAGAGTGGGAGGAACGATGCTCGCCAGCGACGTCGAAAACGTTGTGCGGCAAAACGGTTTTTTTTTCCGCGCATTGTTATGCTTCAGAAGGGCGGGAGAGCAAGCGACGAAGGAGGAATGGGATACAGGAGCTTTGCCCATAATCCGCAAGGTCTGTAAGCGGCCGACTGCGGTTATGCGATGTCCATCGGCGTAAAGCTACCAACGGCCACCGAGGAAGAAGATCGGTGGAAGAGAACAGAGAGGCTACACGCCCCCCGCTGCATCGGCTACAGAATAATGAAACACCAAGAGAGAGACTGCTCAGCACGAAGGGCCTACTTGACGTCTTTCGAGGGTCGACTTCGCCCCGATCTGTAGGGAGTCGTGGCGATAGCGTGGTGGGGATAATCGTCTTGGTATAGTTTGGTAAAGGCAGTAAAATTCTCAATGGTTGTTTGTGCTCACGGGAGAATTGGAGCACATTTCGACGATGGCCCTTTGCAAGGATGTTTTTGTTGGACAGTTTTACAGGGCAGCAACTGTAGCTAACGAAGCTGTTCGCGAGAACTAATCACTTGAAGCTGAATAGGCCCGTCGTATGGGGTAAGTCATATTTTTCAAAGATCTAATATACGATGATGTCAGTGAGTACAGTTTTGTCTCCCTTTCCATATCTAGACAATCAAAATTTCTACCGTATCCCTCGGTACCGCCATAAGCGAGGGTGATGTTTACAATGGAAACCATATTGAAGCTGCGCAGAGATTATCATTCACATAAACAAAGTATTGAATGCAAATTTGAATATGCAATATGGAAAACGATTTTGTACATTTGCTCTATATGCTGACTGTATGGAAATATCTCAGATTCATAATGCTACAATGTGGTATATCTCGCCTACGAGACGCGCGTACTCGAAGAGGCAGTTCGCTCTCATAGCCCACAAATGGACTTTATTGTCTTTTGTAAACGAACATTTCTGCACAGAACAAAAGCATACATTTTCCTTTTCACAGGGAAATAGCATCCGAAGGAAAAAGTGCTCAGACCGTTTCCTAATCTAGAAAACGCAATTCATTAGTCTTTTCATCTAGCTAAACCGCATGCGATCGCGCTGTTGAAAGAGGCTCCATTTGCGTGTTGGGTGGCTGTCTGCTGGCAGGGCGATGGTTCATTCCAGTCGTGTGTGAAGACGCAGAAAGACCCCCCAGCCCCCCCCTTCTGCAACTCCGATGCAAGCGAACCCCCGACGCTCGTGGAAGAAGCCGTTGCCTGCACCCGCTGCCATTGCGCCGCTAAAGTCGGGGCCTGGTGGTAAAGGATTGGCTTTATTAAACCTGCCCTCTACCCATTCCCCCATACAGACTAAATACCTCGGAGGCATTCTACTCGTTTTTTTTTTTGCGCCCACGTTCCCCATTTTCTTGTGGGCCAGACGCCCGCGCCGACGCCGCTCCCGAGTCGGCCATAGGCGTACACCAGCTATGTTATACAGTAATATAGCGAAACGCCTGCTTACTGTGCCCCTTCCCTCATCCGCGTTCTCCGTCACAGTCCGTCGGAGAACAGCGGAACAGGCCCAGAGTAGGAGGAGACGAGGAGAGGGAGGCGGCGTAGACGCCATGGAGGTTGAGGGTGAACTGAGCGCCCTGTGCAATATGTGCTGAACCCGTCCAGCGTCAGGAACACCAGCAGCCACAGCAGCAGCAGCAGCAGTCGGCGGCGGCGGTGTTGGCGGCATAGGACTTTCGTCCAGAGTAGCACAGCATAATACTACTCTCTCTCTCTCTCCCTGTGCTGAGGAGGCTCTCTCTCTCGTATCAACGCAGTGCTCGCCTTGCCACGCGCGGGGACCAACTTGGCAATTGCCTTCGTCCGAGAAGCGGCATCTGTTCAAAGCGGGCCAACATCTTTGCTTTCCCTAACTGGCTATCCAACGAGACAACTTTTTCGGCTGGGCAGGCAAGGCTCTTTTCTTCATCGTTCGGTTCGTCTGTGCCGCGGTCGCCGTCATGTACCTGGCCTACCAAGGCCACCGACACTTGCAGCGATGCAGATAGGCTGAAAGTAGCTGTACCCCGCTTCTGCAAGGGGTTGTAAATGATGTTTTGTTAACCCTACACGCCTTTTTCTATGGGAAAAAGTCTCTGTGAGATGCTGCTCCTTTTCAAGCTTGGGGGATATATCTATTGTTCGTAATAATTGTATGTGCGAGTTATGTGGATGACTAATCTACTACTACTAGTATTAGTATTGATTGCAAGATGATGATCACGCATTTCGTAATGCGCGTAAGACTCTTCGGCGAATCGCTGGTATTGAGGGGGTCGATCGGAAACGAATCATCTAAGTCGGGTCTGAGGTTATTGGCCTACGACTTTGAACTGTTAGGGTGTGGGCAGTACGGGGTGGTCGAGAGGCCGCACCTAATTTAAGGCGATCAGAACAGCTGTGTGGCTTTCGGGATACCGTGTACCAAGGTGGGATCTCCCACTTGATAAGATCAAGTTGCGTATTGGAATATATAGAATAATATTGCACATACAACTATTGAAAATTTGGTACCTTTGATTCGGAAGATCATCGCTCGAAAATAGATTTAGTCGTCCTCTCTTGTTTAAATAGACCTAACCCACTAGTGCGTGCTATACGTGCAGCAACGTATTAGCCACGAATTAAAGCTATTCTATAATATATTAGGTCGTCTGCCAGCGGAGAAGTGAACCGTGAGGCGTAAGGCACAGATCGCCTACGAGCGCTGGCCTTTTATCGAAGCTGAAGCAGTTGAATCGACGTTGCCTGTATGTTATGTGAATGACACTGTTCGCAGGCTCAAAGGTCCTAGCAAACGCCACCGCCCCATTGGTCCTAGTCGTCGTCGTCGTCGTCGTATTGAATTGCGCTGACGGGTCGTTGGCCAACCGTTATCAAGCCATTGTGGTCGTATCAACTTCACGTGCGGGCGCCGCAGGCTAAGCGCAGGCAAAGGGAGGACGAACGAGCTCCCGGGGGTTCGCGTAGGGGGACGGGGGTTGCTGGGGACAGCAGGGTGCGAAGAAGATGCAGAGTGACGAAGACCCAAGCGAAGTCGTCCTGTCGTCAGCCTCTTTCTCTATCTCTTGCCTTCTCTCTCTCTATTTTTCTCTCCACTGCTTCTGTCGGGTGGCTGGTGACGCGAACAGCGCTGCTTGGCGAGTTTCTTCGTGGATCGGGTTCTGACAGGTTGGCAAGGTATTGTCCTGGAGTCGCTATCTTGCGGTAACACTCGATATATTCTCAAATTGCTCTCGGTTACTGGTCCGAGCCGTGCTGGTCCGAGCTATTCTTCGTGGCGAGTACCACTTCTGCCTCCGTGTAGGAGCCCGTCGCAGGCCTCCCCGAAGAGTACCTTCCCCACTCACCGGCCACTTGGCCAAGCTGCTCGACGGCGATCGGAGCCCAAGCAAGCGGCGAAGGGTGCCAAGCTCCCTTGTAGATGCACCCAGCATAGCACCGTGCGTTTCGAGTGTAGGCCCAGCCGCCTGCGTGACACCTCTGCCAAAGGAGTTATAGGTGTCCTATTCGCGTTGCGTTGGCCGTAATCCTGCGGCGCCAACAACGTCTTTTGTGGCCGGATCAGCACCTATTCCTCTCTCTCTCCTTGTCCCTTTTCCGTATCGCCACTTATTCCTCTAAGGCTACCCGCAAGTCTACCTATGGGGTGTCGGCACCCCCAACGACGTCTATGAATTCAACGCATTGTCACTTGGCTAATAGAGAGAGAGAGAGAGAGAGAGAGAGAGAGCGAGAGAGGGAGTCTGTGAGGACCCTTGCAGATCTCGGTCTGGAGTTAGGCTGCCAATCGGCCGGCAGGCCGTACGCTTCGTCGAGGCACCGCCTTGCTCAGCCGACGAGCGCCTCGTCGTCGTTGTCCCACGTCGACCCTCGGGCGACTCCACTTCCAGCAAGGCCCAATCGAGCGCAACCGCAGAGAGTGAGAGAAAAAGGGACATGGTGACTTTCAGAGGGAAACGGAGCAGAGCTCGCTCGCAGAAGCTTCAGCTGCTGTGTGTATGAGGGCAGGGCTGTCCGCCAATGAATGACTGGATGAATGAATAGGATCGAGGAGCTTCTTTTTTTTCGCCCTTTATTAAACACTGTTCATTCATTCGGTCTTGAGGTAGAAGAGTCGTTGGTGACGGCTTGGCCGCCGCCGCCGCCAACGACCGTCGACTACTGCCATCGCTCCCGTCCTCATTGATTCATTGAACGCAGGCACAAGCGTAGCGGGCCAGCGCCAAACCTTCGGCTGTGCACCTCCTAAAGCCGCCGCCCCCTTCAATTCTCCATTGGCTACATCAGGGGGCGGGCGAGCGAGAGAGAGAGATAGAGAGGCCAGCTGGCCGCCCACTCGGCCAGGCTGTCTCGTTTCTACCATTGGGCTTCTTCACAGTCAACGAACTCCAGCAAGCAGCTTGGCTCACCCGCGCCGTGTGTGTGTGTGCCTAAAGACACTGCCGTCATTGACGCCGGTTCACAATGGCGCTCGTGGAGAGGCCGGCCTCTACAAAATAAAAAGGAGCGGTTCCTCGCAAAAGAGCACACCTAGGCAAATATATCGGTATACCATCCACGGGCACTCGTTCGTGCGGGTCTCTAATTTCTCGCGAGCTATCCGTATTACGCTGACTTCGAACAAAAAAAACACTAACGATGAAAAGCTATTGAGCACACCCTCGGTGATATTCCCGGCAGCGATGACGCCTTTTCTCATTGTAGTTCTTGCGGCACCATGCTGGCACTGCATTATATTCCACAGTTTGTGATCACTGGTTCATTGCTTGCGACTGTCTGTGGTTAGCGAGTCTCCAGGCGGCACATATAGCATTGTGCCGCCCAGCGGAGATGGACTCCTCGGGCAGGAAGGATGTGTTTGGGGCTGGGAGCTGGGCTATGTCTTGGGCTCGTGTTTCCTGCAGCGTCCCCGCCGCAGCCTCTTTAGGTCTCCCAGTCTCTATCTCTCAAACACAGACCGACAGACACCTACTTTTCCTCAATTTCTTCGTATTTCCCCGCTGGCGAGTCCCCCTCCGATTCATTCAGGCCGCTTCCGAGACGGGGTGGTCCCGCCTTACCGGGTCTCACTACCGGAGTGCCCGTAACTCAAATTGTCCAGCCTTAACATCTTCTGCGTTCTCCCACCGCGTCGACGGCAAAGTCGGAATGACGAGCGGTGAACACGAGAATGGCGTAAAACCCTTGCTATTACAGTCAGTGGAGTCAAACTCGCTTGCCGACTTCGATGGCTGGCTAGCTAGCAAGAGGCGGGGACCGGCCTCCATCAGTGGCAGATGGCCTGTTCCTTGGCCGGCAGAGACCACTGACTCAGCAATGGGAGTTTCCGGAAGAGGCGGGCCAGACCACCACCACCACCCACTCTTTGCGTGTTTCGCGCATCAACCCTCGATGAACGTTCGTAGTCATACCGTGTACTGTAGGTGCTGCAGTGCTGTGCTAAACGAAGGTAGGGCCATGTAGGTGACTTCGAACGACAATAGTCGACGGACTCTAACGACGAACACGCATGAATTCGTAAAAGTGCTATGCACCAATATATAATAGCTACTGCAGGGAGAACTGCAGGGGAGGCTCGATTCCTTGTTAGAGTCGGACACCGTAATGCCGGCCGCTGGGTAATGATGGAATGATCGTTCACTGTACAATAGAGCAGAGTCCATGCGAGTGTCAGCTACGGCAGCTACACGAGTGGATTTCGTGTAGAAGCACATCGGGATTCAGAATGGATAATATTTATTATATGTGGCCCGGTGTTCCCATGAAACCCGGAAGGTTTCTCTACAAGGTCGGGCCAAAATACTGGATTTAAATGAATTTTATAATACCATACTGAGTTCGAATAAAGACGCCACTCTATGAGACTTCACTAGTACGTTTGTATTTGTCAACCACAACGAAATGTATGCAGCATACGATATACTACTATTTACCATCAGCGCGGCTGTGAATAGCCTATGGTCGAGTCAGCTTCGAGTCCCATGACGTGGTGACATACAAGAGAACTTCTTAAGCATTCTAAAAATTGCAGTTCCTTTAATAAACCAATAAACCTTCACCTTTATCCACTGGACCTCAATATGGGTTATAGATATTCCGCCACCTTAGATTGTGTCTCATTCAATCGTGCTAATAAAATGAGTTGAAACTATGATTAAACGGCAACTTGACTGTGAAATAATTCTGTATATACGCATCCTCCGGATTACGGCGCGTCTTGATGGGTGGGTGTAGCAGCTGCTTTCGGTAGTCTCAACGAGGTCTGTCTACGTTAAGCTGCCACAGCTTTTACCCAAAAGTAAGGTCTGGCCACCTCAAGCCAATGCGCGGATGGCTTGCTTGCAGGAAACCTTTGCAGAAGCATGTATAGGTATAGGAGACATCCTTTCCCCCGGGCGCAGTGGGAGAGGCTCTCCTCAAGATGGCAAACGGATCTCTGTAAAGTGAGACCCTGCCTGCTCGCTTTGCGCTGCTGGGATGTCAACACCCCAGGGCGGACGAAGGGTGCCGACCTCTAACCCCCCCTCGCCTTCGCCGCTTCGTACAATATATACCGTTCCCCAGCGATCCCCCCCCCCCCCCCCAAGTACAGCCGGCCTAATCTCTCTGACACTGGTGGCAGTAACAGCGGAGGTAGTTGAAGAATCGTCCTGACACGCCGCTCAGGCGGTAAGTGGACAGCGGGGTTCGCTTCGCCGAGACCCCCGACCGCCAGGGTGTCCCTCGCCCGATGCTCCGCTACACAGTAGTAGTAGTGGTAGGGGTACTAGCAGCAGTAGCTGGCGACGCCACCTCGAAAGGCACCTGCAACGATCGAGGGGACTCTGTCGCCGTCGAGATAGATTGCTAGCGAGATAGGAGTCGACGGCCGACGGGGGGGTCCAGCCGTGCGGAGATCAAGCGGCAGCATCCTAGCGAGAGGTGCGGAAGCGACCCACCTTCGCGGGCACACCGAGAGCGGCGAGCGCATCAAGCATCGGAGTAGCAACAGCAGCGACCGTTATCCCAATGATATCGGATGACCATCCGCCGACGACGACGTCGCCGCCTGCAACAATCGTCTATCAGGGTCCGAGATGTAAAATATTTTCTGTGTTCTTCAGCAGCCAGGTTTCATTGGCGCCTGTGAGTTGGCCTCGATTATGGCTAGCTACAGAAGGATACGAGAGAGAGAGCGCGGAGGGTGGAGTTGCTGGTTTACAGTGTCAATATCGATCCATTGCTGCTCGGGTCACCGTAAGAGGACCTTATCCCTTCCCGTATCTCTTCCCGACGGAGAGATGCACCGAAGGAGGATACTGCTGACTGACAAATTCGTGCGAGAAAGTGCTGACCGGCGAATTAATGAAGGTGAACGACTGGGACAGATCAAAATGTTCTATTCTAAATCTGTTATAACAGCATACTAATATGTCATGTTATCTACTGATCTATATTGAATTGTCCTATATCATATAATAGAATAATCAGTGATGGAATTAGGGACAGGGTATCATTGCCACCTCCGAGTGAGGCGGTCGCATTGCCTTAGCGTTGTCATATATATATATATATATATATATATATATATATATATATATATATATATATATATATATATATATGTATATATATATATATATTATATATATACTACTGAGAAAATAATCATTATAGATTTATTTTTTCAGTTGCAGTTATCTAATGACCAGAACACCGCCTATGCGAGACTAACTAAACGTTGACAGTTTCGAGAACTTTTATTGTCTCCCTTTCCGAAAATGCAATACATACTTCGATAGAAAGGTACATATATTAAAGAAAAAAAATCTCTATAGATGACCATGCATATTATACTAAAGCTGCAAATCTGCCCCTCACCTGCATATCTTAAGCCTCTCAATCTTGCGCATGGCATTGACATACGCTGCTCCCGTGAGACGCCATCAAGTCCACCATGTCCGTTCTGACAGAGCTATCAAGCCTGTCTGTCTCGTGGCTTGGCGAGACTCGTCTTTGTCTCGCTTCTTTGTTTGACAACGAGACAAAATAGCAACGAGAACTGCGCCTTCATCGACGCCATTTATGACGGCGTCCCAGACCGTCTCAGTGTGCCCGTTTACGACAATGAAGGCGGTGTCGGTGGCGGCCATATTTCGTTGAGTTTCGCCGCCGTCTAGGCTAGCCACGTATGCTTACGTTGGACGCTGAATAGTGAGGGTCTTTTGGGTGTAGGGCCCGATGTCCTGATAGGCCCGACGGATGGCTGTTACGTATGACGAGATGATGTACATATGTTACCGGTTATGTTCGCTCTCCATGACGGTCTCCGCTTGCTGCATTCCCACATTCGTACGCAGGAACAACAACGAGGGCAGAGCGACAAGCATAGAGGAAAAATACGAGAGGGATAGCCATTGGAATCGTAGGCGTTAGGGCAGGTCTGCTTTGACGTATAAAGTCGTTCTAGCAGGCGTCGAAACGCGGCGATTTAGTGCTTGACCCCATGATGCCTAAGTGGACATAACGTTGACCAGCGTCTTCTTTATGCGTCCTATACGCCTATACGATGCCCTCCTTGCGCCAAGCCATGCCGGACGGCTCGACAGTGTTTTGTCAGTCGACGAAATTTGAGAATACAGACGAGCCGACGCCGGCCGACCGCACTTGGGTGACGGCGAATAGCTCAACGATATCCACCAAGGGATCGGGGTGCAGATCACTGCGTGGATAGGTGCGAGATTATACGAACGTGCGACGTGACTTCGCAGACATGAGGCCGCTGGCCGTCTGTCCCTCTCTCTTCACAGGGAGCATCTTAAGCCCACACTTGCTTCCGTGCGTCTCCTTCAAGCTGCGATCTTCCCAGCTGGTTTTTTCCGCTTCGGATGAACGAATAGGTCGGGACGGGATGAGGGGCCGCCGACGCCAGTCAACGGCCATGGTGTCGTTGGTAGGAAGAGATTTCCCTGCGCTGGGAACAGGGAATAAGCGACGGGCATTGCTTACTTTACAGCTCTGGCCTAGCGTCGTCCTGCGCAAAGACCTCCTTGACGCGAGCGAAGAAACAAAAGCTAAGAAAAGGCTTGAGGTTGACGCCCGCAGAAGGAAAACAGTAGGGAGACATAAATGATGTCGGTTGAAGTGAACGTGTATGAAATTCGTAACGTCCCGTCATATCATGCATTCGGTGTCCATCGATAGATGGTGTGCTCAACGCTCACTGAAACGGGTCGCAGCTCCCGCAGGGTGATGTATACAGATATCGTTGAGCTGGTGTAAAGTAAAATGGCATACGGCTTAGATTTCGGTTCGCGGTTATCAAGCTGTCCTTAACTGTTCATCCGAGCTAGCTTACATTAGGGCGATAAAGGCAGATTCATAAGCGAACAAGAATTGCTACCATAGTCACAAAGTAGTTATACACATGATGGCATTGATATACACGTGAGAGAATAGTTCCCACATGTGCAGTCAAACGGGAAGAGTGAACTCACTCTATTGCGGTCAACATGCCCCATCACATATGACCACATGGATAAGTCCTCTTCAAGCGACGAAGACCATGGTTGTACCGGTGCCAGCGAGCACCTCCACTACGGCAGCTGCGCATGCGACAACTAGCAGCTGCCGTAGCCAGCACAATTTCTGCTTCACCCGACTGCTACTCTGACCTTTCCATCCGGAACACAGCGCAGTAATTGGGAGCGCAACGCAGCCGTCGCGCGTCCCGGCACACCTCAGAATCTCCAGGGAAATGAACCTCTCTATTAACATATCAGCTGGCCGTTGCCTAACCCGGCCACTGTCGGTTTGTGTCTATCGATACCAACGGGCCAACCATCGGACGGGGCCTGCTCGTGTACCGGCTTGATCGACCTAGAGGAAACCTTCGGCAGCAATTTCAAAGCAATTTTGAGATCGCTTCCACGCGAGGCGCTACTCGTCATTCGCTATTGGTAGGAACGGCTTTACGAGAAGACCCCGAACAATTGCTATGCGCTGTCCATGGGTGTAGCGATTCCGATTCTTAAATGAACTAAAATGCAATAAGCTGCGTCAATATGTGAATATTGTGAAATAAATGAATGCGAACGATATTGAACCCAGCGACATGCCAGATTCAACCTTTCTAGTTCGTCGATATTCAGAGGCAGTTGATATACTTCAACAGGCAATGTAGATATGATACTGATGTGCGTAGTGAGCCCGGAATTCACCGCAAGTGTATGCACCAGCAGCAATTTTGGCATTTATGATATTCTCGAGTAGATTTCTGTCGAATTCGAAAATTTCCAGAGAAACAACTCTTTTAAATGTGGCCGAATAACACATGCATGCGGTGGACACTGGAGTGAGCCTCTACACATGGCGTTCATGCAGCGTTGTACCTGTTCGAGTTATATGCATTGACGCACCATCAAAATGTTGAAATTAATCATCCTCCTGAGACTGAAGAGGTGGTGATGGTAATGCTCGGAAAGGTTCGTCACTAGCTAGGTAGGCATATTGGTTGAGAAGGCTCTAGGCCTCCGTTCAACAAGATTAACAGGAACTTCTCGGTAAAACTGGAAATTGAAGGTTGTTAAGAAATCACCGCCACGGACCTGGCCGATGCTCCTGGACAGTGCAACGTATAAGAATCCGCAAGTAAAAAGGTAAAGGTAAACGATTTATTGGTTTAGTAAATGAACTACAGTTTGCTACAATGCTTAAGAAGTTCTTTTTATAGAGACAGATTGGTGCTGACTCGCCCGCAGCCAGTTGAGTCACCCGAGCGTTTTGCCCACCTCTGCTAGCACTCTGACCAATAGTCGATTAGCAGAAGGGAGAAGGGCGCAGTTAACGGACGAACTGACCTATGGTTGAAACAGAGAGAAACACCAAATTCGAGCTAAAAAAGAAGCTGATTCATGAATGCAATTTCTCTAATGGATCCATAGGAAACAGGCGGGCGGGCGGGGGGAGGCTACGCTGTGCTTCAATGGGCTTCTTCTTATATTTCTAGCCCATACCCTTGACTACATCGATACTCGGGGAAGGCATAGAACAAAAAGCCGCCTACGGTATGATCTTCTTCCGTGTCGGCATAGCGAACATCAATGTAAGCCACTATTAACATGTACCTCGTTACGCTGTAGAGGAAATGCACGCCGAAATCTAACATATATTATCTATATGCCATATTACAGTATGATTTACAAAAAAAAACCTGCACTAAAGCTACTTAGGGAGGATAAATGACCTCAGTGCCGTAGTGGGCGAATTCGCGTGCGTCCGCCTCGCAATCGGACGAGGCACATAGGTTCGATCATACGCGTTCGATTCCCACCGTTGCTCATTTGCAGTTCAACACGGGTCTCTCCGAAGCCTTATGCCGAAAGCAACTGTGGACTTACTGTTAAATGTTTATGGCTAGGAGTGAGCCCGGGAAATGTATTTTTTTCTAGTATAAATCATCATATCATCAGATCATAATCAAATGTTTATTCTGCAACTGCAATATACATACATATGTTTAAGTTCTCGGTAAAAAAAAAGTAAAAAAGTTGTAAAAAAAAAGTAAAAAGGTTGATTGCACCTCGTTTGGCTATTGCCATTTGACACAAATCTATGACCTCAACGCAGTCGAGCAGAATGTGAAGTCAAACAGCCAATACAATATATGTACATATATACACACCACATCCACTGTGATGTGAAATGACCTCGTATTATAAGCTGGGAGGAAATATTCGTTTCTACGAATTTCTCGATCGTATGATTCTACCGAATTTCCATTTAAGATCCAGTGGCACTCATTCAGCGAATGATACAAGAACAACACTCGCTTCGCTCCTCGGCAGCACAACTCTTATTGCTATGATTAAAATGTACACGATAGACATAAATGCGTACATTAATACCATAGTCAGCCGGCCTCCAGCTAACTGAGGCAGACATCCGCTTGAGGTGCAGCACTTGACGGGGCGGACCGGTTACGAAAAGGATTAGAGCAAGTGAGTAACAGTGAGCGAGGGTGGAATTATTATTATTATTATTCATACAAGCGGAGTGACTGTCGGAACTCACTTAGTGAGCTTATCCAAAGCATACCTAGTGAGCTCTAGGGAGAGCAACAACACAGAAACATCAGGAATATTGGTTTTTTTTTGTTCTATTTAATCGGAAAGCCCTGCCCCATGGCCATAACAACCCGCCATTTGTATTATAAAAGAGGTCGCTTCTTCCGCTCGAATTCACACACACACGCTGCAGACAAGCAATGCACCGACAATACGACAACAACCGTTACTACTGGGCCATCATGTGGGAGACATCCGCTTCAATAAATCAGGGGGCGATTGGCACGGGATGAATAAAAAGCTTAATGGGAAGGATTGACGTAAAGCTTCCAGGCACCACTCGTAACAAGGGCCTAAGCAACTGGGCTATATACATAATGTGCTTGCCTTCCTTTAATCATTTTTTTCGCAGTTCGATGCATAAGTCATGTAAATCAACATTGAACTGCTCTAATTTCGACCAGAATATTCAACAAGGTTTTCAGGCTGACTCTCAGCTAACAGTTAACGTCCACGGTACAACTGCTTTTAGCATTGCTTCGTAAGAAGGGTCCCTTTTAAATACAAATGTGCAACGGTGGGGATAGAGAATATTCAGAAGATTAGATAAGCTCTATATATATATATATATATTTGTAATTATTCTGCTACTGTGTATATATTTTACTTGTCAATAATTGTGTTAAAGATCGACGATTATACCTGTATATATTGTTAAACTTTGAATAGCGGGCAATTATAGCAATAGTTGTCAGTCGACTGCCACAGGTCTCTGTCACCGGGACTAAATATGCGCACCGGACTGTGGTGTGCCTGGTTTTTACAATTATTTTATTTTATTTTTTCAGATTGTCCTGACTGTGTTCTAATTCAGATTATCCTGACCTTGTTTTATACACACCTTTATCATATTTTTTTCGCGAGAACTTAAGCATTGTGAAACTGCAGTCCCGAAAATAAACCTCAAATAAAATGAAAAAAAAAAAAAAAATATATATATATATATGTAATAATTAATAATGCACTGCGTATCTTAGAAAATTGAGGTAATCGATAGAATAATTTAGCACATCAAGATGACATTGTATCTACTTAGCAGCGAGAGCGAATGGGATGATAGTAGTGGATGTATAAATAAAGAGAAATCAAAATGAGAACTTCGACGACACGGTCGTATCGTTAGCCTCCGTGTGAGCTGTTTGTATATCCGTGATCCTTCTGCGTGGCTTCCCGTAACCCGGCTCGTGATGGGGAGCTCAATTCTACGTAATATCAATTGATCAAGCAACTATCTAAACGTCAATGTTTCCGGGCAGATTCTCAGCCTTAAACATTTAACTGAGTCGCTGGTACAACTGTTGTTTGCATGACTCTCTTCATAAGGCGGACCTCCCCCTTTGAATGCAAATGTGGAATTAGATTCGGAATCGAACTCATGTGTGCACCTACGTGTTGCACATCCAGTTGCAAAGCAGCTACTGTTCCACCAGTGACAGAGATTTTGACAGTGGTGACCACGTAGTCAGGGTCGGGACAGGACATATCACATTGTCAAACAGGTGCTTGCTATATGCGCAAGCTCCATTTGTGGCGCGGAACTGAGTTTTCAGCGGAACTCTCGATGTGCACTCATACACGCCCCCTGTGTCGCCCTAAAGTGAGGTTATCGCATTGACTTCCCTGGTTAGACATTACCTCGTGCAGTCTGTCCATACCGTAGCACACGATGGTCGCCTCTGACACCCCCGCTAGCGATATATACAGCCGTGCAAGTAGCTATAATAGTGCCAGTAGTCGGGGTCGCAGCGTGGTGGGGGGTCGGGGGGATGTAACCTAGTGCCAACCGGCACCGAAGTAAGAGAATGCACGAGGTAAGCGGCGCTTCTGCCTCTGTAACCCCTGTGAGCGTTCCCTCGTGCTGCAGGCCACGGCAAGGCCAGTTCGTCCGACAAGCCGTTCGCCCGTTCTCTTTTCGTCTTGTCCGTTTTCCCTTGCGAGGCCGCAGCCTAGCGCTCCTGCCGCCCTCGCAACCGCCAGAGAAATAGGCCCACTGTGGGCCTAGGCCACAGGCTCTGACCGTAGGTCCCGAGTAGAGGCGGGGCATCTCCTTGCTCAGATTGGGTAATTCAATCAGCAGTGAAAGTCGGAAAAGCCGCGAGGGTGCAGAAGATGATCCCATGAATAGCTAACTGCCCCCAGGGCCTGTACGCGGCTCCGTTCCACACTCTCACCTCATGAACGTCAGGGAGCACGACGAAAGTACATAGAGAACGAGTGGAGTGATAGAGAAAGAGAGATATATAGAGACACTAACTCCTTCAGCATCTTCAGCCTCGTGCTCGTCGGCTATGCAGTATAACGCTGGCTTCCTCCACCGAGCTGACCCCCATCGTGACCTGATGGTGCCGGGACCAGGCCAACGTTCGCAAGGGCCAACGTTTTCCCTTTAACCTTCTTCAACCGTTCCATCCTCTTGGCCCAACCCCCCCAACCCCCCCCCCCCCCCAGGAGTCAAACGTGCGACCATAAACGGGCTGCCCGCTTGCCAACGGACGGCAAAGACTTTCCCCCCCCCGCCCGCCGGCAGTAGTGGAGAAAATGCGGATCACTGTGACCGACACACGGTGTGGAGGCCCCGTCCTCCCCAGGACGAAGGGCCAGTGCTGCTGCTGCAGCTGCTCCGTCACTCTCATCTTCTCTCGTGATTCGTCTTTCTCTCTACTGCTGCTGCTGGTTATTTGGTCTCTCTCTCTCTCTCTCTCTCTCTCTCTCTCTCTCTCTCTCTCTCTCTCTCTCTCTCTTTTCTCTTTCTCTCCCTCTCTCTCTCCCTCTCTCTCTCTCTCTCTCTCTCTCTCTCTCTCTCTTTTTCTCTTTCTCTCTTTCTCTCTATCTCTCTCTCCCCCCCCTCTCTCTCTCCCCCTCTCTATCTCTCTCTCTCTGGGTCTCGAGTGGCCAGGCGGGACAAGCGCTAACCGGGTGATGGTAGTGGTAAAGGCGACTTTTCGTTGCTCAACTATCGTCCATATTTCTCTCCTGTGCCTTCTCCATACACGCGCGTGTGCCGAGCAACCGCTGCAGCGGCGGCTGCTGCTGTTTCCGCCCCTCGACCAGCGAGCAACTTCAACCTGCAGCGCTATACGAGTCAGCCACTGCTGGCTGAGCCCGGCTGTCCGGCCATCGGAATATTGTGATGCGCCCGCTTGCCAAGAGACCCTGGCCTCTGTGAGCGTGAGCTACTCGGAGCTTTCCCTCACCAATCTCGCACTTCACTGGGCTCCTCCTGGGGGCTGGGGGGGGGGTGGGCTGCTGGACAGCTGCCGCCGAGTCTCATTCGTGGTCTCGGTCACAGGATGATGCAGCGATCACATTCGGCTGGGTGGCCGAGGCCAGACACCTGAAACTCTCGCTCATGTAACGCTGTTCAAGTTGGCGCAAATAATTCACACGCAGGTAGTGATACAACGAGATACGTATGGTGCAAACGACATCTTCATAGAAATGTCGCCATCCGAATGAATGAGGAGTGTCCACGAGGCAGAGTTAGCACCCTACCTTCATATACGTCTATGGGTACTTATCTGTGGGTGTATGTACATGTGCTGGCGCACAAACCATCACAGCCCACAAGTTACGCAAGTTACATTACGTGATGTGGACATATAAAACTTCTTTGTGCTAAGTTTGTGCCGGCGCACTCATCTGAATCCGGTGTAAGAATCATTTACGTAGACACATATATACAGGGTGTAAAGGTAATCAGTGAGTCATGTAAAGTTCACTCGTAAGTGATCGCTAAGTTGCATTCGCTCAGACGAACGTCAAGGGGTCAAGGACTTGGAGGGAAGTCCTCTATGACGCTCTGACATTGCGAGGTTTGAACCTACCAAGTTCGAGATGTCTCCTATCTGCGTTAGTAGATTGTAGAATATCTAGATTATAAGATATACTGGTACGAAGTGTATCCTCTATGGCATCGCCTCCCTGGGGATTACCGTAACGGCCGGACGTCCCAACTACTTTTCGAATGATTGTATAATATTGAAAGAGTTACAATCTTCATTAATAAATGTCTCAATGATCGACCCATCTCGAATCATGCGCCACTCATTAAGACGCACAGGCACAACGGTATCAATAAGCTAATTACTTAAAACTCAAGGTAGAAAATACTGCATCATGTCGATATCGGAATTGTTATTCCTATCTGAATTTGTTATTGCAGCAAACTCCAAATTAGTGTAAGCCGGCCCAAAAAACCTCCACATGGCATCATCTACACAGTATCATCGAATGCTAATAAGTGTACGACTCGTACAGTTTAGTTAAAGTCAGCTTATTCGACGGCCTGCTTCCAGCATTTCATTCAAATGTTTGTCAAGAGCCTTCCGCTCATAGGGAGGGCTTGAAGCGACCAAGATCGCCGTCATAGATGCCACCCGATGGAGGATGGTGAAGCTTAATCAGCATTTGCAATTCGGGTTTGCATGAATAAGTCGACCCATCGCGCTCGTTTATCCCAACCGTGGTAGGCCATTAGAATGAGTTCTATCCAGTGCACATATAGGGAGGCCTCCCAACACGGTCTGCCCTGATCGTATCATCCGCTCCAGGAAGCGGTGTGGCAAATCCCTTCATGGGTGTGCTCTCTAACACACATATATGTATATATATATATATATATATATATATATATAGCATATATGTATAAGTATATAATAATATATAGCAATTAGAGGTTATAGAGCTGGACAGGCATCCAGTATTTTTGGTCTCAAGTCGTTGCTCCATTATTCAATATAGATTAGAAGAAGTAGGAGGTTCATCTCGCTATTCTCTCTCTCTTTTTTTAGAAATTTCCTCCAAAAGCACGGGCACCACTAGCGATGTTCCAATCCCTATGGGAAGCTGGGCCCTATCCAGTGCCGGGGGGAGGGGTTGACGTGGATGACAAAACGCCTCGACCTGCTAAAACCACCATACACTGTTGAGATAATCGCTCTCTTGCACCAACTCGCACTGTGCAAGACACTCACGCGTGTGCGCTCCACGAGTACGTACTCTGGATACAGAGGCCTGTCGATTAAGGTGTTCTACGCAAACTGCACGCGTACATTGAAGCGACATGTTGAGAGACAGCTGGTACCAGTCCGGCATTAGGGGGAGGGAATTAGCTGGTTTTGTGTTGGCGACGAAGGAATTCACTCGGCGTAACTCATTTACACTTTAGACAACTGCAAAATACACGACTTCCAAGCTAAAGATATGGCTTATATACACTTGTTATTTCGCTCTGCGAGTAGCATTACTTCGGACAATGTGTTTTTATTTCGTTTGAGCGGCTACGTTAAAAGAAGCTCATGGAAAAAGGTTCACCAGGTCGCCTTTTTTTTCTCTCCAACATCGCGGTCAAACTCCTACGTTGTTGCTCGTCCATCGAGGTACTCAAGCGTTTGACGTCGCTTGCATCATCATCATCATCATACATTTGTCGTCGCATTATCATCATTGCCTTCGAAGTCAACCAACCATCCTGGTCCGCCGTTCCATTTTCGCGTTTTCACGCCGGCTTGTTCCTGCAGTCGGTTGGGCACAGGAACCTCAAGGCCTCGAGATTCCTCCGACTTCGCTCATGCCCCAGCCTCTTCTGCTCCATGGAAGTCATCCTTTCGTCGTACGCCTCGTCTAGATGTGAACCCAAGATGTGGTTGTCCTGACGGGCCGAATATATATACACACACACACACACATACACCCACACATACAAGCGCACAGAGCGGCCGACCAACGTGCACAGTCGACCCGAGTCAACCCAACCCGTATACAGCACAATCGCACACCTCCATCTGGACGAGCTTCTGCTCCTGCCATAGGCCGTATCCCGTTGACCCGCTGTCGGTGTCAGTGGTGAGTGTCGCCGTTCCATTTCATTCCATACATCTCCATACATTACCACCGCAGCCAACGTTGCTGCAGGGGCTCCAGGAGCGTCCCGGGCCCTCACCAGCCACTCGGGACACGACCACGGCAGCGGGCCCCCCCCAAGCCCTTCATAGACACCCACAGACGAGGCACACAGACAGACGAGCACACTCGTGCGGTGCCTTCTCACGAAAACCTCGGTCCTACTGCCCTTGCCGCGTATGGCTTCTTGGCTTGAACCAGTGGAAAATAGGAAAATGGGGCCCAAAGGAAGAGCGAGACAGAAGGAGAGTCTAGCAAAGAAGATCTAGGGCGGTGGGGTGTCAGGAAGGAAGATGTCGCAATCGTCGTCGCCGCCGCCTCCGTCCATACACGTCCCGTCTTATGGACCGAACGGCAGCCGCTGCCTCCATCGCCTACAGAGGAATAACCCAGATGGCCACCTCATGGGAACAAGGTATCCCGGGCAGTATACACACACAGATACACACGCACTACGGACACACACGCCTACACTAAGAAATTCGAAGGGTCACGGCTGCAGAGGAGAAAGAGAGAGAGCGTGAATGAGAGAGAGAGAGAGAGAGAGAGAGAGAGAGCAACGAGAGGAAAGGATTCGACGTCTGACTGGGAGGAACAACGTTACAGAGTAGTCGCGGCAGTAGGAGGAAGACTGCGAGAAGTAGGAGGAGTATCTGGGCAAGCAGCCAACAGCTCCAGCCCGTCGACTACACAGCCGCCTGTCAATGAGAGAAGTTATCGCTGCCCGCTTCGTCAGGAGGGGAAGATTGGTCTCCTGGACATTGACGTTGCCTCCTGAACGACCCTCTTCGGACTGCAACAGGAGGATGAGCGTATGCGCTGATTGGCAAATACTGGTGACCACTTGCCTTGACATCTGGCTGCCTGTTCATGCCAATGGTCCTGAGGGTCAAGCACTGTGGGGTGTCAGGTGCGAGCGCATTATGGTGATGTATACTCCTGTCACGATATAACGCCTTCTGTTGCTGCTAACGTACACTTCAGATAGTTGATGTTTCCAATGAGCGCTGGTCAGGAAATACAAGCCACCAAAGGGTGCTAATCGACGTTGTAGATGAACGCGGAATCGTGGACCGAGAGGTGGGCTAGGCGTTCTAGGCTTAGGTGGCCTATATTTACAACTAAGCACAATGATCTAATGTCACAAGGTAAATGAAATAGTAAAAAGGTTAGACGAAAACTGGCGAGGACTAACAAAACACAAGCGAAAACACCATGCTTGAAGTGTACGAAGAACGAGCTGAGCACAGAACGAGCTCTATTATATTACATCAAGCTTTAATCTGATGGAAGCTTTAAATAAGCAAATGTAGAAAATAAGTAAAACCTTGCCTATTTGGTAGTATTCCATTGCGAATAAAATACTACACAAGGAGTTCTCGTTTTTGCATTACGAACACTATAAGGTACCCAATTGCATCGTAGATGATATGATTCTAAGAGCCTATCCACAGCCCAAACCCGGTCGAATCAAATGTGTTATTCCGTTATTTCCGCGGGATCTGCATCCCATAAATTATCCACGTCGTAGACAGGCAATGCTGGTAAGTATGTACAATACTTCTCAATATTCAGCCTGACACAATGCCTCCCGCACAGAGTTGTATCACAGACAGGGCACTGCTGGCGTGGCTCTAGCGTTCGTGTGTCGTGTCAGGCTCCGTCAAGAAGTCCTTCCACCGGAAGTGAGTGCCTGCCGCGCGTCGCGTTACTCAGCCGCCCTTCAATGTACTGCTGCCTATGCGACTTGCAGGGGGATACGGGGTGAGGGGGCGAGACGCACAGCGAGTCTGTTCACGGATTGAACAGTGCAGGCACGCGTTGGACTTTACGAGGGCCATCGGCCATCGTTCGCAGCAGGAGGTTGCTTGCCTTGGCGCGTGGTGCGTCTTTTGTGCTGAGTCATGCACGCCGTTAGGACCGGCCTGAACTCGCGCGCGATGAACGCAGCCAGGGAGGAGGAGGAGGGGCAGGGTCGGGACGACAGCAGACTAGCGCGAACAAACCTCTTTATACCATCCGTTCACCCATACTCACACAGTAGTGGCTGTCCTGCCGACTGTGTATAGGGCCTGTGATGGGCCTGGGGGGGGGGGGGGGGCAGACACCCGCGTATGAGGGCTCAGCCTCGAGGCACAGGCTACTTAGCACACAGACACACGGGGACACTACACGAGAGCAAGGGAAGGAGTCTGAGAGATCGTCTTAGACAGAGTCCGTTTTACATAACACTGCCGCCGTACCATGCGACACATGCACACACATCGGACTTATATACCACCATGTCCTTCCCTCCTGTCTGTGCTCCTCGATGCTCTGTTGGCCTTCGTCGAATGCGGCACCTCGTGCCGTCGACGAAGGCACCAACTGCCTGATCCTTGAGGACCACCCGTTGGCAGACTGATGAAAGTGCGAGAATTTCGTCTTTTTTTCTTCCTCATCACCTTCTTCTTGTTCGACTCGTTCTCTGAGGTCGACACTCCCTTGGTGGCCACGCCACACGACGGCCACTACCATCCACAGGCTCAATACAGCGGGACAGCGAAGTTTAGCCAGTCAGCTTGGTCCGGGTTCCTTTGAGTTTGTGGGCCTTCTTTGTCCATGGTATGGATCTGCTCGACACCGAGTTGAGGGAAACTATCTGTCCAAGAGACGTCGACAGGAGCAGGGGACGAACGTGTTTCACTTAGCGTTGCAAATCAGGATGGAGATTCGATACCGACCCGAAGAATTGAGGGGTGCTTCGGGACATAGGGGTTCAGGCCGAACAGTCTGCCGCTAGGAAACACCACGCCAATTTTCCCGATCATCGTGTTTGCACAACCCCCGGGTTACCTCATATAGATGCTTAGATGTCGGTTATAACAAGGACATTAAGCTAATTGCCACACTATTCTAGATGTTTCTATAGGTCGATATCACCAATTGTCCATCAGGAGCAACTCTAATGGGGAAATTCAATTAAAACCTAATAGAACATAAGGTTAACAAATCCTTGATTGTTTCTTTGATCTCAAAATCTTTACGCGTGTTAAGTACGTTGTACATGATATTCATGTAGACATAAAGGTTCAGGCTCTATTACTGATTTATTAACGGAACTGCAGATTTCTTGACAAAAATTAGGAAAAAAGGTCAAGCCCAAGGTTCATAAGACGAGTGATTCCAGATGCGTCTTAATTTCGCGACCTTAAAAACGCCTTCTGATTCTCGCTAAGACGTGGTTCTCTGCGAAGGCATAGGTCGCCATGTTACACATGAATCGGTGCTAGAGCCTTTCAGGCATGCGTGACACCTTCGCCGCCCTCCACGTTATAGTGTGGACGATCGATAGTGAGGTTCGGTTTTCTGATTATGGTGCCGGCGGCGTTTCGTTCTGCAACGTTCAATATTGTTGAAACACGTCTCGCCCTTGCGAGCGGAGAGTTACGTCATACGTTATTTTTTCTTTCTATAAAGGAGTGTAAGCGTGTATGCATTTCCTTGTCTGGATTGCACCGAGTCCTGAGATCCTGAGAATTATCTAGCACGTCGGCATTTATTCGTGGCCTTGTTCAAGGCCGCCAATTATAATAATGGTCGGCTCTGGTATCCGCTCAGCGGACGCAGCAGCGATATAAATCACACACACACACACACACACACAATATCATCTCTGCAAGCGAAACTTGAAATTGTCATTTCCTAACTCGAGGCGAAACTCGTTTGTTTCGCTGTTTTCTCAGCTGAAACAGTTGAGTTTTCGGTTTCTCGATTAAACAAAGAAAAACGACGTTTCGAGCCCTGCCACCTAGGGTTTAAACCTTGATCGACCTAATTGCCTAAGGATTAACTTATAGATTAGCTGATATTCAAAATTTACAATACTAAGCTGATGGCTGGTGGAGCTCACTTATTCACGAGCTCCTAAATAGTCGGAGGCGGGGACGATTCACTAAGTGAAGCCGCTGGCTGATGTGGCAAGGCATACGCTGTCGCTATCGCCATCGTTTTCCATATCAAGTCGAGTGAAGTCAATTCGGCCAGAGTGAACGTCCCAGCGTGACTCGGCATTGGATGCGCTGTAGAGTGAGGTCAGGGAGAAGTGGTAGGCGGAGTTGTGGTGAGGAATGAGTCCCTTAGCGGCGACATCACCCCCCGGGAGAAGTAGCGCTCCACGTCTAACGCGCCATAGATGTACACATACACAGTAGCAGAGCGGCACCGGGTAGAACAGAGAGCAGGCGCAGAACGGGGCGTCGAGGGCAGCTGACTGACTGCGTAACTCAAGGGAACAGATGTCATCTTGAGGTCGGCCAGTGCCGTACGTGGAACCCCATAGCGGCTTCGTCTCCCGACCAAGCCAGACTCCCTCGAAACTTGCCACCAAACCTCTACGCCAACGCGAGAAGGAGGGAGAGCGAGAAAGCGAGAGAGCGAGAGAGACACAGAGATCGAGGGAACTATGTTCCGTTGCCCGCCGCGATGCCATCCATAGCTTCTCTATGGGCGGTGGTTGGATTGGATGCTGTGCTTTGCCTTCGCCAGCGTGGGGGCGGTTGGGGTAATGAGACAATTTGCTAAATTGGGACCAGCCTCTCTGGCCTCGGCGTTCCCAGCGTCGGCGACCCCACACCAGCCTCCAGCATCCCCGATGTCCCGGGCTCCGGAATGCCCTCCCTTGCGAAGACTCTGCCTGGGCCAACCAGGCACTCTGCCCTCGTTCGGGAATAATGTCGAGTATGGTGACTGCAGGGAAAACTCGCCGTCTTCCCAGCGTTCCTCTGACTAGGCCGGAGGGAAGGACCCGCCACCGTGGAAGAAGAATCAGACAAGGGCCTGAGTTCTTTGAGAGGAAAAGGCGGGACTCGACGTCTCCAGCCCAACCTGTCAGTCTAACTTGTTTAAGGTGAACGAACTACGTCACGTCGACCTACCCTCGTGCACCTTCCACCTATTCTATCCCTCAATCTCTCCTGGTCTCGACGGGTCAACGGGCGCCAACGGTGATAGCGGACTGCTTGGTCGAACTTTGCAACGGCATCCCATCTCTCGCGCCGACCCTAACTTTTGACGGACCCGACCCCCAGTTGAAGAGTTGAACGAGCAAAGGCGAACAACGCATAGGGGTAAGAGATGGAAACGAACCACTTTTCATCAGCCCCCCCCCCCCCGCCCTCACCGCGAAAGTTGTCGAGACACTCGCAAGGAAGAGTGCACAGCGTGGTCACTCTGGAACGTTGGTGGTCCTCCTAGGTGGTTTGTAAGATCGGACGCCCTGCTCACGCTAGGTTCAGCTAGTCCGATATTGTCCGTACGAGTTTGTCAATTGCAGAGTTTCGCCGTGACTAGGTTTTCCATTGCCTCGGATGATGTTTCCTTTTGTTTCTATCTCCTAAAAGTCGTTAGTTGTTAGGTCATGAATGCTGTACCTGTCGTCTGGATTCTAGCTATCAATTTCTATTCAGCTTAATGAGGTCTAGATGCTTGTTAAACCCAAGTTAGTCTTCTCTAATTATTGTATCATAATCAAGATCCGTCTCCGCGTGGTGGCTAAGTCGTTGTCTATGAAAAACGGAGGCTGGAAGTTCGAGTTGTCCCGTGACGTGGTGACATATCCAGACAACTCTTTAAGCATTGCAAACATTTCAGTCCCTTTCAAAAAACCTATAAACTTTCACCTTTATAAACACTAAACCATCACAGAAACAGCGTACTGACTTATCCCGCAAGATCTGTTTGTGTGCGTGTGTCTAATTGAAATGATCCCAATTATATGCCTCTACCATTACATATGTGTATAGTGTTGCTATGCCATAATCGAAGTTCATTATCCAGCTACCGCAGCTGTAGCATACCACTGATTCCTGAGCAGTAATATCGAATACAACAGGCTTACCATAGCCTGGACCCCCCGAAACTACAACGAAATTAAATCACTTACAATAATCAACTCAATGCCATTCGATGATATAGCAGAGGTTACTCTTTCCATGCATTGCATAGCTTTATCACTCAAGCAGGGCACCGTCTCGTTGCCACCTGATGTGCTACAGTTGTTTTTAGCCAACCAATTGTATATTTTCATACCTTCTCTGTTATGGTACAATTGCCAGATGTATGGAGTTCTTACCAGCCCCCCCCTAGTCATCGCGTTTTGTTACGAACAAAACAATATTTATCACGTGGTGCAGTCCTGTTGGTACAGTTCTTCCACGTCCCCTTCCCTCGACTTTATGGCTGGTGTATAACAACGGACCGAGCCCACCTTCCGCGTGGGCCCGCGTCGGTGTCGACCAGAGTAAGTAGCTTGAAACATTTTGCCGGCCGCGATAGCCAGGTTGACTTTGGCGAAAGTTAGTTTAAAAAGTGAATTTTATAAGCGAAACTTTTATAGACTCGCCTCCCGTTTTGCCATTCGGGGCCCGGCTGTGTCAGCAACAAAATCAGCACTCCCAACTCCGGGGGGGGCAGTTTTATATGGAAAGATTTACAGCACGATTCTTCCGATCACTTGAATATGGCAGTCACACTTGCGTTCCCATACATATATACATATATATATATATATATATATATATATCTATGTGTCTACGTTGTTCAACATCTTAGAATAGTAGCTGTACAGTTTGAATGAAGAAGCCAATTGTTGACCATACAAACGCACGATATATTTGTTCCATTGAGGAGACAATATGTTGTTTTGGGTGTTTATTAACGGACTTGCAGTTTTTTTTTTTACAAGAACGCCTAAGGAGTCCTTCTCTCGATATGTCCTCATCATGTTGCGGGACTCGAACCTACGGGATTCGAGAGCCTCAACGATTTCAAATTAGTGTAGGATGTGATTGATTTATCTAAGCGTTTCCTTGTCATCTATTTGTTTAGTAAGCGTAGCTCGTAGTTGATACTTTGTGCTATTTAGTGTGTGTTGATTAAACAGAGAGAATTTAATTGCCTCAAATAATGCTGCTTTGATAATGCATCAGCTTGTTGTAGATGACAAAGAAGACTGGCGACCAGCATTTTTTTTGTTTCTGAACAATACTAATAATAATGATAATAATAATAATAGTAATAAAAATACACAGCTTGAATCTGAACTTCAGTCTGGTCAGGGCTAAAATTGGTATCGCTATATGCCGATAATCGACTAACCCCACTGACATTTCTGTCTCCGTAAGGTATTTGTATCATTCAAGTAGATTATCATACACCACTCCAATCTGTTTGCTCTTATCTGAAATCTCTCTTTTCATTATAGTCGATGCATCCATTGCTGCTATTCGTTGTCATCTTCATCGCGGACGGTGAATTGTAGACAACAGATCGTCAAGGGAAACATTTCATTTAAAATGACACGACTCCGTATCATACAGCACCCACACGTACACATTGGCTGGCATACGTTGATTACCTAAATTCGTGTCTAATCAACACCGCGGATAGATAGTCATAATAAAAATGAAAATGACGCTAGCACCTCACACAACAACGACAACAGCAACAGCAACCCCCCCCGAAGTTCTCATTTGCCAACAGAAATGTGATCGCGAATCAAGGCGGTTGATGCCATTTCTGTCCATAATTGTCTACTGGCATTACACCTCAATACGACACCGTTATAACCGTCCCAAGCAGGCAGGCAAGCCAGCAAATGAGCCGCTGTCTTATCAGGCGCAAATTCGTCGGCTGGCGGTATATAACACCGGGCTGGAACCCCGGATCGGCACATCACCACGACTCGTGTCTTCGTCCTGAAACAGTCAACCAGTGACAATAGCCATGAAGACGTTCGTCATTCTCTCTGTAACAGTAGCGATTGCTCGAGCTGGATTTCTCGGAGGCTCTTCTATCGGCAGTACGGGCGGCACGTCTGTGATCGCCGCCGGAGGCCCGTCGGTGTCATATGGACCGGCTATCTCAGCTGGTTATGGACCTGCTGGCGGCATCTCTGGTGCCGTGATTGGTGGCAGTGCCGGGGTTGCTGGAGCCTCTGGGAGTCCTCGTCTACACGAGATACACACGCATAGTTCTAGGCCAGTGATTCGTCTGGAGGAGTTCAGCCGGGGTGGACAGATCATCCGGGTGCACGAAGCGCCTCAGGGTGCCCCGCAGATCATCAAAGTACAGGCGCCCGGAGGAGGACAGGATGTGATTCGCGTAATCGCTAAGAGTTCTGGTCCTGCACGCGTTGAGCGAGTGCTTCATCAGGCGAACGGGGCGCAGGTGATCGACGTGCAGAAACCTGGTCCCGCCGCGGCGAGAATTGTACAGGTTGTTCGCGGACCCTCTCTCGCTCCGAGGGTCGAGTTCATTCAGGAGGCCGACGCCCCGAATCAGGTGTACGTCGCGCACGCTCCTGCAGGCGCCTCTCTGGGCGGTTCCGCCGGCGGCGCCATTTTGGCAGGAGGAATCGGTGACATCTCGAGCGGCGGCCATTACGGAGGAGCGATTGTTTCTGCGGCACCTGCCGGCGTAATCAGCGCTGGCCCGATCGCTGCCTCGTACGCCCCTGCCGTCTCGTACGCACCCGCACCTCAGGTGATTTCTGCTGCCCCAGCTCAGATCATCTCTGCTGCCCCAGCTCAGATCATCTCTGCAGCTCCGGCTCAGATCATCTCTGCAGCGCCCGCCGCCACCTATGGCCCCTCGTACTCATCGGCTGCGGCTATTCCTGTCCACACCAAGATTATCAAGAAATACCACTAAACTAAAGCGTAGAGTCGCCTGCAAGACCAAGCTTGCAACACAACTGCACATGACATGACGATAATCGTCGGCAACTGTTTATACACAACTGTACATTATCTTAGGACTGTGTAAATAAATCTATTCTGTAATGTCATCTTGAGCAAAGTTGATGTTAGACGATACTAACTACTCACGCAAGTATAGGCGTATCATAGTTGCCATAGGCTGTCGTTGTGCCTTATGAATTGCATGGTTATCGTACCAGTAGATCCTAAAATATTGTAATGAATATTGTCGAAGTAATGCCAAGCGTAAAGCCGCAAACTGTTTTGCAAAACTACGCAAGGGATAGATTCTCAACAGGGTATGAAGGGTTTTGGTAGTTAGAGGAGGCGTTTCGCCATCCACGTCAACCCTGCACCGGATCGGGGCCACTTTTCATAGATACTGGAGCTTCATAAAATATTGTGCAGGCTAATACCACCAGACGGTCCTTGGAGTACATGAGTACTATATTCTATCACTGATTTCTATTTTTTTTGTTTGGTATTCGTTATGTTTATTTGGATACGGTTAATCAAATATTAAACACTCATGGATAGTATACTACAGTATCATCCAACGATTATACTCATATAGAAGACAAAGTGTTGGCAAGGAAATTGCACTTGGAACCTGGCGAAACGCATCCCATTCCGTCGAACACCAACAACAGCAGCCGGCGATAGGTTACCGCGACGTACACCCCAGCACCGCTAGTGATCCGATGCATCTAGTGGAACACAACAAATAAATAAATAAATATCGACCACCCCATCAAGTGTGACCCTCGGTTAAGTCGACCTTCCCTTCGATTTTTCTACGAAGAAAAAGCTACAACCACAAGTACTGCCAATAGAGTTCAGAGTCGGCCAAGAGGAAGCCAAATATTTTTCTTTTCTTTTTCATCCGCCCATCGACCCGCAAGAGTGGTGACGGACGAAGTCGCTGTGACAGGCGTATGGCACCAGCAGCTCGGCTGGATCACTTCGTTGTAAACATATCGGACACGTGACGTCCGGCATCTTCTGCAAGCCTCTGCGGTCCCTCCCTGTTCAACTCTCGACGTCTTACGTTCAGCGATGTTATTCTTCCACAAGGAGACCCGAGGCACAGAGAGAGAGAGAGAGATAAAGATAGAGACACGCACACACGCCCATGCGGATGGTGGGACTCGATCGCACGCACGTCGCAGTTCTAAAAGGTGAACGATGTTCGTGAACGACCCGATGAGCGGGTGTGTGGTATTTGTGTATGGTCACACCCGGCCCCGTTGATCGTCCGCCTGTGTGAGTTCCCTGTCCAATCTATGTGGTGGTGTCTGTTGCGGTGCTGTGTCGCCCGTAAAAGGCCACCACTGGCGTTGGCTGATGGTCGCGGTGGGTGCCTAGTCGCAGCGGGTGGAGGCGGCGTCGTCGTCGTCGTCGTCGGCCAAGGCCCCGTTTAGGCCCGATGCCTTGTGCCGTGGTGACGATGGACGTAGGCCCCCCTGATCGCGTCTGGTTTTTTCTTCTCCTCCATTCCTGCTATTTTTTTGCTGTTTCGTTTCAGATAAGGCCTTCACTTCCGGCCGCTTCCCGGCCGACGACCATGAGTGCACACTCTAACGCTGCACCCGCTGCCGCTCTTCCGAGTTTTTCGAGAACGCCCAAGAGCAACGGCAGCTACGGTGAAAGAAGATCCAACGGCGCCAGTAAAGACCGCAGAAGGTGTAAAATATTTGCGATATGTTGCGCGCTGTTCGGCCACAACGGCCTGGAGCCGGCCCCTGAGAACGGACACGGCCGGTGGACAACGACACCGAGCTACCAATAGCTTCGATGGTGGACCTCGCCGAGGTGGGCCTGCAGAAGCTCCCCTCACATCTTCCCCCGCATGACGCTTCGCCGTGCCGATATTTTCTCCTCTTGCCGTTGTTGTTGCTGCTGCTGCTGCTGCTACTGCTACTGCTGCTTTTGCTGTTGTAGCTGCAGCTGTTATTGTTGTGCTGGCCGCGTGGCGATTGACTCGTCGAGTGTTTTCCTTTGGAGAAGCCGAGCGTTGAAGGGCGTTCGAACGACGAGGTCGAACGCCCTCGTATAGCGTTTCCAGATAGGAGTTTCAGGGAGCCTGCACACTTTCCCAGTCCTCAGCGGTCCCCCCCCCCCGCCCCGAACTCAGGCCCCGGCATTGGGCTGCGCATCCGCTTCTGTCCTCCGTTCGAAGGACGACTCTGCGCGTTCCCTTCGGCAGCGGCAGCTGCTGCTGCTTCTGTTGCCGCCATTGACGCCGGTACGAACATCGACACCGACGAGAACTACGATGTGTTGAGTTGAAGGGGACGGACGACAACACGCTGGGTAAGAGGGGGTGCCGAAGGCGCAAAAAAAAACCCCGCTGTGCTTGGATTGGCCATAAAAAGTTGGACTGAAAGAGCGACGCTTGGCCAGGGACGTTTGCGGACGAACGCTGCAAAACGAACCGTGATGGTAGCATCGATTTCGGCGTCGACGCTGCCCGGCTTCGCTGAACCTGTCGACAACTCGGGACTCGTCGCGCGGCAGATGGTGGCCGCGTAGAGAAGGCGCGCGCAGGGGAGGGATGGGAGGCGAGGCGAGGAACATGACGAGGTGCCCTATCGATGATCCTTGATATCATCAAAAACGCAATGGACAAGTTCAAGTTTCAATTTGCCTCCACGAAACTCGATAGCTCACTTTTGGGCTACGGCCGTATCTCTATGTATAGAGATTCCATTGCTAGCACCAATATATATATGGTGAATATGTCATACTGAAGATTTGGGAAATGCTCACTCTGTAACAGTTAGCAAAATCGTGTGCTGGACTCGGGACGATCGAAGTAGGTACGACGCTGGAAGGCCACACGACCTTCACAGTTATTTTGCGGGGGCCAGTTTCGCCACAGTTCGTGATAGTCGGATCGATGGTTTGAAGCATTATAGCCTTCTGCGGCGCATCTTACGAATACAAGCTATCATTACAAGTCCAATGTAATACCACTATTATTTGGTAAATATTATTAGCAAAATGCAAATCAGAACAAACATGTTGACTGTGGTAGAGTAAACAGAGTTGCGGGTGCAGTTGACACCCCCATTTCCCCCCATAGGAAAAGAAGGTGCAGTCGACAAAGTTACCGAAAGTTCTATTATTAATTTTATTGTACACACATATATAGGTTAAATGAGGTGAATTAGGTTCGACCTAGCGTGGCACATTGCCCGCTAAGTGAAGATAACTTTGCCAATTCATTTGCTAGGCTTCCCTTCACGAAACGTCGATTTAACAACACTAGATTTGTTGAAAACTGTTCCCACCGCCGGGCTCTTTCGCACGATCATCGATTTGAATGCGATAGATGCACTTTAACTGAGATCGATACGGCGGCGTACCGGGCTCAAAGTCGCGCTCTGAAACTTCCTTAAATTTCGCACAAGGTCCGAGACGTGGTATATTTTAGAGAAAAGAATGAGCTCTATCGTAGACGAGGAAATTATCTCAATCTATTGTTTTAACTAAGATTTACTCGTAGGATTTGTTTCAGATGCAATATGACTGAAGAGCTCGTGTCCTTAAGTGACCTCTATTATGGTGAAGCGCTGATATTGCAATGTTTCAAGTTTCAAGTTTCAAAATCAAGTTTATTTTCGGAACTGCAATATAATAGGCTTTAGTTCTCGATTTACCTATAACCTTAAAAAAAAAAGTTCTCGATAAAATATAAAAATAAAATAAAAGGGATTTTTTTTGCACCCCAGCTCACACTGATACTAAAAACATTACATATAAATGTGCGATATTCAAAACGAAATTATACAGTTGATGCTATCGCAACAATACACGTATATACACAATATAATATCATTTACACATTACAGTGTGAACAACACGTGTTTCATAGATTACAATGCAATGATTCATGGAGCAGATTCTAGCAATTCACAAAAACAATCACTAGCAGAGATGGCAGAACCGTAACAGCAATAGAAGTGGCGCTGAGCACTGGGCGAAATATTATAGATAATTCCTAAATAATCAATCAACTCCCCCCGGCGGATCGGGCACCCGCCACGCTTTCATGCTGTGTATTAACACAATAACAATGAAATCTATTAATGTTATCATTTAATTGTTCCGCCCCCTCCCCCGCCCCCCGGTTGATAATAAAGGAGGTGCTTCAATTTTATCTATACTCGTATTTTTTCCCCATAAAACCTCACAGTGACCCTTCGGTCGCACTATGTCTGTCCTCGCTCGCTGTGCGTTCCCCACGTCATCGTGTGTACACTTCCCGATGACGACAAAATGATTACGCCATTGTTGAATGACGCCCAGAACGAGGCAAGAGTAGAGCTGGTCATATGACCAGCGATATCTAGAACGTCAAAGGAGAATGATTTGAGGGTTGAGGGGTGGCGAAGCTCGAGAGGGCCACCCCAGTGGAAAGCAGACAGACGAAGTACAACGTGAGACGAACCATTGATAGTCATTACTCCTTGTCATGACGATCGGGGCGCGCAGAGGCCGGCATAAGCAGGACGTCGTGAATGATGCGGTCGAACAATACAACATCGAGACTTCTTTGTTCACCCATTCTCTCTCACTCGAGTCGCTCTTCGACCGTTGGCTGGTTGGTTGGCTGGCTGGTTGTCAAACCTTATCGTCTGCCCCCGACATCCCGTTCGCTTCGTGAGGATCGAGGCTGAAAGATTCGTGGGAGACAGTCACCACCACCACCGCTATGACCCCGCCGCTTCGTCATCCACGCTGTCCAAGGGTAAATGCCCTCGCAGAGGCCAGTCATCTTTACACATTTCCCCGCCGCGCGTACGAACAGCGAAATCCACAGACATAAATCCCACACGCGCACAGAGGCATGGGCTTGTGCTGGCGAGCGGACCCGCGCGAAATCCGACACGCAGATGCCCTCTGACAATATTGGGCTAGCTCGCCGCCGCCGCCGTCGGCGTTGCCAACCGGCCAGGCGACTGGCCACCCCACCAACACAAGCCGCAGCGTCCCCCTGTCGCGAAGTCCTCCAGCGACAGCGGGCAGGCTGCAATGCAGAGCGCCGAAAAATGACCGCTCACGTGGCCCAGCGGAGACGAAGCAGTCCAACAGCTGATAGTAAGGTGGAGATCTCGATAGAAGGGGTGGGGTTCTGTGTCCCCTGCGGGCGCTACCCTCGACTACAGACTGCGTTTGTTCTGCTGCTGCTGCTGCTGTTATCACAAGCATTACGCACTCCTCAGCCATCCTATCCGATTGGCTCTATCCTGTTAGAAGGAGCATGTGAGAGTGCTGTGTACGCGTGCTATGAAGGTGGGGCTGTCTCTGGATGGGGGCGGCGGGGGCGCCGACGGGGGCGGCGATAGAGGGTGCCCTTACGCTTTTCCGGAGATGCATGCATCTTTTGCGGGACGCAAGCGAGTGAAGACGCCAGTTTATGGCGGCCGGCAGATGGGGACGAGTAACGGGGGTATGACTAGATCTTGAGAAGGGAGATTTCAAGGGAACGGGACATCTCGGTGGGAAACTGCCGGGAACGGCGCGGGGGGTTGTCGAAGAAACCCCTCATTGGTATGTGGGCTGCAAGGCAAAAAGTGGTGTCGAGACGACTGTGGTGCATTTAATGGACGGCCGCATCATCAGCCGTAGCAATGGTGTCACACAGACGCCAAGGGGGAGGATGGTAAAGACCAGGGAGGTTTTCGCGTGGGGGCGAACGGTGTGTTTTGCAGTGGGAACTGTGGTCGAGGTTGAGGGCCGATGCTGGACGGGTGAGGTAAAGAAAAGCAGCGATTTCCCCTCGCTCGAGTCAGGATGCAGTAGCTTCGGGAGCGGCGGCAGGCGTTTTCGACAGAAAGCGCGGATACGGGTGAGCACCTTCGATGAACACACCGATTCCAAACGATGCTTTGCTGGTGTGCAAGGTTACGTGAATTTGCTCAAGTGACAGGGTACGAACGTCTCGGCAACAATAGGGGTGGGGTGGGTGAATCTGTGTAAGAATCTGGTCGCGGATTCGTGCCTGAATGAATGCTGCAGCGTGTTTAACAAAAGACGGAGTATACATTCTATTATCAATGTAAAGTGCAACGGTCGTGTAACTGGAATCACGCTTAAACCACCCTTATTGATATGAATAGATTGACTCGGCCTATTTCACTCGAACCTCGTTGGTACCTGTAAAAAGAGGGTTACTTATGCGTAGCGATCAATTACTTAACTTGTAGTCGCCTTTACCATCAGAAGCTTTACTAGAAGATTCATCGAACACAACGAAGTGGTTTAGTATATAAACAAAGGCGAAAAAAAGATGTTTCATAGAATGAGATTATACTCTATTTATTATATAATGGTGTGTAATCATTTATTGAAGTATACAACAACGAGTCGCTTTCCAACAAAAATAGGATCAATGTTCAGCGGCGGGGGTCAGACGCAGAACAGTCCATGTTCACACGAGACTTCCTTGCTGCTCCGTTTGGTTGTATATTTAATTCTTGTCCTGTTGCAGTGGAAATTGCCCTGGAGAATAACACATCGAACACAATGCTGATTTCGGCAGGCACAGCTTGTCTTGTCTTGTTGTCAAAAATCAAACATCGGGGAGAAATTTCATGCTGCTTGATTGGCTTGCTACCGCTTTCATAAATCAGCAGCATTTCGTGGAAACGACAAAATATAGCTGTGGAAATTCCCGCATATGATGAGCATCGGCGATACGAATCATTCCGACACGTAATTAAAGATGATGAGAGAACTCTTAGAGGAAGGCCGCCTCTTGAATTATATTTGGTTGATGACGCAACTTAATAGGTGTTCCACGTTCAGCGAGTATAAGTGTCGCCCACTTTTATAGGTGAATAAGTCCAGATTGATTATTCAAGATTCATAGGCCTGTATACAGCCTAATCTATTACAGAATCAGCTTCAGCAAGCTTACGAAGAAACTGAATACATCTAACAAGGGTTGTATACTATTAGATGAATCTGGCTGGATTTACATATAGGAAATCCGATTACTATCCGACAATAGCGATATAAATATATATATATATATATATATATATATATGTACACATGTACTGTTCGTACGACACGAATGAATGCGCGTTCTGAGGAACAGGAATCGATATGGCTTCAATTGAACTCAGTACAGCCGATGACTTGAGCTACCGCCTGTTTCGTTACGTGCTCACGTATGTATTCGATCACCATATGGGAGGTGACCTTTGCCGATAACAGAGCGTGTGGACGAGCCAAGGACATGTCTGTCATTATGTCGTTCCTATATGCGCTGCATGTCGCCAGTAATCATATACAGACATCTCCGGATATGTTACAACTGATGTTCTCTTGACCTTTGACAATCAATCTTGACCTTTGGTCAATACAAGGCCCTGCTTACGAAATGACAAAGTGAGTTAAGTAGCTATACTTCGGCGTCGTCGTGTGGTAAGACCGATGTCAACAGGGTTGTCCATGAAATTCGCGAAAAAAAACAACCATGAAGTGTATATTTGTGTCATTTGTGTGTACTTCTAGCGACATGGCCTCCTCAATCGGACAGCATCATTTACTAGTTGTGTGACGTCAACCAGAAGAAATCCAGAGGAATATCCGAATCCAACTTCCAGCTTGCGCGGTTTGCTGTGTTTTCAAGTTTGCATCTTTTCGCAGATGCTCGTGATGAGTATCCGATTATTTTCAGGAAATTGACGATCCTCATCTCAGTCCTGACCTCTGTCTGACGCATCGTCCTGATCAGCGCTCGCTCTGACGATCTCGTCACGTTTATCGAGATGTGGCAGTTTATCCGAGGAGTCCACGGTGACCCACCTGTTGTCGCAGGTTTCTGCTAATAGTAATCGCAGGTTGACCACCGACGTTGACCATGCAACTTTAACTAACGCATAGGTCCAACTGCGCGAAATACATCGTTGTATTTTTGCCCACCCACTAAAGGCGAACTCTTGATCGACAAAACAGAAGCCGTATAAAAATTGCCTCACTGTCGACGATGGGCGACCCTTTAAAGTGGCTGTCATTGCTTTCATTTTGCGTATGGACGTTTGAAACAACAAACTGTTGCCAATGCTTAGGGAGCCCAGCTGAAGAGGGACTTAAAGTTGACGATTTACCAGCGGGGCTCAACCGCGATACAATTAGGTCATTTCTACGCGAGGCGGTAACTGCGTTGAAAACATCCACAAATTGGCCTGGTCCCGCTGTCTGTCAGGGCTCTGATCAAACGTCAGAATCCTCAGACAAAAAATCAATACCCATACGAAAAGTGGTCGTTGTTAACATCGGCTGCCACATTGACGTTCTTCTCCGACAATCGATTGATGTATCCTTTCTAGACGTCAACCTGCCGGGAAGACAATTGAGAAAGTCTGCACCGCTATTCGAGAACAATGCTTTATACCAAAAGACCAAGCAAACATATTCAGTATACTTAGCTGCCAGCTGCAGTAAGAGCATTTCAATGCAATCTCTTAATGGGGATTATCGGACTGGTCGTAATGGAGACGATTTTAGTATTCGAAAGGGTAGACAAACCATTCTAATGATGGGCATCCCACTAACACAGACAATCCACGTGCGTCTGAGTGCTGACATCGACTCGATCGAAAAGGACCATGGCGGCCCAATAATGGAGATTCAGGCGATTTTCAATTTCCGAAAACAACCTGCTCAGCCACCGACGCTTTGGACAAGGCACCGAGCGTCCGGGATAAGCTATGTACCGCTACTTAACATGCACTTTCGTGTCGGGACAAGCCTGCCGGAGCGACTTCAATCCTTCGAAGAAAGTATAGGCTACTCATTGTGTGGTCGAGATCGGACTCAGATACGTCACGAAGTTGTCGAACGAAACAGCGAGATCAGCCTGACACAATATTATTTTGGCGATTCTCCGCTGAAGAATACAGCGATCAGAGCTAGTCTTGTTATTACACCTAAAGCACCAGACAGAAACAGTGCTCACCTGAAGAGGATCGACCAGGAGCTCGCAAGCGGAATCGCCATGGTGCCCTTAGTATCGAAGGCAGGACAGGCTTCTCGAACAGTATTTCAACCAATCATTTGGATTCCTCTAATCGTCATCGCGTTCGTCATATGCCTGATATTAAGCTGGCAATTATCATCAATCAAGCACGCGTTTGTCACCCACCTGTTTCATTTGGTAGCGAGCATCTTCGCCTCTATATCCTGGCAATGGAGCACATACGCCGGGACGGACAACAGGACGTACCTAACGATGGTGATAATGATCGTTGGCATATGGCTGTTGAATGTTCAGGTTATCGGCGTTCTGTTACGGGCGTCGATTGTTTCGTCGTTACAAAGCCTTCCGGATAACCGAGTGCAGGCGATCTCACAATGCATAAGCAAGGGTAACGATTTCCAAAGTAGGACAAACGTAGGACTTATAGTAGGTACGGGATGCCCCAATTCGATACGTGATCTTTTAAAGCAACTCCTTGGCGGAAAGGTTATTTGTCCGAAAGGTCATAATGTCGATCAGATCAAACAGAGGCTTTCTCCATTCATCTCGTTATATTCGCTCAACGTAGTTCATTCTCTGTACATGACCACGCTGTGGGTGGACCTTCAACATGTGGACATATTTAACAATGTGAGCTCATCGTCGGAAAGCCTTCCGGAACACGGGGATTCACACCTCCGAGGAGCCAATGATGGGTTCGATTTTGCGTTCTGTTGCGCAGGTATGGCGCAACTTCGGTTGACCCACGGTCTTCGACGGCCCCATCAGGAGAAGGAGGATTCTTTCGATAAAGCACTTAAAGCATATATAGAGTTACCGTTATGTCCAAATGAAACCCCGGCTTGTCGACCTATTTTCCCACATGAGCGGAATCGACAGGACGCATATAGCGTTAGGATTCATGATGTGGAAATTTCATTCGTGCTCCTTGCGGCTGGATTGGCCTTGGCCATATTCGTGTTTCTGATAACGCAAATCTTCAAGAGTACAGTGGGACGAGAATTATGAGGAATAACCAACCAATTTCTTCATATATGGAAGTGATCTAGAGATGTGGATTAGCAGACAGTACTTTGGACTGACCTGAGGCCTCGTTTTATAGAGCGCCCTCGATATATATCCACTCAGGCATCGCCAGACTTATACTGTCGTTCGTTAAAGCGACGTGTTATTAGCAGTTCGACCTATCGACCCGTACACAGCCCGCTTATCTGAACTGTGAAAAGTGGACATGAGTCCTATTCTCCATCAAAGGACAACATAGGAAGGATTAAGACGGACGAGGACCTTGATGGCCTGCATGAACGTCTACTTAACTATCGTACAGGACCAAAGTGCCCTGGTATCCCTTTTGAATAAGGAAAATAATATTTCAACCTGTGTAGCAAAAAATAATCTTAAAATGAAAGATATCACAATATCTTATCGTATGCTAAGGGGTCAGAATCATTATCTCTGTCCTGTAGCGGAATCTACGCATTTGTCACTGCGAGAGGTGTTCACTCTTGAATGAGTGTCTTCTCCATAATGTGTAGTCGATGTAAACGCTGAAAATACTGCTTCTTTGCCTCGTGTTCGTTGTAGCACAGCCCGTTGCTTGAGCGCACTCGAGAAACAGCAACAACTAGAAATTAATAAGTAATCCAGAAAGTATAAAGGTTCGCACAATAGTGCGTACGTGCTGCAGAAATCATGTACGCCTCGAACAGGCGAATACCCATTAGACTACTACACAATTGCTTTTGCATTGAATTGACACATCGCAGATTTATTAACCTAATCAAATTGAATAAATAAAGACAATTATACAAGTTAGTCACCGACGACGCTGCGTGAGGTATCGTTATACGTTATTCCGTAAACGTCCTGTAATAAAGCTAGCAACGTTTGAAATATAGGATGAAATAGCTGTTTTTAAAAAAAGATACATTTTACTTTTATTTCGACTTTTCGATTTTACACGCTTGGTCGTTGCCAGCAGTTAGACGAGCTGAAAAATAATACCACAATACTATATACAAAGTTGTTGAGTTATGGATGGAACTGCAGTTCTTAACAGCGGTCGAGTTCTCCTCGATATGTCACCAGGTCTCGATGTCGGTAGCATATCGCTAATGTTAACTGTTACATATTCGCTAATGGCGAGGACTGAGCTGTTAAGAGCTGAGGCCTAGGTGAGATAGGGGAACAGCTGAGGGTCAGCTCGAAAAACAATTTTAATGCCGAGAACAACGCGTGAGCGTCAGGTAGCGCGTAGCTGTTCATTGATTCAATATACAAGATAATGCTTTCTGTCTGTATAATCGAATTGTATATAGACCTTGCCGTCGCTGGTCTACTGTTGCTAACAACAGCTAATATATGATAACAAGTGGAGTTATTATTATTATTATTATATGTATATACAACTTGAAACATACAATAATTAGAGAATTAGTGAAGTAATCATCTATCGATTACCTACAACAGAGCTCTGTTCGGGAAGTTCTTTAGCAGACGCAGGCAACAATACAATAACTAGATTAATTAATGTTGTACCCTCTTTCAGCCTGTTCTTAAAGGCGCCAGCGATTGAACTCGATTGAATCTTCTAGACTGATCTATCCTTCCTTGGACAAACGGGTTCAGATGAAAGAGCATACTTTCGTTCCTTGCAGAGCGTTTTGCTAAGCGTTTCACAATGAATCTACCCTGATTTGCATAGACACTCGGTATCAGGTGGTAAGCACGACCCTGTAGGGACATTTTTTATGGGTAACAGTGGCGGGCCATCTAGAAATTGTTGAATTATCAATTTGAAGTGTTCATTGAATTGTTCCACCTAATGCCGACTGGCGGACCTACGAAACCTCTGAAATGTCTGCTTTCCAAACCTGCATTGATACTGTGTTAATATATTCCTTATACAGACAATTAAATGCATCGTGCAATTACCAGCATCGCACTAAGTCACCAAGCATCATTACACCGAATGAGCTATTATATAATAGAATGGATATCTCCAAATTAACGCTAGCCTTTTTTCCCGATAAATGTACTGTCGACTGTTTCAATATAATCGATTCGAATTATCTAAAAAAATAACACAAAATTAAAACCTTCTCACTTTTCTCCGACGTCACCGGCGCTCGAAGTAACCCCATAACTACTTCACGTAGTTACCATCCCCGAGAGAAATAGAGAGACAAACAGCAAACATATAATAACAATACAATAATACAATACAAAACTTGATTTATTAACGAAACTGCAGTTTTATCACAACACTTAAGTTCTCGTAAAAATAATAGCCGAAAAGTAAGTGTCGTCTCATGAATGATTTCAAATGCTACCGATTTCTGGAAACGGCATTATTCACATCAACTTTTTTTTGGTTATCATAAAAGTAACAGTATAAAAGGGACAACAACGAGGACAAACACCACTAATGGCAACAACAACAACAACAACATCAACAACAACAACAGCAGCAACAACAGCAGCAACAACAACAACGCCAACAGCCATCACGCTGCATCGTCTGCAGAGGAAGAAGAAGACAGGGGCGGGGCGGGTGCGTGCTGGCTGGCTGGCTAACTATGGCTAACTAGTATCTTTCGTCCGAATCCTCACTCGTTCACCTCTCAGACGTCGGCGTCGTCGTCGCTGTCTCCCCCCGTTCCCCACACACCTGTCTTAGTTCTTTCTTCTTGGTCCCGTTTTTTTTTTCTCTTTCTTTTATATCTTCGAGCATCAGTAGCAGCAGAAACAGCACCGCCGCCGCCACCGCCACCACCAGCACCACCATGACGAGCAAGTTTCCCTTGTTGCAGCTTTTCCTACCGTTGTTCCCATTGCTTCTTCTTGTTCCGTTCGTTGTTCGGCTGCTCCCTCGCTAACGGCAGCCCCATCATTCTGCTGCTGCTGCTGCTTTACTAGCGTTCTCCATCATGCGACGACTGGCTGGGTTGGTCCGTTGGCACGTTCCGCCGCTACGATCTCCTGCCGGCGCCTTGTCCGTATTCGTGAGTTCCTCGAACACACTCGCGCCCCAGCACCAGCAGGCCCTTGTAGCGACCCCGGCATCTCTGCCGCCGCCGCCGCCGCCGCCGCCGCCGCCGCCGGCCACGGCCAAACAATATACAGCGGCGTTCCGGCCGAACGAGGCGTTCTCCGTATGCTGCTCGAACGCGAGTGCGCGGACAACTTCGGCCGGGTGTTCGGGTGCACGCTCAGTAGTAGCAGCAGCAGCAGCATTGGCGGGGGGGTTGTTGGGTTGGCAGTGGTGCAGCCTCTTTCGCTACAAGGAGGCGCTGTGGGACACTGCTCAGGATGGGGGGTGAGAGAGAGAGAGCGAGAGAGAGAGGGACCCTGTGTTTCGAGCGACCCTGTGTTTCCTTTGGGGTATCCACTACCCCTGTGTTTAGCAAGCTGTGGCCCGCCTGGGCGGGCGTTCGGGCTCACGCGACCATTAATCTTATGTAGAAACCGGAACTTGCATACAGTTCCTGCCTTCGGGTCCCACGATGGGCCAGATGTAGGATTCATATTGATTTACGCGTGAGTGAAAGAGCAGTGCTGCTGCTGCAGCAGCAGCAGCATCATCTACCTACGTATTGAGTAAATCCACGCGCATCCAGTGTGATGCATGTAACGTTGTCGTTAACACGGCGGCCGGCTGCTGCCTGACTAGAGAGAACAATGCATTGTTAAGTGATCGTAATTTTTGTCACCGATCACTTTCTTATCTCTCACTGGATTAGATATCGTGAAAATGCAAACACTGATGGTCTGATTAAGACGTTGAACTTTTCATCAAACTTTCAAAAGCCGATTAGCGGTTTCTACTACGAGTCCGGGTTGCCGTAATCTCGTTGAATATCTAGTAGGTAGTTGTCAAGCATAGCCAGTTTGCCGTATACTATGGCTACTGTTTTTTAGCGGGATGAGGCACACTCTAATTATTATTATTATTATTAATATTTTTATTGACAGTCGTGTTTCTGCGAGCCAATAAGAACATTGATGGGTGCGCTGGTTCCCTCGTTGACCTGTGTCTACATTCAAACGCACGGATTTAACTCGGTTCCTTGTGACACTGAAAGATAACTTACAAGACCTACAAAAGCTCAACAAAGACGAAGCCCGTTTTCAAATCAAGTTCACTTCTTCGCGCCGTTATGAATTTATCAATGCAAAATTGACCGAAATAATGCCAAGCGTGCCGACTCTGGGGAAGAGATACACTCTCAGCAGAGGATGGTTTTAGCAGGCAGAGGCGTTTTGTCATCCACGTCAACCCCCCTGCACTGGATCGGCCCACTTTCATGGAGATTGGAATGTCTCCGGCGGTGACCGTGCGTTTGAAAAAAATTTCCTCCTCTAAAAAAAAAAAAAAAAAATGGACGGAAGCTGAAACAACTATCACTATTACAAGATGTACTGTGCAATTTATGCGGGTGTCAATCTTCGTGGAGAATCTCCTGCAGTTGATTTGGAGTTTGTCGAAATCTCCTTCGGACGAGCCCAGCGATTCTCTCAACAATTCCTCGTCCTTAACATGCGTTTCGAGTGAGCCATTATTGAGCCGCACTTCGAGGCAGCTCAGAAAGCGCTGAAATTACAGTTTTGAACCATATGATATATATATATATATATATATATTTTGGGATGAATGCTAAGCGCTCTCGTATGTGCCGAGAACACATCGGTCTCTGTAACAGTACTGAGAGAGTATCCGATTGGCTGAGTTCGCTCCCTTTCGACGTTCACTTATTTTAAAGATTAGCTTAGCAAATATTTCACTAAAGCAGCGCCTCTTTCCCTTAACGTCCACGATGCAATGAACTCCGCTTATGCATTTACCTTTGGGGTAGATCTAGGATAGTTGATGGATTGAATGAGATAGGTATGATCCTGCTCATCTTTGGAGAGGCGGTTGATTTCATCCAGGGTCAAATATCATCTTGCTCTTCATCTTGTTCGTTCCTAGGTGGGGCGTACTACGCCTAAGACTCTATCCGCTCGCTGTATATGGTCGAAGTCAAATAAGGAAGCTGACTCGGTGGCAGGGGATGACCGCGCACATTATGGGGGAGGCGGGCGGGCGGGCAGTCTGGCAGTCGTGGGGGGCTTCACATGACGAGCCGCCGCAATGGCAGCCAATGCTCTTGGTCGGGTCAGAAGCCTGACTCCCCCTCTACCCCCCCCCCCCCGGGTGGGGCTACCGGAGACCTCTGGCATCTCCGAAGCTCCAATGTAAAGGGGGATGCAGCCAGGCCAGCGACCGATGTTGAGCTTTCATGCTACCCGGTGTTCTCTGGACGGCGGGGAGCTGGCCACAGTGGTCGTCTGTGGATGTCTGCCGGGACGTCTGCTGCCATGATTACATCCGACCCGAACCGATCCCGTCCCGTTTCGTTATGCTCTGGCTATTGGTCCAGCGGATAGCCGGCTCGGCACACCGCTAGTGGTTCAGCCGAAGGCCTTCTGTGCAAGAAGGCCTCTCAATAAAGTCAATATATCTGCAAATATAGGGTGGCATGGACCGCACGCCTGCACTGGATAAGGACAGGGAACGGACCTCAGGACTCTGAACTCAAAGAGCGTCTAGCCCTCAACAACGCAGGGTTGGGGGCCGAAGGAGACGGGAGAGGCCTTCGTCCTAAGGGATCTCACTTGTTTTGCACTTGCTTTACGGAGCAATATCCACCGTAGTGCCAGTAACTACGAAACTAAAGGCGCGTGCGTCTTATTCAATAAGTCAATGTGCTGAATAGATTCCTTGCATACAATCGAGACAACAAGGCAAACTTTGTAAAAAAAATTATCTATTCATTTATTACAATCAAGACGATAACAGGCTAGAAACAACAAGTGTGTACCAATTTCGCTAGTTCCTTTAATAGATACATAAAACCTTTAGTCAATAA
Source organism: Stratiolaelaps scimitus (assembly GCA_019614645.1). Classification (NCBI taxonomy): domain Eukaryota; kingdom Metazoa; phylum Arthropoda; class Arachnida; order Mesostigmata; family Laelapidae; genus Stratiolaelaps; species Stratiolaelaps scimitus. The sequence continues at coordinate 1,613,647 of JABWDB010000048.1, forward strand.
AGTTATAAGAGATAGACGATTATCTTGCGAAACATCAGCCTAGCTTTACAGTGAAACATTTGTTGGATAGTCATTCTGAAACATTTGTTATAACAGTGTTTAAGAAACACGCATGTTGATTCACAGCCAACATTTCACGTCCACGGTACAACTGCTTTCGGTACATTTCGTCATGAGGCTAACCTCCCAAATGCAAATGTGCATTTAGGGTGGGGATCGAACAACCTGTGTGTGCACCCGCGGTTGTAAGGTAGACGCGCACACGAACGCCACCGGGGGGCTCAACTCGAGTTTAGGTCTTCAGGACTGTACGATACGAAATCAACTCTAATCCGGTTGACATTGGATGCCACCTAAAGATATGAAGCTAATTGAATGCATCACATTACATGGCCACGTGTACCACATATATACGTATATGGCAGACTTTATTTTGTACACTTCTGATGATACATATGTACACTCTGTATACAATAACACGTATAGCCATCGTTTAGTGATGGTACTTCTTGATGATCTTCGTCTCAATGGGTATAGCTGCGGCGTGGGAAATTGGTGCAGGAGCATACGAGATGGCTGGGGCAGCGGCAATGATTGGCAGCGGGGCGGCTGCTACGATCGGAGCAGGTCCGGCCACGGCGATAGGGCCGGCGTTAAGAAGACCCGGACCGAGGCCCAAGGCGGGTCCACCGATGGGCGCTGGCAGGGGCGCGATAGCGGGAGCATGAGCGACGTGAACACTCGGGACCTCGGGCTCCTGAATAAACTCAACCCGAGGAGCGAGGGAAGGTCCACGTACGACCTGCACGATCCTGGCGGGCGCGGGTCCAGGCTTCTGGACGTCGATCACCTGTGCACCGGTGGCCTGATGGAGTACGCGCTCAACGTGAGCAGGACCGGAGCTCTTTGAGATCACACGAATAACACTCTGTGGCTCGCCCGGCGCCTGCAGCCTGAGAATCTGCGGGGGAGCCTGAGGCGCCTCATGGACCCGGATGATCTGCCCACCCTGGCTGAACTCCTCGAGTCGGATCACTGGTCGCGCATTGTGCGTGTGAATCTCGTGTAGACGGGGTGCCAAGGGTGCGGCCGCTGCGATCGGTCCACCTACGAACGACGTGGCAACCGGCGCAGCGAGAAGAGCGCCACCACCGACGGCACCAAAACCACCTCCGTAGCTGACTCCAACGGGGGCAGCAGCGTGTCCATACGAGACAGCAGCAGGAGCAGTAAACACCGAGTGACCGGAGTCACCCCCCAGAGAAGTATCACCCCCGAGATATCCAGCGCGCGCGGCGGCCACAACCACAGAGAAAACGGCAAGCACCTTCATTTCGACAAAGCTCGAGATACTGCTGCGTTGACGCACACACACCCACAGAATACTGTGCACCTCAGTCGGTTCCGTTGGCGAGCTGGCGACTTCGACACCCGTACCTCAGCTAGAACACTGTGGCTTTTACTGTGGCTGTGACCCAGTTAAATAGTTGGCGATATCTGGCGGAATGACTTTCTTTCTCCTCAGGGTCCCCCGGGGCTTCCCGAGCGAATCCGCATGTGGGAACGTAGGAAGGAGCGTATGAGAGAAAAACAAGTGCGAATCGAATGAACAGGGCCGACATTCAGCCAAAGCTACCCAGCACAATCAATGATGAACGTGCTAATACAGAAATAGTCGAATAGAATTCGGCCAGCGACGGACAAGCGTATTGATTCGACGTGATCCGAATATCGACGACGCGCCCCTGTCCCGCGGCTGCTACTTGCCACCGGCTCGGTGCCTTGATAAAGCCATCCGTGTGTGGGTGTCTGTGGGTGTCTGTGTGGATATAATCCGTCTCATTGCGTTACACATTAAATTGAGCCCGAGCTATGACCGTCCGGCCGTCCGCCCGTCCGCCCGCGAGCTCCGCGCATGGAACACGCGCCAATGGAAGAAGCGTACACTAGACGGCTTAGTATATCCGTCGTCTTTGGTGTATCTGACTGTCCTGCCGTGTGTCTGTCGACGGTACACTAACAATAGACAATCGTTGCACTGATAAGATTGTCGCTGAAAAACTCCTCATTGACAGCGTGGAATTAGCCGAGCTGCGTGTTTGCGATGCACTTGCCAATATATTTAGCACAATATTGTTATCATTATTATCATTATCATCGTTATTATGACAAACCAGAAGCTACGCTTACGTGGCCGAAGGTGACATGCTAATCAACGCGAGAATTGACGTAGGTACAGCGATATCCAGTCCTACACTCTGTCGTAGGTAGCTTTGATGGGTAGCGCTTGTAAGCAATGTGTCTGTATAGAAAATGACAGAAATATATTCCCACAGGGTGCGCGATGTCGCCGCGACTCCAACGTCAACCTCGTTTATCAGCGGTTCGTTCCAGGAAAGCTTCTTATACTGGCGGGTCCTTGGGATCGTCGTACCATGCGACGATTCGGAACGAAGCTGATATGAGGATAGCTGACGAAAATCTGATATCATATGAAGGATACTTTTTAGATCAACGGACTCTTCAAAAAGGCCGCCGTTAATCTCGTTTAATGTATTTGTTATTGGCATACGCGCTTTTTTATGGCATACGTTATTTTTCTATCTACTACTATTGTAGTATACATTATCGACTTAAGCATTATTAGTTTTCTACAAAAGATGCCAAGCTGAGATTAACCACCGTGGCCACACCTGAGGCCCAATCAGTTCTCTACGTTCATATAATTAGAAGCTAACGGATAAATGCTACTGAACAAACCCTGAGTGTAGACACATGTTAATAGATATTATATCAAATTTGAAAAATGTTTTTTTTTCACGATGTATAGTGGTGTATAATTTCGCAAAATGTACCATTTCCAAAATATGCTCTGTCACACGCTCACGTTGAGCACTCACTGGGTTCGACCAACGGGTTGATAAGTTCAAAATAAAGTTACAGCTCACAGTTACCATTGTGTGTTACCCTGCGACGTGGTGACGATATCGAGAGAGAGAAAGTGAGAACTTCTTAAGCATTGTAAAAGAAAACTGCACCTCCATTAATAAAATATTACAGCAACAGAGTCTGTACCTTTATCTTTACATGAATACCATGTAAAACGTGCGTATCAAGCTTAAGGATTTCATCGTCAAAGAAACGATCAACGAGTTGTCAGCCATTCTTGGAACAAAGTCCAAAAAAGTGGTCACACTTCTTCTGTTGCCAGCATTCGACGTAGACGGCTATTTCCTCCATAACTAACTCAGCGTTTGACCACAGGGCCTTGCTATGTCGCTTCTGTCTAACACTGGGTCCAGGACCTTGCAGGGGACGGTGTTCAAATGTGGATGGTCAAGCCAGTAAATAGCCTAAATTATGCATTGATATTTTCGATTTGTTTTGCCGTATCGGACGTTCGGCAATGCTCGACTTATCCGAGTTTCTCTTGTAAACCTTTATGCCGAAGGGCAATGGAAGCTACAGCCGGAAAAACCACGACTCCGGAGGATACGGTTAGCGTATGGACAAATCATTGGTTTGGGCCCATTGTCGAACTTAATTAAGTAATTATTCTTGTTGTGAGCTACCAGATGTCATTACTTGTGCAATTCATCTAGCTTATAACGACGTCGGGTCAAGCAACAGAGGCGATTCCTAAATGCTCAGTAAGTTAATATACAGATGATATTGATAGAATGACGTATATAAATACATGTATAAGTTTAAGTGGGGCGTGAGTTTAGTGGGGCAGGTCTGCCACTACATCCGGCAGGAGTCCCACAGTACCATGGCAAAATACCTTAGCTGTGAGGCATGGTCTGCATGAGCATTATCCGTCATAAAAAAAAAGAAATATATATTTTTATCATTAAAATTCATCAATTCATTATTGATTCATAATGTTTTGTACTCTAGCAGGAAATTTTGCGAATAATATCGATGGAAAGTACGACACTTTTTCGTCTTGAAAATATATATTCATTTATCTGTACCAAAGCTTATTACACTTGACGGTCAATGGTAGTTGAATTTCGTATGGGGTCCCTTCAAAGTTGCCTATACAGATCTAGTTCGATAAATATATCGTTGAGTACGCCCACATACAGGCAAGCCTCGTTGATCGATACTCGAGTGCATTGTATGTACTCCTGTACCAATTTATATCCAACGCTGTCGGCAAGAGGCCGAATTTAGGCAGTCACATGAGTTGTTCTCCAACTGATTCTTCTCAATTGGAAAAACGTATGTGTTTTGTTGGCCTATAATAGGGTGGCCTAACGAACGAGTAGTTTTGCAAGTATCCCGACAGCTGTAAACATTTAAGAAGTAGATTGGATAAAATACACGAATATTTTATAAATACACTGTGTCTTTTTGCACAGCACCCTTTATTTTATGCATCTTATATGACTTGACCATTTTCAATCGACACTCAACAATCAACACATCCACAGCCCACAAACATATATATATATATATATATATATATATATATATATTTGTGCATATGTATTTACACAGATCACACGAGTTTACAATAATAGCGCTTTAACAACAAATCTAAAAACGTATTTGTATATATATATATATATTGAGCAGAGACTAGTATTGTCCACTCATATTTTGTACAAATGCCAGCTATTACAGTTAGCTACCAACACCGACACGTCACCAACGGTTGACCTGGCGGCTTGGTACCGGGTAGGCGCGTGGCTCGACGATGCCGGATCCATCGGTCAGAGAAGCACTGATCTGTACAGGGGCGGGTCCGTGGGCAGACAACACAGAAGCCGCGGGGGAGTAGCTAGAAGGGATAATCGGAGCAGGCGCGAGAATCGGTGCCGGAGCGGGAATCGTCGAAACCGGCGCGCTGATGATTGAGGCTGGTGCAGCAGACAGTACCCCCGTGTCGATGGCAGCCGGAGCACCGATCAGTGATCCGAGGATCGGAGTACCCGGAGCAAACCCAGAACTGCCTGATAGGTACGATGCTCCGATTCCTGCCACCGCGGCCCCGTAGCCAGCTCCGACTAAAGGTCCGGCGGGATCGTTGGCAACGTAAACCTGATTCTGGGCTTCGGGCTCATTGTAGAATTCGATCCTGGGAGCAGGCGCTGCACCACGTACGACCTGCACGATCCTTGCGGGAGAGCGGCCAGGCTTCTGCACGTCGATCACCTGCGCACCGGTGGCCTGGTGGAGCACCCTCTCGACGTGGGCGGGGCCCGAACTCTTTGAAACCACCCGGATCAGGCTCTGCTGTTCGGCTGGAGCCTGCAGCTTGATGATTTGCGGAGCGCCCTGGGCCGCCTCATGCACTCGAATGATCTGTCCAGGTCGGGTGTACTCCTCCAGACGAATCACAGGACGAGCGTTGTGAGTGTGAATCTCATGGAGACGAGGGCCAGCGTGAGCTGGCGCGACCGGCCCGGCAACAACCGCATCGCTGACCGCCGAGCTGACAACAGCCGGAGCCACATGAACGGGAGCGACAGCAGCATGTCCACCTGGCTGAACACCAACGGCGTTTACTGCGGGAGCTGGGCTGGCACCGATGGTGACGGCGCCGGCTGTCGGAGCGTCTCCGGCGAGATAACCGGCGTGTGAAACCGCCACCACAAGAGCGGACAAAACTACGAATGTTTTCATGGTCGGTTGCTGTTGCCGTCCCTGATCAGCGAAACTCACGACTGTGGCTTCATCGTGGCGAACATGACGCTTATATATAGATACATAGGAGGATGTAGCTCTGACGACGACGACGACGGCGCGGTCACGTGGCCCGGGTAGGCCAACACGTCGGGCAAATATTTCCAAATATCGAAGGAAATAAAGAAGATCGCGAAGAAAGTGGAACGATTTCGGTGATAATAATGATTTCAATATAGTGATGATAATAATAATAATAATAGTATTAATACTGAAGATATGAATGGCGATACGACGAGTGGATATTATACGTAACACGGTTTAATATCGCATAGAGGTATTCATGGTAAAGGTTGTATTGGTTTATTAAAGGAACTGCAATCTCGCAATGCTTAAGCTCTCTTAGATGTCATCACGCAGCGGGGCTCGAACCTGCGGTCTCTGGCTTCCGATAACCAGAGACTTAGCCGTTCAAGGTGGGAAAAAGATGTCGTTTTGTGACATCTTTCAAGTTTTCAACTTACAAACTTACTTCTATGTAATAGTAGCTGAATATCTCAGTAATATAATGAAGCTATTTGGCTATTATTATTATTATTATCAACTGAAGGGATAACGTCGGGGACTTAAAACCATAAGGTCTCCGGTTCGAATCCCACTGGGTACGAATGAATTGATGCGGTATCCAGTTGCAGATTTGTCTTATATAGTCACTATTCAGTATTATTATTATTATAATTATTATGACAACAACATAGCGGAACAAAAAAAAACGGCTCGTGGTTACAATACAATGTGATTTGCGAGTTTTTATCGCCGAGGTTCTCACCTCGAAGAACCTCTTCTGCTTTGGTTAGCCAGTTACCACTGATGAGCTGGTACCCACCGAACGAGAGACGAAATCCAAAACGAGACGTCCCTTCGAAGGAACTTTGGGACTCGATCTTGAATAGACTGTCATACATACTAGACTACTTCTGTGCCATTGTTTAAAACATCCCACGCCCCCAACGGACTTCATGCCGTTGTTATATCGTCTTTGCTACGTTACATCTCTGAATGTGATTAGCATTTTTTGTTATATTACCGACGTTTAAGTTCCACAAGCTCTATATCGCCGTACTTGTAAAAGGCCTTTACCGAAATAAAATAAAAAAAGACCATCACCGTTCGCGACATTTGTCGAGCTAATCGCATTCAGTGGCCCCTCCTCGATTTCCCTGGAGACGTTCCAAATCCATCTTCAATGTCACTGTGTGGTGATGATAGATCCCATTTGTGGTCGAGGACAATCGGGCGTCTTACGAGGCGCGAATTCGACTCTGACCACTTCGACTCGAGTGGCCAATTTCAGAGAATGGTAAATGGTAAATGTTTATTGGTTTATTAAAGGAGCTGCAATTTTACAATGCTTAAGCTCTCGCATATGTCATCACACAGCGGGGCTCGAACCTGCGGCCTCTGGCTTCCGACAGCCAGAGGTAAGCTACAATGCAAATGTTTCCCTTTATGTCGGATATTGATTATGCCCAAGTTGCTATCGAACATGTTCACTATTGTTACCGTTCTTACGATTTGCAACGGTTGCACCATTTTACTAGGAATCTAGATATGTACACCATCATGTGAATACATGATGAATATTATCTATAGTATTGATTATGATTGATTTCGTATGATCATGTCGCTTTTGGACACACATCTCGAATTTTCCTTCAAGGATGGCGGCCAGAATGGAGTCTCAAATTCATTTTCGGAGTCGACGTTATCGAGTACCATCATAAGTTACGTTTCAAACTTCACCTGCTCTTGTAAAAATGACTACGTCATGGTTTTTTTTTGGTTTTCTTTAGGAAGAACTCTTCCTTTATCGGAGGATAACGGTATATCAACATGGTTTACAATGTATCGATAAGAACGCTTCTGCCTCTGGGACAATCTTCCTTCTTTTGTTGGATATGGGTAATTATTATCGCTATAATTAAAGATGTAGAGGTTCTTCTATTATAACAATGATAATTATTCGGTATTATAACATTGATAATTACTGCATGGGATGGCCATAGTAGGTAAGATAAAGGTAAAGGTAAAGCTTTATTGATTTACTAAAGGAACTGCATAGAATGCTTAAGTTCTCTTATATGTCATGCAACGGGATTCGAACCTAAGTGCATATGTGCAATGTCTTTTACTTTAATGAAGTAAAGTAATCATTATCCCTGAATGGTCCTAAAACCGCTATACAAAATAGGCCGGGCTTTGTGGACGCAGCGCGCGTTTTTGCGCCTGTTTGGATTTCGCGCGCCGGCTTCTTTAGCGTATCTAAATGAAACCACTATTCACGCAAGCGTAAAGGATTCATGGGACTCCGACTGAGGACTACGGACATTAATACGTTCGTTCAAAGGCCGTCCAGCCTCCAACCAGGGTGGGGCTAGTAGACTCGACCTTATCACGTGGCACATTTACTTTAAACATCGTCACTAGCCGAGTCTCCAGGTGGCATTGTGCGCACACAGGTTCGATCGGCACCGTTACACGTTTGCATTTAAAGGGCGTCCGTGTTACTAAGCAATTCAAAGTGGCAATTCCGTAGACGCTGTTAAATGTTTAAGGCTGACAATCAGCCCGAAAACATTTAAGCACCTTTGCCAGGTGCTAGAATTGTCACCCCTCACGGGGACTATGACCCCCACCCCCCACACACTATTTTCTCTGCTGGTTGAATCGCCTGCATCTGAGTTATTAGACGTACACACGGCTAACGAACACTTTTCAGCACTGAATCGAATACTGACGAATTACTGTGCACCTATCTGATACAGTCGAATATTGAAGAATAGAGACATCGAGTGGATGTATAATAACAATATTATTCAGAGCATTTATTTTTCATTATTATTTCATATGTACATGTTTCCCAAAGCACTGTCATATTTACAAGTGTGTCAGGTCGCGATCGCGTAGGAATATCGCGTATAGAAGGCGACCTGGAGATTAAGAAAACTTACGAGGCTAAGGGATTTCTCTCTTCCTTCACCAGCCATTGGCCGTTTGTCCACCAGAGATGGAGACAGCTGAACGAGGTTCAATAATCCCTGAGCCATCGGTGATCGACCCGTGGTCTCCACCAATGACAATTCCTCCGTTTACGCCGGTGGCAGGCGGTGGCAGCGGCAAGGCCGGGGGCGCATGAGCTACGTAAACCTGACTCTGCTGATCTGGCTCTTGGATGTATTCAATCCTAGGTGCAAGTGCAGGACCACGCACTACCTGCACGATCCGGACAGATGACGGTCCGGGCCTCTGAACGTTGACTAGTTGCGGACCTCCGGTTTGATGAAGGAGCCGTTGCACTGTGGCAGGGCCAGAGCTCTTAGAAATGACACGAATGAAACTCTGTGGCTCTGGAGGACCTTGGACTTTAATGACCTGCGGCGCACCCCCGGACACCTCGTGTACTCGAATAATTTGGCCGGGCTGGTTGTGCTCTTCGAGCCGAATCACTGGTCGTGCATTGTGCGAATGTATCTCGTGTAGACGAGGTCCGCCAGAAGCGGCACCACCTTGTAGAGCGCCCCCATGAACGCCTACCGAGGACCCAATCACAGATCCCGCCGTAGGCCCGTAGGAAACCGCGCTGACGGCGCCAATCGCTGGTGCGGCACCCGCTGCCGCAATGGACCCTCCGGAATCTCCGATAAAACCGGCGCTCGCAACAGCCACTGTCACCGAAACAAATACAAATGCTTTCATTCTGACTTCAAAGGTAGATGCAGCTGATTTGATCGCGTCAAGCTGATTTGTTTCCAGCTCGAATGGAGCCGTTCTTATAAACGGGTCTGTTCTCACCTGCTCGAGCGATAACATGAACGCTCGCAATCTGGATGAAAGCGGCCGGCCGCACCAGACCTATGACATAATACCTCGTGGTTTGTTCGCTGCTGAAAGTCCACACGGCAGGAGGCGCTCAAGCAGCGGGATGACGATCTATAAACGTGTTATCTTAATTACGATCAATCTAATAGGCATTTCGAAGCTATTTCCGTCCGCTGAATCAATTAGCTCAATGCAATCGATTTTCTATGCAGTTTCTGCCGTCGTCTCGTTGGCTCGGGCTAGCTTCTAGACACGTGATCGAAATCTACAGCGGCAGGTCTTCGCACAGCGTTTGTAAATTAGAACGATATTCAGTCGAAAGAATAAGATTATCGCTTGTGAACAAGAGGAAAATTCTGCCTTAGTTTAACCCGCGGCAAATGCTATTGTTTTAATGTCAGCGGGACCCGGCCAGATGCGGACGTTCGGCTGATCCGCTGAAGTGCTTTGTTACGTGTAAGCCGCGCCACGTTCACGGCCTCTTTGTCTCTGCAGGACTCGAGCTCGGGAAAAGCTAATCTCTCGCTCCAGGGCGAGGGTGCAAACTCTCTCGCAAGAAGAATAACTGACCTTGTGTGTTCTGGACAAGGCTAAATCAGGCCGAGGCGGACAACGGAGTGCTTCTCCATCATGGGGCGATTTTGCCGAAAACATAACGGCTCACATAGAGCCCAGCCGTCCTCTTCGTGCAGATGGCTCCTTTGCCATGAGTATTATAAGAGAAATAGTAGCAGGAAAACTAGTGGTATAGATTTGCAATCAAACCCTGCCAGGAGCGGGGAATCTTTGGGTCAGCTGAAAACAGCAACAGCTACTAGAATAACTACTATATGATATTATACTGCTTGGTTTCTATTTATTTTCTAACAAATCAACAAATGACCAAACGAACACTAAAAGTATTAACAAGGTAAATTTAATGATCACATTTTTCAAATGCTATGATACTATAATGACAGGTACATATACCTCCTACGGCACACTATTTTAGTGGAAAATTCTGTAAGCACTCTACCGAAGAAATTAACGAATCGCCATCGGTGATGCACCCAGCTTTAGTCAACTCAAACCGTAATATCACAGCAACCATTGTGAAATGCATTGTCAAAAATTGCAGTTCCTTTAATTAAACCGAGGTAAACCTTTAAACGCTATCTGTTACCACAAAATTGGTCAACTTTAAAGATTCGGAGACCATATCTCATTTCGGACCGGCGACGTTGCCTAGAAATGTGCCTTTCGCGGTCCAAACTTTTGCCCTGGCCAGCCCCCACATGAAGGACTATCCAATCAGATGCTCAGATGCCGTATACCTCCGTCCCGCCCCAGGTCGACGCATTCGAGGTGAGCCCAGTTGTAAATTCTGAGCAAGAATCCACAGAATCTGAACGAACAGTGCTCGTCTCGATCAGCCACTCGTGTTGTAAAACATTGTCGAAGCCACTCAATCCAAGTCAGGAGCTGAATTAAGGTAAGCCTCCAACGTAGACGACAGGGACGTTTAACCTACATTATAGTTGTTTGGAGGATCCCAGATTTAAGGTGATTTCCCATGAAATGACCTTAAATGTCCGATGTCATCCGTGCGGTGTCACTTGAGAATGAGAACCTTATTAAGAACCTATTCCACACGAATGCGTGTGACGGAATACGTGTCACATATATCTCGTAGATATGTGCATAGACCTGCATCCGTTCGTATCTTATCATGGTCTTGCGGATGCTATAATCCTCATCTGTACAATCATCTACCCACAATTTTAATATGGAAGCGTGCCTTATGTTTTTTTATTTATTATTCCTTTTAGTGATCGCTTTTATGCGAGACTGTTATTTGGACAAATGAGATCGGCGAATTCGTTTCAATTCAAATACGCCTTCATTAGCCAAACCTTTATTTGTCATTATTGATTAGCGATTGAAACGGCGTCACAGGATGCAGGGTTATGTTGATCCGATGATCAAACTGATATTAGAAATTTGTGAAACGTATGAAAACAATTTCTGGACGATCATTCGAATAGATTTCTCATCAACCATCGCGAGCTGGGTGGGGGGGTACTGTCCCTCATGTGCCCGGAACACTTAACCTACATCACGGGCTGGCACGCTGATCTGGATATCGGCAATATCGGAAACTGCGTCAGGCTTGTCGCTCAACTTACTTGCTTGTGTATGTTTGTCCGCTTGTAAGTTACTGCTCCCAGGGTGACACCGACCGACCACCCCCCCACACGTTGTCTAGTACAGACACCCTCATCTTGCCCTGGGCATCTCGGCTTTCTCTTCAAGGCGCCCACCAACATTGGTCTCGCCTGCCGCGCAGACAACAACAGTGGTCCTCTACCACTCCTGGCCGGCTGCACCAGTCCACGGCCAGCGAGCACGATGACGCTTGAGGCTCGGATGCTCGGACCCAGACTCAATCCGGCAGTAGCCAGCTCAGATCAGATCCGACAGAGGGGGCAGATCGCCAGATAGCGACCCAGCGTAAGCGAGACCGGGTGCATAATTGTCTGTGGAGATATCGACAGTCCGTTAGTATGCACTCTCGTAGGGGTAGTCGCCGTAGCAGTAGTAGTCGTTGTTGTTGTAGGAGGAGTAGGAGATTGCAGGGACAGAGAAACTACATGGACACACCGAAAGGTAGGCAGCCTACAGAAGTGATCGCAACAAACAAGAAGACGACGATAGTGAGAGATAGAGAGAGAGAGAGAGAGAGAGAGAGAGAGTGAGAGAGAGAGCTGAATAAAAGATACAGAGGAGCAAGAAAACAGGCGACCCACTCGTATAGAATGGACACCACGTCACGGGACGTGGAGACTACAGATAAGTTGCAGCCGACGACCCACGATTCAATAGAATCTGCATTGCATCATGTGCCTCCACGGATTGGCCGCCTCATGGATCTGCTATGTGGTAAGCTGGCAGTCGATGATAGCACACAAAGGTCACTGGCCGGAATAGGCCCACTTGGCCTCGTGGGGTTTATTCGGATCAGTTCACCGAGCAGAACTAAATCGGACGTAAAATTCCTGTATATATATATATATATATATGTATATAGCAATAAGAACATCATGACCGTTACTGCTTTGTCGATGGCAACACGGTGCAGGTTTATCCTAAGTCTATTTTATAATGTAAAATAAATAATACGTTCAGGAGTAGTTCACCGAATATAACGCTCAACAATTTCTACTACAAGCGAAACCTTAGAACTCGAGATGCATGTAAATATATCGGGTAAAGCCTTCATCGCACGCAAAGACATGTCCGACTTCGTCTAAACAGTTTAGCTGAAGACGTTCTCGATAACGAAGCTTGAAGTAAGACAGCGCTTGTCTTTCGTTAAGGCTGAAGAAATAATGTCTTGCAGAGCTCATTAGCAGTCTGAGCACGGAAGTGCTTTCGGCATAAGGCTTCATAAGAGGGAAACCCCCCCCCCCCGCCCCCTTTGTTTCTAAATGCAAACGTACAACGCCGGGGATTGAACCCGGCTTGTGTACAGCTACATGTTGACCATCCGGTTGCAGGGCTGCAGGCGCGCACGAGTGGACCAGCAGATTCGGTCATGAGCAGCGCAATATCATCTGGTCGAAGGGTAGAATCGTTCGTCGCGCAGACGGCAGCGTTGCTCGTTCGGTAGGTGCGCCTAGTATAGTATAATAGATGTTATGGCTAGGGCAAGAGGACACCCTCACGGGCCGTCGTCGATGGAAAACGAGCTGCTCGGCGACTTGTTCGTAGACAGACTGAGGATACCCGTGCTTCGGCCCTTCGTACATGCGACTGCCCGGAACCCGCAAGTACACCGTGGTACAGGTTTCCTCCAGTGGTCGACGTCGTTCGTATAAAAACGACTTTGTCGCTGACAGATACCCCCGCCCTTCCCAAGCCCACGATGGGTGACGCCTGCTTAGGAACTGGCTGACTCTTCGTGCTTACAGATGCGGCCGCATTACATCTGCGTCTACATAGAGCGAGAGAGAGAGAGAGAGAGAGAGACATGAGCGAGTGGTATAGTGTAGCAGGACCCCCGGTTCACCCGCTCAGAATGTGTGTGCGTGTGTCCGTCTGCCATTTCGCCCATTGCACACATAACTATCACCGAAACCCCACGACCACCCCACCACAACGACCACTACTCACAGGTTGGAGCTGGTCGAAAGGCCGCCCGTCTGTTCCCTCACGTATAGCCCCCCCCACCCCCTCCCGTGGGGCCTCGGGGGCTGACGTGCTCCCCACTGCTGCCAAGAACAACAACAACAGCGGCGACGACAACATCGACAATATGGGTACATTAACGCCGCCATTTCGGCCAGGGTGGGCAGGTTGGTTGTGCTGCTGCTGCTGGTGGTGGTCGTGGTTTGTTTGTTGGTTGCCGTTCCGTGTGGAGGATGTTGACCGCGAGTTGTTGGCTGGCAGACGGCAGTGGTAACATCGGTGGTGTGCAATCCGCCACCGTCCGTAAGGCTATTCAATTCAATGATGGTAGCGTGGGGTCGACGACTGCCAGCGGTTGTCTCCATCTCGAAACAGCCATTTGCGGCTGCCAGCGGGAGGTTTGTGGCCTGCCCCGAAGGAGCAGGCCACATAAGGCCTCGAGGCCGAGGCAGAGCGACACAGCTGAGCACAGCGAAATGGTAAATCCACCACTGTGCCGACGGACAGCGTGAGGGTGTCGCGGCTGACGGCAGCGACAGCAGCACTAACATCGCATGTAGACTACGCGCGCTAGCTAGGTTGGCAGGCACGTGCGAAAAAATCATGCACGGCTAACCTCAGGTGGAAACCGGCCGATGAAAGCCGATCCTACTCAGATGTATGGCCAACGGTTCGACTATGCGCGCCACATCTAAAACCCAAACAGGCCACTAATATTTTCTCTGCGTGTCATCATCATATAGGTAACAGGTAATTTTCTCAGCAAACCCTTTCTTGTTCCAAGAAGTCCTCGAAAATTCTCCAATCTCCAAATCATGTGAAGCTGCCCGTATCACGTTTGCTGACGTGATATACCATCGCAATCAGCGGCGCGCGAATTTGAAAATTGGCCACGTCTCTGCCGGTCACGTCTTTCCTTTGCGTTGGACACTACGGGGACATAGCCGCTGCAGGCAACATCTAGAATTGCCGTAGGAAATTAGAATACCGCTCGGGTCCGGCCGCCATCGTATCCCGATCCTGGCGGAGTACGGGGAGCCGTACGAGGCGGGCCCGCCTGCCACAGAGCAGGTGTATTATGTATGTGAGCCGCTGGTGCGGGATTTGATCGGTCAGCAGGTGGGTCATAGCTAGAGTTAGCCATGTGGAATTCACGATGTGTGATTCCTCTGCATATGAACTGTCCCACGTGCAAGTTATACAGGTTCCGTAAGCGTTTGTCTGTTGCGGCAAGGATGTGTTTAATCTATTAGGAATGGAAAGTAAAGCATGACTTCATGATGGGTGGGCAGGCGAATAGGTAAATTGTGACCTGCAGTTGCAGAACTGAGCCTGCTTGACGTATGATCCCTGATCCATTGTCAGTTTGTTATACCATCAATTGATACTTCTGTCGATGCGGGATTTCGCTGCTGAAGACGAATACATAGAAATTTATGGAATTAAACGTTGACGATTGTAGTGGACACTCAAACATACAATATCGGCATTTCAAATCCATTTCGAAGATCGTTTCAACCGATATTTTGGGGATACGGCCCTGCGGGCGCATGAGATATTGCAAATTTGTGTTCACTCTTTGAACGAGGATTGCAGGAAACCTGTGCCGTTATGACGAGTTCTATGCTCGTAATGGAGCTACCGCCTTTGGAGGACATGCCGCGCCCAAATCCCGATCGATCTGACTTTGAACTTCAGCATGGGTTTGGTGGACTGCCTCAGGACGCTACAAGGCATATCCTAAACCTCGGCCTCGATGGTTAGTGGTGCCTTCTCTAATCTCCACATGAAGTCGAGTAGTTCCTGACGGCTAGGCGAAAAATGGACAAGCGTTCTTATTTCTAGGTCGTGACCCTTGGCCCGTAATTGCACAGTTGTTCTTATTACCGTCTTGTGATCCATCATGGCTCAGGGGGCAGCCCTTCTTGGGGACGAGGTGTATTCTTGTTACCGAGGCACGGCTCAGTCATCAAACGTAGTTCATTATGTTGATGAAAACTGAGTCTAGGCTAGAAGAATATCTTCTCGCGAAGTTAACAACAGTCAGAATAACCACATTAACATAGTTTGTACAATGTTCACGACGTAGAATTGTCGAGCATCGCACACCATCAATTAGACAATCGAATGTTGAATATTTAGAAAATTCTGTTTTGATTACAGGAAGGTCCAGGAACAGCTGCATAGGATAAGCAAACTTATGTTGAACAAGCAAAGACGTCTGCGGCTGCAAAAATCGAAAAAAAAAATGAGTCTTTTGTCGAAGCAACCCCATTTCGACTTTATAGCATATAGCGTGCAGAGTAGCCCAAGCGTAGCTTGTGGCCACGTCGGCGGGTGCGTGGCTTGCACTTTGCGGCAAAGTTTGGTTTTAATTGTGACCGCCACATGCTATCTGCATATAACACGTCGATATTCGAGTTTCGGGTAGTGCTCTGACGCATGATTGCGAGTGTGCTGTAATCTCTCTTGTGAAACATGTATACACCATACTTACGATATGACCCGAGATAGAAATTAATTTAAATTTTAACTATGAATAAACGATAAATATATATAATAAAATTGAAAAATTAAAGGTGATTTAGAAAAAAACAAACAAAAGGTAAAAGAGAATATTCTTTGTTTAATTCTCAATTAACCTTTACAATTTGAGAGCAGCAAACACACTCTAAAGTACCCAGACAACGCGGATTAGTAATAGCTCACTAGAAGCGAATTTGCCACATCCAGATTAATTTTTTTGATTCCCCAAACCGACAATATTGTGGGATGCTACGGAATATTTTGTCGTGTGCAGGCGGATCAAAACGACTACGTGCGTAGTCGTTTTCATCTGGCTGTGAAAGGTTTTCAGATAAATTTCTGCAAAGCGACAGAACTATGACCGGACACCACAAGAAGGCCTGACACCCGTCCGAGACTGCTCCTATAATTATTGTATATGAAATAAATTATTGTTTGGCGAACACGTATAATACCGTAATACTATCGGATAGTATTGTATAATATCATACCTATATATTGAAAAATAAAATAAAAAGAAAAGACGGGCCAGTTTATTCCAGTAGTTCGAAACAGTGGAGTCTCCGTGTTTGGTTAAATGTGAAAAAGTGATTTTCTGAGTTTCTTAAACGATACGAACATCAGAGACATCTCCAGTATCGACATTTATATATTTCTCGCCGCGCATTGGGAGCTCTTACACATGTTGGCCCTCCCTTGTTGTCGTATCACGCGAACAAATATCGATACTAACTCGTTCCCGCCACGTCAGATGCCTGAATTTTTTAAAAAGAAAGCGTGCATGCCTGATATTGGAAGATTATTTTTTCATATTTATTTAAATTTTTTGTCTTATATTAAATTGCTTTTTATTTAATTTCGTGATTATTTTAATTTGATTTTTATAATTATCATATTATAAAATATATATATATATATATTTAATATTAAAACAAAATCAATCCGCACTTAACACCTTCCGTACACCTTCCGAACATAGAAACTAAATATACCTTTAGATATCTCCTGGATAAAATTTCATTGGCACGGCTGAAATCGCTCAGCGTCGATAGTTGCCAGGATAATGCGAGTAACAGTAAAGCGAAGGCCTTCGATATGCCCTCTCCGAATACAGCCGATGGCGCAAGAGCTGACAAAGCCCACTTACCGCATCACGGCAGCACTCGAATAATGTTTTTGTATATTTCTCGCCAGTATTTCAGCTGATGTAAAGACTATAGCAACAGGGAGTCAACAATGGCCACGAAATTCTTTGTGTGGATAGTGGGCCATTATGTCATAAGGGCTCTCGGAATGATTATGTATACGCGCTACCACTGGCGACATTCGGATCGAAACGGAAAAACGCTATTTAGGACAATATTGCCATAGAATGACTAAGTGTCCTTAAAGCGAGCGTTTTTTGTGGCCTCTGTATAATCGATTCTATTGTTCTAGGTGTGTTCGAGGTCGCCTTACGGCGGTGGGATGATGACCTTCGTGCGGCCCGAAAGGTGACGCTGCCCTTGCCGATGAACAATACAAGACGTTTTGGCGAAATAGACTCTTCGCCACAATACATAACGTATACCATCCGCGATTGGTAGTGAGCAAGTTGAGCCGGCTTATCTGGCCACCTCGTAGTATTCAGGTCGTTCCGTTTCGAGAGGGTCTCGTAATTGCTGGCGCCTCAGTTTACTCTATACCCTAGGCCGAATCACTACACTATGGGGCTTCGGCGTATATGTTGTCCAGCTGGTTGAGATGTTTCCGTAAGTTGTACTGATAATAACATAAGCGTACGTTGACGTCGGGAGCTCAGTCATTGTGGTACGGTTTGATATCAGTACAGGTTTGTCGTCCACCGAAGCCTTGTACGGAATATATATAACAATAGGAAATAGCAGAACTATTTGGCAGAAAGGTGTCGCGAACCGAAGGCCGGCAGCAACTCGTCGGTGCTCGGACAGGAACTCATCGGCTTTGCGAAGCACGTGAAGTACAAAAAAGTCCTGCAAACACATGAAGTCCTGGACAGAGGGCAACTTGAATGTAACGGGCAACGGAGAGACTGTGCTGACTTATCTACCTGTGTGCATTTTATAGGTAGGGCGCACGACTCGGCAGAGAACGTATAGATAATCAGGAAACGCGCAGGAAGTCCCGTACGATAGTTTCTTTTGGCCTATATGGTAACAGGACGAAGAACACCTCGCGAGATAATACAACACAATTGATGACTGTCAACGATCTGAAGAAACACAACGCCATCATGTTTACCTCAGCCGCAGAAGCATTTATTACGTCGGTGCTCATGATGCTGGCAAAACGGAATGCGCCCTTCCTGGTACGATTCGAAAACTGTTCGAACCTCCACCTTTTTCCGACCCTCAAGGTTCTCCCATACGCAAAGATTGTCGGCAAAGACTTGATTTGCAAAGATCCTACCATCCTCATAACCTGCAACCTAACCCCTAACAGCACAATAGATTTTTGGAGGAGTATCGCGCGTCTCGATGTCGAGCATTGCCAACCCGAACTTATCTCATTGGTAACAATTGGCAAGTGTTTCAAGACACTCTCCTCGACAACGGACCGTTTCTACAGTCCATTCGCCTATTTATGCTATGACATCGTGCATGACACGATTCGTCTGCACGTTGATACGGACTTCCACGGCAAGCAGCCCGCATTTCAAGTGATTCCTCTAAAGGAGATACCGTTAAACCTTAGTGCATATATGTTCTACAATAAAAGCGCCCACGACAGCTCGATGGGCTACTATTTCGATCAGGACAAATTCGGTCATATACCGAGATACAACGTGAACTATCCGCTTATTGACAACCGATATATTTACTATGCAACAGAAATGACGGTCACCACGTATGCGACATATCTACCGTATATAACACCGATTGCAATATATAATCAGGTGGCAATCCTCTTAAAACCTACGATTGCCTACACCTCTCTCACTATGCTGCCGTTTAGGAAGCTCTCATTCTGTATCTATATTTCTCTAGCATTTGTCATCTGCCGCCTGTTGGCTTTTTCGATGCGTCCGCAACATTTTCAGCTCATGAAGTCTCTACGCCAGATCTTCTTCATTCTTGTGACGTGTCTCGTGCACCCGTCATCATTGTCGAAGAAGACAATATACCAATACTATTCTGGACGGTTTCTGTTCTCCGGCTGGTGTCTTCTCTGTCTAGTGATCTCAACCATGTATAAGGCGGTCATGGTAGCCAGCCTAAATAATCCCCCCTCGAATCTCAATTACACTACTAAGAATGGAAGCCACATCTATAGTCTATCGAACACTAACAAAAGTGTGTTCTTGAGGTCGTTGGCAAATAACGGACATTGGATCAGTACAGTGCAACGTGCTGAATTCCTCCTCAATATTTGGCAGCTTCGAAAAAAAATTTACTACGTCCCTAGTGTTAAGCCAGAGGCGATTGAGTATTTTACGCACGACTGTAACGAAAACGACACAAATTACGGGTGTCGTTGCACCCACCGGATTCGCAGGTGGATCTACGAATCCGGTGCCTGTGGTCATCAGGTGTATACAATCTCGATGAACTTCGCGCGCCTTTGGGGAAAAGGCATGAATGATGGTGACCCGAAGAGTCGGTCTTATCTCACTGCAGGAAAGAGTGACTCGATGTGTTTAGGAGCAGTGATCCTCTATCTAGAGACAGCTATGATAGGCGACGCCATCGCGACAGTTACCTTCGCCGTCGAGCTGTTTCTGACCAGACGATACCGATGTCATATTCCTTGTCGCATCCCTTCGTGTCGAGGGGACACTTCTGAAGCAACCGCTGCTGATCATACTGAATCCCGCAAACGCAAACGGACGAGAGGACAGGAGGAGGAACTTCGAAGGCGGTACTTTCCCATTTCGAGTCTTCCATTTGTCTCAGATATTTTTCACAAATCAAGACGGAACAACAAAAATAACAACAAAACTCTTGTGATCGCTCCCGCCTGGACTTCGAAAAGCAATGTACGAGCTCATTAACAGATCATACAAGATTTAAATGTATATTCATGTATAGAATGACAACCTCGTGCGTGGTAGAGGTCAATCAGGTCAAGTGAACTTGCAACCGGAGGAAACACGTAGGAGGTGCTCACAGGGGTTTGATCCCCACCGTGGGACATTTACATTTTATAGGGGTTGCCCGTCTTATGAAGCAATGTACCGCAAGCAGTTGTACCGTGAACGTTAAATGTTGGCCGCTGGTCGGACCGGAAAATTTAAAAAAGGTAAAGTGATATACGCTTAGTAGACAAGCGTAACAGAGAAGTGCTACTTACAGAGAACATGGCTAAATATACACAACCATATTTCTAGTTGATCGAGTGGATTGATTCTCGTCCTTTTTGGTATGTTCCTTTAGAAATAGTTTACATTTTTAATATACTATGATCAGCGTAGCAAACCAAGCAGAAAATAGGCCTCTTTAATGAATGAGTACTACAATTTGACCTGTAGCCGTCGAAACATTGGGGGGGGGACCGGGGATATCGTCCGCTACAAGAGAACACTACGTACAACCGAACTTTTAATGCAAAGATGTTCCTTAGATATATCCAAAGGGGCAACGCAATTTCTATTTTGGGAATTGCGCTTAGGGACTACTGGGAAAGATGGGAACCTCCTTGTTCTAGGTATTCTATTAGGAATATCTGTAGAGGAAGCTGTTCTTAGATGTATTCCACGTTCACCGGGTACTATAATCGGTTATCACAATAATCACGGGCTATATGACACATTGCGAACACCTTCTCTTGGTATGTATAATAATCTTTCGCAGAAATTAATATATGTAAACGAAGCGCTCTACGAACGCTACGTCGGACGGGAGGGGGCTTGACTTCTTCGTGGTTTTACACCAGGGAGGAGCAGATTCAGCACCGTTCATATCATCTAACATCACTGGGGAGAAATTGGTAACCCGGCAAGGCCGATATCGCGGACAGCCGCAGTGTAACATGGGTGTCCCCCAGCACCGCTTGATCTCACCTGAACGTAAGTTACTGTAATTCATCTAGTGACTCTCATGAACTGGCGTCCTTTCATCGATTCTATTATGGCAGCTGTGCTTCGAGAACATGAAAGGATTCTCACGATACTAAGCTGGCACAGCCACACAATATACCGAGTCGAAAATGATCCCACCCATCAGATGTCCTTTTTTTTATGCAGCCAATATTAAAGCAGTACCGCGAACAATTAACGTCCACGGTACTGCTTTTACATTGCAGTACCGTGGGGTACTGATGGGCATATATATATATACACATACCCATCAGATGTAAATCTATGCCAAACCCTCATAGGTACCGCTAACTGAGGGGGAAACCTTCAGCGAAAACACACACACATACATATATATATATATATATATATATATGCATGCCATAGAGCGGAACACTGCTCTGGTCCGTCTGTCTCTCCTTCGTTATGCGGCTGGTAACAGGGCTGGCATCAGAAGTAGCAGCAGTACAAGCCCGGTTCAAGCGGCGGCGGCGGCGCCGTCGGCGTCGGCAGCAGCCGTCTACTCATTCTCTGTTGGAATGAATCGCTTCCGCAATAAATAACACCCCCACTCAGCCCCCCCCCGCTGTTTCAGCCGTTTGTCCTCCTATGCGCCGTTTTCCTCGCTGCTATTAGAGGGACCCCCACTTCCCTCTATCTAGCCCCCCCTCTCTCTGTCTCTCTCTCTCTTTCTCTCTCGTGGCTTCCCAACCCAGCGCAGAAGTCGTTTGCCCGTTCACATACTCTTTTTGTTCTTTGTCTTTTTCGTACTGCCGAGTTTCTGCCGCCACTTCGTCGTCGGCACTTAATGGCTGCCCGCCAGTCAGCCAGTCAGCATGGTTGCATGCGTCGTCGTCGGCTCAAACACATCGTCTACATTTGCGCTCGTGGCGCAGCCTGCTCCTCTCTCTATATATATATATATATATATATCGGTCGGCTGATGCCCAATGTAAGTAGTTGGCGTCGGCGAGTCGGGCCAGTTGCATTCGAGGCGGCTCCGCTGGCTGTTCATGGTGGACACGGTTTACGTGGTTTTATCTTCTATTCGCTGCTTGCTGCGTCCGCCCGTCCGCCCGCCCGCAACGTACAGTGGTGCACACATCTTCATCACTGCATTCGCTTCGGCGCTCGCGCCGTAATGGCCGCCGGCGGGTAGAGAAAACAGCAGAGGAGGGCGTCGTTATCGGGGGCCGGGGGTACGGGGCACTGAGGGGAGTCCGCGGGGGTCGGCTCTGCGGTAGGGGGCATCAAGGCGAGCGCGAAGTCCGCTGGCATGGCATTGGACAGTTGGTGGGGGTAGTCGCCGGCCGCCCGGCCGGCCCGGGATAGTCCTGTCTGATCCAGCGTTCCGGCTGTTCCTACTCGTGCCTTTTTTTTCCTCTCTGGCTTCGGGCGGAGCATCGCTCATCACGACTCCACAACCAGGCCGCTCTCTCGGCGGGAGACGACCGAGCGGACTACTGCCGCTGCAGCAGCAGTAGACCGCCGGCCTATTGCGTCAGTCAGTGTGCAATTACAATAGATCTTCCCTGTGGACCCTAACCCATGTTCCCGTCGCATGTGGCGCCAGCTTCAACGCCCTCCTAGCCAAGGTCCCTAACTTTGACCGAAAGTGGCTGGCCAGCAGCATCACCACCACCACCACCATCATCACTAGCAGCAGTATGTATTAGGGGTTGAAGGGGGGTCGTTCGAAAATGGGTTGGCTTGGGGGAGCCGGCTGTGCCAGTGGATGTCCGATCCAGCAGTGGGCGTTGAGGGTGGCGCGGCAGAGGCATCGCGCCGACGGACGATGACGATGAGCTAACCGAAACGCCCCAGGGGTCTTCGGCATCGGTAGCACTGCTTCGGACAGGGGTCGCATTGTGGGGTTGAAGCGCAAGGCGTGTAGAGGGCCGAGCCAGCCGCCTGGCCGCGCGCCGAGGGGTCGCATTTGGGGAGAGCTCTGCTTGAAACAGGGGCCAAGCCAACGGAGCCATCTCGTTAATCAAAGCGGAGGAGATCAGCGTCAGCAGCAGGAGTTGACTGCCGTCCACGGTGCTAGTGGCTGGCTGGCGGGCGGGCGGCAGGGAATCCCACACCACCAGGCGTACTCTTCCTTCGAAGCAAATAGGCCAGGAGACAGGAGGCACAGCAACCGGCATCGGCTGGTGGACTAACCAGCGGGTGGCTACTGCGGGGAGCGAGAGAGAGAGAGATAGAGAGGAAGAGGCGGGGCGGGGGGTTTCAATGGGGGCGTTGGAGGGTTCTCGGAGTTAAGGCAAAGAACGAAAGGCGCTCCTCCATCGGGAAAATCCGAGGGATGAGCGCGCTCGTCTGTGGCGCACGAGAGGGCTGGATAGTAATAGGCGAGGGCAGGCTTGAGGCCAAACTAGGTAGTAAGCAAGCAAGCAAGTAGACAGGCAAGCAGGCAGCTAGCCAATACAAGGGGGTGAGGAATGCCTATCGAGGACTCGATCTTCGGATCGAGTACTTCAGGCCGCAGGGCATGGAGGAGTCCTTTGCTCAGGGCGGCGGCGGCGGCGGCTACTATTGTTACGGGTGCTTCTCCTGCTGCTGCTGCTACCGCTGTCGTTGCTGCGGGGGGACTTCGGGGGGACTGGGGGGGGTTGAAGAGAGATAGAGCTATTGGTATCACCGTAGGTGCATCGTCAACAGAATAAAGAGAGTGCAGATTGAACAACGAAGCGAATCTATTCGTAAATAGTGAGCAACGTGAGAGACGTAGAGAAAGATAAAACAAAATTATTAATTAACTTGTCAGGTGAATATGAAGCTATGGCTTCACAGCAGTGGATGATTAGCGGTGGTTCAATATCATTAGGTGACTCGTTGCGTGGTTTGTCGATTGGTTTCAACGGACAAAGACATTGTCGAGCTTGAAACGAAATGGCCGCGGATAGTTGATCGATATTCAATTATTTTTCGTAAACCAGCACAACGGGCATAGTTCACGTATCGAGAGCTACTACCAAGCTATTCGACGTGCGTCCTTGCCGAGAGGGAATATTGATTTAAATAAGATTTTGTTTCATACAATTGTCATCTTTTTTCTATACAGGATTACTTTAGGCGAATGTTGAGATCGACACCGACGGCTGATGATGACGAGTGTTGTTGCCCTCAAATGGATATGAAGCGACATCGT
The DNA here is from genome assembly GCA_019614645.1 of Stratiolaelaps scimitus. NCBI lineage: Eukaryota > Metazoa > Arthropoda > Arachnida > Mesostigmata > Laelapidae > Stratiolaelaps > Stratiolaelaps scimitus. The sequence goes on from JABWDB010000048.1 coordinate 1,638,036, forward strand.
CGCATATTTTCAATTGCCTCCCCAACCGTTTCCATTATGGAATCGTTGATCATCTCCCGGTCGACGTGACATATTATGGAAACGCTCATATGTAACTGTTCCCAATGGCACAATCTCGTTTATGCGCATTGTTTTTTTTTTACCAGAACGACGCGCCGTGAGCGTTTCTAACATTGAATAACGCTGGGTCAATGTGAATCATCTTTGTATTCCAGACCATCCAACTTTTGTGGTCCCCTCTCCAACCGATCGATGGAATCTCAAATGTAACGATCATAGCTCACCCAGCGACACACGATCATAGCTAACGGGCGAAACTCGTCGCAGTCAGCGTGAACTCCGAGAGCAGGCCACCTCCACCTGAGGTCACTTGCGTGCTGGCCACCTACGAAGTTGTTGGTTGGATGGTGATCAGATAGCACTCTGAGTTGAAGGGCAGTTGTGGGACGTTTTGGGGCGGCTCGCAATCTTGATACAGAAAACCGGCCCGAAAGCTGTCTTGAGTGGCAGAGCGTCCCCCGCATATGATCACTTCCTCTGTGTGATCGCCAAATGACTCGTCTATTATCGTTTTCCCCTTTAGGGTGATGTAGGCCCCATGCCATTGCCAGCATTGTAAGCAATCTACCCAGGGGCCTCTAGTGGCTTTCTTCCACTGATGGTGAAAGTGCCATTACGCGAGTGCAGTAAAGACCGAACAGCGGACTCTCTCCCGAGGCAGAAATGAAGAAGCTGAACTTGGACGGCAATGGACGTGGATGCGGGCAAACTCGCGCAGGGATGCCTGATCTTGCAGTCGTCTTCAGAGGTGACGCCACCGCAAAGCGCAGTTGGATCCACGATGTGGAATTGCATCAGCGCTGCTGAGCTATGACGCTGACGATGGGCATGAAGTGACGAAGCGTGCATATATATATATATATATATATATATATAAATGTATATTCAGCCACTCGCTCAGAAAGAAAGCGAGCCCGTGCATAGGGGGTTTGAGTGTGTGTGTGTGAGATTCTCGAGCCCGATCTTCATAACCTCCCTCCGTAACGGTGCGACGCCTCCATGAACAGACGCGTGCTGCTGGTGTAGAAGGAGGTTGTTCATCAGGAGATGCTCGGGGGCTTGTGTGGATGGGTTGGCAAGCATGAGAGCTTTTATTGAAGGGGGACATTTCAATAAACACAACACCCCACATGAGGAAGAATGCTGAAGCAAATATAGTACAATGAGCAAGGGAGCGTCGGCGGCTCAAAGGAAAACGATGACAAATCAATGCCATACCGAATTGTCGACGTCAACTCAATTTTAGGAGGACACGCCAAAAAAAAAAACGGGAACGCATTAAATTTCAAAAATACATTATCTATATAATGACAGGCACATCCAGTTTGAGAGGAATTGGACAGTCCCTGTTACGTTCAGCGATTCGCTCTATCGGGCCAGTGCTTACGAGTGTTACAATAGGCACACCAGAGCGTACGAGTGCGAAAGTTACATCTGGCGATTACAAATGCGAACACAGGACGCTACTGAAATCGACAACGTTGATTATACTAGTCAGCTCGCGCTGGACTAGTTTACCTTTTTGGGAGGACCACTATACGGACATTAGACCCTATACACGGACCATATACACAACACACTAAAGCTGTCTCTCTCTTGCGGCAGGATCCAACTGGCACCCCACGCTCTGCCATGCGCCTCACTGATGTTGTAGCGGCTAAGCGATACGAGAAAACATGAATAGAACTCATATTTAACTGATCAGTGAAATGGTTAACGTTTGTGAACCAAGACGTATTTACCTTTGGATTAACAGTTGTGCAAATGTTGTGTAAAAGAAATATTCCGATTTCATTTTTTTGCTACTTGATGTTGACACGGTTCTTCCCTTGCTAATATATATATATATATATATAGGTTAAGGTGTTCTGTGGGTTCTGTTGGGCCGTCGACCGCCTCAAAGTATGTACACTGCAATATTTTCATTTAATCCATCGCAGCAGTAGGAGGGCAAGCAATTTCAGAGTGGTTTAGAGTCGCTGTGGCCGTTTGCTCATCTGGTCGTTTGCTTGGCCCTAGACCCTAGGTCCTGAGAGAGACTCCTGAACAGGATGTGGCCGTACTCGAACTCTCTCTCCTTGTCATCGTCGTTGTCGTCCTTCTCACTGATCTACCCACTCGGTCGCACACATGGCCAGGACACACAACTTTATCTCTGAATCTCTCTCCTCTCTCTCTCTCTCTCCCTTACACTCCTGTTCATTCGCGGCTTCGTTGTTCGTCCTTTGGCGACACCGTAGAACACCGTCATCCAGCTCTCGTCGACGATCTACAAACACGACCCCCTCCGCGGTCCCTGCGGTGTCTCGTGATGAGTTTATCACGCGTCGCGTCCGCTTTGTTCTCAAGTGTCATATCCGCGAAAGCGGCCATCGTTGCAAGCGGCTTGGGGAGCGACAGGATAGAGCAGGCAGAGCGTGTTGGTCCACTGCGGTGTGTATGGGATGAGGGCGGTGGCGGCGGTGGTGGCGGCGATGGTGGTGGCGGTGGTAGCCGTGCCTGAGATGGGAGAAAGCCAGGGTCTCAAACGAGGAGCGGACGATGAGGCGAGCCGAGCTCAACCGGCTGAGCTCACTAGCTAGAGAGGTGCTCATAAGAGGTGCTCAGCGCGTTGTCGCCCGCCTGACTCACTGGCGGGCGCCTCCAACGCCCCGCTTACCCCCACACCGTCGTGCTGTCTCGTGGGGGGGAGGGGGTCTCCCGGACTCCCCCGTCCTTTCGAAAGAAAGGCTTGTATCGGATGGGACGAGCTTAGCGTCATGCGCACTGCTGTAACAGACTCAAAAGAAGAAGGGGCGAAATTTATAGATTCGTTATCTGCGCGTCCGCCCCGAGCTCGAGTTCTCGGCGCTGGGGCAACCAGCGCTCGGCTGACGCCGGGCTCAACAGCGTGAGCTGGCGGTGATATAGTCAGCTGGCTAATGGACGTTAGTCCCAGCTGTCTACTGGGCCGCACGCAGGGGTCTCAATCTTAGTACGAGGCCGACACTATCTCGATGCGAGATTTGGACGTTAAACGAACCGCTGGATGCAGGAGCATCCCGAGCTGACTGAAGCTCACGGACGCGGAGCTGCCGAGATATGATTATTAGTTGTATCATCTAACCTGATGATGATGCTGGAAATTTGCACAAAGCAGTATATATATACAGTGGTGTGAATAAACATAGCCCACCCCCTATATTTCAACAATCGTTACAAAGAATACACATTTGAGGCATTTCTTCTGTGTCAGATTAATGTACGTGTCAAATAACATATTTACCACAAAGAACAGCGCATACAACATCGCATGCAGCCTGCTACAACAAAATGTGTCATATTTCGGTGGTCAAAAATGATAGACACACCCTCAGTTATCGAGTGTTTTCGCTGAATTAATCCAGTTTGTGTTGAGCATTCAAGCAGTACTGTAGTCACGGGACGCGCTTCGAGCCTTACTGATGCAGAGAAAGCAGTTATTACCGCTTTACACAGAGCAGGAAAGACCCAGACTGCAATTGCCAGAGAAATTGGCAAAAATCGTCACGTAGTGCAAAATTATTGACGCAGTCCATCGAAATATGGTACTAATAAGTCTAAAGGACGTCCACGAAAGAACAGGCAGCGAACTGTCATGCATATCTGTAGATTGGCCTCGAATTCGACCATAAGTTGTGAAGCAATCAGGCAAGGGTTAACTCTTCAGGTTCATAGATCAACAGTTTTAAATACAATTAAGCGTTATCCGCATATCATACGGGCGCAAATGAGAACAACACCTCGTCTTCAACAACGCCATATGATTGCCCAACTAAACTTCGCCCGCAACATTATGGACGTGACTGGACATTGATGAATATTGGGGCAACGTTTTTTTAAAAAGTGTCCTGAGGGTGTAAATTTATCTAAAAGGTACTATGTTGTTTCAAATCGTCTCCAGTGACGAGAAGAAGTTAAATTTAGATGAGCTAGATGGATTTAACGGTTACTGGCATGATGTACGTAGAGAGTCGCGGTACTTCTCGAAGCACATGTTCGGCGGAGAGTGCTTTATGGGTTGGGAAGCTTTGCAAACTTGGATTCACTTTCATCTCATCTCAAATGAATAGCGAGGACTATCAGCAGATGTTGACCAACAACCTACTACCATTTAGTAGCAGATTTCACCTACTTCCAATTGTTTTCTAACAAGATAACGCTTCAATTCACGTCAGCGCTAGTACACATGCGCGGTTAAGACGGCATGACATTGGTACCCTAGAGTGGCCAGCATGTTCTTCTTAGCTCAACCCGATGAAGAACCTCTAGGGCATTCTTATCCGAAGAGTATACGCGTCGAATCGACAGTATACATCCGTGGAAACACTAAAAAAGGCGTTGTTGGAGGCCTGGGGAGATGTCAGCAACCGGATCCTGGTAAATTTCGTTGATAGTATGCCAAACCGAGTCGTTGACGTTATAATTAGCAAGGGTGAGTCCACACGGTACTGATTAGCACAAGAAAACAAGAACTAATTCAGCGAAAACACTCGATAACTGAGGGTGTATCTATCATTTTTGACCACCGAAATATGACACATTTTGTTGTAGCAGGCTGCATGCGATGTTGTATGCGCTGTTCTTTGTGGTAAATATGTTATTTGACACGTACATTAATCTGACACAGAAGAAATGCCTCAAATGTGTATTCTTTGTAACGATTGTTGAAATATAGGGGGTGGGCTATGTTTATTCACACCACTGTATATATATATATATATATATAGCAAAAGTAAATGCAATGGTAATAGTGCCTTGTGTTCCGGAGAATGGCTGGGGGATGGATACATCGGTGCTTTTCGTGGACTCAGCAATGGGCCACACTCTCAGGTAAGAACCATTTGTGTGAAGTCTGGGGTAAGTCCGTATTCATTCTGCAGTGTGTTCCCTGTTAATAGAATGTGTTAAAAAAAAACTGTTAATAGTACCTAGGTGGGTATCTCGATTCTAATGAAATTCACTAACATACGTAGTTTCGTAAGCGTCGAAACCCTCGAGTGCAACCATTCCCTGTTAGAGTCCTTGCATGAGCGGATGGGGCATACTGATTTTGAATGAATCTATAACATCATACGTACTTCATAATTCACACGGGTAGATACAGAAATCTATTTCTCGAGTCGCCACCGTCGTCCATAATGGTTGAGGTACCCGGGACAACGAACGGTGTTGTTTCCGCTCTCTGAACGTTCAACGATAAATAAGTTTTTGAAGACGAAACGTTCAATCGCCTTGGACGTTTTTTTGCACCTCCTGTTGAGATTACAAGCCTTTTACAAAGCTGTCAGCGCGGAAGGGGTGGTTTGGACGATGGGTGGCTGAGTGATAGCTGAAGCTGTAACAAAAAGGCGGAGGCCGCAGGTTTAGGTTCCCCGTGACAAATAACTTAGAGAGCTTCTTAAGTATTGCAAAAAATAGAACTACCTGCCGTGTGACATAAAAGAGAGCTTAAGCATTGTAAAATTGCAGCTCCTTCAATAAACCATTAAACCTTTACCGCCGTTCCGTATCGTATTGTTTAACGCACGATGAAATACAGTGAATTAGTTCAATCGCTGGTGTCAGCGATCGCAAACAGTTGGTGGCACAGTCTTGGTTATGTACTTACACAATGGTTACTAGTAGTGCCGATAGAGGGTGTAATGTGTTTAGTGGCGCCCGTGCGCTTGAAGAAAATTTCCTTCTCTATAATAATAGTTGTTTTTCGAGCTGACCCTCAGCTGTTCCCCTATCTGACAGCCTTAGCTCTTAACCTTTTAGGTATTACAATGAGAATCTTCCTTTTCTGTAAAAAAAAAGCAAGTTATCAGTTTCAGCACTGCCTTTATGAGTTGATCGCAGCTTCGTGTGCATAATGTCACACTGTGGATGATAATTATAATATTATATAATCGCACCCTGATGTCATATTACCGATAGTTGGCCTGATAGTAGAAGCTCGTTGGGACAAAGCACCCATGCAACGCTTATAAGGTCAAACAGCGTCCGTTCTTATTGGCTTATCATTTATTATATTGTATCTGTCTCTTGCTTATGCCGCCTCTTCTGCAGACATCCGTCGCGCACTGTAGCTGTGCTCGACTATCGCGGTTTAATCAATTTAGAGTTTTCTCTATCGGTAGCTGTTTCCTATGGGTAGTTCCACCATAACTATTGCGTTTCCAGGCTATGGCAGCGGCGGCGGCAGTGATGGTGGCGGCGGCGGCGGCGGCGGCGGCTTGTTCACGCTAAATATAGGTAGCTCGCTGAGTTATAACGCTTGATGGTGCATTCAGGAAAAGTCCCGTTCATTCTCGCCCACCTGTTCATATGCCTGGCTTGTCTGAGCACTCTGAGGTAGCGCACGCCACACATGCGGACGTAGTCGAGACGCCCCCGTCCCGAGGTAGTTGAGTTAAGTTGCGTTCGTTCATAGCTCATATTCGTCTCATTACGCCGTGTTCGTTCTGCAACAGCCCCACGGCCGCGTGCGCCGGCGGTTCCTCCTCAGCCCGTACCCCCGCGCCCCCCGCGCCCCCCATTCTGGCGCTAATGGTCCTCGTGGCTCGTCCCACTCGTCCGCCTCCTGATCCGGAGCTGCGCTCGGCCGGCCGAGCAAAGCGGTGTACGCGCGCCGCCTGCGCCAAGCAACGAAACTACGGAAGGTACCCGGTACACGGGGCAGACTCAGTCCAATGTCCCACAGACCCATGCGCTTGTATCGCAGGATGCTTGCTGAGCTGTGTCGCTCAGTCCTCGGCGTCCTAGCCTCAGCGCTCCATGTACCCGTTTCCTTGCGAGGTCTCGCGGCCGCGGTCTACCCCGGACTTCGTCCCCGATCGCCGACAGTAACACATGGCAGTATATGGCCGTCTCGCTACCGTGCGCCTTCCCGAGCCCGCTCCGGCGTTCCCTCTCGCGTTAGCTAGCCAGCTTCGGCTCGAAGTTCCTCATCGCTGACATCGAGGATGAAGGAAGGGACTCTCCTCAATTATTTTTAAGCTTCACTTTCATCGCTCGCCGGCACCGAGCCACCGCTTGGTACCGAGCTGCGCTCTGCAAACGTGTCAGCGCTGTGGGCAGGTCCCGTGTGTCCCGTGCGATGCAACCGCCGGCCTGGCTATTGAAGCCGGTTGTTGAAGTCTTGTTGTTTTTGCGAATCAGACGAGTCGCGCGGTCGGCAAGGTGCTAACTAACATTTGCAGAGAAGGTGACGTTGGGATGTTACAAGCGAGCGAAGTGACGAGGGCCCTTTTGGCTGTCCCAGCCCAGCCGACGAACCATTCACTGCCGAGGTAGTGGTGGTGGTGGTTGACTGACGAGACCATTTTCAAGCCCGCGTGTCGTCCCAGCCCGCGAAATCACTTACAGCTTACACCTTGAACGCAAAGGGACCCGTTAAGAGGTAGCCAGTGGTACAGCCGTACCTCGGCATCAAGCAGCGGACTGAAGAGCTGTGTCCAATGTATGCAACTGGCCTGTTATGCTCGCTACCAACGGTGCTCTTGGTCGTTAATGATGAATGGATGAACAGCGTAATGAACAGCGTAGATGAGAGTTTGTTTCAACACTGAGGCTGGCGAATAGCCGAGGTCTGCCAAAAACAGCTCTTGACAACGCTCTACCTCTCGGTCGCATATCGTGTCTACGTACAAGCTGACCCAAAGTTGCTGGTGTGCTAAGAATGTTTATCTCTGCTGAGTCTTATATCTGAAGCGTAATACTGAGTCATTTTATCCGAAGACTGAAGTCATATACCTAGCCTTGTATCTGAAGTCATATACCTGTCCTTGTATCTGAAGTCTTATACTGAGTCTTATATCTGAAGTCTTATACTGAGTCCTATATCTGAAGTAGTTGATTTACCTTGTGTTATATGTGCTTTCGCTGGCTATTTATCCCGCAAATTCGGGTGGGCATAACTTTACCCAAAGGTTTTTTTTCACCACACTTTAGATCAACCAGATTCAGCTGTGCTGGTATACGTGAATTACTTTGCTTGCCTCATTATATTTCGTAATCACATCATTTAGGCAATTGCAGTTTGATGTATAACTCAGCAGGGAACCAGACCAACTTCACCCGCATCCTCCTCGAGCTAAATCTTTTCGTTATTCGATTTCAACACACTCAAATCTCAATCTACTACAACCCGAGCAATACGTGGACTTAGTCGCGTATCCGATGCATCCGCCATCGAAATTTGATCGGATAGAGGATCTTCTATACTCTATACCTTGACACTGTGGATAAGTACGTCCTATTCTCAATACGTTGGCTGGCGTGATGCTCTCATGCAGGATTCGGATCAGCCCGACGTCGATGAAAGAAGATCAGATACGAGTTCGGGGGGTTCATCTAGCGACTTTCAAGGGGATTTTTTCGTTTACTACCTCTTTCGAAGACCTCTTGAAGTCTCGAATCCGAGTACACGTTGGGGAGGGAGTAGGGAGGCAGGGGGTTCCATATCTTTCTATTTCCCTCCGTGCCCAACTCTCGCGTAGACGCGACTCAGCATTTTCGAGCAGCCGCCGCCGCCGCCGCCGCCACCGTTGCCTACTTTCCTGTTGGGCTGTCGGCGTTACCCTCATCTGCAAGCTGGCTGACTGGTGCTGCTGCTGCTGCTGCGACAACTCGCCGGGACTCGTCCTCCCATTCACATTGTGCCGAGCCTCACTCAGAGGCCCGTGTAGATCTACACGCGACGCGGATATCGCTTCCTCACAAGCAGCGCTCGTTCCCCATCTCGGCTCTTTGGCTGGGCCTCCTCAACGACAATAGGGCACATCCATTGCCCCCCCCGCCGCCATCAGGACACCTACTCGATCCAACGAGCTTCCTCCACCGCTGTCGCCCGCAACAGCCCCACATCGTGGTGCAGCCGATGGACGGCCGAAAGTGCTGGCTGATGCTTTAGTGCTGGCGGTGGCCGGCCAGCCAGCCAGAGGCAATATTTTGACAAAATGAACAATTTTTCAACACGTGAGCTCGCCGCCGAAGCTCGGCTGAGTGTGCGCGGGGGGCGCCTGTCGGCGAGTGCCGGTGCCATTGTGGTCGGCCAGGCAAGACCCCCCCCTCGAGGGGTCGTATGTGTATGCTATTTGTATGGCCAAACGGGAATCGCAATAGCTCGCGGGTTGTCTCCCACACAGACAATCCAGCAAGCAAGCAAGCAAGCGAACGGTGGTGGCCGTGTCTCGCTGAGTCTGTGGCCTGTTCACGCCGTTTGTGCGAACGACGACGACGAACTGCGCCAGTTCGCCATTGTACGCCAGCGTGCTTGATGATGGCCGGCTCTTGTTGTCACTGAGCTGCCGTGTGTGGAGCCCTGATGTCTGGGAGACATCAGCCGAGAGGGGGCAATGCATTTAGGAATGGAGAAAGGAATAAACGGGAAGTTTAAGCGACCAAACGAAGGATCTCGCTATGGGGCACCCGGGGTAGCCCTGGGGGCTTGCAATCCCCTACCGGTGCAGTGAATACCGTTAACGCAGCGAAGCTTCATCCATGTGCTTCACGCCGGCGGGGCGGGGAGGAGGTCGCATCCACTTCAACTGCTTCAATCGCGTTTTCTCTCTCATCGCCTTGATGCGTTCACCAGCAGCAGATGTATGGGCAAAAAGTTTGTCGGATCGAACACCGACTGAGTGAGATTGTTCCCTCTTCTGTGGGTAGAACAGAACAACTTCCTGTAAACAAATCAGTTGGATTGGCAGCACACTGAAGGATCGGTCCACATCTCGGGACGGCGGAGGGGGGTAGCTAGTCGGAGAATCGGCAGATGGCTCAAGCACCGCTTCTTCCTATCAATTCGTTGTGGCGTCCAATCGATCAGAGGGGTGAAGGTTTTCGGTAGTATTCGACTCAGCAAGCGAAACTCAATTAATTGCTGTTATATATACACACACAAATAAACGTCTATATATATATATATATATATATATATATATATATATATATACATATATTTCTGTAAACGTGGATAGACCTCAATCATTGATTTGCAACGAACGAATACCGAACGACTATTCTGGAGTCAGCGTGGGGCTTATTAACATCTTATCCTTTATTATATCTAATAAGAAAGCTTATTAGAATACCTATTGCGATCTCCGTGTATCTCGAGTGTATCACTCGAACTATCACGCATTTTCGGTAGTGATCAAAATTTGTTCTAAATTGTTCAACTATTTTATGCAAAATGAAAACAACAGCAAGCACAATGTGAACATATTTTCCGGTGATAGTTTAAATAGCGCCGCATCTTTAGAAAACATTTCGACTTAGAAGAGGAAAATTAATTCGAACGCATATGACAAAGCTGCTAGAGGGTATCGACTTCAGTGAGGACGTCCACTGAGATCTTCTATCCAATTACCACTCGTAGCTTTCTAATATCTTCAGTTGATCTGCTTGCTATCGTCGCAACGCGCCGGTCAAATGAAGAAAGCCGAATGGACACGCTAACTCTCCCTCAACATCGGCATCGTTGAACCCCGGCCACAGTGTGCCAGCCACTGGTGCTGTTGTTGTCACCGAAGGCAGATGCACTTAAGAGCCTTATTGGGCCTGTAACGTGGCGGCTGGCCTGCTAGGACCGCTCCTCGTCGTCGAACGATCGAGATCGGTGACTGCTGGAGTGGGATAGGCCTACCGCAATCGAGCGGACAGACACACAGTCGACGACAGCAGCCAGAGGCGATACAGATATATATATATATATATATATATATATATACCAACGACATGGGATGTTGAAGAAGCCTACAAGAGATTGTCGGTTGGCCAGTGGAGCCTGCTTGTCGAGGGCATCCGTGGAGAAATACTGGCACGTCGTCGTCATCCTGTAGTCCTGCTGAGGGGTGCTGGAGCATCCTGACAGGTGTTTTGGTGCCGTCGATCGCCGCTAGTGCTTTCACATCAAGAGGGAAATCGAGCGCCCTTTTAGCCCTCGACACAAAACGGTGCAAACACAGCAAACAGTGGGGACGAGGCAGAAATCCCTGGAAATTGATCCCAAATGTAATATACGTGTACGGCTGGTGCCGACCACATCGAAGGAAAACTTATGAGATCTTTGTAGTATGACAGTGCTCTTTAGGGGTATCTCTGGTAGAACAGTTTTAATATTTTTTTAATCCTTTACTAATTTTTATATATCATTCGGTCGTACAATATCCTGCGTTCGGGATCCAGGAGTGTTGTCTGAGTGAGGCACAACCGGATTCAATACAGTACATTATAGGCAACTCCTAGTCTGCTGTAGTTCTTCTCTGCCTCGTGGCTGATCTGGGGATGCAGAGAACGCCAGCGGGCCACGTTGGTTTATTACGATGTGGTCTCAAATACTAACGAGGTACCTGCTTGCCAAGTTTATCTCATTGAGAGGTAGTTGTGACGATAGATATGTCAACATGTCTTCTCAACTCAAGCCTCGGAAGGATCCGTAACAAATTTAAAGAGGGTGCCCCCAACCCTCACATAGGCACAGGTACCTCACAAATGAGCTTGAGTTACACGGCTCTTCGAGATCGCCATTGTTGACCTCGAGCGAAGAACTTGGGGTTCTCTAAACTCCACTTCACATCGTGTCTATCACCCAATATAAGTTTACTTATAGGTTTTAAGTTTGCTTAAAAACGACCGTTGATATGACTCTCCGGATTTTTCATTTCTGCCCTCGCGCACAACAAGGATTAATTGTAATTGTAAATGTTCATAATTGTTATCTCTCCACTACTGTCAGCGCTTAGGTGGCTTGGACGGCTAAGTCTCTGGCTATCGGAAGCCAGAGGGTGCAGGTTCGAGCCCCGCTGTGTGACATATAAGAGAGCTTAAGCATTGTAACAATTGCAGCTCCTTCAATAAACCATTAAACCTTTACCTTTACTAACGACGATCGACTCCATACGGATACATGGACATCTGAAACCCCATTGAAATTGTGTTTTCGGGAGAGCATACTATTTCGTGAATTTACTCATTATTCCAGTGCATGTTACATATGCGGACGGTGATATGAGCAGCGCCTGGATCGAATCTAAGCTTAAATTAACATTGAACATTAACATGGTAACATCTCAGAAATACCTTCGATAGCGTCTCGTAAACATCATAGAGAACATCTACGTTTAGTGACTTGAGCCAGCAGAATATACCCCTATTCCTCCCATATGTTTATCATCAGCACGAACGTGCTTAATAAATTCGGAAAAAGTGCGCTGTACGAGTTTGACAAATGGCGGCTATGCGCTCGCAATGTTTAAGCTATAATCTCCATAAATAAGTGGCCATGCGAAAACGCCGAGAGTCACGCCACCCATCTGGTTGTGGCAGACACCGAGCGAGCCGTTACCGGGAACAAGCTGCTCCCGAACCACTTCTGATGATTCGAATTGTCGAGGCTTGCCGACAATCTGAGTCTCTCCGAGGCCCCGTCTCGCTGTCAGAGGAGAGAAAGGTCATGAATGAAACAACGGAGAATTAAAACTATACCTCAATGGGGCAATGTCGAAGAAGAACGATCTTCGGTTGGGTCCCGGGGTTTCTGAGACCAATAGGACAGCGAGTATCGTATGGACCTAATGATGATTTTTTAGTGGTAAACGAAGATCGCCATTTTATACCGTGTTGATGTGAGTGGAACTTCAACGGCAGAGAAACACAGTTGAAGTGGCCAAATAAGCCTTACACATTAAGATTTTTCTCGTCCTCGCAGAGTATGACTGTTAGCCGTGGCCGTTTGTTAGAGTTGCCAGGCATACTGCCGATTATCTAGAATAAATGGTCACAGATGTCAAAACTAGCTTTTTTGATGGATTTACATCAAACTCAATAGGCCTATATGTGAGAATTGATTTACGGCCCACTGGAACCACTGGTGTGAGACTTACGGCGTGGACGGCTGTATAAAGCCTACACTTGTCAGAGTTTCCTGTCCCTTAGCAGCAAACGCCCCATAGACAATAAATGATGTCACACAAAGTATGATCCGCAAACATCCGAGCGTTCCAAGACAGAATAGTCATTGTATAATAGTATTACCGATTTGTGACACTCGAGTAAAGTGACTACGCTGAATCGTCTGTGAACGGCTCTATCATATGAACATTCTAATTTTCGCGGTCCCCTCCCACTACCAATGGCATGCATACTTTTTAACTTTTACTATTGCTATCTTTGTTATTGTTAAGTTTAGCAATTTAGCATAGACGATTCATCACGGGCTATAACTAGAGCACTTTCGCAGAGCACTTGATCGGTGGCCGCACTCTCTCCCTTCGGTGGACACACAGCGACGTCCTGTCCGTCCGGGCTACAACACCAGCCGCAGATCAGCCGCCACATGCAGGCTTTCGGCTTGAAGAAGAACCTCTCTCTCTCTCTCTCCCCCCCTTGTAGCAGATCCCTATTCGTAGTCCCGGCGTCTGTAGTCGTTGTTGTCGTCGTTGTCCTCTTGTTCACACAAACAGCGTCGGCAATCGTCGACGTTGCTGTCTTGGCATGCCAGCCCCTGCTCCCAATTCGCCTCACGCATTACCCATAACATGACACGCTATGGGAATTGAAGGGCTGCCGCAGGGCTAAGATATGAGCTTGAGGTTGAACGGTGCCAAGGCGGAGGGCTCAGATATTTGGGGCGTTGGGGGGGCGGGCCCCACTACGAGCCCCCACTGCTCGCGGGGTGGATGGCTCGGTCGAGGTGGCTCCGGATGACATGGAAGCAAACTGTGATTCCCGCGGGAGAGTAGAACACGTCGTACGCTGGTCGTGGTGGTGGTGGTCGTGGTGGTTCCATGCCACCTACAAGCGTCCCGCTGCCGTGTGTTGTGCGTGCCGTCATTGGCCTTCGGTGGCTTCTTCGGGTGACGACAGAAGCAGGACCCCCCAGTGTTCGTTCGGTGTTAATATGCACGGTGGATAGTTGGCACGAGGGTAACCGAAGGCCGAGAAACGTGCCTAGGCGGCTCAGGCGACAACCTCCCTATAGCGACCCCCCCCACGCCAACCCCTGCCTGAGCACCTCCTGACCATCCTTTGGCTTCTCACTCTAGTCTCCATGCTCGTTGCTTGTCTGCCCTAGCCTTTTCTACCATCGTGGCTACTTAGTTTAACCAAGAAATGGGCTTGTTCCATAGGGGGAGATCCGGGGAGATCTTCGCAGAGGCCAGAGACGGATATGCGAGCTCAGCTAATGTCTCTCGTCGGCTCATCCGATGCTATTCGAGCATAACTTATAGGTAAGTGTAGAGCGGACTCGCCCCGACTTCCTGCTAGCACGTGATCTTCTTCAACCTGCCGTAGCATACATGCTTGTATACTACGATACATACATATCATATTCTAAAAAACGCGATGGAGAAGTGAAGACCACGACGTATGAAGGCTTGAAGCCGATCGTCGATTATCATTGTGCTCTATATATATGAGTCATCATTCAGTACAAGGCACTGAGTGAAGTAATACTTTTGACAGAGTCCCGGTCAGTGCCCCAACCGTCAAAATCGGTTCCGGCTTTAGTCAGTAAGAGTCTGACACTACCAAGCAAATATCTTAGTGTGAGGCCTGGTGTCCATGCAGGATTTACCTTCAACCTCTTAACCAAAAAAAGTACCTGCCCTGCTAAGAATTCCGTTACGTTGCTTCTCATAATTAGCTGTCAAATCAAGAATAATTCTCCGGACGCTGATAGTTTGGTGTCACTCGAAACCGATGTGAGTGATTGTTTCATTATTGTCAACATGTTTAAAGCACTGTGTTTTTGGGTGCGAACTATGTCATTTTGTATGTTAAGTGCAACACAGATGGAAGTTCAATTTATTTTCATTATCCTGTGATTAAGGCAAATAATCCAGACTTACGTAACTGTTTTTATTATAATGTGAACATGATGAGGTATAATTAATAATGGGAGACTTGAACAGCTTCTTTAATTACTTGCACTTTGTATCTGTAAAGCGCATACTATACGTTTTTTTTCCAATCTATACACGGCACTAAAAACAGATTTTTGTACATCCATGTCTTTAAGTGAATATCAATATATACGAATCATATACTCGCATTTACAACGAATAAGTGCTTTGTGTAGGTCCTATTGAACTGAACGAGATTCGACCACATTATCTGCATGAGTATAATATTTATACCATTTCCGAATTGTATTTGGTATAATGGAAAACCAAATTTTGAAATATTAAAACCGGAAAAGACTTTTTGGAGCCATAATATATATATATATATATATATATATATATACATGTCTATTTTCTCCATATCTCTGCTGGTTCCTCTCGCTCTTCATCCTAAGTGTCGCACCCTAACCCGAACAGAGACAGTACAAATCGGGATTGGGATTTGCCCGCGTCACTGCACTGATTGAGGCGAGAATTACCTGAGCGGACAGAGCTCCCCACTTATTAGTGTGACATATGGAATGGATGACGCCCCAGTGGCGGCGGCGGCAACGGCGGCGTTGTAACATTGCCGGCTGACGAGACGCCACAACGAACGACGCGGTGAATCAGCCTATACGCGAATCCACGAATCGGAGCTGCCGGGACCCGATCACCGGCAGGTCACCAGGACCTTGCCACAGTCAGCGACGCAGAGGCCAAGGGGGGTCCAGAGGGTCAGGACACTGACGATCGCGATCGCGCATCCAACTTGCACCAACAGACAACGAGACTTGCGAGTCGTTGTGATCCTCGAATGATTCGTATGGGATCCTGCGTGGTTAGCGCGACTGATGGGAGCGGGGTGGCTCGTGCCGTAGGGGGCCAATTAACAAATGACTGCGACAATCAGGGGGCAGCCGTTAGCCCCCCGGGGGGGGGGCGTAAGCTGCTCTAACAACTAATAATTTCTCGGGATTTCTCGCCAGCCGGCGACCAGCATCCCAGATGTTACCCATATTACTGCTACAACAACAACTACTAAATATTACGTCAATGCCGATGGTGGTGCTATCGTTCCCGAGGAGATTTGAGCAGTTGCCAGCTCCTGTGGCCTAAACACGCACACACACACATGTATATATATATATATATATATATATATATATAGCATTCAGATGGACGGGTGGCCACCGAGCGACCTGACTCAAGCTTAAACTAACTTATGTGACAGATTGATTGCGTTGCTCACAGAGAACTAGTGCACAAGCACGAACAACGTACATCCGGTGTTAGCGAGAGTGACGACGACGGGTCGCTTCGGAAACGATCATACTGTACGAGGTTGTGTGTGTGTGTGTGTATGTGTGTGTATACATGCAAGGAGGCTCTGTTGCGGCACGGTGCTTGCAGTGGAATTTTAATAACGACATAATTGATTGCTAATATGGAAATATTCGCGCATACCGAAACACAACGACAGTATCGTGACCCCGGGGCCTGGGAGTCCTCCCCTCTCGTCCGCGCTTCCATTCAGGTTGCATCCAACAGAAGATCAGGAAGATCAGGAAGAAGAAGATGACAATATCTGAGGAGGCGATGTCGCCGTGTTTTTAGGAGCAGCATCCAGCAGCGGAGCTTTTTGCCTGTACATAGAGAGTTACAATGGATGAGGGGCTCTGATTATAGATTCTTATGGACGAGCAAGGAAAAACAATTGGATTATGTAAAATACTGATCATATTTATTGCGTGTATCTTTTTATTCACACCAGTTGTGTAATATTATAATATACCTATTTTACAAATAGTGTGGTAAGTTTATAAATATGTTACAATGTGCTTTCGCGAGTCGCTGTGGCGAGAGTTCGGTTGTTATTGTTGTTATTCTCTACGCTCAATTTCATCAAATGGTTCAGTGATCTTATATATATTTATATATATATATAATGTGTGGGCAAGTAACTAAAAATAGCCTCGCCTATCCGACGTAACAGCCTTGGATGGCAAACCTGCCAAACACGTGTCCATGCACTTAATGATTTTGGCAGATCCTCTTCTTAGATCACTTTCGTCTTGACAGTTCTATTACTGATTTATCATATAAATATATATAATTTTCTTCATTATCAATAGTACTATCAGAACCTTCAAAGCCGAGACGAATATAAGTTATTATTATATTACATAATGAAGTTCCATGCGATTGGATTTTTACCGAGGAACCCGCAAGAAGGGTCATGTCCTTGATTGCAGGTTCAAGCCCCACTCACAGGCCATGGGGATTTCCAACTCTACCTCGAGCGGATAGGCCGAGCGCCTAGTGCGTCTTGTCTGTATTGCGAGACCGACGCAGCGGACACAGTCGCACACACGCTGTTTGTGTGCGAACGCTTTGAGGACGCACGCACTGCTGGCACAGCCAGAGTAGTGGAGAGATGGATGCGCGAAGGCGACCCACGCGGAAGAGCCCCACCGGCCCTCCCCCGTACCGACGTCATAAGTCTTGTAAAGTTTATGACGGAGTCCACGTCGGGATGGGACATCGGTTCATCGGTAATCCAGACAGTCCTCCAAAAGAAGAGCGAGCTCGGCCGGCTCAGAGGCACACGCGGGAGGAGGGACCCTGCGAGACCGCAAGGCGACGTCGCCAGCTAGAGGATGAACCTGGGATAGGACAAAGGTAGCCTAGGGTAGACGGATGGTTACACACCACTCGTCAGCCTACTGATGGCTACTAGCCGGTCCCTGCAAGTCTTGTGCCCGAAGTATTATAAAAAACAGTTCCAGGCACCTGACCCAAGTTATAGGTTTGAGGATTTTTAGCCGGTAAAAATCCGGCACTATCACAGCGAATACCTAAGACGTGAAGCTGTGGTGTCTTTCCAAAGATTTTTATCCTTCAACTTCTTAAAAAAAAAAAAAAAAAAAAAAAAATTTCGAGTTCGAACCATAACGCGACCTTGCAGAGGTGTGCGATTTCCACCCAATATTTTCTCGCACTAATGCTGCCATATGGATCCCTACCGAGAGACCAGAGCTGGAAGATGAGCAGAGGGCTCAGCCGCAAACGGAAGTCCCGCCTGTCTTAACGGGAAACCTAGCCTAGTGTCCTACACAAATATGAGAGCACGCCCCCTTGACAGAACAGTGATTCCAACATATGGATCTCCTGCATAGATCTCTTGCCCCTGACATAGATCTCTCGATTGAATCGTCGGACGTCTTACTGCTGGCGATGAACGGGTGAACGAGGATGGACAAGCACTCGTTGAAGGAGGGAAACTTTTTCAAAATTTTACAACGATTCTCTCGTGACGTTTGAACGCCGCGACCACGAATGTGCACATTATCAAACAGGGTACGAATGTTTTATACTCATTGTTCTATGTTGAGTTCGTTGAGTTTGATTATATGGCCGAGATATTTTCTTTCAATATTGAATGAATCTCGCCACTTCGGGCGAAGATCTTCTTGTTTGATCCGCCGAAATGTTAGCTAGATCGTTCAAACGGTCACCGATCATAATTAGTTAACGACTCGACAGAGTCATTTTAATCTAAAGTGCACAACATAACTGCAGTTGTAAGCCCGAACAGCAATGCATACGTGATATACAATATACATACTATTAGGCTCATAGAGGGTACTGGCGACGAATGTGTCTCTTAGGGCCTACCCTCAGGGCCTACTCTTAGGCGATGAACCTTACCTAAATATGGTTATTTACAATTCCATAGTTTTTTATCTGGGAACTTGAACATTGTAAAAACTGCAGTTCATGAATAAACTTCAAATTGAATGAATATATATATATATATATATATATATATATGTGTGTGTGTGTATACACGTGTTGTCAGCGTTACGGTGTGCAAAGAGTGATTTGTAATTGAACCGACTGAATTCCCCTTCGTCGACATAATCATTGTGTATCACCATATGCGAGTTTATCTCTCGCAGATTAGGTGTACTGTGCAACACGCGCTAAATCCGACCACCACCACCCGAGCCGACAGCAACAGAACTCGGATTTGATACCAGTGAACGTAGCCTCTCCTCACCCATGTTGCTATCATCATTCGAATGTCGACGATACACCGCGGCCTGATCCTCCCTTGAACGGTGACGAGACGACCAATTGTCAAGATGCCGCAAGAAGACAACAACGACGATGACAATCTATGAGCCGTTGGTCTTTACGGCGACTGCGAGTGATCATTTCACCATCGTGTCAATGCCAGCCCGCCGGTATTGACGGTATCGCCCGGCGCCTTGACGGTTATCGTCACACCGATGATCGAACTAGTGAATGTCATTCCTGGGCAAAGCGCGCAGACACAGTCGTTCACCAGCTGTCTCGTGCAACGATGAAGATACAGGGCGCTGTCGATCGACGAGCCGACGAAGGGACCTTCTAGCGGGATCAGCCGCGAATCTTCGCGAACCGAAGGACGCGGCTGCGCGTGCTGTGGATACGCCACTTATCTTCTATACACGATGTGACAGCGGCACCGTTACGATGTTAGCTTGGATTGGATAAAAGTGATACTACGGAATGAAATCATGATCAACAACGCTTAATAGAAATGCAATAGCCAGCTGGCTTCGTATCTAGCGCTAGCGTTATCTGTGAAAGAACGATGTATTCGTATGGACATGTGTCGTTGACAATTTCGTCGCTCGACATCTTCGTATGAGAGCCGGTCGACCGATCGGGCCATGCTGCTCATACAGATACTTGGTGGGTGGATAGACCGAGATAGTCTTCAACTAAGTATAGCCACATATGGAGATATATATCCTGTTGAGAGCATATATATATATATATATATATATATATATATATATATGGATGCATGTGAATTTCTTTTTGCTAGGCTCACTAGAAGTATCTGAAGCGGTCACATACATTTGATATGACGAAATTCGTATCGTTTCAAATACGTACATAGCATATATGCATATACATATAAATAGCATATTACTATATATATATCATATATAGTGAGGTGAGCCTGGTGATCCCGTACAATTCTGTTAATAGTCAATATCTACACAATCTGTCATGTGTCCACAGAATTTTTTCAAGCTGACCCTCAGCTCTACTCCCACCTGACTGGCTGCAGCACTTAACCTACGTGTATTACCATGAGGACCTCTCGGACCAACACGCCAGCTACCTCTCACAACGAGTCCTCCGAATCGGCTGATCTGCTGGGGAAGTGATTCGGCGCTCACTTCAGACAACCCTTGTGAAGATCAGTGTTTTTGCTCCAGATATAAACGGTCATTCTTCATCTGGGCATGGTTTTTTGAACTAATACTTATCCGCATTAAAGGAAAGCATGACTTAAACCCAGATGGGGACAGGGGTGTCCTCTCCGCGTGTGTGTGCGTTTTTTTTTTTGTTGAAAATATTGTTTCTTACCATTGGAAAAACTGCAGTTCCGTTAAGAATCCAAGGAAATATTTACCTTTTCTTCACGTCATTATGTCAACACATGCACACACGACATATCCATATGATGGTGTGGTCCCGAGTGGGCAGACCCCGACAGTCGCAGCAAGGGGATTGCCATAGCATTATATCACACCGGGTATAGTGTTCAGCCTGTGCTAATTATTATTGTATTCAGTTCGTCTATTGTTCTTGTTGAGTTGGGAGGGAGTTTCAGTGCATGACACTCCTATACGAACAGGATCGATAGATAGAAATAAAGGTGTTTGCCGTAGCTATTCGATAACGGGGACAGCTAAACGCTCATAGAGGACAGCTAATCTGTCCTCTATGAGCGAGAGGGATTTGTTTGTTATGAATTTCGACAGTGCGGGAAAAACGACCACTGCTCAAGGATAAATTCAAATCTACGAGACGATTTCGACGGTGTTGTGTTCGCCACCGCAAATATCGGCTGTTTCATACTTCCTGATGTGTTTAATAATGCGTCAAAGATGAATTTTTCTGATATTCATTATTCATATTATCACTTGGAGATTACCCGTTATTATTCACACTTGCCAATGCTTCCTCTCTAACAATAGTGGTTTCTACTGCATTTGCTTATCAGTGGTTTCGTGTTGTTTTTCGAGCTGTCTATTGTCATCATTGTCGACGAGACAGACGCGACGCAATCGACTCGTCCATGCGGTGACGGTTGCCTCCGGAGGATTTTCGCTCCACTGTAGCATGATACCATGAAAAAGTTTCCCCTGGCGATTTTAGTAAAAACGCTAGTCCGGGTATCCAACAATTGGGCTAAGTTGTAGCCACGAATCCGTGCGAGATAGCTCGCTTGACAGTAACACCCACAGTGATCTCTGTATGTCGATGTCAGAGAGACAGAGAGAGAGAGCGAGAGTGTGAGCGGTGTGGGTTGAGCAGGGTAGCTGGATGGCAGTCATGTGTTGTTGCTTGCTACGTTATCGTGAGCGTCGAAGGGTAGCGTTTGTCCGGGGTCGAGGCAGAGCTGAGACAGACTGTCACCTCTCGGCGAGACAGACAGACCACCCCCAAAAGGCGGCTGAAACAGTAGTGCTTCAGCGCGTTGTCCTATACTATGGGGTGCTGTTGTCGAAGTGTCCCCGTGTCGGGGACACCACTGCCGCTGTGTCGTCCATTGCTACCATTCGCTAACGAAATTAATAATTAACAACAACAGGTACCGAGTTGGGGAACGAACTAACGAACGACCGACCGACGAAGAGCAGCAACAGCTGTCGTTGCCGCTTCTCTTCATCGGGGGTCTCGTCGGGGACTCCGGCAGATGGGCCAGGGTGCGGCTTACGGATAGATTAGTTACACAACGGCAGACCGCATCGCTACCGAGGCAGCACTGGAGCTACCACCAGCGTTACCCGCATCAACACGGATGAACATACGGCCAAATGTGACCGCAGAAGAAGCTCGCTCTCTCTCTCGTCTCTATCTGTCTCTATTCCCCGCCCTCCTGTTTAGCCAAGGTGAACATTTAATTCTTGAGGTAGTGACGGAACACTGGAGAGCAACAGGTAAACGTGATTCGATCGTTGTTCAAATCAATTTTTGGGTTGTTTCGATAGGATCAAAATAATGGCTAGTTCAGGTATTTAGATTTGCAAGTCGCGGAAGCGACTGGAGGAGCCGAAGTGACTTCGTGTATAATCATACCCGGGTTTCATAAGCATGGCCCTGGAGACGAACCACATTGTCGTGCGTAATCATAAGAATTTTGGGACATATATATAATATATATATATATATAGATGTTGAATTGAAGGTGAAGAACTTTGTGTACCTATAGCAGCAGCCTGGCCAGTGGATGACACTGTGACCAATGGAAATGTACGGTGATTGATGAGATGTCGAGGTCCCTTCCTTGTCCCCAGTGGTCAGAGTGGACACAAAGCGGACTGGACAATTGACTTAGCTCAACCGGGACAGACGAGGAAAAAGAAAACTTTATTTTACTGGAGAGATATTACCCCTATCTAATATCGCCCGTTGAGGAACCATTAGGCAATGTAATACAATACAAAGTTTTTTTAAATTTATTTTTAACGGAACGGCAGTTTTTAAATAAGTATAGCTTAAGACGTTCTTCTCTCGGTATGGTGTCACCATGTTGCCGAGGGACAACTCGAACCTTCTGCGGCCTCCTCTGCTAAGGCTCATATAGGGCTCCTATACCTTATCGGAGGCTCGAAGCCACACGAGCCATCAACTAGCACTTGGGCGAAATACTGAAATAGCATTTAGGTTTGCACGGTCTACACAATACATTGTCCCGTTTGCACACAACGATGAGGTAAGCTATCATGTGGACGAGGATATGTAACACCCATCAAAGTTTGTCAGAATATTCATGGCAATCTATCTTCTGGGCTTGGATGTACTCGCCCTCTACGTACAAGCCGAGACCACCTGCTTCGGTGGGCTTCAGCTAGTCTGTACCGTGAAGCCCACACGACCTACGATGAGAACCTCCCACTGAATATTATACGGATAGCGAATACTCCTCCGATCCACGCACATGTGGTAGCAATTTCCCGTATCGGCAGTACACGTTAGGGGAGGAATTATTAGCAAATTAACAAGCAAACTAATTATTCTGAAGAGGATCAGCTTGTTGGATCTTAGCTGCGTGGAGGCATATTACAGTAGGAGCTGGGATGGGACCGCATGAGATGGTCGAAATGGAGAAACAAGTAAAGATTCTTCTCCTATATAACGTATTAATAATTAATAAGTCATTTTAATGAGTCGTTTATGCTGTATTCTATTTGCGCAAGCAGGAGCCAGCTGGTATATATATATATATACGCGTGTCAATACTCCTTCACAGGTAACTTGAGGAGACAGTCACTGTGAGGACTCGAAACCTAAGTTTCTAGGTTTCTAGTCTCTCTCTCTCTCTCTCTCTCTCTCTATATATATATATATATATATATATATGTTTATTCAATTATAAAAGTAGGCGGCAAAATTTTTCATTCCCGCTGAACGTGGAATACATCTGAGAACAACAGCCTCTTTCCATAGATATACTTAGTAGAAGATCTATTTAGAACAAAGGAGGAGGTCCACGAACGTTTTACTGCTTTATTAAAGGAACTGCAGTTTTACAACGATATATATATACACATATATATTCCAATAAGAGTATTCTAATACTTCATATATATATATATATATATATATATATATATATATATATATATATATATATATATATATATATATATATATATATATATATGTATATATAAATTATTAGAATACTCTTATCCCCGGAAGATAACTACTAGAGCTATAAGCTGATTGTACAGCAAAAAAAAACACAAATAAACAGCGCAACCTTGTTCACCAACAGTTCCACTGAGGAGGGGCTTCCGTTGATGACCACCTTACAGTGTGTCGTTATTTTATTGCTAATTAATTCATCGATTTTTCAACCGCTTTTATTATGATTATTAATTATGGAAACAAATGTCCGAAGTGTTCCATGTTGGCGTCGCTTCTCTGCCTCGGTTTCACAGCGATGGAAAGGTGAATTTCTTCCGTGGACCCGAATGATCGTGTTTGGCTGGTGCTGCTGCAGCAGGCCCAGTTACGCTTGAAGCAGTTCACTGCTCGAAGGAGCTGGGTCCGTGACGATTGTCAGATATCTTGGACACTTGCTCCCAGACGCTGGGCCGCTGTCTCTGAATGGGACATGTGGTCGTTCCTGTGCACGTGCCACAGAGGATTATTGCATTCATCTCCGAGTGAGCACTGGAGCGGCAGATCTAGTTTGTTCCCCGTTGAACAAAGTCCACACACGTTTCGTAAGCATGACATACGAAGTCTTATCACATATAGGGATTAACACATGTGAACACCGGATGAAAGTGTCCCCTCCTTTTCTCCTGGACTGACGTCCAACAAACGAGCGAGAAGTCAACAACAATTGAATCATTGGATTTCACTCACTCCCAGCGACAATGCGACGAGACATCAACGACATATATATACATATATATATATATATATATATATATATATATACAGAATATAACTGCTTCGTAAAACAACAACAATAGCTAACAGCGGAAGTATGAACAGCAACAGCAGCAGTAACTACAACAATAGGGGCAACAGGGTCTGACAGTCTGACATTAAATACATATCATACAACGACATATAGGCGAATATACACACACATATATATATATATATATATATATCGGCGACAAGACAAGGCTGACATACGCCGTATATAGATACAACAGTACAATGACGGGCGGGGTAAGGATAAATAGCAATTTCATTGACGGCAGGTCCGTGTTGGGCTGAGGGGTGCGATCGCACAATAGTTCCCGCTGTCCTCTGCTCGTCCGTCCGTTGGCTCACGTCGCTGGGTGGGGGCGGGCGAACGGGGGCGAAGGGGGTTCGGGCAGGCGGCCTAGTAGTGGTAGTACTAGTCATCTCGGTGAGGGACGCTGACGATGATATAGGCTGTAGAGGCGGACGGGGTCGGCGATCATGGGCAGAGATATGGGGGTCATCGTTGTCTATGTGTCGGGGTACAGTCGTGGGCCGTTTATATCTTTTATGATATAGAGCAACCTCGGTCTTTGCGCATGATTGCATGATGAAGATACATCGCAGTTGACCCCCGTTGACTCCCTCCGTTTGTCTCCTCCTATACATTGGTTGATCGTGTTGGTCGTCCGGGGGTGTGGGTGGGGTGAGGGGGGGGGGGTAGTTCGGAGATTGCTCCAAGGTCCTGCGGCCCCTTCCTGCCAAAGAGGCATTCGCCTTGTCACCGGCGGATCGTCCGCCCTCATCCAACTACATAGGACGTCTATGTGCTGCGGTGTGCGTCTCCACCATGCGCCACCGCCATTAAGGACTTCTTCTAATAAGATGAAGCCGCCCGGACGACTCGGATGTTACTTGCTGTATCTGCTGTGTCGGCTGCGTGTGAGAGTATGTGCGCGGATATAGACTCGGTAGGAGCGGATAATCTCCACTATCCGTCGCCTACGGTGGTACCCCCTCACGGTGCTGCCGTCCTGATGCAGAAGCAAGGCGAGGCGAGCAAGTTGTGATAGGGCAACTGGCCATGTCCTCTCTCTCTTCTCTCTTAGCGATGGCCAACCACAAGGGCATCAGGACACAGAGGACGAGACGGAGGCTGGACGGCCACCGTCGGCCTCTCCAGCACTTCGTTTCGGCAGTGGCGCTTGATGCTTCCACCCCCGCTCTGTGCTTGATGCTGGCAGATCCACATATCCTACTCAGATCCTCTCAATGGCTACGTGTGGTGTGCTTTGGCACGACAGCATAGCACGTCTGCTCTGAGGCTTGCCATCATACACCGCCTTAGCGATGAGCGTACAACTCGCTGGTCCAGCGACGGCATAGCAGACAGCGGCTCGATCCTGCTGGCCTGGCCTGGCCTGAGAAGGCCCGGGCTCGGCCGCTCTCTCGCAAGTCGCGCAGAATGATGTTCGCCACGCCAGACCCCTCCGTTGGATGTGCGGAACGGAACACTGTGGTGGGAGAGAGAGCTTATTCGCTGAGAGCTGTTACTGATCTATCGAAATAGGATTATGATTATTTGTGGGATGTGCGCGAATGTGAGAGCCCAGTGGGGTTCGAAGCACGAGCGTGACAGTCATACGCACCCCGATGGTCCGATCCTTTTGCAGCACCTTCTTGCAGGCTATGGAAACTTCGGAGGGTAACTTCGGATCTCGAGAAAAAAAAATAGAAAAATGGGGTCAGGAATATCATCATTCGGACCGTCATCAACATAATAATAATAACGACAACAACGCGAATAAGCGCAATATTTATTTATAGTTGCGTACGTGTCGTGGGAGAACGTCTGAGGAGAGGGGGATGATGTGTTTATGCGATGAGTACATGATCATTCTAATTAGTAAATAGGACGAGATTATACAGTTATAGCTTATGACAGTGGTCTCACGGTGGGGGGTAATCTTACTGAACGGGCTATAAAGCACAATACTACAATACAAAGTGCTTGATTTACCAAGGGGACAGCAATATTTTGTGACAACGTTTAAGTTTTCTCTATATGGCATCATCTCGCGGGACGACTCGAACCTGCGGTCTCCGGCCTTCGTTTATGGTCTGTTTCTACAAATCAGAATTGTGTGAGCGAATTGAACTCGACCACCTTAAAATAAAATCATTTTGTTATTTTTCTTACATTTCCCAGCCTCAATAGTATTACATTGTTTTCATCTCTTTGAGCAAGCTCCCTCCATAAACCCTAACATCTTATCTGCTAATAAGCATTGCAAATGTACTGATATGCGTATTAGACATTAGTCGAGCGTCATGTTATTTTATTATATTATAGATATATTGCACATAGAAATGTTATGATTATTATTATTATTATTAATA
This sequence comes from Stratiolaelaps scimitus, assembly GCA_019614645.1. Taxonomy (NCBI): domain Eukaryota; kingdom Metazoa; phylum Arthropoda; class Arachnida; order Mesostigmata; family Laelapidae; genus Stratiolaelaps; species Stratiolaelaps scimitus. The sequence continues at coordinate 1,664,891 of JABWDB010000048.1, forward strand.
TTATGATTCGAACGAAAACGGCTTCAAGAGGCAGTCCCTTAAACGAGGGCAAACTTCGAGAAAATGTCCAACTCTCACGATGTCCACCACCAATGAGCACGATCTGCTGTTATAAATGTTCAGATAAATGTTTTAGCCATTTTCAGCTGGCGCCCATTCGCGAGACTAGAGCGAACGCTGTTGGGGGGGGGGGGGCGAATGACTTCGGAGGGGTTGTGAGAAGTTGTCGACTCGACTCTATCCAATTAAGCTCCCCGAGCCCCCCTGTCACCCTCTCAAACTCAGGAGGGGGGTGCAGTATTCGCTTCACTCTTCCCCTCGTTCGCCTCAGTTATACGCGCGCGCGGCAAAGCCCACACATATATTTAAGATCTCATCATCATCGCGCGATCTCGTCGTCGTCTTCTCTGCCACAACTCGCGAGCCTGCCGTTGGGGCCCCGTTGGGCGGCGGGGGGGTCTTATGAGTGCACGCGTGCGTACGTCTCCGGGCTCTCCTCGGGCTTGCTGTTCTCTCGTGACTCGGATGTGGCTGCCGCTCCCGGCGCCTTCAGAACCTCTCCCCACCCAGCAGCGTGCTCTCATCATTTCTTAGTCTCATTCGCAGACTCCAGCCGTGAAGAGTGGACGGTGTTCGCGCGAGAGAAGGGGGGACCCTGAGGATTTCGTCGTGCTCTTCTACCGTCCGAGTCTGTCTCCGAGTCTCAACTGAGCGACGGATGATCATTTTAACATTCCCTAAGCTTTCCCCTTTGGTTAACTCCTCGCGGGGACCCCTCGCGAGATTTCGGTAGCTTGCCGATACGAAGGGAGTCGACATCCTTCCGTTCAACTTAAGCTCCCCGTAGCTTGGCCAGCCATAGGGCTCGTCCCGCAGGCGTTCAGCCCAGGCCGACCCGGCCCGGGTCCCCTTTGTCCTAGCAGACCCTGAGAGAGCAGATTCTGAATTTAGCAGTAACGAACTGGAGAGGAAAAAGGTATCCTATCGTCCTCGAATGTACCCGGTGGCCTCCTCCGTCCGTGAGCCTTCCGCCTGCTTCTAAGTCCTTAGGCAGCTACTGACAGCGCAGATATACGCACATCGGCAGGCGGCCTGTACGCCTGCCAAAGGGAGTCGGGCATTCGCGTCCCTCCAATCTACAAGCACGCCGGCCCATTTGGCTACGCGTGCTGCACCTACCACGCCCAGATATGCAACGGCTTTCATCTGACCGACTCCCATCGTTCCTGTGACCATCACGTGGGTCACACGAAGCCAAGGACAGTGATAGTGGCCGAAGAACACCATCAGACCGTTATGCCCTGCCCGAGACAGCGATTAAAACAACCGACCGCTAGCTGTTGTGGTCCAGACGACAGGCGAGCTTGCTCACAAGCGGCTAAGGTGACGCGACGATATAACACCAAACACTTTGAACCCGTTGTTTCCCGATGTAAGGCGAGGTCCTTGCTTGATAGTGTCACTGTTTCACTGGGCCAGTAACAGCAGCAGCAGCAGCAACAAGGGAGATTCAACGTCGGCTGCGACAAGATCGCAACAGGAAATTCCTTCAAGTTCTTGAAGCTTTTAATCCTGGCATGGTTTAATATTGTTAACACCATCATCGGGCTACTGGGGTTGTCTGCTGACGAGATGGCTAGGCACCGACACTGTATACATATAAGTAATATAAAACGAAGGGGAGCGTCGAGTTGAATGGGGCAAGAGCCACTTCGGTCTCATGGAGCAGCTTTGGGACGACGACGACAACAACGATGTAACAAAATCCCGAAGACATTGCTATTCATTAACAACTAAGTCGAGTAAGACCAAGCCGAGCTAGTCGTCAACGCAACGGATAACGGTGGAACGTCCAATTCGTCTCTCGGGCATGAAACGTCTAATGAAAAAGGGCTTAACTTCTACCTTTATTATTATTATGATAATAACCAGAGAAATGAAGCTGTTTCCTTAACCGCATGGCACGAGGCATTATTCATTCATTCACATTGCGTTTTATTGATGGAAGTGCAATTTTACAATGCTTACCTTCCCTTTAAAATATAGAGAAAATAATTCAAAATATCATAGTTACAGTAAAGCACCTCATGTCCGCAGTGCGTATGACCTAGAATATATTATATAATATACAGAGTAGTTTATTTCGGTCACTTCTTAGACAATGCCGTAGCGGTCATTAATTTTTTCAAGTGATATGCAGATGAAAAGCCGAAGGACGCAGGTTCGAGTTGTCTCGCGAGCACGTGGTCAGGTGGAGACATTCGACAACTTCTTAGGCATCAAAAAGAACTACTGTTTTATTAATAGACAAATAGTAAGACCTTAACCTTTCACCTCTACCTTGATTTTTCAATTTGGCGCTCTATGATCTTGTGGGAACTCAGACACATGATTTCATGATGAACAGCCTTGCTAATTACTAAGCTTGTGGAGTTAGAACACAAGCGATGGTCGCTTTAGATCTAGAATGAACTCTTCATAATAAGATAGTTTTGGCGTCAACAAGCTTGCCCACTGGCAGCTATTGTTATCTGTTCCATGAGCTGATTAACGCTGACCGCCTTCTCGTTTTTAATCGACTCCCCTGTAGCTAAATATGATTATTCCCATTGAGATTGAATGCGCCTGCTTCGCATCGGCACGACAGCATTTCAACGCTTTGCATGCTAATCTGTATCGAAGCACCTTAAATAACCAGTGATTTCAGTTCGACCCAGCTGGCGTGCATACGTTTTCATGAGACGATACGTTTTCATGGTCACCATTGCATCATCAGCAGGAACAATATGAAGCAAATTCATTACGGGCCTCGTCGAATTTCCATGAATAAGCACGTTCGTTAGGCTTCGTGTTCGGCCGACAACCAGAGAACAATGCCCGAATGAGCAATAATGGATCTCTGACAAAAGCATATCTGTATTTGTATACGTGCGCAATGCGGCTGAGGCCGAGAGACGGCTGGATCGGGCCATCGGTTCGGATCGGGAACTAGAATTGGTGACATTGTGATCGGAAACTCGACGAGATACATATACCCGAGGGGTCCTTACTGCGACACACATGACTTCTCCCCGATGTCGCCACTCTCTTCTCTCTCCCCTCAAATTTCACTGATCAAAGCCCCAAACCCCCCCCACCCCTCCGTCGGATCCCACGACCCGCTGGTGAATGCCTATCTTTGCCGCTCATCTGGCCATTGGCCGCTCCGAAGCAGCCCCGGTCTTGCACAATTCACGGCCTTACCCCGTATCGCTCCCGTAGGTAGTCGTGGGACTTTCCACGAGTCGTTTCCGTGGGTTCGTCGCGTCGTCTCGTCGACTAAATCAAAGGGCTCATTGAAGCAGCTCAATTTAATTAAGCTCACAGAGCTCAGAACGTGCATTGTCATCGATAGCCCAGCCCAGCCCGACCAACCGCCCGCCCGCCCGCCGGCTACCGCGCTCCGGTCCTGCGCTTGTCCTCCGATGGTCCTGCATGTCCTCTGTGTCCTCGTGTGCATGTATGCACGCGTACGTGTGCGCGTGTGTGTGTGGTGTGCGCCACTGCTTTCTCGTACAGTAGTCCCATACCCTCATAAGGGCGGTGGAGGCGGGCCACTCTCAGTTTCTCTCGGCCAGCCAGAATCTGGCCGGTAAGACCGTACGCACGAACGTTCACTGACGTCGGTCGCCTGTTGACGTGAAGTGTTGAGGATATTGTATGATCTCGAAATTGTTATTCGAGGCGGCTGCCGGGCCATCAGCCGCCTCCCTCAGGTCGGCATGGCAACGATGGTGGCGGTACGAGCTCGACATCACACCAGATCAGAGGAAGGCAAGCGTATGTGTTGAAGGAGGACAGGGGTTTGGTCGAGTGGACTTCAACGATTTCAGATTTGGAGAGTTGCTGATCTCCACCTAAGTTGTCGTATCCTCCTCGGTCATTTTGCAGAAAAGTTCTCTCCCGTGCATCGTACGTATGATGCGATATGTTTCTGACTACCGCTACAAACTTCGATGATTTCAGGCTGACTCTTAGGCCTTAGACACATTTAACGTCGACGGTATCACCTTTGGATTGCTTCGTAAGACGGATCCCCGCTCAAGGTAAATGTGCAACGCTGGGGATCGAATCCGTGTGAGCACCTACGTGTCTCCTCCTCCGGTTGCGAGGCAGGCGCACGCGAATGCACGACGCCACCCCATCCGGGGGGGGGGGGGGCTCGACAACCCCCCGAACCAAGCGATGTCTGGCTCTGCTGACGCACTCTCAAATTAACACACACGGCACTAAACAAAGCGACAACGATTACGGCTGCATTATCAATCGGCCGAGTTTGTACCAGGGTTGAACAACAACAAGACAATCTGCAGCGACAGCGTACACGAGGCTGGAACTCGTCTCCGTGCTTGCAGAACATCAGACCCTCAGCCGCCACTAGTATATTAACTACACCTTCCGCCTGACCGCAGTTTGCCTTGCAGGGGACTTCTAGAGCTTCCGGTGATTCGGCTGATGAAAGCGCTGTTACGGCGACAGCAAGGGTCTCTGGTTCTTTAGTTCCACTGGAATAGACTCCGTTCGTTGCACTGCGCGTTGTACTGCTCGAGTATTTATGAAGGCTGACACATGGACGCGCATACTTGTGCTGTTTTTCACAGGCTGCTTGACAAAATGCTCGCCGCGTCGGTGATTGGTGAATGGGACAAGGTGAAGGACTCTGGCGAATTATTGACAATGCGCCACATCGGTGTGGCAGTACAATGCGGACCGCAACGAAATCGTCGTCCCGCCCAACTCGCGAGCGTCTGATAACACGGTGAACAGGATATTCGCGTCCATCACTGGATACCCGTGGGAATGATGCTTCCCCTGTGAAGACCATGCGCGATTGATGCCACTGATGTCAGCTCGCCTCAAATAATTACGTCGAATTAATACAATACAAACTTGACCTTTATTATAACACGAAGTGGGTGATGGTAATATACAGTCAACTGCTTGCAGCCAGCTTACTGTATAAAGAAAGGAAGGTATCTGTTGGTTTCATTATTTTCTTCAATAAAAAACAAAAGCTATATTCAATGGAACTTTCAACCTTAATAGGCTTTTGGTTCTCGTTTTCTGGAAGGAAAAATGAAAAATAATATATATATAAGGAATAAACTTCATTATCTATCTCTAGACTTATGACTTTTTATTCCTTATAATTAATATTAAAATAAAAAACAAATGTTAAATAATACAATTATCTATTAGCTATGAAGCTTAGTAAATATTTCTCTATAAATAGATATTCCATATATTTTTAGTCATTTCATTAATTAATTAAAGTTAATGAAAATATTTCTTATTTATGTCAGACGCAGCACGGAAGACATCACATAAGTCATCTCATGAAATATCTGAGTTCATAAGTGTATACATCACACTTCCTTGCTGGCAATAGTATCCGTCAAGGAACTCACTCATTTGAGAGCAGATCTTTCAGCTGATTTTGGCAATTTCTAAATGTTTATCATTGTCCTGTAATTCGTGTAAGATTGCCAGCACCGGCATTCTCCTATTTACGTGCCCCCTTGCTTTTAGCCATGACCAGCTGTTGTTGGGGGAGTATACCAAGCTGTTCACGTTGTTGGTTGTGATGTGCAAGCTTGATTATGCTGCCGAACAGACCAAATGACCGTCAACCTGAGTAGACTGTTTCATGCGTTAGATAAATCTAAAATGGGCATTATTGCACAGCAATATTATAACTGTATATCTACACAACTATAATATCTCCGCTCCGGGTTCCGCTCCGACCGAACGAGCAGAAACCCTAACTCTAAGCTGTTCTAGCATATAATCCACGTGGCAAGCTTGACATCCCTCTGACGCTCCGAGCGTTGGACAACGTAAGTTACGAACGAGGAAACGAATAGACGCAGGGCAAGCGACCGAGAGAAAGAGAGAGGCGAGGCCTGAAGATGGGATCCGAGGTTGACGGGGTTAGGTTAGGACCAAGAGGGCCAAGGCGACTTAAAAGCAAAAGGCTTAAATTAAATTGTCCACAACTTCACGAAGGAACGAACGCAGTGAAGGCAGAGCAACGAAGGCCGGGAAGCCTCCATACATATAAAAACCGAGGCCAGCCGACAAAAAGAGCCAAGGGAAACTTTTAACCGGCGCGAGTGTCCTGTTCAGGACATTGGCGCTGAATGCCTAGACTGACGAACGGACCAATGGACGGAGCTGGCGACTGCGCCGCCGGCGGAGGAGGAGGTGGTAGTGAAGCTTCGCAGACATTACTTAAAAGTCACACAGAGTCGCACTGTGTTAGCGCTATGTGTGTCGTCGGCTGAGCGGTGGAACCCCATACGGACAGCTGAAACCCCATGTGGACCTCGTGTAGCGGGACTATTGTCCGGCAGCACAGAGAGAGGGGGCCTCGACGGCGAATGCGAGAAATAATATAAGTGCAACTATCGTGTAGCTCTATAGTCTGTGAAAAATGCATGTGCTACTGGAAGAGGTTGACTGCAGTTTCTCTCGGATAGTTTAGTTAACGTATGTTTCTGTATTTCCGAGATAGGTTAGGCGTGAGAGGTTAACCTGTTAGAACCTGACAGTTCATTCTATAATAAACATCACTGTCGAGTAAGTTAGGGTAAAGCACCTAGTGTATGCAGTATATATATATATATATATATTGTCTAAATATGAATTGGCCGTTCGTTTGTCGACTGTTGTCGCCGGTGCTTTTTGCACTTTGTGTCTACGTACGGTGGTCGATGAGGCGGATCTAGGCTTGTGTAGATGTTAAAGGCTAATATCTATCACAGACAGGGCTTTACAGACGTATTCGCCTTTTAGGTGCCGAGAGAGACAGAGAGAGGGAGAGAGTCTCTCTCTCTTTTAATTACAAAGCTTAATTGCACTCTTGTTTTCTCTTAATTACAAAACAATGCTGTGGATACGACTTTTTGTGCTTTACTGAATGCGGTATTATTTTATTCAGTGTGGGATATTGATTGTGATTGTATGTCTTAAAATATACTCTAATTAGAGAGGCAGTTGAACGCAATCGATCCGCCCATCTCATTTAGTAAAGTCGTAAATAGATCCAACAGTCAAATGACGATGTTGACGCGAGGAAGAACCAGCTACCTTCGAATAGAGTCGAATTGGTACTTCGGGCAATCGGCGGTCGCCTGCGTGTATTTTCTAAACAGTAGCTGCTACTGCTGTTATCGAAGGCTGAACCACATCGCGCGAAGGGACGCACATCATGGTCTGGAACAAGTCCGGGATTGTTCCCAGAAACGGTTCAGATTGTCCTGTTCTGTTCGATTTGTCGCTCTAGGTTACAAGGATCGCAGCGTATTGGAAGAAGCACACGAGGAACCATATTAAATTGGATCGTCTAGCCCACCAGCTATCGATGTTCAAGGCCCGTGCTGTCTCGTCTACCGCTGTTTATAAACTAGCACAACACCGTAGGTTCCGTGGCCTGCGAGTACGGAAGCGGCTAGGCCATTCAGATTGAGGCCTGTTTAACAACTCGAGTTCGCTTTGTCCGTCGGTAGACATCGCATACATTACAGGCACGATAGAGCGGACACGCTAACAACATCGCCGGGCGAAACGGTCGCCGTAGCAGCACACACAAGATCGGATCGGTGCAAGTTCACGAGCTTATGTGAGATCAGTGGCATTTCTTTTAAAGCTAGGTAGATCGAAAGTGGCCGAAACCTGCTTCGTGGTCAGGTTGATCAGAAAAAAACACGACCATGCGTTCGATCTGACGTATTCGGGATCCGACAACGTGAACCGATGGCTTTCGTTGTTGGCTTGCTATCATGGGATACCTTTATATGATCACACGTTTCACGAGCAAGGGAACGATACGGGATCAGGTGTAAGCTCTAGCGGGCGTGCCGCCATGTAAGGATATTACTGGATTGACTTTTAGGAGGATACGCACGCTGGGGCCGACGACGTGCCCTTAGCGTGAGGTAGGTGATCCACAAAGAGGTAGCAACGGTTAGAAGCAAAATTAAAGCGCATGTAAAATGACAAACGTGATGATCTGTGAAGGTGAACGTTGTCTCTTCATCCACGTTTCATCAGGTTTGTATGTTATCTCAAATGTTATTCATGTACATATATATATATATATATATGTATATATATATATATATATATGTATATATATATATATATATATATGTATATATATATATATATGTATATATATATATATATATGTATATATATATATATATATATATGGTAAAAAGTATTCCAAATTCAAGAAATGTTAGCTGATCGGCCGAGTTATAAAACACACGAATATATATATATATATATACATATGCGAGGTCCCAGCTTCACGCTTCGTTGTTCAAGCCGGGGGCCCAATAGACAAGCTTTTCATTTTATGCTCAGTCATACGCATTTCGTTCTTATTTTTCAATGTTGTCGAGGGTACCAGCGAGTATCGACATCGTGGCGCACTGCTCATTCTCTGCCAGGTCTCTCGAGTACGTCCCGAAGTGGTGGCCGGTGGGGGCGACGAGCCGGTGGGGGCTCCCTTCGAGGGATGTACAAAACAGTCTCGAATCGTAGCCCGAGGTTGCCCGTGTGAAAGATCTCAGTTGATACAGACTGGAAGAGAGGAAGCGACTCGCACAGGCCATGATGCTCACATGAACACTTACAGTCAGTCACTCACCGTTACCAACTCACTCATGGAAAGAATATGTTCGCACGAGCAGAACCGGGAACCGGGTGGGATTTCCCCCGAACGAGGGGAAGTGGGCGGTTGGGGGGGTGCTTCGAGATGAACGAATGCCTGGGGATCTGCAGTGAAGGGGTCCGAGACGAGCAGGACACGACGAAAGAGGAGAGCCTTTGTAAATACATCAGATTTGAACCGCCTCGAGCAAAAAAGAGGTTTCTGGGTCCAAAATGGTGATGACGACGACGACGACGACGCCACCACCGCTACCACCACTACCTTCACCACTGAAGAACAGTCGAACGGCAGACCAGACCGTGCCCGGTGGGGCCGAGACGGACTGAGCGGGGTACGGTCGAATGAAGAAATGAAAAAAAAAGGAAGAGAGAGGGAAAAAGAGGAAAAGAAATAAAGAGTAGTGAAGGAGGAATCCGCGCGCGGAGACTCTGCTGCCGGAGAGAGAGAGAGAGACTGTCTATTGACGATCTCCGCCAGCGGTTAAATATTTGTCAAGTACACATATGGTGATGGCATGAGGCGAGTCCTCGACGAGCTGCTGCGGAGCGTCGTCTTGGCGAACGGTCGATGCGCGGTCTTGGCCGCTCGGTTCAGCCGCGCGGCTGACGCTTAGTGAGCTGGGCTGAGCTCAGTTGAGCTGAGCCGAGCGGAGCCAAGCCGAGGAGCCTTGAGGGCTGGCACCGCCGTAGACGCTATTGCAGCTGCTTCTGCCGCCGCCAGCATTTTGCTGCGGGGACGGGCCTCATCGTCGTCGCTTAAAAGAGAGGGGCCGGTCGACTTAGCCGGGTTTGCCTCTTGGTTCGCTCACAGTACTCGATTGAGTACTGCCTCAACGGGGCCTCCGCTCCCCTGAAGGTGCCCCCCCAATGCCGGAAGAGAGGGAGTGGTTCGCGGGCCCCGCAGGAGGTCCTTGATGAGTGGGAGCTCTCTATGAACAGGAGATGTCTGCCCGAATTGAGTCGGGCATCCCTATCCTTCTCGAAAACAGCAAAAGCCGCCTCTCACCGAGCTGAAGATCACTTCAGCTATTGCTTCGTTCCCTGGACACTTACCTTGACAGGCGGTAGCTGCATACGTGCCCAGGTGGGGGGGGCGGCGGCGGCGGCGGACCCCACAGCTTTGCCTGAGCCAACTTTACGACTCATTGCTACGGGCCGCTCTCCTACAACATTAGTGATTGCGTTATGTGATATGTAGTGGTTCGGGCGACTTCTCGTAATACACCCAACGCTCTCAGGTCGTATTTGCATTACGACTTAATGCAAGAAGATTTTGCAAACAATGACGATAGCTTTTACTTAAACATCAGGATATTTTAATTAACGTTTGTGTACACACTTGTATCTAAACCGCTGTGGCATTTAGCGAATCTTTCATATACATATGTGTACATATGGTGGCTCAGTCACGAGAAAGATACAAGTGTGCAAAAACACTGATTTTCAGGTATACGTCAGATTTGTTTTTTAGGTTGTCTCTATCAAGATTATATATGTTCGAACAGTTTTGGCAGTAATTCCCAGTTCTACTATTTTTGACATATGGATTCTGCTACGATATATCGAGCAGATATGTTAGCTATCTCAGAGATGATATTTTACCTAAGGATAATTAGAAGGACTTTTTGGACTCGTATAAATGTGGCGAGAACCAGATAAGCATCTGGAAGGTTGTTTCGTCGATGATCAAGCTGGCTCCGAAGCCTTCCACATAGGAGAACGGCTGGGACAGAGGCAATGCTATCGCCTACCCCAGGGGACATTATGACGATCTCGACGGTACACCCACCTGCTTCTCTAACTGTTAAGTATATTGTGAGATGGACAATCATAATCAATATCCGACATAGAATATTTAGACAATATAATTTGTCAATTTAATTGTTTGCTGTGAGAAATAGTCATGCTAAAAAAAAACAGCACATCAACAAATGGATGATGTTCTCGAGAGAAAAATGTACAGGGTTAACATCAGCAGTAAATGTTTATAATAAAAAGAAAATAATACAATTAATTTATTTCATAAATCGTCCCCCGTCTCCCCTTCGAATCTGTGGCAATTTTCGTTACTCGATTAAATTAATTATTGATCTCTATATGATTTTCATCTTGCAGCATCTCATTCTTCTATTTCACCTAAAGGTTTTATTGGTTTATTAAAGGAGCTGCAATTTTACAATGTTTAAGCTCTCTTGTATGTCACGCAGCGGGGCTCGAACCTGCACCCTCTGGCTTCCAATAGCCAGAGACCTATTCGTGATGGATTGCCTTGCCGGTTTACTTTACAGACTCTTCAGTTCCCCTTCAATTTACCTGGTAGCAGTTGTCCGCAGAGGTCTCTGTTGTTTTCTCCTCTATTTCTTTATCGCTTCCTGTTCACCGCCACGAAACCATATCATTTCCGCACCTCGTCATCTCTCCGGCGTTATCTCAGCTCTCTGATTATACTATAATTCTTAACGATTTTTGTCCACAATGCTCTTCTGGTCCGTTTTTTCTCGTCGCTGTCCAGGGAAACACCGGCACTTCGACACCTTCGGGTCCTTGTCCGAGGTCCGGCCTGCCTGACCCCGTTCAGTACAAAACGCAACGAGGTCTGCGATCCTTGTGATCGACATTATCACTTGCGTAGTCACTCACACGTTCGCTGTTTTCACCGAGCTCGGAGCGTCCCGGTATCTCCCGGTGCCCTTCTCTTCCTCTCTCTCTCTCTCTCTCTCTCTCTCTCGTATTGATTCCCATCTGTGCCCGTACTTCGACTGATGCGAGCGGCCGTCATCGCTATTAACGCGTGCGCGATTTTGTAGACCACACATACACGCAGGGCTAGCTGGAATCACTTTGTGTTCGACACTTTGAGAGGAATAGTACCAATTTTTTATGATTATTATTGTCACAACTCATCCATCCATCCATGTCTCGTCTGCGCTTTCTCGCTCGAACGCTGACGTCGCCACCGCTGCCGGCCACGTACACCGTTGGTTCGTCCGTACCCAAGGTCCTCCCACTCAGAACGAGCGTTCCCCAGTTCCCAGCCGCACGGTCCCGTCATTCAGTCTGCATTCGCAGTGGCGAGGCTCCTTCCCGAGGGCGGCCAAAGACCATTCTCATAATATGCGAGTTTTTTCCCTTCTCCTATGCTTCTGTTGCTCGCGCCATTCGAAACGTTCGTTGAATGACCGAAGCCGGGGGGCCTGGGGGTTGTGGGGGCCTGGGGCTTGTGGGGGTCTGGGGGTTGTGGGGGCCTGGGAGATTTCGGACGGTGCCATGCGGCTGTAAAGGGAATGATGATACTTCCGTCATTGTGGCTCCGTCTCGGATCGTCTTTGCATTTCGCCCACCCCCGCCTCCCCCCCGCTCTCGCTGTGGCTGGCCGCCACTAAATTAATTACACAGCTATCATCATGCAAATAGGACGTCAACGAGCGTCCAAGCTCCACCACTACGCTACACTATGACAACTACCCGTAACAATGACAAGCCAGAGTCGGCTTCTTTTTTTTTTCTCTCTCTCTCGTTCAAGACGGTGGCGTCCAGTGCGGCGCCGTGTTCTCAATGGCATGCATTGGCCATGGTAGGGGGCGAGTCACAAAGGAGATTTGTCGCACAATAGTCCTTGTTGGGCAACAAAGAGACATTGATGTTGCGGTCACGAGGACTGTTCTCGTGCGCTGAAGTGCCGCTGCTAGCCCGCTGACACATACGAGATCACCAGTCACATTGTCTTTTCAGCGAAGGCTTTTCGACATTGCCGGACATTGCCAGTGTTTTTACTGTGGCCTGCTGATCGGTATGATTTTTGCCTCGCTGAACGACCCAATGTATAAGCGTGTTCACGAAAGACATAAGCAACCGAAGGTACTACCATAGTTCTTTTATGCTGGTCAGTTTAATGAAACAGCCGCTAGCTAGCAACTATTTCATTAAAGATGAATGTTGACACTAGACACAAGAACAAAGTTTATCGTTGGCTAAATTTACTATATACATTTTTACAACATTTTTGAGACTTTTTCGGATAAAGGTTACGTTCTACTCACAATCTTTGGACGCGCATCAAATCGTTAAACATCGGCAAATCACAACGACAACACCGTGGCCGCCCTCCGCCACACACCACACATCCTCCTTGCGGACATGACCCTCACCTGCCTCCGTTCCGTTTCTATCTCAGACCCCCTCGTCTTCGGCGACTATTGTGGTCAATAGGGTGTCTGTAGGAAGCCCCTCAGGCACGAGGCTTATTGTTGTTGCGCTGGTCTGTATGGAAACACGCACTATTCATGACGCATACAGGGTGCTTACAGTGCCTTTCTTTCTGCACAGTGGTCGCTGTGCCGCAGAGCACATTAGTTGCCGCTACTAATTGACAAATCTTATTGCCGAAGTACAGCCCATAAAAGTAGATATGACTCCACTCAGATCGGAACCTCCCACTGCACAAAACTCCCTTCAATTCTATAGTACTGCCTCTCCTAACCACCGCGCCTATACCCGCTGCCAAACCGGAGGCCACAGGTTCGAGTCTCGCGAACCGGGAACTTCCGCGTTGTAAAAACCCAGAAGTTTCGTTGAAAAACCAAAAGCAAACCTCCTCCTCCTCCTCCTTTTCCGAGATCAGCTCAATCCACTTTAGCTACAATCAACTTAAAGTCATACACCAGGACGCGATTCAGAAAGCGTCGTAAAATGACAGGTCGACGCCAGGCTGTGTTGTCAGTGCGGAAGCTCTGTGAACAGGACACAACGCCTATGTCTGCAACGCCGTCATCATTGTATTCGTCAATTCTCTGCGATCGACTGACTCGCCTCCGAGAGGGGAATTGAATCCATATCGCTGATTGAATACGATTTGGCCAAGACGGCGCCAACAGTGAACGAGCAACGAAGGATCGGGGTAGGATGGGCGACACCAGCAGAAGGAGCCAAGCTGGAACCGAAGCGATAGACGGCCCAGGAGGAGATTTCTACGGAACTACAGAGAAGAGTGCTGCTGCCATAGTTCGAGTCGTCGAGTTGCTCAGTGAACGGCATCGTAAGGCCGTACACAGTCCGAGAGAGAGAGAGAGAGCACGAGTGTGTACGAGAATCATCGCTCACAGTAGCATCTCCTATCTGCAGTCTCTCTTTGTGCATTGTCGAAGTCATTCTATATTTTCCACGTGTCAACGAAAGAGAGAAGATCGTCACGCGATTGAGGGATGGGTGCCTTCTTCGGGTAGGGCCATGCATGAAAGGAATACTTGCCGTGGATTCACAGGATGATGTCCTGTCCCCGACAGGACCTGTGAGGTCGAGGTACCTATCGAATGTGGCATGCAATCTTTGTATTTTTAATGCTAGCCTACTTCAAGCGTATTGAGGATGCACTTAGTTGTAATAGTATTTATCACCCGAGCGGCAATTTTGGCGTAACCACCTGAACCGTAACAATGTATATCCTGGAAACAATATATCCACATGTACTAGGGTGGGTGTCGTACAATAAGTTTGGCGTGGAGTTTTGTCGACAGCGCGCGTCCACCCTCCCATAGGGGAGAAACCCACTTAGATCAACTTTCTGACATAGCCGGCCAAACATATAGGAACAAACTATCTTGTTGATCTTGTCTGGTTAGTGCGCTTCTTACTAGATCATCATAGCAATAGCAACAGATAATGTATTCTTTGTCCAAGAAACGCTGCTATACTTCTTGTTCGTGCGTACTATGGGGCGGCCCGTGCATGGCTGGGTCTCTTTTGGAACTCTGATGTACATAAGATACATATATATATATATATGCTTAATCTATTCTGGAGGATGTTTGCTAATGATTCTTATGGCAACTGTGCTATTAATTTACATAATATAAAAATATAATGCAAACATTGCTCGCTGTTTCTCACGCTCGACAGAATTCGTTACACAATCAAATTCGCTGTTTATTGCAATCCAACGCTATATATTATACTTAATATTAGATGATATTATAGGTGATCTCGATACCGGATGAGACGACAAAAAATGGGCTAACAGTTGAGTAATACGTAACTTCGGAATTAGGGGAAAAATAGGTGCATTTTACCGTACTGTAAGCCTATTTCTGACCCGCCGCCATATTTGTTGTACAAGTCATATTCGTAGCTAATTCATTATCGAACTGACAAATTTTGTAAAACTAGACTTGAACGTTTTTTTTTTGTTTTTATTATTACGTTGTGGTTTGTTCAATAATTCGATGCTGAAACTCCGTGGCTTACTCACATATTAATTATCAGCCATTTATAACTTCGGTTGGTCCAGATGCTACACAATGATATTAATTGGTATTTCTCAAACGTTAGCTGAAACATAATGATGAAATAATATATATATATATATATATTCCTTTTTCTTTCATAAATATGTGTCTAGCTCACTATGTGTACTTATGCGATTTTAGTCAAAGCAGAGAAGAATTGAAGAATCTATTTAAAAAGTCGAGGCCTCCTTCCCTATCTCAAAGGTCGATCAAAATAGCAAATATTTTCCCTTACAAAAATGCATCTTTAATTTTTATTGGTACTTCCTGCAACGTAACTAGACGTACTTCCGAATTCATGATATTCATCATTCGCTTAGTGAACTCCACTTCCTTCTACACTCGACTTAGCCGTCAGCGTGGTGGCTGTTATTATACTGTATTTTCGTTCATAAATCAATAAACCTACTATTGAACTTATCACATCGGTGGTCTCCAAGTCTGCATTCGTTTTCAACACTTTGAGCAACTCCACCTAACACAGCGGGGTAGAGAGAACGCTAAAACAAGCGTAATATCAATGCAGATCAACGCACACATTATACAATATACTACCATATATCTAGGCCTATGAAATGCTGTCCTCCTAATGACCGCTGCAGCCATTGTTACTGTCACTCGCACGGAGCCACCCCCCCCCCCTGCGTCTGCCCCTGCATCCCACTATAAACAACATGAGTCATTGTTCGCCTCTCCAGCGGTCGTCACCGGTTGGGGCCCCACTTCAGCATCAGGGACACCATGAAGTGAACTGTTTCGTCGGCCGAGTCAACGATTGTAGCCTGCCAATTCCCCGCTCAACTGTCCTGCTCTGGTGCATTCAGTGATTCAGCTGAAGACGAGCCAGTTGATTCGATGCTGATGATAGGTTCGAGGCGTTGTTGCTGCAGCTTGGAACAGTGAGTGGGCAGCTTCTCGACAGTGGTCTCTCCGCAATCATTATCGGGATATGATAGCCACCCCTCTCTCTCTATCTAATTCCCTCTCCTCAGTAATTCTCTCTCTTTGTCCGTCTTACAAGAGCTGCCCCCCCCCCCCACAGAAGGTTTAACCCCCGGCGTAGACAGGGCTGAACGTAACGTGTCAATACACAAATACGAAAAAATTTGTAGCCTCCAGTCAGAAGTGTTGCGTAGAATTTACACGTGGCTGGTACCTTGATTATGATCTGTACGTAAAGATATAGCACCATCGAGATGATGCAGCGATGGAGGACGCAGCCACAGAGAGGAAGTCGTATGTCGGCTAGACAGAGAAAGCTGGTCTGTCTGCCTGCGTATACCCCCCCTATACAGGCCGCCTGCCGATGGCCGATACTTACTATAATTGAATACTACAACGACTATTGCAGTAATGGAACTGTCTCGTACTCCTTGCCGGGGCTGTATCTGTCCGTCGTTCTCTTCCTGTATTTCTGTCCCACGGCATCGCCGATAAACTCTGCCGGGTGTGCCAGTGGTAGAAGCGTGCTAGTGGTAGCATGATATTAGAGATGGGCGGACGCTTAGATCGTCGGTGGTTGACTGAGAACCGTGGCTGGCTTAGGAGCGTCTATACGATGTGCGTTGCTTCGGCAGACAGAATCTCATCTCTTACTCGTACGCATTGCCAATGTATATATACATATATATATATATATGCTCGCATGGGGGTTTTGGGAAAGCAGTGGGGTCTGAGGGATTGGGGGGGGGGGGGCGGCGGGGGTATTCGATCGACTCGTGCCCGCACAGGAGGCGAGGTGCGGGCATCGGTCGGCGCTTGATTGACAGCTCTCATACAGACTCTCATGGGCGCTTGCACTGAACGAGGCGTCCACATTGGAACCCCCTATAATACCCACCCCATCTCTCTCTCTCTCTCTCTCGTTCTCAGACGACGACTTTACTGGATATGAAGCCCACGCCCTCGATCCGACGGTCTCATCGGCTCGCAGCGAGGGACTGCAGTGGAAGAACAGTCAGTTTGTCCCATGCCTGGGCCCAAGCTTCGTCTGTCGCCGCTGCTGCTGCCGCCGCCGCCGCCGCCAGCGCCCCTCCCGAATACAACAATGCCTATCACTATGTGCTCCTCATCCTCCGTCATAGTGCATCCGCTGTGCGTTCATGGCCCGGCCCCCCCCCGAGATACGAGGCAAATAGACACCCCACCCAAGAAGCCATGCTCGAGACGGCAGCTCTAACTTGCATGATGGGGCGCTTCAGCGGAGGAACCAATCCATAACCGTCGTTCGATCGAATCAGGGCGATTGATAGAAGCCAGTCGATTAGACTGTGCATGACCCGGATTAGCTGTACGTTCATTTAAGTAACAACGTCGGCAGGGGCGAATACAACACATAGGTATAGTAATAATAGTAATAATAATAATAATAAGAGAAGAAACTTGCTTCTTTAGCGCGGTGGATGGATTGCACGGTGGCTAAGCCTCTGACTGTAAAGGTCCGGAGGCCGCAGGTTCGACTTGTCCCGCCACGTGGTGACATAAAAGAAAGCTTGTACAAATTGCAATTTACTGTGATAAACCAATCAACCAATTTTTCAATTCATCGTTTGGGTTACTGCCAGAGCAGCTGCTGTATTCTAACGCTAACTCCTGTGCGTTAGCGAGGACGTCATATACGAAGCTCTTTTAGTACTTTGATTGATGTTCAATTCTCGCAATGTCCAAATACCTCGAAGTGAACACTCGAATAAGAAGTGATAACTATAGCATATACAAAGATATGGAAGATCTATCTATTTGTATATATTGAATATAGCCCTCGTACTTTGTACTCGAAAGTTCTGACCTTTGTGTTGGTGCTATGAAGTGAAATATGGTCATATCTCATGTGCAACTCATAGAGATCGCTGTAGCTTTCTGTAAAGCTTTTGCTCGACGAAACATTTGACTTAGAGTAAGGTCTGTGCTTGGCTTCTTAACTCTCATTTTTCAGCCAGCAACCGAATAGCTCGGTGGCAAAATGAATCAGCTGGTGGGGGACTGTAGTTCTTATCAGGTAGAAACTCCCGAATCCCTCAAAACGGAGAGTTTTTATGCTACCGAATTCGGTGAATGGTGTGCACAGACGGCCGTTTTTTTTTGTTACTCGCTGAGCGGACTCTCAGCTGTTCCCCGCTGTTATATGACAGGCCTAGGCGCTTGAACCTTTAGGCATCACAACGAGGACACGTTGGGTACAGCTGGGCTTTATTTTTCAACCTTGTCGTACCTGGTAGGGATCCACAGATAAATAAAGATGGTAAAGAAATCTAAAAATTGACGCCATCTAACAAGATTTGTATCCAAGCCATAAGTCCCTTCTGTCAAGCAATCTTAGATGCTCACCATTGTCCCATCGACGGTACGGGTACAGAAAACTAATATCTTTACCATATATACATATATATATATATATAAACTCCACTCATTTACTAAATTTTTTGACACGATTTCCTTAGACATCCAACGTGTTCAACGCTATTTCAATCCTGCTAATTGCGCTTAGTTACCGGAGAAGTGGGGGCCTCCTTATTCTCGATGTTCTATCAAGTATACAAAGGTAAAGGTTTTATTGGTTTATTAAAGGATCTGCAATTTTACAATGGAAGAAGTTGTTCTTAGATGAATTTCACGTTCACTTGTATAACTGAATAAATATATATTGTAACATTTTCTAAATCCTCTGCCTATCATACAATATCTATAAGAATACGACACACACCCAAAATACTACAAACTAGATACTATCAAGATTCCCAAAGAGATACCATCAGTCTCGCATATCTCATCGCGAACATCCATCGAGGACCCTAACACGCGGATGCCTTCTTCGCCTGTCTAGCTACCCGCACGCTAAACCCGCTTAAAGCTATCCCTTGCAACAGCTTGTCCTGCTGTTAGTCTTGGCCTCGTCCGATTCGTCGTTTATTCCCCAGTTCGGGGGTACGGGGGTTGGGTCTGCCCTCTTCATTTCTCGTTGTCATTTCACGTTCCCCTTCGAGTTCCTGCTTCGTTCCGTTGCCAGTCGGCTCGCCGTTGGGTCGGCGTCATCTGCTTTCAATCGAACACCACAACGCGGCACGGCCTGCTCCCTGCCCATCGCACAAGCCTCCTCCTGCAGCTTCATGCTGTACCTCGTCCGGTCGCGCCCGATCCGGAAATTAATTTGTTTGTTTTGTTTCTTCCGTCCGTCGCTCCCGTGAAGCTCCCGTGTTCATCACCCTTCGGTTCCTGCAACCCCAGCTCCCATTCATCCTCGTTTCTGATCACCCGACCACCCCCACTATCCCCCACTACCCCCCGCCGAAGAACATCGCTGCCTTCCGAATCGTTTTCCCCTCGATCCGATGGAGCCCGTTGTCTCACAAGAGCCCCCCCCCCCCTTTTTATTTCGCCAGCCTCGAATCGGTTGATTTTTCTCGATCCGGTCGTCCCCTGCCGCCTGCTCCTCCCTGCTCTCCTCATGTCATTCGAATGCGGTCCCGCTCGTAGGAGCGCCCATGTTCGTGAGTCTGTCTCAATGCCTCAATGTACCTGTATGGATGACGTGTGCGTGTGCGTCTCTGCATGGCGCGCCTCTCTGTGCGATTGTGCGTGGGCGTATTTTTTCCACTTTCCGTTTCTGTTGTTGTTCGTTTTTTGTCCGGGACTTACCGTCGTTGCGGGCAACAACGGCGAAGCGGCCGTTGGCTCGGCTGCCTTCATCTCATTGGCAATCAGAGGCGCATGAGAGGGCGGCTCGACGAGCGAGAGCAGGCGGCCAGCCCGAGCTCCCGTGGTCTTCGTCCGAGGACGCGAGGGATGCTGAAGCCTTGAAGCCGACGACCGCACAACGAATCCGATGACTTTGCATGGAACTGCTGCTGCTACTGGAAGTCGTTGTCGTTGGTCGCGTTCGTTTCGACCACCACCACTGGTGACGTTGGCATCGGCATCTGGACCCCTCTGGGGCCCTTCGGCTCGCAGGCCCACAAGCCTCTTTCATCCCTCGCCGTCCGTTGCAGAAGCTTCCAGAGACGGGGCCGGGGGCTGGCTTGAGTTGTATTGGGGAACAATGCTACTCCCTGCATGGGATTGCGAGGGCATGAGGTTGTTTTTGTTGCGGGGGCGTACTCGTCGAAGGGCTTGTTGATGCCAGGGGCCTCGGGGGAGATTAGAACGCGACCACGGGTGCTACTTCTGTTACTCTGTCGAGTTGATGTTCGAGTCGACGCAGCTGTGGATTGAAATAAAGAGGCCTACAAAGGAGGTGGTGGGTGTTGAGAGACGCACCGTCACTACGTTAGCGGGCTCCTGTAATAACTGATTAACACTGTCCACTAATTGAATACATTCTCTCTATCTCTCTCTCCACATACATATATATATATATATTGTAAGGTCGTCGCTGTTTCATAAGTTCCCGCTGTTTTTGAAAACCATATCCCTTCCTCAGCCTTGTTTGGCTGGGGTCTGACCTAGCATTCAATACAATACAACACAATACTTAGTTTATTGACGGAACTGCAGTGGAGTATATAACGCTTAAGTTCTCATTAAAAAATAGGATTAAGAAGAGTCATCATAGACTGAACAAGCAGAACACTTCCTTTAGCACCTAGAACATCAGTGATTCGAATATATTCATTATGCCATAACCACCGAAAATATCACAGCATACAATAAACGCCGGAGCATATAACTGTATCCACACAGATCGCTCACAGCTATGAGGCCCGCTACATAACCTTCCCTTTACAACGCCACCATCGCAATCGTAATTCCTGCGAGAAAGAGCTCAATAAAAGATGACGACCCTAATTCAAACAGGCCATCGCCGCTTGTGCTTGCTGCATATTGGTGTTCCATGGCGATTCTATGAAATAGATGCAGGTAGCAGGTGGAACAAAAGTCCATTTTCGATAACGCTCTTTTTACAACACTTTTCCCAAAGGCCAAAACGCGGCTCAAGCAGCTTGGGACATTTGTGCGTTGTGTCGAAAGAACAAATGCTGGTCGAGGGAACAGTTCGGGAGTGGTTCGCAAAGTTTAAAGGAGGCAAGAGTTGACGGTCCGCCAGAACGTCACATATATATATATATATATGTATGTAATATAAAGGGTGTTAAGCACGGTGGCCTTGTCGTGCACTCTCGCGTGCGCCTTGCAATCGTTGGAGGCACGTAGGGGCACAGGCTTCCGTCGTTGCACATATGCATTTAAGGGTTCCATCTTATGAAACAATGCTGAAAGCAATTGTTCCGCGGACAATGTGAAAAGTTGGCTGAGCATCAGCCCGGAAAATTTACGTATGATATCCATATACGCGTCGATTAGAGATTTCCTGTTAGTAGGCTCCGTAATCGGCTCTCAATCGTATTTTCGTTTTATTAACGTTGTTCAATTATTCTGTTCTTAATTTCCATTGGCACATTGCTCTCAATTAGCTTGCGTCCCTCCATTCCACGTGATTACCATCCCGTATGTCTAGCTATTGACTGCAATCATCGTGAAACATTCAACACACTTATCCATTGCGTGTCGCCGCATCTAATCCCACCATTTAATTTCAGCTTAACCAATACAGTTATGATTATCTTAAGTACTAATCTTTCCTTAGAAGACCCCAGTCCGACATTGCCCCTCCGAACTTATGCGTTCGGACGAAGCAGAGTTTTCGCTCGTCATAGAGCGGAGGCAAAGTGCCCAGATGGTTGGTTGCCGTGCGCGAGAAGATGCGCACACCACGAAGCGCTGCCACCGGGGCGGCAGCAGCAGCAGTTGTTGGTCCGGCCGACGTTCAGGCCGCCGGCGGGGTCGGCGAAGACGCACAAGTGGCGTGCCCATACTTACGCACGTTAGACCAATTCCCCCCCGACCCGTTCTGTAACTCACGAAACATCGCAGACGACGGCCGAAGAGCGTCCGGTAAAGGCGGATAAAGGAGGCAACCGAGAAGACCGCGGGGGTGGGGGGTTGTGGGCGTCGATTGCCATTCTGCACGGTGGGACATGTTGTGGGGAATTGTATGGTTGTGGCGTGTCTATCTGTTAGGACCTGCTTCGGGACGTAACTACCCTTGCCATGTGGCGAGTTTACGTTCTGCATACCCTCAACTGTGTCTTGCACACAGGGTGTTCGGAAAGTCACGCTATCACGTGGCGCACAAGACTAGCAGCAACTAGCAACAAAAGTATATCGTATAAAGTTCAAAGGTAACTATTCGAACGCGTTCATAAAGTGGAACTTTACTTTCTTTGGCTTGGTTGCGCAACTTATCTTGCGTAAACACCCTGTACATTCGCATTCGGAGAGAACAACTCGTTCCTCTGGCAAGCCGAATTCTCTGTTGTGCGTTTCAGGCCTATTCGTCCACGTGGAACGGTGCAGCATCTGAACAACGCTACCGCCAGGCATAATTTCATCGTGGATTGTTTTAGCTCAGATCCAAAAGCGTAACCAAAATGAACTGACGAAGAGGAGCGGTTTAAGAAACGTCGGCCAACAGTTTACTGTTAGTTTACTGAGATATAAGTCCACAATTAGGAAATAATTAGTTCTCCCTTCGATAACATGAGGTAGTGTTATATACCACATACATTATATACATATATATATATGTGAAAACGTTATACTTATGTATATATATATATATATATATACATTCATATAATACCGTTATAACGTTTGAACATATATTATAGTAAGTACATTTCCACATTTCTAATGAGTCCTCGATAGGGATTACTCCGTAGGGCGCGTAGATCGTCTAAGTAGCGTCTTCTAGGCCACTAGCTATATCACAAGTTATTACGATTTTTTATCCATTCGTTAGACAGCGAGATGGAAATATCGGGAGCTCTTGATTCCATTGTGGTTGGCAAGGCCAAAGAAAAAGCATGCGTCGAATAACCGCTCGCATCCTTGATAAACCACGCTGACAAAAAGATCATAAATAAAGCATTTATCTACTGTGAAACTGTTTCAATCTTAATCCCGGCTTGTGTTGTATACTAGAGTTACAATACAAAAATACAATCTGCGCTTTATTAACGGAACTGCAACATACATTGCTTGAGTTCCCTAGTTATTTCGCATCTCCTATCAAATCTCTCTGCTGTTGCTGCGGCGGCGGCTGCTCGTTTTTCACCGGATGATGATTGGCACACGTCCCACATCTGCTCTTCTCCAAGTACACATGAACATTTCCGAGAGCACAAGTTTAGCCCGAAATCGCTCCAAGGCTGCTTTAGCACCTAAATACGCCGTATCCAATCCGTGTGCCGAGCGTTCGGGTGCCCAACCATCTCTGCCCTGCTTGCTAGCCACTGTTGTTGTTGTTATTGTCGTTGTCGTCGTTTTGAACTAAACACATTCCGCTCACTTTAAAACGTTCGCACACGAAACTAAAGCATAATCGACTATTAGTTGAGCACAGCTTTGGTCGAATTTCGCCCAAAACACCAAGTATGAAAAATGCATCGTCCGCTATCGGTTGTTGTGTAGCGGCGGCCTCCGAGTAAAACCCCATCAGAGTTCGATAACATTTGCTCGAGTCAGCATATGGCTATTTCGACACAGATATCTGACAATGCAGGCTGTCGAGGTGTTAGCAGCGATTGCGATCGGGCAATTTCGCCGGAGCGATTGTGTTCCAATCGGCCACGAGTTGTTCGTTCGTCTGAACCGCCGTCCGCGATTCGGCCGGAAGGAGCGAGATACTATCGCTTCTACGAACAGCAGCCAGCCTCCCGCTCAACATGCCGGGGTCTCTGCCATACAAGCAACCGAAGGAGGCTGGAGGGCTGGAGTACCCCCGGCGTGCCATCTCTCTCTCTCTCTCTGTCGCCCTGCCTCCATGTGTGTGGTAAGCAGTTAGAGCGAGAGGCAGCGGCTGTAAGCTACTGTGTGTAGTGCGTTGTGTCCGAGGGAAACAAGGATCCTGGCAGTTGCTTTGCCGCTGCCTGCGAGTTTTCCGTACGCGATGCGACGATGCGTATGCCGGCAGCTGTTGACGTTCCCGCAAGTCTCTAGTTTTCTCTATCGAGAGAGAGAGAGAGATAGACGGCGCTCGCGCACCCCCCAAAACGGTCCCAGTCCCTCGCCACGTCCGGCTCGCCGCCTCATATATCCTAAGCGGTCGACGTTTGGTGAGACTTACCATACAGCCACCACCTAGGTGGTATGGGTACGAAGGTTGGCAAGTAGCTACGTCGGATATTTGTGGGGAGGAAGAGAGGGGCGAGGCACAATAACACCTATGAGCATTCGCTCGGTTTGATTCAAGCCGGATTTCAAAGTTGTGGCCCCATACGGCCTTCGAACGAAGCTGCTGCTGCTGCTGCTCCTCGCAGAGGAAGCTACGCCCGGAAGGGCAGTGCAGCTGTCAGAGAGAAACAGAGGACCAGACAGAGAAAGATAAGACGAGGAAAATGAGTCGGGGAGCCCTCTTAAAGTGTCGCCGTACAGAGGTAATAATTGTTTCAAAGCTGTAGTATTAGCTGTGCATGAATATGCATTAAGGGTGGCCGACCTGAGGGCAGCACCACCACCACTTCGCGTTGGCAAATCGCAAGATTCAGAGTTATTATATATGGATGAATGGATGGGAGTGGATGTATATATTATTTTCATGCTCGGCTGTGGGATGGATCCTACGAAGCTACTGTAACAGCAACAGCTGAATCGGGTATTAGCTAAGACAAAGTCTGCTTGTGTTTGATGTGCTAACGCGGGTATAGAAGCAATATATATATATATCGCGTAGTGGTGGTAGTCTTTATTAACGGTTGATATCACCGCGTGGGAAAAGTAGCCTATACTAGATTTAACATGGTACGACCATGGATAGCGTATTTCCCGAGACGAAATCTGCGCATTGAGCACGCAACCACACACACACACACAGCTCGAGATATGGATGCTCATGTGTAAAGCTGTATTAGTATTATTCTTGATCACTTTTTACCCTCTGAGTCCCGCACTAGTGTTGGATTGAACCGCCCAACACGTATGTACCGTAACGTATATACCCGTAAATCTCCAAAAAAAAAAAAAAAAAACTTTTTACCCTCAGTATAACCACAGTATTGAATATTGAATCACCCTGTAGATGACGATGGTCAAAAATGAGACGACATATCTCTCGTGTTGATTCGAAACAAGATCGCACTGACAGGCTACAACGAGAATCTGGTTACCGTTCGTTGGTCCACGTAATGAACCGTGATGATTCTCGCAGACTAGAGACACACGCACACACATGCATAGAGATTTGTGGTTAATTCGCCGGCTGACTCGCTGGTAGAAAATGCATGAATTGCATGTTTGCGCCTCTTGGGCTGGGAAGCAGCCCTCACACGATCACCAGTTTATGAAATATTTGTTACCACTGTCGAGTGGCAAGTTATTGAAAAAATGTGTAACATTAAATACGAAACGCTTCCGTCGAGCAAATTCAACAAAGAACCAAAAATAGTTGCACAATAATTGATCGCCCACAACTCTCTCTCTCCCTGTCTCTATCTCTCGCCCTCCCTGTAGCTCTGGTGATTCTCATGATCGCATGCATAGCACGGGTGTGCATTTTCTCCCATCATCAACTTGCTATGGTACAAACCCAGCTATGATTGTATCCACGAGCCTATTGCTGTACACTATTTGATAATAAATGTGGAATTTATTATACGATGTGCTTCTTGCCCACATAAGCAGGTAGGTAGGTAATCTCAATTTGGAGAAGAAGCGCGGCACAATCAGTATGAAGGTGCACACCTTCCTCGAACGCGGTACCTCGCTCGCCAGCTAACGGTGCGCCATTCATTCGCAATGTCGCCGCCCCCGCCGCCGTCCCCACCGCCCCCGCTGCCGCCCCCGACATCGTGTTTCACCCAAATTGCGAATCTTTGCACACCCTTCCCTGCCGCATCCGTACGTACATACACCGTTGCCTCTCTCTCTCTCGTCCTCTTGTCCACATACAGACACACACAGCCATGCGAAGATAACAAGAAGACAGAGGACTCTCGTGCACGTTACACGGTAACCGGGGGATGCTTTTGCGAGTTGCCTTGCGAGCGGGGACTCTCCCGTTCGCCCGCTTTGTACGGCGAACGCAATGAGTACGAGTCGCTCAGGAGGCTGATTACGCTCTCTCATCCTCCACCACATCTCGGGCTGTTGTATTTACGACGAGGCCATCTTTCTCTTCTCGTTGTGGAGCAGACGGCGGCCGCAGACGAAGGAATTCGCATCTTTTTTTGCGGGGGTCCTACAGCCACCTCCACCGTTGAGGCTTTCACACTTGCGCTACCTTCGCGAGTACCTCGGCCGACGCCCCTCGAGCCATGGCAGCGTTCTGCACCACACCCCGTAGCTCTCTCATTGTCGCCCTTCGCGCAGTGGAGGGGTCCCCGCTTTGTGCAACCCCTCCCGGCCCTGGGGCAACCCCTCCCGGCCGGGGGCCTCTCTCGTGCCTACGTTTGCCTCCCAACAATACGAGACAACGACAACGGCGACGCTCATTTAGCCCTACGAATATCTCTGCCCTACGGCTGGCCCCCCCGTTTACTCGTCGATGCGAACACCATCGTTGGTCTGTCGAGTCGGTAACTCAACTGTCCAACTACCTCCTGCTACAGCGTCGGGGGGGGTGGGGGACGGGGGGGGGGGGGCGCCCCAGCTCGCGAAGTCGCTATGGCCTGTTGTATGTATGGGCGCAGCAGTTATGGAGCAGTAGTGACGCTCGTGTTTTCTCCCTCTATCGCTCGCTGCCACTTGGCTCAACTCGGTCAAGCAGCGGCCGGCTGTGAAACAAGCGAAAGACACCAAACCTCGGATAGTGCCTGTCGCCCCCGGAGGGGACGCCGCCCCCCCCCCCCGAGGGTGGCGGTTTATGTGAGCCACAACGAGGGGAGCATGGGGTGCGATCGTCGCAGTTAAGACAATTTATTTCTCCGCATTCCACTGCAGACAGTGCCGGAGTGAATGCCTTCAGACCTGCGTCCACGGGGTGCAGCTTAGTTCTGCTCAACTCACCGGGACTTGAATCTCACTGTCTTCGTAAGCCTCTCACTGTCTCTCTCTCTCTCTCTCTGGGCGCCCTTCAGAGCCGAGTCGACGGTGAATCGACATCGGCAATAGTGACAACGCCCAAACTTCGTTGATAGCATCATACAATCAAACTGGCAACCTCGAACAAAAGGCAATAATAGTGACATTCGTGGCGAGTTTAGTGGCAACGACGCAATGTTCCAGCCAGCAGCTCAAAGTGCAATATCAACTTTGCAGTGTTGACGTCAACGAAATTTACAACGCTGCTCATTGAGCTGTCTGTCGATGGAACGATGGCAAAACAGATGCTCGCAATAGTTGACCATCTCTGATCCCTGATCCTCCTGCCCCCCCGCCCGGAATCACTGATCCCCTGATCATGCTACGCCCATCCTTACGGGGGTGATCAAGGGGGTGCGGGATATCACAACACACTCGTGAAGACGCGCGAAGACGATGCACTCTCGCACAGAGACACGACGAACACCAACTCCCACATAATATATCAGTGGTAATGTCGCTTTTAGTAGTCAGTATTTAGTCTTCTATTTTCCTATGAAAGTAAGGGCATGAATAGGGCTATATCAGTTCGTGTATCCTGGTTATTCTGTACTACCGTATCATATTTAAAATATCAACTATCCATGAAAGGAATAATCAGCCAAATCGTAGTGTTCGACCTATCGACCTATAGTAACCTTTCCAAGGCCACATCAAATGATATAACTAGTATGTGAGGGCTAAATTATATGTATATGCCATTGTCAGGCGCAGTGGCTTGTACTAAGGAGTTGCTAGCTGTGGAAGGCCGGAGACTTCGCAGGGCCTTCATAGTAAAAACACCGCTGCAGTTTCCTCAAGCAACCAGTAAGAACTTTACCTCTATACCATTGTAGTTTTTTTTTCCGGTTTTCTTATTAAGTATACGTAACGTATCAACTCGAATTTTAACAAGCGTTATTCAACTGAATTAGTTCCCCATGACAACTAGACATCCTCCTCCATCGATCGGCCAATCTACAGCCGCAAAGGCCAGTCTTGACAAACAATGACGAGGCCACGCCTGCCATCGCGTCATCAACACTGTAATACGCAATGCATACAAGAGTTGTGATATAACCTATTTAGGTTTATACCTACTGAGCACGGCGGGACTAGCTGCTAGTGTGCTAACTTCAACTCGAGTGAATAGTTCAATGTTTCTTTATGGCCGACCTTATGGAGCGTTATGTAGAAAACGTACAATACTAGCCGTTAGCGGGCACCAGTCAAATCCAATCGCAATGATACAAGTAGCCTGTTCCACTCTCTCGAGCTTGTTACTGTTTCTTCTCAGTGTACATAGAACCTCTCTCTCTCTCTCTCTCTCTCTTGGGTCCCCCTTATCGCTCTTTCTCTCTACCCATGTACTATACAAGCTAACGCCGTGTTGCCTCGATGTATCTCATTGGTCAGTATATGACCAAGAGACCATTGAGACAGAGGGCGACAGCCATAGCTCGCGTGGGGCGGCAGTGGCGACCTTGCGCTGATATGAGTACCCTGCCCCGTGTAGCGCTAGCATCATGTTTCATCTGCGGACAACGAGCGGACGACGCGGTCCGCCAGCCGGAGGTCGGAGGAGTCAGATACGAGGCGACATTAAGCAAATTATGCCTCTGTCATACAACAACAACTCGCAGCAACAACAACAACGGCGACAACGACAGCTCACAATGAACATTCATTAGGGGTGGTGGAGCATTTGGCTACACCCATTTATACTTCGAAGTACGAATTCAAGCAGAGCCCAAAGTTCCTGAGTGGTGAGGGTAGAGGCTGACGTAGAGAGCATGTCAGGTCTGAACATCAATCGTATATATACATTTTTTTCAATTTCAAAATCATGTTTATTTTCGTAATTGCAATATACATAAGCTTTAGTTCTCGATGAAAAAAATGTATATATATATATATATAGATACGTTTGCTAGCTGTTTTTGGGGTCACTGAGTTGATAAAGAGCCACCATTTTTACCACATGGTAGCTTTCAATTCTTTGAGGTTATAGATAACGCAGAATTTACCGGAACCAGGGAAGTATCTTGAGGTATTAAGCGTGGCCTTGACTGTGCACACAGCCTACAAACTCTCAAATCTATTTGAATTGTTTTTTAAATCCTGCCTTGATTCGACACTCAAATCAAAAACAGTGGATTCTGGGGTCTCAGAACCTCAGTTTGACGAAACATCGACGTCCTTCCACGATGAATGCAGTTTCGCTCATTAGCATTAGCGTCAATGTCAGCTTATACCGTTGGTGATTTTATGGCGTGACGAAGCTCACCACTCTAAAATCTAGTGTCATAGCTGAGACGCAGGGAAGATTCTTAAAAAAATCCATGATTCGTGAAGGCGATCGTCAGTTTAAGATCGTGGAGGACGCTCTGTAAAAGCAGAAGGAATACTGTGGCTGTATCATACTATCTTGTCCCAGTATAGCAATTGTCGACTGGTGAGGAGCAGATATCGACCGTCAAAACAAACTAGTTGTTTAATGATAGATTTTCATTAATTAAACTTCGTTTCGGACCCCGGATCGCGTTAGTCCTCCCGACATGAAACCGCTCGGTCGTGTCCTTTTCGGATGCTTACTCGTCAGACAACGTCATCCCTCTGATTGCATGCCAATTAGTTCTAGTAAACACTTCTCAATAGGTACGTTTAAAAAGGCGTATGATCAGTATCAATTAATAGACAAAAATATGTGCAATTACCCCACCTGTTATAACCTGTAGTACTGATGCACAGAGACAATACAACGTTCCTAACCTAGCTCCTTCAATCGACGGCAGTGGATCGTCGTGGCACCCGTTTTTAATCAGCCACAGGTACAAGAACGTTACACAGTTACGAAAGAAAACGCCATCCTCGTTCTGTCAATCGCTCTTCAGCATACGTCCATCTACTGATTAGTAAGCGATCCCAACTTCTTGAACCTATGGTGCCCTCGACGAGAACAGCGTTTCCCTTGAACGTCGTCGTCGTCATCGTCGCCGCCACCGCCGCCATCCGTTCAAGACGAAAGAGCCTAGTTGCTCCCAGTGTTTCACTGCGTGGAGACAGCTCGCACAAGCAGAACTATCCAAGCTAACAGAACGAATTGTTCTTGTGATGTCGCTGTCGGAACCCCGTTGGCTTGCGAGCAGAAGCAGAGTGATGTCCATAAAAGAAACTTTTAGGCTCGTATTTCTCTCACGTATTCCTCGTCAGAGCTACGAGCGCTACTACGTCAGCCATTGCTGGTCCCCACCCCTCTGGCCCCTTCTCTATATCTCTCTCTTTCTCTCTCTCTTTCTCTCGCTCTCTCTCTGGCGACCGGTCCACAAATGAAGCCCGCGACTCCCTTAATCCCGCATCGTGAGCCTTAGTCGAATGACGATGCTCTTCTCTTCTTCCTGCTTGTGCCACTACTGCCACTACTGCTACCAGTGCCACCACCGCCAGTGCTACATAGTCGTAGTTATTATTACCCTCAAGTCGACGACTGCTGCACAACTGCACTGCATGCAATGCCGCACCATCCCTAAGGATCTCCTCCCCGTCCCCTTCCCCACTGGTTCGTGGCCGCTCCGCACCATCAGAGAGCTATCAGTGCGGCAAAGCAGCAAGCCGGCAGGACAGGGCAAGATCAGAGTTGGGCCGTCGGCGAGATAATCTCACCAGATCTGCACTCCCTCCCAGTTAATTCGCTGTTTCCCGTTCGCAGACTATTCGCTCGGCTTGTCGTAAGCAACGCCAGGGAAACTAAGCCAATGCAAGGAGGAGGAGGAGGAAGAGACTTTTGTGTCTGCAGCATCGTCTATGTATAATGCGTATTGACTATAGCTGGCACGAAGGCAGAACTATCAGATACTGTAGTACAGCGGAATGACAGCTAAATATTATTATAGTTAGCAGTGCCTACATTAGACTTCTTCTTCTTCTAGACCTAACTTATAGGACCTAACGGTTGCAGTACAGCGGGTTTATGGGTTAGCTGCGAGCTAGACGCTTCTGTCTCGTGATACGTGAACGTGCGGCGGAAAATACCTCCCAAGCAAAAATTGTAATACCGCTATCGGTATCGTAGAAGTTTTATACCGAACATAGATTTTCTGCGAAGAAATCAATAGGATATCTTCAAGTGTCGAGCAGGCCACGTAAAGTTTCAAGCAAACCTTGCCGAGTTGTAAACTCGTGAGCTCAAACGTTATATCAGCTTGGTGCTTTTAATGTTCCGTCATATTGGACAATTGCCATACCACATCATATAGGTTTAGGAAATATTACGTCTGCTGAAAACATAGAAGGTCCAGCCTGACCGACATGACAGGTCCTTGAAGGAATACTACCATATAACGGTACTCCGAGGTCATTTTCTGCCTGTATTAAGGCCAGCGGAGAGTCAGTCATGACAAATAAGGTGGACTCCTAAAGTAGATCTCTATTTTTTATGCGGCTGAAAGGTGAAGGCATATTAAGAAATGAAAACATTTCCCCCCCTTACCAGATAATCAATCGAAACTTTGCCCCTACAATTAGCGTTGTCAGGGGCTCCTTTTTCATTCATCTGGCGAACTTAACGGTGATACTGTCCTCGGGACCGGCCCCATCTTCATTAGTTACCCGTTCGTTCTACGTTCGTCTCCAGTGCCACAACGTCCACTTATGATCCCCAATGATTCCCCCGCTACCACCACCGCCGTCCTCCCCCCCCTTTTACGAGCACTTTTCACACATACGCTTTTAGCCTCCGTTCCGCTTCTGCGGCGGCTATAGTCGCTACGAGGCTCGGCGCACTCGTGTGGCGTGCGTGCGTGCGCTCTCTAGCAGGGGTACACGCCGTATAGGTTGAGTATCTCCGCTCGCCAGCGTCTGCCGTGTTCCCTTCAACCCCCCCGAAACGCGATTTCTGTCACTATCTGAGTGGCTTCTCTTTGGCTGATGGCACGCATAGCAGCGTCATGCTTAGGAACGCTCGGCCTGAGCCACTGTTGCCTCCCACGATCAGTGTGCGTCCGTATGTGTAGCCAGCGAAACGCGCGAGTTCGGAGGAAGAAGCACCGGAGGAATGGGGGGGGGTGTTGGCGTCGTTGTCGTCGTCAGCGGCTACGGCGGTGGCGGCTGGTGCCGCTACATAGACGCGTTTGAGGAGTCCTCCAAGGGGCAGAAGAAGAACCGGCTCTCGTGTGCCGAAGCAAGTGGCAGCGGCAGCAGTCGAGCCAGCGGCGGATGTTCAATTATTCAAAATTGATAATTTGCATATTTATGATTCCTCCGTGCTTCATACATGCCGCCCCAGCCAGGCAGACCTCCCCCCATACTCGGCTCCCCCATACTCTCCATGCCGTCGTCGGTACACCGACAAAGTACGGCGACCGCTACACGCGCTGTTGCAAGCACGGCAGCCGCCGCCGCCACCGCCGCCACCGCCGCAGCGGTCCGAGACCGCACCATCGAGCGTGAGTGTTTTTTTTTCCCTTCTTGAGAACCAACGAGAACGCACACAGTGGCGTGTGCTGTAACAGCACTACACCAAATGGTGGACGAGACATCGCGAGACGGCAACCCACCATGTGGCTTGCAAACGACCGTCAACTATCGGAGCGTTCAAGCAGCAAAACCAGCCGCCGTCGTCGCCGTCGTCCGTTCGCGCACTTCTCTAGCGGTACTTACTATCCTCCATTTTTCCTCTGCGCTTAGTGCTTTTCCTTATCTGTCTCTCTCTCTCTCTCTGTCTCTCTGCTCATCGTGCCATCCAGTTCCACTGTCTCTTTTGACGGGCTGGTCTCTTCCAAGACCACCTACTCCTTGCCCCCCCCCCCCGCCCCCCCAGCCCCATCAAGTCCCTCGTCATTGTATCGCTTTGTCCCTCGTCCGCCTTTGTGAAGCAAAGTGGAACGGCGTCCAGCGCGCTTAGGCTTCGACCAACAATGTCGTTCACAGTTGGCGCGCTTGACGACGGACCATAGTTACTCTCTCACCTCTCTCTCTCTCTCCCTTGCGACTCATTTCTCTCTCAATGCGTTTTGGCCGCACGATCAGCGAACCAGTTCATCCGCCGACGACCACGAAGGACGTTATTAACGCAGCGGAGTGTTCGCGTTTAAACGTCTGCTAAGCGGGAACCGCAATGCGAAGGCATATGGCTCTCTGCGGCTCCGAGACGAAGCAGCAAAACGGCCGGTGCATAGGCCCCATCTAGGCCCTCTTCAGCGCCCCCCCCCCCCCCCCGACCAGCGGTTGAAGGGCCGCACCAAGCAGGCTCATCCCGACGGACAACAGCGAGAAGCCAGAAGCGATATGAGAGGACAGCTGTTGGAAGGAACTGTCTCATGGATAGGCACAAGGTTCTCTCACATGTGAGCTCTATCCTCTATCACCACAGGACGCGTCTCTCCTGACAACAAGGAGATGATTCAGGATAGTCTGTCCTAGTCAAGCGGTGACAATAGCAAGCGGCTCGAATACCCCCCCCCACGCCATTCCATACTCCTTCTTTCCTTCTATCCCTACTGACTACTGCTAAACTAAATACCAGTCTATCCGAACGCGCTCTGGAACACACTATGTCGGACACTCACCAGTGTTCGCTGAGACAAAGACGTCCGCGGCGGCATCAGCCGCACCCATAACTAGAAGCAAGCGCACACGCACAAATAGGAAGGCTCAGAGCAGAGGCCTTTGCTCTATATATGTGTAGAGGTTTAGATCTCTATTCAGGAACTAAGT
Organism: Stratiolaelaps scimitus; assembly: GCA_019614645.1. Lineage (NCBI taxonomy): Eukaryota > Metazoa > Arthropoda > Arachnida > Mesostigmata > Laelapidae > Stratiolaelaps > Stratiolaelaps scimitus. The sequence continues at coordinate 1,698,655 of JABWDB010000048.1, forward strand.
GGGCAGTGACGCCGGCCCAATGCCTGCTGCACAGCTGGCACCTGGCTGCCGCTGCTGTAGTGGGGACCCGTTCGTGTATGCGCACGCAGCGTCGCGTGTGTGAGAAGCGCAAAAAAGGGAGGCCCTTTTACTCAGCTCTGCGGGCCGTTTCGTTCACCGGACTTGCAATCGCGCTGGTGCTGTCTGTGTACAACACGAAGCAATAGAGGAAGATTCATGCACGCAGTGCCGAAAACCCTCGGCGCTGTAAAAAGACGCGCCTCGTCCTCTGCTGTGAGCCCTTGTCCGCCGCGCATTTGGCACGCTTGGCCGCCACAAGACAATGAGACCGGGGGACGTCAATGCGTTGGCAAGCGTCCGAACGACCCCGCTCTCTCTCTCTGAATCATGGTGGAACCCGGTCCGCCAGGAGTCACCCAGAGGCTTCGTTGGGCCGCTCCAATAGCTGCTGCTCGCGTTGCCTTTGCGTTCAGCCAGCCAGCCAACCAACCGACGAATCCAACTCAACCTTAAACTGCCGCAATTCGCAGAGGCTGCGGCCTCACCACGATAGCAGCCCTTTTCCCCCGAGCTGAAAAATGAACTCGGCTCCTTCGTCGATCCATTCAGCTGAGCCTTGTAACCCGGTACAGTAGTTCGCCTTGCAGTCTGTCTGTTAGCCGCTTCGCTGTTTTGCACAACATTAGTGAGTGCCAGTCCACGCGTTGGGTCCTCGGGCCGTCGTCTGAGACACCACGACTCCACGGCCGGGACGCTGAGGAATAGTAAACGAGGAAACGAACGAACCCAGGAGTATGAGCAAGGGAGACAGGCAGGCGTGGATGGAAAATGCTGGCGGCGAAGAAAGGAAGCTGTCCCAAATCCGCCACCAACATCGGGTACAGGTTAGGTGCGGGCTGAGCAGATGGAGCGAACGCTACCAGCAATGGTCGTAGGGCGCAGGTTCGAGTCCCGTGACGTGGTGACGAACTTGTTAAGCATTTGAAACAAAGGTAGTTCGTTTAATAAGCCTTTACATTGATCTTACCTTAGAAAAAAGGATCTGGAGTAAGTATGGTGAGCATTGCAGTGGCGGATCTATTCCAGACTGGGACGAGGCAGCAGTTAGAGGATACTGGATTCCCTGGTTCATTTGAGGTTTAAGCCGATGAAAGGTTTCGATCGCCAAAATAATTAACTATAGATGAGTATGAAGAGGCACAAGGGCCCATAGGGAGGCCCAGTACACGATAATCGGCAAAAAAAAAGGGGTGCGAGTTGAATAGAATCGCGTATGATTCAAACACAGCGGCCTACTCAATTAGTGCAATCTTCAGTGACGAACTGTGACTAGGTCAATTGTATTGTGAGAATGAACTCTCACTATATTAATGTATTATATTTTTAATATACAATGCATGGTTTATTAACGGAAATGCAGTTTTCTACAATGCTTAACGTCTAATGTGTATTAATAAAGCGTAGATCATACGACCTGACCGCATATCGCCAGGTCGCCAACCTAGCCTCCCAGGACACGAATCCGACGACCTTAACAGAAGCTATGGAAGTCAAAGAAAGGTCGTCGGAGACTAACCTAATATCATCGTATCCACCGTATTGAACCTCTGTGTCAAATTATATTTTCATGTATTTTACTTTGAAGGACACGCTGATAGTGTGGTATCATTGAAAACAGGTTCTTCCTCAGTAAAGTGCCCGACGTGGGGAGAGATCTTAGGAGAACTTAAGCCATTGTAAATATTGTAGTGATAAACCAATAAACCTTGTTAGCTTTCACCCTCAGCCAATATCTGTACGTCTACGCCTCGTCTAACAGTCAAGTGCACTCGACAATTGAGCTAAGGTAATATTACGAGCGTATCGAGTGATTCTGACAGGAGAGTTGTACCGACGCGCACGTTAGCTGAACTCTCCAATAGTGGCTTGCGATGTAGTTCAGCATTTGTTATTGTTGTCAAGAGTCCAAAAAAGAAACCTCTCACCAACCCCTCTCGAACTCCTCAATGTGTGTGAACGCACTAGGTATACGGGTGTACGCATATACAATACAATGATAAATCTGCAACAACGATAACTCGAAGGGGGAATCGTTGCAAGCGATTAAATGGATCTCGAGTCGAAAATCAGCGTCCAGCGAGCGCTGTGAAGCCCCAAGCGAAGCCCGAAGCCCGCCCGAAGCAGCTGGATCTTTTCTCAGCACCTTGTTACTTCTATCGGTACTCCCACAAACTCGAAAGGCGCTCGGTCGACGCCGGACGAATGTGCACCTGCTATCCTATGTGCATGTTCGCCTTAGCGTGCACTCAGGATACGGCAACGTGCAACGCACAGGATGTCGGACCAAGCCAGCACCACCACGAGCTCCCCAGCCAGCATCGTGCATCGTATTCTATAGGACTTGGGAAAGGCCGCATAGCACAAGCACAAGTGTACGTCCATATATTAGTTCATTACCTCGTGAAGTGGCGGGGGACTATCACTCACGTCGACATCTGAAGGCTGCTGATGGTTTTGATGCAAGCAACCGCAAAGTGCTCCTGACTGACATTTAATGCCTGCTGGTGGAAACGGACACCATACTATTAACCACTAATAGGTGCTGAAGTAGCCGCTAATAAATCGAGCAAACGCGAACTTAGTCTTACGTTTTATGAAACTGTTTTCACAGATGGACGCACAACAACAACAACTTTCATTGATGTTTACAGAATTATGACTGATTACCAAGGTGAGTCCAACGCGCACCGATGACTCGCTAATTCGAAACCGTTAATTACAGCAGTCTCGTTAACACCATACAATTAGCATGCACATTGAACTCTATCGGATCAAACACAGCCATTATGCGTGTTTGGCCTGATACAGTTGTCTGGGTGCAATTGTTTGCTGTCAAAAAGGTGAGTTCCATACTTGCCGCTTTGGAGGGTCATACCCTGTCCGCTGAGCTTGGTATCGTTTGCAAGTTTGAGTTTGGTATCGTATCTCGTAACTATTATTCTCTAAGCACATTATCAATGTATGTATATACATTCTCTAGTGATCTCAATCATCTAGGCTTTACGTTTCAATTAAAAATTCAATTGGTGGTTGCGGATCCCACCTACTTCTCACGCCTTGTCCAATGAACGTGATTCATACCGATCTTAACGCGTCAAATTAAACATGAAGGTAAAATAGGCTACGTTGTAGGCTTTTGCTTGAATCACACAGCGCGATACCGAACCCTACTGCAGTTAACTGGTGAGATCTTGGGCTGGATTACAAGTCCAACATAGCTCTATGCGAAGCTTGTTACTGATACTATTGCGGATGACCCAGTATCTAGTAAGCACTATTTACCTATAGTCGCCCCACGTCTTTTGCCGTTAACGGACGGGGTTACCTTTGTTGAGTTGGGCAGGCATCGTGAACCGATTCAACTACTACTCTATGTTGAATATTTTCTCTCTCGTTATAAACGAGCTTTTAAATGTGCTTCGTACAGTCTCGATAAGACACCTTAGTGATTACCTGTTTATACATACACACTCACACACCCGGAGAGACGATAAGTGACCAATTTTGTGGCATTCTATTTCTCCTTATATTCTAAAGCGATGATTGATGATGAGAACGACATCATTCTCCTACACAATCGCTTTTGATTAAGGAGGCATAATCAAGGCTTAGCGAAGAACGCCTCCCGAGTGTGACGAGAGTGATAATATCTAGAGAACCATTGATCATGTATGAGCTCTGACATGGTCAGAGCTCATTTCTCACCGGTGTCGTGACCAGGACAGCAGCAGCAGGCAGGCCCCTGGTAGACAGACAGACGACGACGACAATCTGCGAAGGAGGAACATTAAGGCCCTGCAGGGTCACACACAGCGACAGCAATCGAGAAGCTCTTCTTTCACTATAGTCGTATGACAGGAGCCAATCAGAGCTTCCCCGCGCGGATGACAGCGGAATCAAGACGAGGTGACGGATGACAAGCATTGTCAACAACGGTCAACCGTTGACGGTTGTACGTGAGGGGTGAAGGGTGTGGGAGAGCGAACATCGGAATGATGCGCGCCTTCGAAGGCCCGGCCAGGCCCGGCCCAGCGTCGTGTATACCACCACGCCGAAGTGGCCTGAGTCAGAAAGGCACGTAGATGGTAAATTGTGGATTCCTTTCCTGCACAGATGGCATAGAGGACGTCCCGTTAAACCGTTGACGTCCCACCCGACAGCCAGTCATAACGTAGGACGAAGCCTCGACTCTCGGCGAACAAAGAAAGCGAACGGCCATGTTGACGACGACATCATATCGGCCCATCACGCTGGTGTTCAACGCAGGCGATCCAATCGACGAGGACGACGATGACGGTGTACGTAAAATTGGTGCGGCGGGAGCCGCTGATGCAGTAATCATTCAGATGCAGGCGGAAAACGAGAAACTGGAACAGTTCAACATGAAGCCGATCATGTCAGTGAAAGCGATGACGAACCGAACTATACATATATATGTATATATATATATATAATATATTCGGACTGTCAGAGTCCTAGTGAAAAAAATATCTGTTCAATAGGCCAGCCATCGTCTTCCATGGCGGCTTCAGCCTGACATCCTGTCCCCATCTCCGGCACTAATTATTTATCGTATATATTAAAACAGGAAGAAAAAATAACTAGAAAAATCTGTCAAATCAACACACCTGTTAGATCCCAAGCAGATCTGATAGATCAATATAAAAGCCATTATCAGGTTCGGTATCAGCCCGAATCCAATTAATTTCCCTCGGCGCAATCATTTACCTTTATCGCTAATTCATACAAGCCTGCTGGTACACTTAGCTAGAATTATTATTATGGGGTATATAAACATTTTGGAAGGCCTATTGGGCAATGACGTGTAATGTAATTTTATGCGTAAACCATTATAATCAAACTCGATATGAATTCCTCGTGTTAATGAATTTGCGACGAGGACGGAACAGTTATATAGTTATATAGTTCATCAAATCCAGTGGTAACAAACCGCATCATTAGTATGTACATATATTGACCATGTATGTATATGCCGCTCCAACACGTCCAGTCTGCGAAAGTGCTTCATCGATCGTGCTTTAACCAATATATATATAAAGCGGGAGAGGTTTATTAGATAGTATAATTTACCCTGAATATTCACTGCGTGTGCTTTTGAATGGACGTCCTTCCGTCTTCAAGCCAGAGCCGCTCTACGGTACAGCGAGCGTCTCGGCAATTCTCTCTATCTCTCACTCTATCTCTCTTTAGATGGCTAAACTATAGGGCTGGTGCTGGCCTCTATGAAGATATGTGGCCACTGCAGTCACGGGATTTCAAGGCGGGGGTGTGCGAGCGGGCAATTTGGCGCTTTCGAAGCGACTCCTCTCAATGCCGCTCTTCTTCCTGTCTCTGGCAAACGTCGGCAGGATGAAGTCTCCATCTGCGATTCGCGTCAGGATCTGCGAGCTGCCCCTAATATCTAGGCAAAGGAGAGGGTTTCCTATGAACACTGGCTAGTTCCCACTAGCGTGCCACGCTTTCCTGGCTACCATGCAATGTGGTATCATCAGGCATGTGCGTATACTACATGCAGGACATACATATGGCTCGATGGCCTGTGGTGGCCTGCGTCACGAGACCGAGGGTGGCAGTGTGCGGAGCAGGGCGCGGATATTTGGCTGTACGGCCTTTCGTACGGCCGTATGGCAGCTATACCAACCAGCTGGTCTGTTTGCACTGTCTGTACCACCCGTCTCCATGGGCGTCTTTCTGTGTGCGTGTGTGTGAGAGAGTCCACATCTCTCCGACGTGTACAGTGAATGGGTGTAGAGATCCGCCGACGTGGCAGGAGGCAGGCGGAAGCCATTAATTAGCCAAAGGCTGTGGTGCTTACGTCTGTGTGTTGTCGGGTAGGGACTACCTATCCTCGTGCAGACCCTCCTCCGCCAGCTGCAGCCGAAACGATACAGCTGCAGTCGTGAGCCAATGTTGGCTGGCCTTACCAGCATCGTTTCTCGCGGGATCCTTTTTCCCCGCCTATCTCGATCTATCCATGTCTCTCTGCCAGCGCCTTCGTCTTCGTGTCGTCGAGCGACAGCTGGCAGAGCCACTGGCTAACGGATATCACTTCGTTCTTCTTTGCTGTTTCCTCACCCGATCCATATAAAGAGCACTACAACGAATGGATGCATGGATGAATGAGTGAGGGCGCCCTTCGGATGCGAGAAAAAGGTGGGCAATGGTCGAGATAGTTCGCCTACTGTAAAAATAATGGCCGACTGCTAGACGTGCGTGTGTGTGTGTGTGTGTATGTGCAGTATCAAGGGACGTCAATCAATCAAGATGTCTTCTCAATAGGAATCACAGACAACATAATCTTTGCCGTTGGCTTCCATCGAAGTAAAAGACAGACCTGTCCGTATGTCTTGACCTATTCATAGGCTTTACCGGCGGTTCACTCCGCAGCCTGCATGGACTAAATTCTATGTATGTTACATACATATCACAATTGTTTGATTTTTTTGGATTATAATAGTATTATTATTATTATTATTGTTTATTATTGGATCAAAGGGGTAATTTCTGTGCCCGGATCATGTGTGTAAACAATATTTGGGTGTATTAGTGAGTATCCCCATGAGTCAGAGGCTCGATGAGGATTCCGGATATATGAAGCATAGAGGGAACCCGTCCGTCCGTCCATCGGCCAGAACAGTATACCTAAGCAATTTCAAGAAATGTCTCAGATGGCGAGACAGAGAATACGCCACCCGATCTTATATCATACTTGGGTTTGAAGAAAAGAGCTTCCTTTTCCATATTATCATATTATACATAGATACATGGTAACGACAGAGAGAGAGAGAGAGAGAGAGAGAGACAGAGAGAGGGACAGATAGAGGCAGCTAGCTATGTCAGGTCCTGCAAAGCTATTCGCCGTAGGGAACATTCGCTTTTCCCGAGGTTGAATGCAAATTTGCGGCTCGAATAATAATGATGCCTCGGTCTCGCCGACATGGCAAACTCACGGGATCGTCGCTGCGGACCGAGGGTACGCGAGGGGGGTTATCTAAAAAGCTCCCACCTCGATCCGAGCGAAGCGATTCCTGCCTCCTGTCGTACGAGATCTCCCTTTTGGCTGACACTGCCACGGCTGCCTTAGCCACCCCCCCCCCCCCGGGGGCTTGGGTCGAGGCTATCGATCGGCAAGTGGGGTAACCGTTTTTCACGATCCTGCACACTGCATTCGATATCGCCCCGTGCCATTCTGCATAGCCCGCTTCGCAATCTTGCTACCGACCGACACAGCCGAGCCGATCTTTGCTCCCCGCCACGTCATGAGACCCCCCCCCGTACACTAGCGTTGCCACTAGCTAACGGAGGAAAAACGCGTTGAACGGAACGCCCGTCGAAGGAAAGAGCTGCCGCCGCCGGTGTGGCGCATCTCACGCATGCCCCTCGCGCTTTCGACTCTACCTCGCAACTGTGACCAGATGATGGGGGCGGACTCAAATAGACGGACGAAAAGGGAAGATCCCATAAAGCGATGGCATGGCTTGAGGTTATCAGCGAGCACGCCACGCGGCCATAATGCTGCTGAGGCTGCTACTACTTCTGGGATCGAATTTCGTTCTGTCCCTGGGTCGTCTCTTCAATTCGTAACATCGTTGACGCGCGGGGGGGGGGGGGGGGAAGGTCGGTTGGGGTATTCAACAATGAGCGGATGGACGGATACACGGAAAACAAACGAGAATCGCGACGGGACGTGGGAACGACCGGTGGGGTCTCCACCTATGACGGCGGAATCACCCCACGACACCCCCGTTTTCTATTGGCTGAAGGATTGTCGTCCGGCCAAAGCTGGATACGTGAACGGACCGGCGAACCGATTTCACTGTCGTGCTAACACAAAAAAAATCGTAGGGAAGTATTGGAAAATGGATCATCGTCGAGACGTTCACGATAGAATTCTTGTGGATGTTTGCGGCATTGCTCGAACTGAATGTTCCGTAGTCACATTTAGGGTTGAATGGTTGGGTGTGTGGGTGGTTGGTTGTGGGTGCGTGTCCATATAACATTATCTGTACGACATGGACGGATGTATGAATAGACCCGAAACGGGGTCGTACGTTTGAGGAGTCATACTTATACTGGATACTTATTGATGTTACATTGAATTATATATATATATATGTCAAAAATATCATGTCACATCCTGTCCTCTAGTCCCATAGTTAGGTGGCTTTTTCAGATAACCAATATTCAGCAGTTTTTAAAATTTGCTGAATAAATTTAAAAATATATATATATATATTATATGGAAATGTAGCCATAGTGGTATGTATTGTTTACTTTACACAAACATTTTAGGACCTTTTAGCCGTCCACGCGGGCGGTGGCTAAGTCTCTGACTGTAAAGTGCCGGAGGCCACAGGCTCGGGTTGACATATTAGGGAACTTAAACATTGTAGAAATTACAATTCCTTTAATAAATCAATAAACCATTCCCTTTGCCCGTAAGATATATTGACGATAGTCACGAATCGCCCACATGTCATGGTATCACCATTTTCCTAAGGTGTGAGTTACTCGTCACGTAAACTCACGGGGTATGAGCTGCGCAGAGGATATTTCTGGCTTGCGATTGCCAAGTTCTATAATAAGTATCCACTTATCGATTTAGTAGAAGCGTTGAAAGGCCGTACTTATGATTGTTTCTATTTGAACCTCTCACCTGCAAGGTCGGCTTTACACGACCGATCAAACTATATGAAGCTACCGTACACCACCATGCCATCCGTGTGGTGGACGGTTGGACGGCCCAAGCGCTGGCAGTCGAACGCAGGATGTCTCAGGTTCGACTCCAGCAACGTGACAGGTAGGCGAACTTGAGCGTTGTAAAAAACACTGCAAGCCCCGTTCATAAGCTAAGAAAACCTTTACCTTGACCATTTACCTTCATTAAAATTCGAAGAGATACATGATCCATCTCCTGCTCTGAGTTCATCAGAACGCAGTTCTGCGGGAACAGATTGAGGATCGGTTAAACTGGGAGAGGTTTAGCCTCGTCAAAATTGAACTCATTTAAGGATTGAACTTATTCAAACCCTCGTTGTTTTAACTCCCTGTCACCCAACCTGACTTTGAAGTGTTCTATTTGACAAGGCAGGTCACATGTTTGGTCATGTTAATTTCTGTGTGAAATTTATTTAGCCACGTCGTGTATCTCGCGATAGTTATCCGAGATATTTCTGCGGATTTACAAAATCCCACCCTGCCAGAGAGACCGGAGCAGGTTCAATGTGGCTTAATTGCGGGGCCTAGATCTGGGCGTACGGGTCGAACCTCACCTTGTCCAATACACATTCAGCTTTAGGAATAACGAACTACCTGTTCTTTACCCAGATATCGCATGTCAGAGGACATTTTACTCATCTGCTAAATGTCGCACTCAATGTGTGCCCCCTTAGGGTGTAACAGTGGATAATCTCGTTAACTCACGACTCTCATTTATCGAGCTCCGACGTGAAATGGTGCGATCACGAACAACGTGACATGCTCGCCTATGTTTAGACATATTCGATCCTGGTACGCATCTGCGTGTCGTAATTGATCTTCTTCTAAACAAAACCCATGTCAGGTAACGAGGAGTAGATGTTCGAAGAGTTCATATAGGAAGCCCAGAGATGTTGCAGGTGAACGCAGATTATCGCCGTACTGAGCGTAGGCTATAAGAATGTATATATACGTATCAATTAGTACTAATAGAATTGATGATAAGGCAGAAAGGGTCATGCACGGCCCCAACTCGTGCTGGGCGAATACGAGTCAGTATTTAAACTTCGACGCTAGACAAAGAAAAATAGCAACAGTTCATTCAAGATGCTTTTCGTGCGAAAAGTGATTATGAAAATCTAGTAATTACGAGATGCAACATTCCCCTTATAGGTGCCTCTTTTGAGTATAAGGGAATATCGAACGAGTAAGTCTACCGCTTCGGAGGGCCTCTGTCGTGTTGCTCCAGCGACTAATGCCTATAACTCAATAGCGTCGTTACAGAGGTTTATGTCGAGCTCGGTAGCGTGGTGCATTCGTGTACGCCTCAAATATCCTGGTCACGGCACCACTTGCCTTGGGACCGGAGGAGACACGTAGGCGCATACACGGGTTCGATCCCCACCGTTGCGTAGATTTAAATGGGGAACGTCTTTTGAAGCAATGCCAGAAACAGTTGTACTGTGGATGTTAAACATTGGCTGAGAGTCTGCACGGAAAATTTTCTTAAAAGTTCTATATATATGTAAAAAAGTTCTTTTCCTAATGTGCGAGCCGATAAGTTATAAAAATCTTCCTTTATTTCAGACAATTATTATGCTGTTCATTATATTAAATCACTAGCTGATATATGTACTACTAAACCAATGATACGACCACAAGGGGCAAAGAGACCAACCGAACTATTGTCGATACCGGGGACGACTATCGCTAGATATCACCAATGTCCATAATCATACACCGTATCACTGTAGTTTTTTTCTTAAAACATTTTCTTCTTGTCCCGTGAACGGCTTAAATGTCGACGAATTCGAGAGAAGCCACCACAGCCGTTCCCTTTCGTGGCTATCACCGCATGGATCGTTTTTGTTTTCACATTTCCAGCTAACAAAACCGACTCGTTGAGCCATTGTTGTTATCTTTATTCGACGCTCGTCGGCAAAATGTAGGAGCGGGAGGCTGTTTTCGACAGCTTCTGCATTTGTTGCCGTTGGCGCTTTGTGCTTTTTGATGGGCACCGCCGACCAGCATCGACGTCACGGGCAGTTGGGCCATCGGAAGATCGGATTGGTACAGGACACCAGTGTGCTCCGACTCGGACAGTGGACAGGATAGGGTAACTTGAGTAAGTTGGATCTCTCGCCGGCGAAGGCGCCGGCCCCCGCAGAGCAATCGGGAAGTACGGAACGCCGCCGGGGATGCCATTGGGGAAGGGACGGCCTCTTGCTTGCCAAGGAGCCGCAGGCCCTTGGCACCCCGTAGGAGGGCAGGCCCAGCCAGGACAAAGCTGAAGCATGCCAGTGGGAGCAGGAGCCTTGTGGAACGTCTAAGAGACAGAGAGAGAGAGAGAGAGAACGACGAACGTCCAGCGTTCGGTCCCGGCTTCGCCTCTCCCAAACAGTGTCCGGTCCGGTGTTATTGTGCTACAACGGACAGGGCAGGACCACCACTACGTTTAGCAGGACCAGGACCACTCACTGAGTTGCACAGAATTGCGCTAGCCAGGCCCGGTCGGTCATCGTGTTGACTCTGCTCTTGTGCGCTGTGCTCTTCCACGGAGCCTGCGCGTTCGAAGGTTCCCGCCTCAGCGGGCACCGGAAGTGCGTCCGGCAATTCCTCCTCCTCTATCTCTCTCTCTCTTTCTCGCTGTGTCTCTCTGTTACCCGCCTCAGTGGCTCAGGGCCGCTGCGTGGCTCGAACCCGTTCTGCCATCCCATCTCTCCCTGACGTTACCACATCCACTGTGACGCGGGAAAAACAAACACAGTGACTTTACAGCGGCCGACAGCAACTGCGTGAACAGTAGCGGCACGAGAGTACTACGAGCAACGGTCACAGCAGTAGGAGCAGCAGCAGCAGCAGCACTCCAGCAGCTGGTAGTCGCAGTTGTGGCATTAGTAGTTGTTGTAGGTGCAACGAGGCTGACGAGGGAACCCGACCCCAGCCGGGGGCGTTACTCAAACACTGCCACTGATGCCAGTGCAGCTGAATGGACAGCCGAAGAAGACGTCGAAGATGTCGAGCTCTCTCGCCTAGCTCTCACTTGCGCCACGGGTCGCCGTACGAGCAACGGTGTGTATCCTTCATGGCTTCCGTGGGTGTGTGTGTATGTGCATGCTGATGAGTGGCACGGATCGTGTGCAGGACGAGATGGGGTACTCACGCGTTCTCACTGTCTCGCTTCACCGAATCTCGATAAAACTAGCACGTGACGTATAACGAGATCACAGAAGATTTGACCCATGGTAATAGTAATAATAATAATAATGGGCACGCTTAGGGATTGGAGAACTGGGACGTCCAGTTGATCTAGAGATTCTGTTTAAAGGATATTCCATTGGTGGTGTGCTGTGTTCGTATGCGCCGTCCAATCGGAGGCGACACGTAGGTACCCAGGTTCGATTCCCGACTTCGCACATTTGCATTTGAGGGGTCCGTCCTTCGGAGGCAATGTTGAAAGGGGTTCCGCGGACGTTAAATGTTGGCTGAGAGTCAGCCTGGAAAATTTACTTGGATATTCTGTTAAGGATGTGTATATAGAAGGAGCAGTTCTTGGATGTATTTCAGTGCGCGCTTGTTCCCAGTGGCGTCGACCAACTTGTAGTAGACTCCTTCGAGGCAATTAGCAGTGAGGTGGACCCTGGCCTTTTAGGCTTTCGAAGGCATGAAGAGAAAAGAGCAAATTAGTTATTCAGTTAGATATAATCTATCACTCCGAAATGCGCCTACCTCACATACGACTTCAACAGCACCGACGGATCGTGGCGTTTTCTCAGCATCATCCTCCTCCACCACGAGAATCCACCACATGGACGCATGCATGGCTGGCCCCATAGAAACTCGCTGGATAGATGTTGAAAAATTCAAAGCCAACATTTACATCAGTCTATCTGTCGTACAGAATACTACGGGCGAACCCTGCCTTCGTCATGGTCGCTCAAACATCGATTCCGCTGCTAGCACACGCTGCGATGTTGTTGCAGTAACAGAACGGGGGTGTTTGGGCTCTACGGCTTGCTCTACGCGAGCGGCGAACACACGAGACAAGTGTGCCAGGTAACGAGGACGAACAGCGGCTCGATGGAAAAGTTTTAACTTAATTTGGCCATTATCAGTGAAGCAATAACGCGCTCTCAGCTGCCAGACGTGCCCCTCTCAGCATTTGCACGGGCGTCGACCGGGAGTCGCGTCAAGGCGTTCGAACTACGAAAAAGGGTTGACGAACGCGAAGATTCATCTTTTCAACCTGCAACCACCATTACACTGGTCGGAGCTGATTGGAGAGCATATCGGGAGGTAACTCCTTCTATTATATATATATATATATATGTGTGTGTGTGTAATCAGCCATGTTCGCTGTTATGTATACTATATATATATATGTCAATGAGCTGTGATCTCGTTAATGCATCAGTTGCGCTGTGGGTGCAAGAGTTCGAACATTAATTGCTGTCCGTGAGTCAGGCCCGAAAAAGTTCTTCAAGCCGTGTCAATGAATGCCACTTCGTTCATTTGGTATATTCGTTCTGAATTCCGTTATACCACAATGTGTGACCACCGGTTCGATCCAGACAAATCGCAAAATTTGGCAGAGATATGGTAAACATTGCCCAGCCATCTGTTGGAGAAGCTCCAGACAGGTCCAATACGACCGACATGATAGGTCCTTGAAGAAATACTGGGACGCAGCAGGACCCCGAGGCCTTCTGAGCCAGTACGGGCATCTCTTCGTTAAATGAAGCATTCCAACTGCGCTTGAGTCAACCTGGCGTTTCTTCGTTATTCCTTCTCTGTGGCCTGCAGCCTGCGGGGGTCGGCTCTGGCTGGGAAAACGCAAGAAGCAACGGTGTTTGGACGGGAAGCAATCGCGCCACCAGTGGGGTGCGGGAGAACTCTCACTTCCTGTTATAGCTTCCTTATTGCGAGCGACCTGTCAGCCCCTCGGTATATCCAACCTCAACCAGCCGAGTGTGAGCACCAACCAATGTAAACTGTGAGCAGAACCCAGTGCAGCAGTAACTGCTGCTTCTGCTGCTGCAGCAGCAATGTGAAGCCAATGAGAAGCTGAGGCAAGCTGCAGGTGAAGACGAGGAAGACATTAAATGGAAGAACGCCACTGCTGCTGCTGCTGCTGTTGTACCACCGCCAACTCCGAGTCTATCCGAGAGGGGGCTGAGGATTGGACGAAGCTACTCCGGGGTCGGTCGACGATGAATAGGGATCGGTTGAGAGAGGAGCCGTTGGCGCTCCACTAGATGGTGAGAATGCTGGTCGTGTTATTAGTTCTTCGCTGGCTAGGGGATCTAGGGGTCTAAGGGGGATCGCGGGGCGGGATCTGAACGCGGCACAACGGAACTCTTCTTCGGGGGGGAGGGAAGGCCATCCGGCTGAAGACCAAGAAGTCGTATGGCTTCGGCTTGCTTTTTCGATGAGGGGAATTCATCAGAGATGGCAGAGGCGAGAATAGGCGCGCAGGTGTGCGAAAAATGTCGACTGAGATTGTTGAATGATGACTGAGCTACTGAGTGATACGTAGTTCTAGCTGAGAAAAGAAAGCGCACCCATCAAGCTAAGGAGAATTCGCAAATCCAATATGACTCCTCTCAAGTTACCATAAGGCGTGAGATTTCTTCAGAAGTTTACTTGGAACTCGATTGGAGCGCTTCATCGACCGTTATCGAAAAAAAAAAATCTCCTTGCCTGCGCTGTGTAAACAGCTGAAGTTTCCCTTCTCAGGGAATGCGATAATATTAGGGAAGGGGTTCCATTTCTAATACTAATAATCGAGCAGTGAACAACGAAACTGAACATTCGCTTGGCAAGCAGATCCTTCTTCGATAGGTGCCTAAAAAGTGTGTGTATATACGGCTCACGTAGTCACTGACATTAATTGGTAATGTCAAGCGATCGAATGGCATTATCGTCATACCATGGTCGTACTGAAACGGCGGAACTTTCCGGTATGTCACTGAGGAATACAATTTGCATATACCTTGCGGGCTTGTTCCCTTTACGCCTACGGACTTTTGTAAATTTCGAGAGTTCGACGGAACACGCTTAACACCTTCTCCCTTTGTAGCAGCTCGCATCGAAAAAGCCGAGCACATTGGACTGTTTTTACATTGAAATGCATGCAAGAACAGTCCAATGCGCTCGTCTTTTTTTTAAATTTTAAAATACATCACACTATTTATTACCATTGGCTGGATAGACGCGCCAGTCGCTCCGCTGTCGCCAGGCTTCGCGTCGAGCACCTTTGGACCATTCACGTGTGCACGTTTTAGTGGTCTGTACCAAGAAAAATTCTAATTCTTTTGCCTTTGATCTTACATTACCCCGCACGCGGTGATGATTCTCGTCGGTGATTATAAATTTAATGTTTATCGCCTTTGTCTCAAGATATCCCAAAGAGAGAGAGAGAGAGAGATAGAGAGAAGTCAGCTAATGTGATTATGTTGTTTCTTTCATTCGACGCGAACACAGGAGAACGCGCCGTTTCGTTTTCACATTTTGCGATTTTGCAAACAACGAAAATGGACACGCTTGTATAGATCTCAGCTTGACGACTGCCTCAACTGGCAGACCTCAATGGCCCCATTTGCTTTTCCACGAAGCCATGATATCGGAAAGAGTCCGTTGGACTCTTGGCCGTTCCGGCCATGGCAATACCCCTGCTACTGGGTGCTCCTGCCTTCTAGGTTATGCTCTGGTGGGCATCGACAGCGACCTGGGCACGACCTCGCTTTGAAACCGTCAGATGATGCCGCCCTTCCCTCATCGTAACGTTCAATGTTCCCATAGCTCATGTAGGAGGGGGGGGTCTCCACTCCGATAGCAACACATGAACTCTACTGTAGTCAAATGGAGGAAACACCAATGGCAGGTTGAATGTAGCTCGGAAGTGAGAAATGACCGGCATGAGGCCTTGCTGATTAGACGTACGATACGCTGGTGTACCGATATCATGCATATTACAATAGGTGTCGGTGAGAGTCATTAGGTCAAACACAAAGAATCCACGTAACGAGCCGACTGCTCTATATCGATATCAGCATTTCCGATAGACAAATATCTTGATCATTACTCCGGTAGCTCACTCGCTTTCATTCTCGCTTAAATCAACAACATCGCCGAGCATCGTCGGCCGAAAACACTAGCAAGGTTCTGTGGCACTCTCCGTCATCGATTAAGCCGATAGGCCCAAATGGTCGAATTGTCGACAGACCATCCGACAGAGCGAAGGCAGTCGGGTGTGACGGCCTAGAAGCAGTCGTTGTTCGTACTCAATAACAGCTTCAACCATCGAAAGATCGGTGTTCTGAATCCCCACGAGTCTGCAGCGATCGCCAACTCCGATTGGATTGACGCGCAACATCGCCTGCCCGGCTGCTTGGCCATTCGTTGCCAGCCGCTCCTTGCTGGCTGACCAATCGCCCGCCCGCTCGCTCGCTCGCTCGCCTGCCTACGTAAATCAAACGCCTTTTGTAAAAAAAAGCCATCAAGTGCCCGGAAGCAGTCGTTAGCACTGTTCGGACCCCTGCTCTCTGTGGCTCTCTTTTTCTTCAACATCTCCCCATCTTCCCTGTTTGCCCCCCCGATGTCGGGAGCAGCGTGGCCGAGCTGGCAGACCATTGGCGGGCAAGTTTGAAAAGCGCGGAAATGAGCCATCAAGCAAAGCCAAGAGAGGCAAGACCGACGTACGACGCGCCGCTGCCCGCTGCTGCTGCCCGACACAGCTTCGAAGACGATGACGACAACGACAATAAAGGTCTACTACTATATACTGGCTATTGGAGGCAACTGCATGAACGGGGATGGCGGTCGCGGGGGTCATATCCACCTTGGTCGTCGTTGTCCGAGCTTCCCCTCTCGTCTTGTAGTTTCTTAGCCCTCGAGCCTCCTACGCTCCGATTGACGGGAGTGAGTTAAACTCAATCCAGCCAACAGAGCAGGCCCCCGTGCGTCTCCTTTGCTCTCGAGCTGAGCCCGGAGCTGAGCGGCTTGCGTGGCTGGTCAGGACTCTGGGGGGCATCGGGGGGGCATAGGAGCACCAGGGCGGACAGGACACGGCGATCCAGTCGAGCAAGAAGCGCTTCCCCATTTGGAACGGACCCGGTAACCGAGGAGAGAAGCCATGGCTAGCCCTCTGCTCTGCTGCCTTTTGAAGCTGCCCCCAACTACTCTTTCTTTCTCTCCCTCTCGCCTCGAACTGGCTGGTTGACGTTGCGGCAGCCCATTCAGGCCAGTCGACTACCCGGCCTGATGACCTATTACCAAGTTAGCCGAGAGGCTGACAGAGAAAGAGAGAGAGAGAGGATATAGAAAGCAAGGGAAAATAGGGGATTCGTTGAAAGTACAAGAGCGTCACTCACCCACTCACGAGCTACTGAGGGCCACGAACGCGGGCGGTGCTTGAGTGTAGCTGACCAGTAGCTGTATGTACTGGCACCCCGACCGCCAACGGTTGCATTGGGGGTTACCAGGCTACGAGTTACGCGGCTTGAAAGTAGCAGTGACGATGGATTCGGCCTCTAGGGAAAGTTTGTAGCGGGAAAACTGCACGGGCCAAAGGATGGAACAAGGGAGGTACGTCGGGCCCGATAATGGCCGACCCTTGTCAACAACATCAGAGCTTAATTGGACCAATACGAACCAAACCAAGTTAAATGGGGCCCGACCTCCCCCCCCCCACTACATACAGGTCTCAGTTTAGCCCGAGCTTTACTATTAGAGTTCAATGGTGTCTATCGAACATACACACAGCTTCTTCAGGGTGGGCAAGACGACACTGAGACATCTCGAAGTCGATCCATTTCAAGTTTTTTGTTGTTGTTGTTGTTATTGTGGGGTTATAAAGCGAGTTTCATGGGTCAGAATTCTGCTGGAGCAGGCCTACCCATGTACATGGCCTGTTATCAATACGCTCGCGCGTCGAATCACTCTGAGTCCGTTCCAAATGACGACGAGCTTCTTGCTCGACTGGATACGATATTAGCTTGACATACGAGAGCACTTATTGAGCATTGTAAAACGCCAATTCCGTTATGAACCAATAAAAGCTTTACATTGCCTTTACTTGATGATCACTGCTATGTGCTCATATGCTCACACGACCCATCATGGGAGCCATGTCCATAATTTAGCGTGAGCTGAATTGCTGTGAACGTTGGTAGACGCAGGGGCAGTATCTCACGTTCTCTGATTTATTACGGGCACCTCGTCACCATTTTTACCGAAGCTCAATGCTAGATATTGCAGTAAATGTATTTAGCTAAAGTGGCACCTACGCGTGAGACGTTCAATAAAAGACACACGGCTAGCTTAACTTGTGCAACCATACGGTTAACCCAAAGTCCAGCAGTAATTTCAGTGTCTTACACTTCTGAGATAAGCTGATCATTTGTTTGAGAAGTTTATCAGGAGTAGAGTCTGAAGTTAATCTAAATTAGCTAAGCGATGAATCACTATCTGATGACGGAGCACCACCATTTCGTCGTGGTTCTCATACACATTAAATATCATTAGACTCGCCCCCCTATACATATATATATATATATATATTTATTACTTATTTTATATTATAGAATAGACGTAGGATAAACCTGCACCGTGCTGCCAAAGACGAACCAGTAAAGGTCACGATATTCTTGTTGCTATATATATATACATATAAATCTCATAGTGGTAGTAATAATTAAATATTTGTACTGTATGTTGCTTGGAGGCCGGCCTCGCCACACGAATTTTTCTTGCTTCGCCCAGCCCGAACCATAGATCCCTGCTTGCGCGCTGACTGTTTAAGTTTTCTGTCTGTGGGTCAAGGAGAACGAGAATTGAAACTTCCACCCACAGCCGCGGCTAAGAAGATTACACGGTCGCATGAACTTTAAGCTGATCCGCTTAAATAAATAAACATCTTCCCATTTCAACTTTTAATTAAACTACCGGTCACGTGACAGACGGTTGACCTTTCAACCCCAATGAGATTGCTCTAAATGACGCAAGTCGCATGGTGGCGGGACTCAATTCTGTCGGCCGGCGCGAACATTTTCTTGTCGTATACTCGAGATGTTGTTGAGTTTGATTTTGTTCAGAAGAAAGACCTATTTAGATCAAATCTGCAGTAGGATCACGCAAAATACATCGTACACTTCGCTGGATTCCATACAATAATATATATATAATATATATAATACTGCAATACAAAATTTTGTGTTTGTGTGTTTTTTTTATTAGACTGCAGTTTGTTACAAAGGCTCAAGTTCTCGATCAGGCATATGTTACCACGTTACGGAACAACTCGAACTGGCGGCTTCCGGTTTTTTACAGCTAGAGACCGCGTAGCCACCGTCTGAGCGGCAACCCCCTGTGCTGACGGCTCTTACCAATCTATCGAGCATGATGATTGGTCGAAACTCTCAGGAGGGGGCTTAAATAAAATTGAATTTTTTTTAATTGCTTTTCATCATAGGACACTACTTGTTTCCTTATTACTCTCGAAGATGGCTTGCTTTTCGATGATCCTCGACAGAGAAATAATATCGAACAAGAAACGTTTTGATCAAATAAAAAATTTACGCCTTTGTTCTCGGCAAAGCATTTCGTCATCCCTACTCGTGAACAGTTGTCGTTTGCGAAACTCCCACAACGGGTGGTACACAAGCTGCAATCACTGATTTGAAAGTCATATAATAATAGCATGACTAATTAGTCTAACCGTTCATCAACATCAGCCTAAGCAGTATTCGAAGGAGAAGTCCACATCAAACACGTTGGTGCACATTGTAGAACTACTCATCTCTGGTGACACTTACAAAATCCCCAGATGTGTCTATGCATACGCTCCAACGGCAGAATCGAAGAAAAAGTCCTTACTAAGAATTCCCATCCGCTTGGCTAGGATGTGAAGAGGAGTATTATCAGCCAGCCATACATACACATTCACCGTCGAGCAACCACAACGTCGTAGCCAGAATCAGCGACAGTAGATGCAGGTAATATTTACGCTGGCACTCCAGCTTGTGGACGAGACCGGCCACATCCCAGGGGCCCTCCCGTGGGCCCTCCCAACAGCTCAGCGTAACAACTTCTAATATAGTCCACTCCCGTACATACTCAGCCACACCCACGCACACACATATCATACGCAGAGATACGTAACAACAGCTGGCGCCTATTGCGATCTGCGCTAAAGGAGGATGTTGTTGTTATTGTTGCCGGTGAGGCTTTGTACATTCTTCTGCCTTGATCTTCTGCTTGGGTTCTCTCCGAGCATGGAAAACTCCCCCGCAGTTCGTCCGTTCGCTGGACAGCGATACAGATATAGATGGGAACAGCAGCCTCCAGTATGCATACCTCATGTATCGTGTCTAACTGTACGGGGCTGCCTCAACAATGGATTGGCTATGCTGGTGATCCTAGGCTGCGCGACTGCTCTCGTTGACGACGCAGGATTTGATAAGAACATCTACGAACGGATATACCTATCGCACTAACGACCGACACAAACGAATAAGGAGACACGCGAATATAAGGACAATAGGACAAATGAAAAGGCCACGGAAAATCAGTCCGTATATGGCGATTTTTCAGTGTCCTTTATCTGTCCTTGCAGCCTGAAGAGCCAATTAGGACATCGGCAATTGAAGAAGGTACGGGGCATTTCATTGACGTGTTGTGTTTCATAGCGCACACCTAACAACGTGATCGAATATGTAGGATCAACGTTTAAGGTCACATGACAAATCTAAGCGTATCACGTATCAGGCTTGTGATAATGATATTTTCCAAGCTTTTAAGCTAAGATGTAATTTATTTCGCGGATCACAACAGATCGCTTATCATCATTAACTATTTTATATTTATCTATGTCGTTCTCAAAATGAAGTTCCGCTAATAGAGCGCATTTTAAATTCAAGTGAAAATCACTTAAATTTATTGTATTGTTTTTAAAAAATGACAATGGACATTTATCGGAGATCAGTGATGTTGTGCTCATTCAGGCAGATATCTACTCGTTTGAATGTAAAACGTAATGTTTGAACAAGATCTTTCAAGAAGGACGTCTCAGGCTGTCCAACTGCTCTCATGGCAATGTTATAGGGGTTTTTTGTCGGATCTCGCCTGACGAATTCTGCGTAAAAAATTCGTTGTTTGCCTTACAACGGCCTGCATGATGTATTCGGCCATTAACGAATGTTCAAATGACGTTACCAGTTTTACTCGTATTCTATATAGGCTGTAGTAAGGCGTATTACCTTAATTAATTGTCTATCGATTATTTTATGAATCCCACAGCGCGTTCTAGGCACACAGCATCACACTGAAATTGTATTACAAAGACACAACGCAATGTACGATATTACGGTGCTGCAACATTTAGCTTGGTCAGCTCGCGCGATTATAGATGGTACAACCTGATGCCGAGAGTCTGATGGCGCCGTGCATTCGGGTACGTCTGCCTTGCAGGCCGGAGGTCCGACACGCAGCTGCACATATGGGTTCGATTCAAATCTTCGCATTTAAAGGGGGAGGCTCCGTCTCACGAGGCAATGCAAAAAATAGCAAGCCCATGGACGTTAAATGTTGACTGAGAGTGAGCCCGCGCTCAATAAGTCTTTCTCATGGAGTATTAGTTCAGCAATGAATTGTCCTCCCTCCTTCATTGTTCTTTTGAACAAATTATAAATAGTTGTGCCATCTAAGTGTTTGCGCCCCACGCCTCTAGATAAAGGTCAAAGGTTTTAGTAAGTATGAGTATCTCACATCTACCGTGGCAAACAATCTGAAAGTCGTGGAGTCCGTTGTCTACGATGAAGTTTTGCCCTGAGCCCCTCAGAACAAAAAGTTGGTACAGCCATTTGTTGGTTGAAAAAAATCATCATTTGCATGTGCATTATTTAGCATGATTGGATAATTGATACCGCCATTCTTCTAATTGGGAACTAGTTCATCTGTCGATGTGTGAAATATAGACAGCTTTCATCACCACATATTTCTGGCGGAGTTGTTTCGTGGTGCTCCCTGTCTATGGAATAAGGCTGCCCGTTCCAAATTCGATACGTTGACGGAAGACGAACACAAGAGGGACTCAAGCGATTCCCACCCGAAATTGGCAGCTACTGATTTCTTTAGGGGAGATAATCTCCTGTGCTCGCTCATCAGTGGTTGATGATTACACCAGCCGCAGAACGTAGATGATTTCTAATGCGAAATTCAAGCCTTAATGCTCTCTAGCAAATAAACCAAACAGGAGTGGGCACGTTGTACCACTTGTCGAACGGTTGAACAATGTCATTACAGTTAATAATTGTTTTTTCGAGCTGACCCTCAGCTGTTCCCCTATCTGACCTAGGCCTCAGCTCTTAGCCTTTTAGGTATTACTATGAGAGGACTTGTCGGGGCCACCTTTGCTTATTCTCTGCCTTACTCGTACCTGGCAAGAACCTTCAGATAAAGAAATGTCATTATAGTTATCTGGTGTATTATAGTAACACCTGGTTTACCGACCCTCAGCTACGACAGGCTTACTTCGGCTGCTGCTTACAGCTTATTCTCGGTTTACAGAAACTCAACGTACGACTACCTAGTCCCTCTGTCATAATTAGTCTTTTAACCAACCGATTATGACGGATGATGATGATTCGTCCATCTGATTACAAGACGCAATCAATAATGACCCCTGGATATTTGACTTACAATTAGAAACAATTTATTAAGGTCAGAGTTCTAGCGGAGGGGAGAAACTACCTAGATTGAGCGGTGCCTTGAGGCGGCAACAACAACAGATATACACTACGACGAATATAGACTAGAGAATCATTTAGTAGTGTCCGTGGACTGGCGCATGAGCGTAGGCGGCAACGGGGGCGGCAGCCACAGCCTTCACGGCAACGGGGGCAGCCACAACAGTCTTGACAGCGATGGGGGCCGCGTTGTAGTGAGCAGCAGCGGGTGCCGATGGAGCAGTTCCGGGCTCATTGGTCTTGATGCTGGCACGGAAGCCGAGCTTGTCAGCCACGTACTCAACGTGACGCGCGATACCGTGAGCGTCAGAGAACGAGTAGGATCCCTTCTTGTTGTTGTGGCCATCGGAAACCTCGTGGCGGGACTGCTTGGTGCCGTACTCATCGACAGACTCATAGCCGAACTGGTAAGGCTGAGGAGGGTAGACGATGGCAGCCTTCGCTACGACGGGGGCGACAGCGACCTTGGCAACTGGGGCAGCGGCAGCATAAGCCAGAGGGGCGGCATGGCCGTATCCATAGGACGATGCAGCAATCCCGTGTCCGCCGTATCCATAAGCAGGAGCGCCGAGATGTCCTCCGGCGTGGGCCGCAGCGACGGCCACAGAGGCGATGACGACCTGTAACGAGTACAAGAGCACACAGCTGTACATCAACATCAAACAAGAACACTCAAGAGTGCACCTCAGGTGTGCCCTCATGGCTTCATTCGATGACCTCAACTTGACCTCCCTTCATATCCTTCAGAAGAAAACAGCAGATGGAACACCGTATCAATATACAACCGCTGTATGCCCTGCGACACGACACGAGCCAACGTTCGATTCTGTATCTTGAAGTCGACGAGTGACCAGGTGCGACTCCAATGCCGAGTTTTTTGCCTCGATTTTTTGCTTACCTTGGCAAGCATGTTGACGAACTTGATATGCACTTGTCGATGGATGACGATCTACCAACGTTGTGCGACCGGCTTTTATAGCGCGACCCTCCGTCCGACGGGCTGACCTGTCAAGCTAAGCAAGCGCGGAACTGACACGACTGCATCGTGTGGCGAGTGGCTATTTTCTGCTAACTAGACGCAATGCAATTGACTGTGTCGTTGTTGAAACGAGACAAACTACGTACAAACTGTATTCTGGGTGTACAGAATTAACACAAATTAGTGCCGATGACAATCTTAGCAGTTGTAACGTGTCGGTCGGATATGAGCGGACGTAAAATAGCCGCTTATAGCAAAAACTAATTAATCGCACTGGTCACGAGACTACTGTGCAACAAGATACCTGCTCGTAACTGGTATCCCATTAACATATATTATTATGTGCCACTAATGTTATATTTGTTATATGGGTGAACAGCATCTACTCGAGAATTAGCTTGATTTCGTGTCATTGTCGATTATCGACGCTAGAAATGCTACTTCATCGCCGTTCGTAACTCGTTCGTTATTATAACATTGTTCTTATTATACCTTCGATAATACATAATACACTTGAATCTGTCCTCATCAGATAATAAGTTGATAAGCCTATTACGGGTGCATTGACTTCTATAGGCATCGGCCATTAGGCTCAATGTGAACAATAGCCTGAAGTTGAGTCATACATACATTTTTCTTTTTTTTTGGAACACTGTAAAATGCATACGCACTAACCCCGAGCTTCACACTTTTTGCCCGAGAGTGTGGCCCATTGCTGGGTCCACTAAAAGCATTGATTGATGTCCATCCCCCCAGTCATCCCCGGAACACAGAAAGCATTACTTCGGCGAGTCATACATTAAGTGTTATATAATTAACTGTAAGTTTTTATAGTTAATATTGTGTCTATTATAAGTTCTACTTAGTGTCTTATAACAGACACAATGTTGCAAATGGGGACTTTCAAGAGAAATCTCCACACGTTGCCTATGAATATATAGCAGCAGCAGCAGATCGGGTCTAGAATCCTTGCTTAGTCATCAATCGTATTCATTCGTAATTCTGCACGCTGATCTACATAGACGTTGCTGTTGTTGTTACACCCGTAGACATGTCCTGATATGATCGCTCCGTGCACTACTAGCAGCAGTCGGAAGCTGTTCATCTGTGATACAGAAGCTGGCAAGGCTATCGTCGAGTTAATTATTATTATTATTATTATTATTGTTATTGTTATTATTATTATTATTATTATTATTATTAATTAGGTTATACGCTGCATGTTTTTATTTATGAGGTTACACATTTGAGAGGTTCGAATGTATTAAATGAACAATAGAGTGAGACCTCCCGCCCAATAGTCCAGCGTTCGCGGGGGGACGTTTTACGAACCACCTTGATCTGGAATCACCATTTCCATCTCGGAGTTAGTTGGCTTATCTCAGGGTCGACTTTACCTCTATAGGAGTGTATGCCGAACGAACCTGGCTTTTTCTGGGATTACAGAGCGTTTTGCGCGTTTGATTCAACATCTGTAGCCCCAAATTTCGACTGGCTTCAAAGCGAACATTGTCTATGGTTTCTAAGAAACGCTGGATGGAGAAAATGGAGATGAGATAGACTTGAGCTCGTCATTAGAATGCCGCAAAAATTAGATGGCTTGAACACAGTGGGGGTGATGCCAAAATGCCTCCTCTACCTGCTGCTAAACCTCACCAACCTCCACTGAGAGAGTCTCCCTAGTTTCGGCTATGTATTTCGCATCACTTCGATATCATGAGATTAACCTATGAAAACGACACGAGCCTCATGCGAACGCCCACATCTCGTTGTTCACACATTCCCCGCATCCACGAAAGAAGAGTTCGGCCATGTTGATCTCTCTCAATATTTATATTATATAACAAGGGATGATTGATTTCATCACAGCATTCAGAACGAAAAGGAAAATAAATACAGACAATCGCCTCACAGCTTTACAGAGAATACAGACTAGAACATCGTAGAATAATAGCATTAATAGTGTCCATAGGCGGGAGCGTGAGCGTAGGCGGCAACGGGGGCGTGGGCGTGGGCGTAGGCGGCCACGGGGGCGGCGGCGACAGCCTTCACGGCAATGGGGGCGGCATGAACGGCCTTGACAGCGATGGGGGCGGCGTTGTAGAGGGCGGCAGCCGGGGCGGATGGGGCGGTTCCGGGCTCGTTCGTCTTGATCGTGGCGCGGAATCCGGCGGCATCGGCTACGTAGTCGACGTGGCGGGCAATGCCGTGAGCATCGGTGAACGAGTAGGATCCCTTCTTGTTGTTGTAGGCGTCGGACACCTCGTGGCGGGCCTGCTTGGTTCCGTACTCATCGACCGACTCGTAGCCGAACTGGTAAGGCTGAGGAGGGTAGGCGATGGCAGCCTTCGCTACGACGGGGGCGACAGCGACCTTGGCAACTGGGGCAGCGGCAGCATAAGCCAGAGGGGCGGCATGGCCATATCCATAGGCGGGGGCAGCAAGGGCAGGCCCGGCTAGACCATATCCGTGGTAAGCTGGAGCAGCGATTCCGGCAGAGGCGGTAGCCACGACAACGGAGAAGGCGACGAACTGTGCCGATGATGATGATGATGTGGGATCGGATATACCACGAACGATGTCACATGTTAATTAAGGGATTAGCACACAACAGGTTAGACGACTAGGTGACAACGAAAAAACGACTGTGGGGCGTCATGTGACGGGAGGCGTGCGGGAAATTTTGAAAGGGCATTCGATGTTTGGCAAGGATCGATTTTGCATTGATGAAAAGGCCACACATGATTTTTAGAGTAGACGCGACAAAAGTGGATATTTACAAGGGATGCCACTTCACGAATATATATATCTATATATATGTAAATTCGTGAAGTATCATGATCAAAGCACTTAGAGAAACACGACGGTTGGGGGCAATTTTTTTTCTATATCATTTTCTTTTTTTGGGGACAGAATATTCCAACTCAGTGCGCGATTACCACAATCTTCCTGCTTATTATTGTTAATTACTTAAGACACCTATTTCGTATCGCTCTCAGTCAACTCGCAAGTATGCTACCACACACACAGAGAGATCTCAACTCGATAGACTCTATCGTTGTACCTTGAACATGTTGTTGATTCGGCAGTAGTGAGCTGTGACCGGACACCGCTGACGGGGCAGCTTTATAGCGGGCGGCGGCGGCGGCGGTGGTGGTGCCGAAGAAAGGGCGTTTCCTCAATGTCAAGGGAAGAGCACTACCCACACCAGCATCAACGCTAGCGAGCCGGCATCAGCAGTGTTCATTGTTGCCGCGCAACGGTCAATGTGCCTTGCCCTATGGGCTCTGCTCTTCAGCTGTGCTCAGCCGCACGCAGACTCTGCTAGCTCCTGCTACCCCCCGAGCCACACACCACCACCCCCCCATGTCTCTTTATACAGCGGCAGTCACACACACACGAGTGGCCGTGTCCATCACCATCCGTAACGGCGGCAGCGACGACAACATCAACATCAACGGCTACGCGCACTACCGTGGTCAGCTGAATGACGGTGTCGGCAGTGCCAGCAGTAACAACAATCGCCGCTGCAGAATTGTCGAATCGTCCGTCTGGCTGAACTTGCCCCTCGCCGCTGGTGGCCAAAATGCACCCGGCTGGCCAGCCGTCGACAAAGAGCGTAATTGCAAATCGCTTTTCCGACACCGAAATCTAGCGCTGCTCAAACGTATATTTCTGTAACGTTTTCCCGACCCGCTCTTTGCGGTAGCCCCACCGAGACGATTACGTACTGTGTTACGTGAGAGAACCTCTGTCCCCCTTCGGGTCTGGACGAAGCGTCAGCACAGCACCGTCTGCTCATTATCTGTTGTCTCGCCTTTGTTCGAAGCATATCACTCGAGAGATGCGAACTACGGTAGAATATATTATAGGTGGATTCGAGCATTGTAAAGTGTCGTGCATGAGTGAATAAAGAAAATAAACTATATATATATATATATATATATGCCGAAGGCGATATCTAAGGAAATTTTTCCGGGCAGACTTTCAGCTTTTCACATCCGACTCAGCCCACGGTAATCTGCTTTCGGCGTGGCTCCCTCCATAAGGCATGGGGGTGTGCGGGGTGCGCGTGCGGTTCAATCCCCCACCGTTGCACATTTGCATTTGGAAGGGGTCCGTGTCTTATGAAGCCGATTTGTAACGAGAGGCAGACCACTGCAACACTCAGTTACTGCTGTTGTTGCCTCTGCTGAACGAGCAGTTGAACCAGCTGGCAGCTTAACTAATCATGGTAGAGACATTAGAAACTAAACATTTTAAACTTAAAAATGGTAGAGACACTTCACTGTTTGGTTTGGCCATTTGGTTTGGCCAACGTAAATAACGTCGTTCCCGAAACCGGAATGGAAGACTCGTGAAGGTTCGTCTACTTCGAGAGATAACAGCGCCGCGTTTTATTTTCATTCGTTTTCTGTCATAGCATCAACTAATTAAGTTAGTTACATGAAAAATGATAGTGTGATTATTTATTAAGTTGCTTAAGTTACCACCTCATAGTCTCGAGGAGACAGCCTCTCGCTGCTGCTCGATGATACAACACACGGCAGAGTCTTTAGACGCACACAGTTATCCAGTTTCATCGGCCGCCTCATCGATCGTCGACAGTTACGACCATCAGCCAAGCCACCTTATAAATTAATATTAGTATTCATAGTAATAATGTCTTGATGAAATTATGTTATGTCGTTGTTGTATGATACAGGGTGTTGCTGTTGTCGCCTTCGTTTATTTTTTTTTTAATTGTTGTTTTTCGTGTTGATTGTGTTTTATTTCGATCGGATCGACAGCCTCGTCATCACTTCTCGCTTCGACTTGAAGCCGGGTTGAGGTTCATCTCCAGGCGGGAGTCGGTTTGGCGAACTTGGTCCACGCCGGTGCATTGCCATGCTGTTCCGAGCTCGAACCAGTCAATGGCGGTGCCGTTTGAGTCTTCACTGAGTCCGAACTATCCAGATCACGTCCCCCACGGTCAGACGTTCCGAGATTTCGCTCATGCTGCTGCAAAAAAAAACCAGAAGCACCTTTACTCGTTTTTTTCCTCCGGTATCTTCACATCTCGCAGCATCATCACCATGAATCACACGTGTCTCTCTCTCTCTCTTCGTAACTTCAGCAGAGCAAATGATTACTCAGTTTGTTCTATGTTCGACAGTATACGAGGCCGAAATGTAGCGAGAGAGAAATTTCGCTTATACCCCACTTCACCCCCCCCCCCCTTCTCCTCTGGTTGTTTTTTGCAACGCGTTTG
Organism: Stratiolaelaps scimitus; assembly: GCA_019614645.1. NCBI lineage: Eukaryota > Metazoa > Arthropoda > Arachnida > Mesostigmata > Laelapidae > Stratiolaelaps > Stratiolaelaps scimitus. The sequence goes on from JABWDB010000048.1 coordinate 1,727,408, forward strand.
TTCTTTCGGACATAATTCAGAGGACAATTATCGTGTCGCTAATGGCTTTCGCGGGCCAACGCGGGCTCACGTGTACGACGAGACGGAGGCATTGAGCGGGGCCCGGCTTTACGCGCGCGACAGCCGACTAATTATTATGCTCATACTGTGAGTCTTACGCAAACAGGAGGCGTTATTAGCAGGATTTTCTGAGTGTGGCCACCAACCTTTTCCGGCTTTTCGCTGATGGTGACGTTCCCCACGGCCGTGGCATTGTAGCTGCTCGTAGTATCGCTGCCCTTATTATCTGTGCCACTGATAAATAGCGCTGTTTTCACCGTCTGCTCGTGTGGGCTTTTGCGCAGCGTCAACGCCTCGGGTACCGGGCCACTTGAGTTTTTGCACCTCAGCTGACGGTACTCCATGTGGAAGCCACGGCCCTCAGCGTACGGATCGGACTGTAGCATGATTTTGATTTCAGGATGACGAACGGATGGAAAATCGAAGATACCTGAACGGAAGTGCATGTATTATAATATATATATATATATATATATGTTGATACTGATTGCGCGCTAAGCTTGGATTGACATATGCTCTATATTGTATTATATAGTATGATAATACTCGCACGGTGGCTTGGACAGCGGGTGGCTAAGTGGTCTCTGGTTGTTGTAAAAAGCGGAAGGCGGCAGATTCGACTCGCACACTATGGCGGTGACATACATAAGAAACTTAATCATTGTTGTACAACTGCAGTTAATTTAGTAAACCAATAATACATTTAATTCTACACCGAAATACGTTGTCGGATCCTGCTGACGATGGATCCCTAGATCTACATATGTGAACGAGTTACAATGACCCTACTGTACTTTTTTTGTTATGGAATAATGCCCAAAGATACCCAAACAAATAAGCGTCAGCGACTTTAAATTAAAATATTAAAATTCAACTTAATATTAAAATCAAAAATATAAAGCACATCAGGTAAACCTTCCCCCCCCCCCCGACTTCCTTCTTCATAAGCGTTCTTACTCGACTTTTTCTTGAGGTCGTTCGCGCAATAATGAGATCCCTCGAGGGCAACCATATCTTTGTGACAAGCCGGTGAGCTTTCCAAGTCGAAGTCATGCCAGTACATCTCCACCTGACAATATCCATCCACTGGCTCTATCCGATACGAACAGCGGGCGTTCGCTCCGTACGGACTGGGGTAGTTCGGTGACGCAAATTGGCCGTGGGTCTCACGCTGGCAGTAGTCGCAGAGCGGATTTGGTGGTGGAGGAGCCTCCTTTCCGACTAGTGGTACCAATCGAAGTAGTATGATTATTGCAGCAAATAAAATGAACAAAAATGAAGATCGGTACATTATTAGTTAAACATGATCCTTAAGTACGTTATATATATAAATATATAAATAGCTGGTATGGAAACACCGTGGGAATTGACAAAAACAAGCGCGCGCACACACAGCCTTATACCATGATCGAGCACCTGGACAGACCTCGACAACACACCCATAGCAGCAGACAACGTGACTACAGTCGACCCACAGATACGCCAAAAGAACCACAGATATATTGTTAGTGTTAGACCTGTCCAATAAAATACCACCACAGAAGGAAATCACGAACGACCGTACGCGGAGGAGGAGGGAGGCATTTCAACGCTGAACGGATTTCCTATCGGAAATTCGAAACGGAATGGGCCGTTGAATCGGTGCTTACAGGAGAGGTACCACCACGAGTGAAACACGGGGTGTGTCTAAGCCGACAGATAGGTGGGATGGATTCGGATTTGCCACCAGGAGAGACGTTGGGACCGAGGAAGCCGTGTGTACAAAGGGACTTTGAGAGGGCGGGGATGAAGGCGCGATGGGTTGCGAAAAGGTCAGCGTGGCCCTCAAGTCAAGCAGCTCGTAGATTGAAAGACTTACGTGAACGGTGGTCTGTCTCAACGACCGACCGAGCGATGGCAACCTTGTCTAGTGAAGCAGATCTGCCTGAGAGATTCAGGACAGATCCGTCTGCGGTGATATTTTATTGTACATGACTAGCAAGCGGTCTCGAAACACAAGACCCCTTGCGAGGTGCTTAGTGAAGTTGCTGTACAACACGAATGGGAGGAGCCATCAAAGGCCCCTGACCCCCCTGAACGTTCGGCCTGCAATGTATGTTACGGCTCGCGTTACGTGAACTAATGGGTGTGCACGTTTGTTTGTGGGTTGTTCTCTTTTTTGTTGCCCCCGAAAGGCTGCTACTTGAGGTAGACGAGTTCGGTGTAGTCGCAGTAGGAGTACATACACGGCCGATCCTGGACGGCGCAGTCGGTCACCTGGCGCACCCGCAACGAGAAGCCACGATTTGAGACGGCGTTGCGGTCCGCATGGAACGTAAGGACCTTCTCGCTCTGCGGCTCGTTGAAGTTGATCTTCTGGATCTGGTTTACGGGCATGTTACAGAAACGCTGTCCATCGATTTCTAGATAGGCTGAATTGCATTTGCCTGACTGCTCCAAGTCCATGAGATCGTAGTACAGCTCAATAGCACACGTAGCCTTGTCGTATCGACGGATTGTGTATTTGCAGTCGCCACCTGATGGCACAGAACAAAAAAAAACATAAATAAGAGAAAGGTAAAGGTACATTGGTTTATTAAAGGAGCTGCAATTGTCACAATGCTTAAGCTCTCTTATATGTCATCACACAGCGGGGCTCGAACCTGCACCCTCTGGCTTCTGATAAAAAAACAATACTTGGCGATTCCCAAGTACATACACATGTAATTCACCAATAATCCAGCCCCCCCCCCCCACAATAAGGGCTCGCTTGACAAACATGCGGACGACCGGGTTGGCACAAACCTGAATATGGGCTTGGAAATCCTGGTGAAGTGATTTTGAACTCTAGACTGGAAAACGTGGCATCGCAGTTCGGATGCCGTTGGCTGGGTCCATCGAAGGGCCGACTTCCAGGTCGATCATAGGGCCGATCGCCGGGTCGGTCCAAGGGACGATCCCCTGGACGATCCCCTGGGCGGGGATCATATGGTCTGCCATGCGGATGATCAAAGGGTCTATCCTGCGGCCGGTCGTAAGGCCGATCCTGTGGCCGGTCGTAAGGCCGATCCTGTGGCCGGTCGTAAGGCCGATCCTGTGGCCGGTCGTAAGGCCGATCCTGCGGTCGATCGTATGGCCTATCTTGGGGACGATCGTATGGCCCGGAGATTGGCCTGTCATAGGGGCCTTGCGGAGGACGTTCATTCGGGCGTCCGGGATAGGAATTAGGCCGCTGTGGGTGGTACGGATCTGTTCGGTCTTCGGCAGGCCGCTGAGGGGTTCCACCAGCCTGTTGGGATACAACAGAGCTTCCATCACAAGGGCTCTGACGTCCACGAATGACAAAGTCACTTGCTTTGGCACCAGCTGACGAATGAAAATAGAGATAGAGCGGTCTCATGAAATCGTGAAATTTATATTGTTTCACAGTGTTTGAAGGTATGGTCCCGCAAAGCTGGTGATCGTCAATTCTCATCTGGTCGAATTCGCAATTAATCTGAAAGTGCACGAACAGGATCTCAAGGCACATGCCGTTGTTACGGCTCTGCTGGTAGATCGTGAATCTGAAATGGGCCGACAATACGATTTTTGTTAACGACCTGTGAATCTACCACCAGGAGCGCTACTGGTTTCTTTAGCACTTTATTCTTGAGTATATAAGAATTGCATCTAGAGCAACGTAAGCACTGCTTACCTGCAATCGATGTGGTTGCCTAGAAATTCGTTCGAGTTGATCTCGAAGTAAGGCTCATGAACCATTTGATCGCATTGTCCTTTGCCGGGTGGGGTAGGCCCTGTCCCATGAGGCCCATGAGGACCGTGTCCTGTTGCGCCGTGAGCAGCGACCCCACCTCCTTGAGGGTAGGAACCTGACGAAACGCCGCTCTTAGTAATTGATTGATTAGGCTTATTGTGATTCACCCAGTGCTGTATTAATTCACTATTGGATTACATTCCCAAGAAGGGATAGTGCCTTTTGTAAAACTTCAGCGTGCGTCGCACACGTTGTGTAGTTAATTACTGACATCATGAAAAGGTAACCCTATGTAAGTCTTAGTGGAAATTATATAAGTAGAGTTTCAGTCGCCTTGAGGTGCAGTCTCTCACCAAATTCAGTTTCTATATAGCAATTTACGTGTTTGCATACAGCTACAAAGCTCACTACCGTGCACTTTCCTTACACATCGTGCCATTATAGAATAATTGTTTGTCTCGCTTTGCCAACAAGCCAAAGTCATTCCCTGAAATCATTTACTAGCTACTAATTAGATTTTTCACTCGCTTGCAGTTAGTAGAGAGAATTAACACATTCCCAGCGAAATTATAGCATACAGAAAGAGAGTTCCGGTTGGAGGTTGATCCACGAGCAAGTTCCATGCACCACCAGTTAGGTCTGCGGAGGCAAAGTGCTCCGAGTGAGAATCGGACCACCTCGGCATCGATCAACTTACCCGGCCGCGAGGGCGTTCCCGCCGCTGGCTGATATCTGCCGGGGCTATATGAGGGGCCATAGAAATCTGTAGGAGCACCTGGAGGCCTTACCGGCCCGTATCTCCCATAGCCACCTCCGTACCCACCAGACCCGCCGTAGCCACCTGGTATTTCAATCATACGAATGTTAAGTCTGCAGTGATTTGCGGTGATCTGAATCCTAAAACAAATAAGTACTATTCCTACCTGAGCCGTGATGAATTTGATGAGGCGGCGGCGGTGGATAAGGCGAGCCACCGCGATTCAGAGGTGGCAGCGGCGGTCCGACGTCGGTTCTTGTCAAAGCGGGCGGCTCGTGGGGATAAGCACCCCCATGAGGGTTCTGGGGATACGGACCACCCCCTCCATGTTGAGGGCCACCCCCGCAGGGAATCTGACGAACGTTTAGGATAAAGCCCTGCCGGCTACCCTGTGGAGCGCCCTGGTTTGAATGGAAGACGAACCCAGTTTGGAAATCCTTTAAGGGTACCATTCGCAGAGTGCCTGAAACCAAATAGTGCCCCGGTTGATATTGTGCCTCAGTGCAGTTGACCAAAGCAACTCCATAGAGACGTTTTTTTCTTCATAGCTGATTTCATTGTAGCAGCCTACATCGAGTTGTTCCGTTTGTCGAAAAAAATGACAGCTGAGATACCTGCGTAGTTCGTCAGCTCATGTGGTTAAAACCCGACATCACTTCCCTCAGGGTATTTCAAATAGTCTTCCTTGTACTCACCACTCGAAGTCGGCATCCGAACGCGGTGGAATAGAAATTAGAGGCGCTATGCATAGCAACGGTATCATAATATCTCATGTATATACGTACATGAAGGGGCGCCGGGACAAAGTAGACTTACAGATTGGGTGACACGTAAATCTAGCATAAGGACGTATGGCCATATTGGCTCGATTGACAACGCTGCTCTTCACGGACACCGTGACAGAGCTTAGGTATCCCGCTTTTAAGCAACACTGCGAATCATTGCATCTTAAATTTCAGAAATAGAGGAAGCACTCTGTAGGTGACTCTTACCATCCCGTTGTACCACCCGTTTTTCGGTTAATAAAGGTCTATTTGTATTACTTGAAATACGGACGAACCATTTCGACAGTCAAACATTCAGTGATCTAAAAAGGCCGGCCATCCTTGTCAATTACCATCGATCCCCATCGATGGAATGACTCCCCAAACGAATTCCCTTTACCTGGAGCAACGTGGCCGCAGATTTTCTCTCCATCGACCTCAAGGTAGTCAAAAAAGCAGCTTGGAGATTCGGCTAAATCAAAATTGTCAAAGCTGACAGCCAGCGAGCAGATGTCAGGCGATATCCGACGCACAAAGTAATTGCAGTCGAGTCCGCCCAAATACGGCCCAGGGTGTCCAGGTGACTCGATGCTGAATTCTGCTAGAGCGTACAATCTGTCGCAAGACGGCTGGCGTTTTTCGCCATGGTGTCCATCGCCCGGTTGGTGAGATCGCGTACTGTCAGGCGATGCGTCAGTGTGAATGACGGGTCTTCCCGGACCTCCTCCTGGACTCCCCCGACACGGCATCTGCCTGTAGAATCCTAGGAAGCCCTTTCCATGAGCTTCTTCGTCGGTGAAAAACTTCATCTCCACCTGCGGGGGATGCCCGTCGAACTCCAGGGTTCCTGAAATGAACATTGCGTGTGTTACATAATAATAAATTGTAGGGCTTCGCGAGGCGCTTCAACCCACATAGCGTATGTCCAGATGTACAAGTGACTTGGTATATACCACCTCATTCTAACACTTACGAATCTGTCCTTCAAGCTGACGGTGGCAGTATTTAATCCCATTGAGCTCCATGTAGTCGTGATCACACGTCTCGGATGGATGTATTGCGCCTGTTTCGTCGAGTCGAAATTGCACAAAATTCAGTTCGACCGTGCAGTGAGCTGGCTTGGCGAATATCTTATACGTGCAGCTCATTCGGTTCGGATACGGACCGGGGAAGTTCTGCGAGTAGAACACTCCAGAGTGATCGCTGAACTCGTACTTGCAAGGTCCCGAGCTGTGGTCTAGAACGTGGCTTCTAATAAGGTCGGCACAGAAACAAACCAACATTGGAACAACGTTAGGCTATTGGTAGTCATTTAACGATCGGCGCGTTCACCCAAAAATTACATTCTCCGAGCTGACACTCAGCCATAAACACGTCAACGTCCGCGGTACAATTCCTTTCTTTCGGCATAAGCAGCTTCAAAATTGACGGACCCCTTCGTAAAGGCAAATGTCCCGCGGCGGGGATCAAATCCCATGGTGAAACCTGCGTGTCACCCCCGCTCATGCTTGCAAGGCGCGCACCACCGGGCCACCCGAGATCTCGATATGTCAACCTGCTCATGTCGAATGCTGGCTAACAATAAGCCCTTCTCACCCATCTCCGTGATGACCTGTTCCTCTGTCAGCGGGCAAGTGGGGGAAATCCCCTTCGTCGTCTCGATGTCCAGGCCTGTGATCGTTGTCATCCGGGCGACTCCAGTCGGTTCCGTCAGGAGTCCAGTTGCTTCCCGGGCCATCATTGGTGGTTGGCCTCCACGGCCGGTCGAGATCAAACTCGCTACCGGTTTTATCCGAGACACTTGAGGGACACTCGACCTGTTTGACCTTGATATGAAAACCGGAACGGGTCGACACGGGATCGGTGTGCAGACGTACGATCTTTTGTGCGCTTCGAAATGGAACAACCTGCCGTGGGGAGGATATTTGCATTGTGTTAATCAATAAGATGCTATCTAGCTCCTATATGATGATCGTTTGTTTTTTTATTACCAGCCACGGTATTCGTTTTATCAAAAGGCAGTTTGACTTAATAGAGGAAAGGTACGGTAAATGTTTATTGGTTTATTAAAGAAACTGCAATTTTACAATGCTTAAGTCCTGTTATATGTCACGCAGCGGGGGATTCGAACCTGCGGTATTCCTGCCCTTTGAATATTACCTGATTTGGGTAGTATTATATAACTATATTAGGTGACAGCAAACGGTACGAGATTGTTATGCCTATTACTATCAATAGAAATAATATAATACAATATTCTAGGTCGGCCAGCTCGACTGTGGTGATTCCGACGCCCTTGCCCAGAGGCGGATTTAGTGGCACGAGCCGCTCAACACGTATATGCATCAGGCGTAACACTTAACTCCCAAAACAAAAATACAGTATTCTATTGTATGTATCCTTAGCTAAGAGCAAATTCGCTGAGCAGCTCGGTCCTGAGCGCGCACATACCTTCTTTGTGTCCGCCAGCAAGTTTCCACAGAGACGTTCCCCGTCAATCTCGAGAAAATCTGTCTCACAATTCGACTCCATGTCGAAGTCGATAAAGGTGAATTCGAGTCGGCACACGTTGCCGTTAGCCTGAAAGATGATGTACTTGCAGTCCAGATTGCCCGGGTACCCGCTCGGATAGTCGACGCTTCTCAGGTCGAACAGCTTCGACGTGAATACCTTGTCACACTTCCTTGGGACGACGCTGCCGACGCTCGGTGTATCTGGAAAATCCTCTATGTCAAGAGGAGAGATAGAGAGAGACGATACCACCACGCGTCGACAAAGTTCCGACTGAGAACACCCACAACCAGGACGAAGACTGAATAGCTCAAAGGACGAGCAGTTACAGAAGGACAACAGATACAGACTGAAACAGGAAATAAATAGGATAGAGAGAGAAAGAGAGTCGACCGACGACGAGTATCAGAGACTTTTGTGTGGACCTCATCAGGGGAAGCTTACCGAAGCCGCCGGACCCCTCCTCCTCAATCTGTTTTCCACAATCGATCTGACGCATCTTGATTTGGAAGCCCGGCCGCGAGTTCGCGCCATCACTGTGAAACTTTAGTGCCTTCTCAGGCTCGTCGAACTCGTATATCCCGCTGGTGTTCTGCGTGAATACGCCGCACAGCTTCTCGCTGCCCACCTGCAAGTAGTCGTATTCACAGTCGGTCGACGACTCCACGTCGAATTTCTGGAAGACCAACTCAAGTCGGCACACAGAAGCGGCCGCCTTCCGAATCGTATATCTGCAAGTAGAAGCCATAGGTAGGCGAAAACGGATACGGAAGTAAACGCAAATAAAATCAGCATACACGTTTGAAGACAGATGATGACACGCAACAAATGTCGCAGTGAGTAGATGTACGTGTGTGTACCAAATAACCCCCCAACAACCACCGCCGATGTGGGGGTAGGTAGCCCCCGCTAACAGAAGACACACTGTCCTACATCGTCTATTCGGGGCTCACTACCTCGCGAAATGAGAACCCTTACATCATCAACGGCGTTTGAGCGGGAGGTCAGGAAGCTTGTTTGTAAATAATTTAGGGGTGTCCTCTGGGGTATACGATAATGAAACGAATCAGAGAAAAAAGTCTGTCTGTTTATAATTGCGGTTAATGTATGAACTGATGTATAATTTGTGTGGGCGGTGCCCCTTTTATACTGTTACTTTTATGATAACCAAAAAAAAGTTGATGTGAATAATGCCGTTTCCAGAAATCGGTAGCATTTGAAATCATTCATGAGACGACACTTCCTTTTCGGCTATTATTTTTACGAGAACTTAAGCGTTGTGATAAGACTGCAGTCCCGTTAATAAACCAAGCCTTGTATTGTATATTCTCACTGACTCTTAACAGCTGCCGTGTGACGTCAAGTTATCATGAGATCGGCTGACTCGAAGCCACTACCGCCGCCAGCTCAAGCGATTGCCACTTACTCTCAAGCCTAGCGACAAAGTTTCTCTCTCTCTCTCTCTCACCAGCAATAAGAGTCGAACCCTAGACAAAGCCCAGGAATAAATTTCAGCTTACACGCAGTTGAGGTTGTTCTCGTACGAGTTGGGATAGCCGACCGACGTGATAACGGCATCGCGTGTCGCATAAACACGGTCGCATTGCACCGATTCCTGTGCGTTTGTGTTATCCGCGCCGGTGTCCCGGGACTCACTGCACTCGACCTGTTTGACCAACAGCCGAAAGCCGCGATCTGTGGTCTTGTCGTCGGAGTGAAACTCAATCTTCTTCGTGTCCTCTTTCATGTCGAAAACACCTGCCATTGACAATAACAATAACAACAATATGTGTCTGCCCGTCAGAAGAATGTCATTAACGTTATCCGCGATTCTCGGAACACCGTCCGTGTGTGTGTATATCTGTCTGATCTTCGGTGCCAGAATCAGAACGTGGGGCTGGTACAACGTCGCGTTATCTGACCGTGTGATCAGTTCAAGAAGAAGTCTATCAAGTGACTACTTGTCTATGTTTCGTAGTGAGCTGCCGGACACGCTAAAGTGCTTGTCCATCCAGCAAAATCTGTATGATGACAGGTGGCTTAAGCAGCATCGACGCTGGGTCAATTATTTGTTCACAGCGACGCCTGATGGTTCGTACAATATGTACAGCGTTATACCAAACACTAAAAGACTACACCCCACACAGGCAAATATTATTTTTAATATTTGCCTTTACACGCCGCCGCCAACATCTGTTCTTCCTTTAAGGCGTTCTCGGCTTCTGCGGCGATGCTTAAGTGACCTGTTATTTGTAGAGATAAAAAATCCGCAGTAGCTCTGTTCGGCAGCGTGACGCTATTTCTGTCCGGGGACAATCGTTTGTTGATGCGCTTTTACGACTTTACGGTGAATAGGATCACCCTCCCCCCTGTCTCTTTTTTGTGGGGGGGTACGGTCTATCGCTGCTAGAGTGGACAGGTCAGCCTGTATTCGGAGCACTTCGTTTCGGGCACTCATACATCTCATGTATTGATCAGATTCAACGGCTATCGCACAGCTGCGAAATAACCGTAGGAAGATGTGGACACATTGAAGGTGTATACATGTGTACACGATGGGGAACCCTTGGTTTCGGTATATTAGCTAGCAGTGTGAAGCACTTCTCTAGTTGACAGCTCAATTGACAATTTCACTGAAAAGTACCACAAAAGCCTATTTTGATTGTGCGTCTTGAAGTATACACAATCGAGTTAGAGAAGCAGTTTTGAGGACAATCGGGGTGTCAGGCCGAGGTCTGAGGTCATGGTCACCCCCGAGGAGGGAGATATCATTGTCTCTCTGTCCTATTTTATCACATATTTTCGTGTGCCTACTTCAGTCACTTTAGCTCGGCCTGAGAGTGATCCCACAATGGCTTAACAAGCTTAACGTCTCATTTAGTAGGAGATGGCGATCTTCACCAGTCCACCTTAGCGTATCCCTTCCTTCTCTATTGATCTACTCACGTATCGTGCCAGGCACAACAGCACCACAGACTCGTAGGTCATCCACGGATAGATGGTCACCCTGACACGTATCGGACGCCGGCAGCGAGAAGTCCGCGAACGTCACCTGAAGTCGGCACACGTTCGCATTATTCTTCTGAATGATGAACACACAGTCCTGAGAGTTGGCGTACGCCTCCGGATAACCGGGCGATTCAATTTCAAATGTGAGAGCGCTGAACGGTGTCTCACTGTTGCACGTTGGCCCATCAAGCTTTCGTCCGGTTACGCCCGTGCCGATGCGGCGAGACCCGCAGCCAAGCTGACGGGCCCGAATCGAGAAGCCACGGCTGGGGTTGCTTGTGTCGCTGTGAAAGCGGATGATCTTATCGCCCTCGACGAATGGCATCACGTCTGTAATTGGCAACGAATTTGAACGGGGATCATTTTTCAAGCGTGCTTGTGACACCTTGCACGTCGATCGACTGAAGATGGATGATTTATTGAAATGAGATAACGATAAACAATCATTCAACAGAGGCAAATAATATGTTGCAACAAGCTTCGACAAGAAATCGCCCACTTTCATAAATATATCGCCAACTAATATTAAATCAAAACAATGTCGAAACGACCGAAATTATTCTGGTCAGTTCCTTACGATGATCCTTGATCATGTAATATCACCACGTACGAATTCGACGACATCTACAACAATTAATTTCATTAGTGTAATTATCATCATGATCATCATCACATTGGCTCAATGTATAGTACTTCTATTCTACGTTACGTGAAACTATAGGACTCCTTGTGTGTTGTTCATGTGGCGAAAGCTACTAATTCCGCGCTTATTGTTAGTGAGTGCAATTAGCAAGCCATCTACTATATGAGCTCTCCTAAAATACATAGCTGTCTGTAGGTACCTTGAGCGTGAGGCGTACGACTTTTTAATGGACCCTGCACCCTGAAAATATTGTACATGGTTTCGAGCAACATAGAAATCGAGATAGAGTAATTTGAAAATCCTTCAACCTTAAATAGGTGGACTCGAGACAAATAGTAGATTGTATTGCTATACATGTTACAAAGGGTTCGAAGACAAAATTCTATGGCTAATAAAGACACACAATAATGATCAATAAATACTATAGATATCCATGCTACCCTATGTCTAATTAAGACAACCAATTACTGAAGAACGATTCCGCTTACGCATATGATCGCTGGGCAGACTTCCGCAGTGTTTCTCTCCACCGATTTCCAGGTAGTCCCTCGAGCAATCGATCGATTGCTCAAGGTTGAACGAATTGTATGAGAGTTCCAGATAGCAAATATCGGGCCCGGCTCGCACCACAGTATACTTGCACTCGGCATTGTCAGGGTAGTTTTGAGGAAATCCTAACAACAACAAAAGGAAACACAAGGAAAGGCTATATTAGCTGAAATATCGACTATTCCCTAGAACATAGTTCGAGTTATCCCACACCGAATCAACCAGTGATGACGATCTGTTTCGACAGATTGTCCACTGAATTCATCCCAAAATCGAAACTCACCTGGTGATTGTATCGTGAACTCCTTCGACATGAATGTCTGCGAACACCGATGCACCTTGGGGGTCGGCTGATTTGATAACGAGGTGCACGCCAGCTGCTGGAAACGTAGATGGAATCCTCTGCCGGAGTTTTGTCCGTCCGATCTGAACACCAGCTCGACATTGCCCTCGTTGTTGTATTCGAGAACGCCTACGGATGATAACCACATAATGTTCGTATGTGAATAGATATATTCCAGAGACCGAGCCGTCTGCCCGGTGATTTAGTGACCAAGCGGCTAAGTGGCCTTTTCAAGAGCCGGAGGGCCGCAGGTTCGAGTTGCCCAGCGACGACGTGGTGACATATCGAGGCATCCTTAAGTTTTGTAAAAAAAAGCTTACCTCGTTCCGTTAATGAACCGAAAAAAATTGCATTGTATTGTAGTTGTATGATTCGATCGAAGTGGTATTAGTGTCGATAAAATTTCGAAAATACCCCCCTTCGGGAGATGCGGTGTGGCTTGTTTTGTTTAGAAATTTTGGAAGAGACATGCGTGGGAAGAATTCGACATCAATGTCGAGTTGTTGCGTTCTTTCGCAGTTCAAACTTCGGCTTCGAACTGTCACGTTGGATAAACAGCCTGGCAACAAATTGGCCCCTGTCGCAGCAAAGGGTCACTGCGCTGTGTATCTTATTCGGTCGAGTTTTAACCTACAATTACACCATAAACAATACTGCTACTATTTAAAGCAAATATTTCAACTCAAACAACAAAACTAGTCTTCACAGCTCCCATATTTGATATTTCACTCATTGAGCGTTTGCAGCGAGATACTCCCACATGGAATGGTTATGATCCGATCCGATTTTGACGTGCACGCACACACTGCAGAAGACGTACAACGTCAGATTACGTCAACCATTTACAATAAGATGATGGCACTTGAAAAGGGAAGATCGCATGTGATGGTGAGGTTCTACTTACGAGACTGTCCATGAAGCTCATTTCCACAATGTCGCTGATCGCCAATCACTAGAAAATCCTTATCGCACTTCGGGCTTTCCTCAACGTCAAAATCCTTGAAGAATATCTTCACCGAACAGAACATGTTCGATGGTCTCGAGATTGTCATCTTACACAACAGGTTGTTTCTGAAATTGTGGTCACTTTCTGGTCACTTATTTGATAGGCTCACTTTGTTGACGATTTTTTTTTGTCTTTGGCGTGAAATCATGCAACTTTTTAATGTTGCATGGTCTTATTGGCAATCTATATATATATATATATAAAAAATGAAAAAAAAAAATTAAAAAAAAATTTTTTTTCTAAAAAAAATATATATATATATTTAAATCTACTAATAAATCGAACTCTCGATGCAATTAATAGTATGTGTAATTTACGTGCGTGGCAATCGCTATAGACTAAATGTATAATATTGGAAGTAAAAAGTAGAGTTCTTTCTTCCTAAACAATAATCTCATCCAAGAACATAATTTGAGTTAATTTTTTTTTGGTTATTTAGCTCATGTAGCTTCCCGTCGGCTCCAAGGGAGTATTAATGTAACAATATTTTCTTTGCTTGCTTTCTGGGGTTAGTTCAGCGTATTGTATTTGTACATTAGCCGGAGCGGATCACGGAACAATTATCGATAAAATCAAAGCAGGTTAAACTAAGATTCGTTTTGACAATCGTAATTAGACTCCTTAGGGTCGTCTCGCAACAATGACAAATACAAGTGAAATCAGATCACACTATCAGATGCTGTTCATACACGGGCTTGGGCACTACTAAAAGATTGAATTCACCCTATATCTTAAGCTTGGACTCTCAGTGCCTTAAACATTGAACCCAGTCGACGGTACAACTGCTTTCACGGCATAAGACTGCTTCATGGGACGGAGCCCCGCCCGGCTCCCGTCCCCGTTGAAAAATCAAAGATACAACAGTGGGCACAGGGACAATTGCGTAGGAATTACGTCTACAGTAATTATTCCTAATATCTCTAGTTCAACCTGATTGCTTGGCACCTTCGACCTCATTTGGCGCGTTCGTCTCAGAAGCGCACTCACCGGTAGTACTGGCTGACCGCGTAACCGTACGAGGTGAGATCGTCAGAGATTCGCTCGGTGCAGATATCACATAGGGGTGGTGGAGCCAGCGGGCAATCATTGGTTTGTCTCACACGAATTTTACCTCGACCCGGCCGGCCCTTCGTAGACAACACCATCATTTCCCCGTCGAACGGTACCGTCTTCGAGTAGCATAGCTTGTCTCGGCCACCGTCAATGCTCAGATAGTCGTGGTTACAGTTCATGCCAATATTGGCAACTCTGTAAAAATGAAATCAATTAAGTTACGCGTGCAAGTCTAGGATCGTTAACGGTGTGGCAAAAATGAAATCGAACGAACAAAACCGAATGAAACATTAGTGGAATAATAATAATTATAATAATAATAATAATTATTATTATTACTATTATTATGGGCATGTTTCATTTAACTGACCGAAATTGTACGCCACAGATTCCACTGAGCGGGGCCTTGCGAATGTAGTAAGTGCAATCATTATCCGGTGTATTAATTGTGAACTCCTTGTCACGGAAAACTTCCTCGCACTCTTGCGGCTGGAGGGCTCTTCCGCCCGTGGCGCGACCATCGGCGCAGGAGACAGGCTCGGCCTCGATCCAGAAGCCGCGACCGGATCCGGTGTTGTCTGTGATGAAATTGAGCCTAATCTCGTCCCGTTTCCAAAACTGGACCACTTCTGAAATCAGTAACAGTACTACTAGTCAGAAGCGCCGAAGCTGATCACCCTCTGAGAGCTCTCTGCTGAAACCCCAGCCCTACAAATTCCCAACTGAAGATAACATAATCACCGTTCGGCTCGCTAGAGAAGAAATCAGCAACCCATTAGTCAAACTGTAATTCAACTCGGACTTTAGTAACCAAACTATTTCGGGCTGACACCCCGGCCAATATTTAACAATTCTTACGGTACAACTGCTTTCGGAATTACTTCATAAGAAGGACCTCCCACCCCACTCAACCCCCTTTAAAGGCAGAAGTGTATTTAGGTCGGGAATCGAAACCATATGAGCAACTACGTCCATCTCCTCCTCCGGTTGCAAGGCAGGCATAGACGAACGCACCACCGGGCCGTTTGACTACCGCCATCGGGCTTTACTAATTACTGCTGCTAATGAAGAAAATGACAAACTTACTCGTGTTGCCTCTCCAGGCATCGCCACAGTAGTTAACACCGTCGACAATCAGCTTGTCCTTGTAGCACTGAGCGGAGTGTTCAACGTCGAAGTCGTGGAACGTCAGTCGAACCGCGCAGACGTTCTTGTGTGCCTTCTTTATCCTGAAGGTGCAGTCGTGATTGGCAGGATACTTGAGGGGGTAATTGTTTGAAGTCAGGTTGCCGCTACCTTCTTCAAGGCAGTAATCGCAGACCCCTTGCGGAATGAATCGGCTTGGCACTTGGTAAGAGAAGGAAAATGATCAGGGGGTAATTATCAGAGAGGAAAGTCCGTCAGGTTCAATCTGTTTCCGCGTTATAGATTCGATATCATATACTCCGATTAAGGCTAACCCCTAACGTCATAGTTAATGGGTAGCCACCTAGAGTAGGTTCGTTCTTCCGGGACCTTAGCATTATACTCTGAATACATTGAAGAGGGTTTACCTATCGATGAGGTACACGATCATTCAGTTTTAGGTTTGCCAATCAATCGAGGACCAATCGAGGTCGACGTAATTAACAAGCCAGAGATGGTAACACAATGAAAATGTGTTTAAACCTAAGCGTTGCACCTACAACCTAACCAGCATTCGTGCTCAAGCAACACAGCTTTAGCTTGGCGGCTTTTTGGGATTCGGAAAGTTGCTCAGCCGTAGTAGTCAACTTCGCGTGGAACCATCTCTAAATGCAAAAACGCACGGATACCACTAAACTGTACTCATGTTTAGTCCAAGACTGTCTTCAGTTAAACTCGGTCAAAATTTTTTTGCAGTGAGAGATGTCTTCAATAATATTATAAAGTGCACTGGACGAAGAATGACATCTAATTAAAAAAAAAAGGAGCCTTGAACAATGAGCCTGAATTAGCAACAAAGCTGTCCAAAGATATAGTCTAAGGTGTCTGACTGAAGTTGCACAAGACCGATGTGAGGATCTCTGATTCTCGCACATAGGATATATAATACATAATAATACATACAAGCCATGCATCTCTACATCTGTGCATTCATCCAAAAGTTCATTATATTGTATGTCGTTCAAATGCTAAAATTCCAGTCGATGTTCTGAGGTCGTCACATGAAGTTCTTCTGCAATATGGCATAGATACATACACGTATACATTACAAACCTAGTCAATTCAGCTACGAAGCGCCACCATATCGTGATACCGCTGAGCGGTGCCGTCAAACGCCGTCTGCGTTTCAGCATTACACTGCTCTGAGCTGAGCATGACAGGTGATAGCAATGGAAACGTGTGGGCTTCACTGCGTTTTAGCAAATCGGCACGTATCGTACAACTAGTGCACTCATACGATAGTCACGCGATGCATACTTATAGTAAACAAACGGATAGAACTCATAGATACAACTCCATCATCTGCTCGGTGGTATACGCAGTCCTGCCCCTCTTCTGGACGTAAGTAA
Source organism: Stratiolaelaps scimitus (assembly GCA_019614645.1). NCBI lineage: Eukaryota > Metazoa > Arthropoda > Arachnida > Mesostigmata > Laelapidae > Stratiolaelaps > Stratiolaelaps scimitus. The sequence continues at coordinate 1,744,370 of JABWDB010000048.1, forward strand.
CAACCAGAAGAAGGGCCAGGCCTCTTTACATATATATATATATATATATATATATATATATATATATATATATATAGACTGATTAGGGTCTGGGTTAGATCAACGGTTAAACAAACAATATAGAGAATATTGGCAGAAATATATTGCGGACTTGAACAAAAAACATAACTAACTCCTTTAGCATTCAGCACTACGAAGCAGATATGAATAGTCATAGAGGTTTCGTTTAACCTATATTATTGTATTGTCTCAAATAACTATTAAATAGGTGGGCTGTTTTTTTTTTATAAATATAAATCACCGCGCGACGTCTGACGTTAAATACGGTTTTTTTTCAGTCTTACTCAAATATCAAAATAGATCATTTTAATTCCCATCTTTTCGTTGAGTTCCCGCATCGAAAAGTCCGCGATTACAGCGACGCTGTTGGCCCCCCGACCCCATCTCATATTTTCACGTAATTACATAATAGCTTTAATTTACACCTTGAAAATTAATTTGCATCGGTGCAAACTACTCGGACATTATATCCCAGCTATCACCCGCAGGCAGGTGCCTTTGAACACGGTCTCCTTTGAACAATCAGTCTATTAATCCTCTCTCTCTCTACAGCGAATTCGCGACATGGCCCATGTCACACACACACACCCCCATTGAATGGCACGCTCTGACGTGTCCACACTGAATGCGATACCACACCGCAGCTTGAAGCATGAATGAATAAAAATAAACAGATAGACGGTTGATCCGGCGTCATCACAGTCGCGCCTACGTAACCGTTGCCGCCGCCGCGAGAGTCCAGGAAACGCTGGCGTAACGATGCTCTGATCTGACCAAAAATGATAGCGCTTGTTTGCCCGTGCAAACGCCGGCTGGCACCGCCATTTCGTTCTGTTTCGCATAGAGCCTCATCACAGGTGACTCGACTATTTATTGGAGTCCTTGTGACGAAAACAAAAAAGAAAATATCGGTGTCTGTTATTTCTCTTTGGCCGCGAGAACGAGTTCCGAGCGATTCAGCGCATGAGGGGGTAAGGCAAGCTGATATGTGAACAAAAAAAAAATCGAGAAAGAAAGACCAATATTTAATTAATCGTTGGCGAAAAATGGATGACATTGCATGGAGTGTGGTGGGGCAGGGCGGGTGTGAGTAACTTCTCGTTACTTATTCATTGATTCATTAATTAGTTCATTTGATGCCCCATTGACGCACACCATTGAATGGCACGCTCTGACGTATCCATAGTTATTGATTATTATTATTATTATTATTATTAATATAATTATTATTAGTTTATTATCTATGTTTCTACAAATTGTTTGGGGGCGGCTGCGGTCGCGGTTGGCGCTTGCTGCTAAATGCCAATCTATTACACGATCTTGTTGGCAACGAGGTAAGCCCACACGGATAGATACGGTCAAAAGACATTTCAACAAAACAGACTAACAGACTGTAGTCTTTCGACGCGACGAAACAGCTGTGGTACACATCGAATAACCGCCCATTTTATTCGTCATAGTTATGCCGGTAATCTGGATATCTTCATATGACACAAAGGAGTGGGGGGGGGCGGGGGCGAGGACTTCTCGTGGTGGAGTTTTAGGTCGAAGCGGCGACAATTTTTGCCTCACAGTCAAATTGCCTCATCCTCACGTTCCGCGAAACTCTAGATCTGATGAGAACGCTGTATGGACGACTGGGGTCCGGCGTAAGCGAGACTGGGATCCCGGAAGCGAGTTCGCGAAGAATGACTCTTCGTGGCCGATTAGTCAGCTTTCTGCTACTCGATTTATATTAATTATACCAATTCGAATTATGATTAGCGACGCCTTTTAGCTGATCAACGGGCACTTGGATAAAATTTAATTGATTGTTATACAATGGGATCCCCCCTGATAATCTAGGCAAGCCGGAGAAACTAGCGATTTTATTGCGAACATAATGAAAGTAAGTCGGGTTAATTTTTACTCACACACAATATTTATTCATCTCTTATGTTACGTACGTTTAATAACGATTAAATAGTAATAGTAGGCTCAATAATGATTTTTTTCTGTATATCAATATTAGTAAATCACCAGTTGCAAGCAAAATAAATACAATCCCTTCACGTTACAATCCCCTCATAATCACACCCAAATTTGTAATAACACAATGAGGCACTACCGTATCAAACGCCCAAGGGATGAAGTAATCGTACTGTTTCGACAGGTTTGGATTAAATCTCAGAACTTGTCCGATTTCAGATACCGGCATCATCTCTTCGACATCCCAAGAGTCAATGACACGTTCGCTGTTTGTCGACCGGCCTCTTTATTGACGCTTGCATCCAATATCCTCCCCTTCTCTCGAGATGGCTCCATTTCCCGCCATCCAGGCCGCTATTAGGATCGACGTTCGTTTCAAGCCTAAGAGCCCGACATCTATAAAGAGTTCACACGGGAGCAGTACCACATCACGTCAGCTTAGAAACGGGAACAGACCCCGTCTTCAAAACACCATCGCCGAACGACCCTCGAACGCCGTCGAGGAACGGAGCTGCACGCTCTCAAGTGACGTCTTGGCAAACTCGCCGCGTTGAACTGCTCTACCTCCATCCACTCGATCCATTATATCCCTATGTGAGTGGCCGTACAAAGTAAAAAGGCCCTCTCTTTGTTGCGATTCGGCCGCATTTCAACTCTCTCGTCCGACGATGCAGGCGGCAGCCGGCAGCCGGCAGCCGGCAGCGGCTCTTGCAACCGTAGCAACATTACGTATCGGTAAACCTGCTGACCCGATGATGGCGGGTGGTCGACACTGGCGATGATACTATCCCAAGTCCATCAGGCTTTACTCAAGCGGCACGCCGCTAAGCGCTCCTCTCATTCAGCCGCTGAGCTGTGGACATACAGTCATTTCATTGTTGGTCCATTCGTTCGAGTTTAGAGGGAAAGCTGGCCACGACAACGTCTCATCGCGACTCGACAAGCAGCTGTTTGCTAGCGGTGTAATTACGACGTGCTAATTGTGCTAGTAATGCCTACTTTCGGCGGTAGTCGAACTTACGGGTCGCCACTCCGGAGCGCGTAGTGTTGCGCCGAATCTGACTGACATCCTCGTTTTCGAAATCATCGCTCGTTCACACAGGACATAATCGCTAGAGCAGAAATCACGTTCGCGTCTGTTGTCGCCGGCGTTAATCGTTAATTGATGAAAGCAGCCAATTAACTTTTACACAATCGAAGTCGAGCCTCATCTGTCTCTCAGTCTCCATAATTTGTTTGTTCCGGTAGTGGACGATGGCGTTCGCCGAATTCGCTCGACTGGTTCTCGACGGCAGCGTTTTCCTCGGCACGGCACTGTTCGTCTTCATGCTCGCCATCCGCGGGCATGTTCAGTCCGACTGGTACCTTGATGGGCCTCGGGCAAAACCGCGCAAGATACGCAATGAATAAAAATCGATCTTTATGTCCACGGCTGCCGCAACGACAACAGCAACGACAACAACAACGGGATGGCTCGAGGCTATGCTGCAGCAGCTGCTGCTGTTGCTGTTAAGACTGGAACTATCATTGTCGCCACTGGAGCTATGTGCGATGCAGTGTACCATCGCGGCTGCCGTCAGTGTCAAGCGCTAACGAATTTAACATTGGCAGCCAACACCCCAGGCCCAGAAGATAACGTCGAGAACCACCTTTTTGCAATAAGTTGTTGTTCGTACGATAGACATCTGCTGGCCGTGCCGTGTTGGTGTCACTGTCGCCGGCGACATTTTGTCATCTACCATCCGGCGTCGAGCAGCAAAATGGCCACAGACATCAGCGGCAGCCCTCAACACCACCTCATGCTCTACCCTCGATGAGATCAGCCATAACCGCAACAGCAACAACAACAGCCCACCTCAACGAGAAATCACAACGGACAGATTAGCGCCCGCAACGCGCCTGCGCATGCACTAGTGTATGTACAACGCAATGCGTATCCCTTATTCATGACGAACTAATTAATTGTTCTAATTGTTCATTCATAGATTAGCAAGGTGGTGTCAGCAGCGCAAGCAGGGAGGTGGGTGTATCACCACCTCGACCCATGCAAACTGATCGGGTAAACCAACCAACCAACCACCCGCCGTCCATCTGTTTCTCGCTTGCTCCTTGATTCGCGTGATTCGCTATTATGCCGTGCTGTTCTCAGTATGACAACGCTTGGGGATACCTACGTCGGTCTATGGCCGTTCTGTGTCTGTGTGTACTTCGTGTTCGTGTGTGTGTCCGTGCATAGACGTAGATCAGGACGATACGGACGGGTCCGTCGGTAAAGCAATCCGTTAGCTCACTAGCTATAATAAATATATACGCAGATAGATAATAGAAAGACTAATAATAATAAGAACAGGTGGCCGACTCCGCGGATTTTGAATTTCTGCAACGTCATTCCGTCCGGCTTCCTCACACCGCGTCAGAGTATAACAATAGACAGATAGATAGATAACGGTGGTGGTGGTGGTAGCGGCGGGTGCCGTTGAGCTGCGCGTGAGCACCGGACGTACGGTGGGGGCTATGTGTGACATTTTCTGGAAAAGTACATTGGTAATAGACGCGTTCGCTGTACTTGTTCTTGCTTGCGCTTCGTATATTCATTCAGTCATTGAATACGGCCACACCGGCCACATCTTTCCATTCATTGACTATTCAGTCACTATTCATTGACATCCAGTGCCAACGTTTGACTTGACGGCGGTGGCGGACCTCACTTGACGGCGGTGAGGCGGACGGTGTTTGTCCCGCTTCTGGAAGTCCACCACCCTGTTTACTATCATCCCACCCCCAAGTCTCTCTCTCTCTCTCTCTTTATGCTCAGCGGGTCTACTGAAGTCTAAGAAAAAGGTGAAGCAGAGGAAGGCTGTCGTGAACGGGCCAAACAGAAACGATGGCCGAGCTAAGGATAGTATAGGATGACTGCTGGTGAACGCTGTCATCCAACTGACGGACTCACTGCATTACTGACTGACGGACGCATTCACTGACGCACGTACTCACGGTGTGACACGTCCAGGGAGGGGGTGCTGAAGCTGCCGGTGCTGACACTGGCGTCTGCTGCTGTTCGTGGCGTCGTAGAGATACGGTGACGGCCATTGAGAAGGAGGAAAAGACTAATGAAAGCAAGCGAGCCTGAGAAAAATGACTTCCAGAAGCTATATATATATATATATATACAAGGGCTGTAGCATCTCATACGGTAGAAGAATGGACAGGACAGAGGTGTCAGTGTGAGGTGGCAAAAATGGGAGGAGCCGTCTGAACTGGGAAAAACTATTAAAACCGTCTTTCCGTGAGCGCGATCAAGAAGACAAAGAAAAATGAATTTATATATATATTCCTAGATATACATAATATATATATAAAATATTGACAGGCAGCAGGTGATTGGCGGTTATCTGGTGAACGCTGAACTCAAATAGCTTCGGCGCTATTATCCTTAAATTTGTTATAATAATCATAATGATAGTAATAATAATAATAATAATAATAATTTGATCACTTTCTTCATAAGGAGGTGCACCACTCCAGAGCCGAGAAGAGGCGTCGAACAGCGAGCACCAAGATCTATCTAAGCTAGACGAAGTGAAAGCCTACCATTCAAATCGACGTAGACTTTCATCAACGGTGACCACCAGCAGGGAGCCCCATTCAACCCCCCATCGCCCTTCAGCTAACGTCGCACACCGCAGCTAATGACAACCCCCCACAAGGTGGTCGTGGTCGTGGTGATGGTGGTAGCGGCAATGAAACCGAGATAAGCTGAGATAGCATCTGCCACCTCTGTGACGGTCTTCCCAGCGGCAGCCCTTGACGGTCGTTCCTGCGCCGACGGATGTTCCCTTCTTAAGCAATAGGAAACGTCTTTAAATAGACCTTCCTTTGAGATAGACGACGGTGATAGATAAGCGATTTAGATATGATGGGGAGGGTGGATAGGTTAATTACCAGAAATTGATAACGTGTTTGAAAGGGTGGTAAGCCGCTGGCGGATATTCAGGTGGCGGGGGCTTCATTCACAACACTGACATGGATGATATGTTTATTGTACTGTTGTATTGCGACGATTGGTTATGGTGTTATGGGAACGGCCAGAAAAGTCGAGAGTTTATGAGACCGCCCTTCGAATCGGGAGGGCGCGTTAAATACAGAGCATATTTATAGCGCTTGCCTCCATATTATGTAGTGGTGATTGGTGTCTACATATATATATATATGTTTTACCCGTTACTTGTGTGTTTGCGCTTTGCGCGTGCCTGCTAATGATTCTTAAAGGTCGCTAATATCCTACGAATTAACCGGTGTCACCTCTCGGACTTGATGATCTCTCCTGCACGCCTTCAAATCATGTATTTCACATTGTGAAATTGCAGCTCCTTTAATAAACCAATAAAGCTTTACCTTTACCTTTACATTAATTAATTAAAGGAGACGTGTAACAGTGTCATGTATTGAATCTTATGACATTAACGTTGCTACATGATAAGGCAGGTGCAAAACGCATAAGCGTATGAGGGCTCCGGAGCGAGTGAGCATTGAGCAGCACAAAGTTCGTAGTCGATGGCAGAGTGTATGGATGCGTACGTGTGCATTTATTAGAATTGACTGTATATTTTCACATGTTGATTAATGCTATCGCATGGTATCCGTCTCTTCCCGATATGTCTCCTGCTCAAAGAGTTCATTTCAAATCGTTCGGAGTGACCCGTCCACATGGACACTATTCATGTTGTTGTGACATCTCAGAATGAAATGTTTACATAGCTTTATTGAATAAAAAGAGAGATTGTGTATTCATGTATGCCAACTCACACACCGTTTGTGTCCCGAGTTGAGAGTGTATGTATATAAATAAATATATCGATAAAATAAAAATATTGTGTATATTCATTATGAACTGTTTCAATCATAACATCGACTATTACATATTCTCATTCATTACTTCAATAGCTTTTACATCAGCGAGTCTGCCAACCACTGGTTGCTCATCTATGATTTGTCGTCTTGATTCTGACCAACGACGATTCTTGTCAACCGTGTTCGTTCGCAATTGTCTTCCACATTTGTCTTGACAACTGCTGCCACGTCGTGACTTTCGAGCACTTTCATTTTACCCTGCGACAAAATAGCGAATAATATTGTCTCAACCCGCTTATTTTCGCTTCTTCTGGAGTAGGTGGTCCCAGCTCTTCAGGAGAAGATCTAATAGTGTTTCCGCATTTCCGCTGTACCTAGTATTCCACAGAGCGATGTTCATCAGTATGCTGTTTCTGTGTTGTCGGAGCGACAGCGAGAGACAGAGAGAGAGAGAGAGAGCTGAGGGGAATCTCGTCCTTGGTCATCTCAATTCGGAGTCCCACTCAGAGATAGCGAGCGAAACTCTATCCCAACCAGCCATCGACCATTAAGAATAATTATGCAAGCAAAATTAGCGTGGTTATCGCTGGGAGGAGTCTGTTGAAACGGCATTCATTCGTTTAGTACAAGTTCCATACGTAGAAGCTCTAGTTGAACTTGCTCAAAGAATAGAGTTTCATAAATTTCCAGTATACCCTGTCTATTGTTATGAACCTCCCCCCCCCGCGTATTTTCTTCCTCTCTCAATCCAGAAACACAGAGATATATATAGATGGATACTAGATCGAGAAATCGATCAACATATTGTAAGTACTACTGTTTCTGCACATCAGTGATGCGTCTCCAGGGCCGGTCAATCGTAATCTTGCAGTACAGGCTCTTCCAGTCGAATCATTAGTCGTCGAGCAAGTCGGACAAAATTGCACAAACTCTCGGGCGACACGCACCACAAGGTGCGGGCAAATCGATTTAGTTCTGCTGCTGTTGTTCTTGGCTGCACGATCTAGCAGCTCGCTCGGGAGACCTCGGGATTAGTTGAGTGCGAACGAATATCTCAAATGATTGATTTCTCCACAGAGTATTGGCACCCACATTGATGTGACATTATCAACAGAGATCGATCGACAGATACCATACATCAACGAGATTATAGTGATGTATCTTCGTTATGCGATCAGAGATGTGTTGTTCATTTCTCTCTGTTTCGACACCCCATAGTCGGATGCGAAATTCAAATGATCATTGACCTTCTACTGATGACTTAACAAAGCTGGACAAGCAACATCAGCTCGATAAATAGATGTATATTATCATTATATTTAGGTAGACGTAGATGCTGTCAAACGCCTGTACTGTTTTTGCAACGATTATCAAAATGACGCAGACACTTAATAATTAGCAGTACGTAATACTAACGCGTATATAATGGGTGTACACACAGGGTGTGCCCATTAATACATCTATAATCGCTCAATAAGATTAGGGCGTTCGATATAAGCAAAACCCATTAAATATTTCTATTGAAAAATGCACCACACAATTCTTAAGTTCATTTGCTACAGTAAATCCCAATTCGAAGCAAAACTAAAGCTATCTGCACCGAAGAGTGTCAAGACGTCCCAATCCATTTTGATGGCTATCCTTAATCGTCACTGACGAAGCCTACGCCGTAGCGCAGCCAAGCTAAATTGAAAGCCGATTTAGAACGCACACGTCCAATATAATAATAATAATAATACTATCCGTGGACACACTCAGATCGTTTACAACCCACATGGAATTGTAAATTCGTACTTGTTGACGCCCGTTCCTCGTGTATAATTTCAGCATGATTTAATTTGCGAATCATGCGCTGATCACAATAACGATATCTCCTCAACTATTCACCTCTATTAGAGACGAATACTAATCCACTAATGTGATGTTTATTCTTCGATTAGTTGAACAAAATATAGATAAACAATATAATTATAGAAGCAATTAGTTAAGGTCACGGTCACGGTACCGAGGGAGCCGAAAGATTTTAGTACAGGTTCACTAATTGAGGTCTAGATAATATCGAAGCTATGTTATGAATACAGTCGCTTGAGCGCACTTTGTAATTAGTCACAGTACGTCGAGAATAGTCATATTGAATAGAAGGACTGGCTGAAATTCCTAATTATGTTTGAGCTGGCTATATTATCGATTTGAATTCATACAGTCAACGGCGGTGGGGGTGGGCTTGGACGGTGGCGAAGTCTCTGGGTGAAAAAACTCGTACGCAGAAGCTTCGAATCCCCCGACGTGGTGAGAACGTATAAGAGAACTTCTCAAGCATTGTATATACTGCACTTCCTTTAATAAACAAATAAAACCTTCCCCTCTATCTAACTGTTAATAAACTAAGCGGGTACAATTATATGGCCAACATTTGAGCTTTCCATTATTTTCCGTCCAGTCAACAGACTCAGTGCGGGTTTCTACATATACTTCCAAGCAAAAAAAGGCAAGGCGACTGTTGCATACACAAATAGAATATGCTGTTACATATCATATCATCTTCTTTCTATGTCATAGAATTCTATGTCAATACCATTTCAAATGGCGTTGTAGGCCCGTGGCATTATAGTATATTAATATATTGCGACATTGCTATGCTTACAACATGTTTTTTATACACTTGTCAAAAGATAATTCGAGAAATCATCCGGGGAGAAATTATATTCGCTCCTATATAGAACGTCAGAAATATTATGTAACAATTGTGTACTAGATAAATCCATTTTTCCCGCAGCTCTTTTACCGCAAGGCTTTACGCATAATGGCCAAGTTAGAGAACATTGGTTTATTTCATTTTATTTTGAATCTGTGCCACTAATAGAATCTTAGATTTATAGTCAGCGTTTGTCCATTCCAAGAACATGTTATTATACATAGTATTCAGGTAAGAACTATCCACATAAAATAATACCAATTCTTCTATCGAATCGTTCGCAAGAGATTAGAAACTTTCGACAGAGGAGAATCACCTCATGATATTGTCGCTAAAGTGAGATGTTCTGTTTTATCGAATTTCTGGCCTATTCCCCGCAATCGTGGACATTCATCTACTTACAGGCACCTGCTAATGAATGAACATTCTCTGCCACCCCGCAGGGCATTGGCCAACATTGCGGCCAGCAGCATTAAGCCTATGGTAAAGTGTTTGCGACCCAAACTGCAAACGTGTTCATAGACACACACACGACCAGATATACAATGCTGGACATACTTTGATGGTGACGGAACAGCCACCGATATAAGCTCTCGAGTGATAGCGAAATTCGAAAATATAATTGGGATTGTATTGGCAGACTGTATTACACACGTCCCATCTTGTGATCTGCATCGATTGTATATATGATCTGTACGCGAACGGTCTTCTTGCAGAGATGCGATAACCCCAACCTTCCCCTTGATCTGTCTCAAGTCTGATCCAAGCAGCGTATGGCGTCAAACGTTTCAGCTGAATAGAGAGTAAAATGGTAAAATGGTAAATCTTTATTGGTTTATTTAAGGAGCTGCAATTTTTCAATGCTTAAGCTCTCTTATGTGCCACTAAGCGGGTACAATTATATGGCCAACATTTGAGCTTTCCATTATTTTCCGTCCAGTCAACAGACTCAGTGCGGGTTTCTACATATACTTCCAAGCAAAAAAAGGCAAGGCGACTGTTGCATACACAAATAGAATATGCTGTTACATATCATATCATCTTCTTTCTATGTCATAGAATTCTATGTCAATACCATTTCAAATGGCGTTGTAGGCCCGTGGCATTATAGTATATTAATATATTGCGACATTGCTATGCTTACAACATGTTTTTTATACACTTGTCAAAAGATAATTCTAGAAATCATCCGGGGAGAAATTATATTCGCTCCTATATAGAACGTCAGAAATATTATGTAAGTGAGTGCCACTCCTCTTATCGTGGTTGTTCACAGATGATAACAGTCAGGCCACGCATGGGCTGGAAGTGCGTGCGGGGCCTGACTGTTGCTTGTTGTCGTAAAAGATGCGAGCGCACATTAGCTTGGCGCCTGTAGGTCGAATAGAAGCCTTAGGAACCCTGTTTGTGATAAGGTTTCACACAAAATTGAATATAAATATATATATATACATACATGTATATATATATATATGTATGGCCAGTACCATGGCAAATACCTTAGTTGTGAGGCCTGGTCTGCATGAGCATTCTCCGTCATAAAAAAAAAATATATATATATAAGGACACGCATTAAATTGTGTTTGCGTTATTTTTGAGCGCACACTCAAGTTGACCTGTCCGCCCACAATAGAAACGTCCCTTTAGCACTTTAATTATTAATACATTTTAAAAAGAAGTGGTCCAAAAAGTACACATTATTTTATCGCCTTTTGCGGAAACGCATGATATGTCACCCGCGCCACTGAGTAACTCGAGGCTTCTCACTAACACACTCAGCAATTGCGAAGTACGATTGGCTGCAAAACCCCACCGGATTCTCGCCAGAGACAGGGGCTGCGAAACTGCTGGACATGAATCCCTTCGTTAATGCAAATAGACTAATTAGTGACACGATGGTGCCTTTATTGAGCAGGTCTCTAAAACGCTGAACAGGACAACCGCTACATGAAGTGGCGTTCAACCATAATCATTATGACATTGACAGCAGATATCGGCAGGTAACAATATAGCCGCTCCCAGGCTTGACGCTTGATGTTCTATCGGTGACATATCGAAATCTTGGCACTCGATATTACCAATGTGCGACCAATGTAACGAGCACAGATTGTGTCGCTCGCGCTTCCATATATACGAATCAATATATGTACACACTACTATACCTGAGTTTATATGATTATACATATCTGGTTGATTAATGAAAATCCGCACGTGACGTCACCGCTCTGTAACACACCGCGTCTAACTGGCCAAGTTGGGTGCAGCGGTCAATAGTGATCGTAATTAACTCGTAGCGATCGTGAGTGCGTTACTATTATAACAATAATAATTCAGCACGCAGTGCTATCTAAACATTATCTCATAGTGTTCCATAGGCTCTACAGCGATAATCACCTATTTGTACATTCGAACGTCTAGGGCAGGTTGGCGATATCGACATGTCGTCGAGTTGGGCCACGTTCGTCTGCGGTCAGCCGTCGGGATTGTGTAACAATGGAAACTATTGTTGACAATTGCTACATTTCTGGTTTTCTCTTAGTGATCTTGCTGGGTAAATGATATTGTCCAGGCATTACCATATGATATAGTAACCGTTTAACCATTTTATATATATATATATATAGTGTACTGCGACCAAGCAGGTTAGTGCTGCTAAACATTCGCTCTTGTTAGTGCTCTGCGTATGGATGTATCGGTGAGGAATACGCTCATCATAGAAAAAAAATTCACATATGAAAGAGATTCCAATGGGTACAGACGAACGAAATGGCTAACTATCATATGTGATATCAGTATATTTGTCAGAGCGGTGGGTGATGGTTTGACGGTGGCCGGCCTAACTGGTCTCTCTGACTGTGGACAATAGCCGGAGGTTGCAGGAGGTTCGGGTAGCTGTCCCGCGCTATGGGGGAGAGAGATAAACGACTTTAAATGCATTGTAGAACTACAGTTCCGTCAAATGTTGGCTGAGAGTTAACCCGAAAAAGTTTAGCTTAGTAACTAAACCTTTAACTTTACCCATATAAATATAGGCTGAGAACGAGATGGAGGACGGAGGTTGCTGCGGCTGTTGAAATCTTGAATATTCGAAGCAGACAATAATAATTAACGTAAAATAACGTGCGAATCAAAATGGCAGGTTACCACTGTCAATGTCGTAGCTACACATCGTCAAGATCGTTATCCTGATCGAAAAAAAAACAGGCGTAATTATATGGCTCAAGAAAGCCGCACCAGAAGGATAATCTACGGTGAGAGATATATAGATGGTCAAAAATAAGATTGACCAATAATTTTACCAGGAAATATAAACCAATAAAAGTCATTATCATTCGCTATTTCGTTTCTGTCTATTATTACAGACGCCGATGCAATATGATTCCCAACCGAGAATGGCCGGTTGTCAAAACCTATATTTCAATACACCTGATTGTTGAAGTGTCACTGATACACCGAAGTACCACAATGTGATATCACCAATTGGCCAGATCAGCATCATGCTGCATTCGCCCGTTAATGTGACTGCTCGTTCTCAAGTGATTAAAATCACAAGGCGTCGCTCGTACATATATATATATATATATTTTTTTTATATATATATATATATATTGAAATAGCCGAAAATCAATACATCTTAATATTAATGATGGCAAATTATTCAGAGACAAATCGCTCTATTTAAGAGAAATATATATATATATATATATATATATATATGTATGTAGATGTATATACAGATCTATTCATTTTTGGCTCCTTTTCTCTACTGTCGACGTATTGCCACTGTTGCATGTGCGTGTTTGTACCACGTACGCCTGTCCACGTCGTGGCTGATAGCTTCAGACATTTCCCGTGTAGCTGCTGCTGGCTCGCCCCGACGATCGACAACGGCGATTGCCGGAACGCAACGAGGGACTCACCATCAGCACCAGCACCACCACTGCCGCGGCTACTGGCGTATGCAGCGCTTTCTAGCGTTGGCAGGGCCCATTGAGATCTAGTCGTGCAGCGGCTTTGCCTCGGCCGAATGCATGCTGTGGTAGGCAGTGCTGCCAACGTCGATCTGATGCTTATACCGGTGCAAAATACGATCGATAGATGACACACCACACACACATACCGGTCCGTATCGCAAAACTGCTCAACTGAATGCGGACCAAAAAGTCATGAAGCGGTCCCCCGCCGATTTGGAGGGCACCGGTGGGTGTTGGACCACGACAACGACGACGACGACGACAACAGCAACAACAACAACAGCAATGACCGACACAACAAAACCATACAGCCAGGCGGGCTATAAGCTGTGCAGGCGTACGGACGAACGAATGGCGCCGGCAGGCCACGGTGGTAGATTGGTCGAGTGGTTGGCACCTTCTCGACCAGAACACAGCGGCGACGCGATCCGTTGCAGCAGCCTGCTGCTGGTGATCTGGCCACCGATGTCGTCGTTGTGAACAAGCACACTGACAAAAGCTAATGCCATCAAGGTTACCCTAGCAAGGGGCCGCATCCCGAACGGTGTGGCGCGGTCGGTGATCGTGGCGGCCGTTCGTTCGTTGACGAGACCCTGTTACCGCAGTCGCACAAATCAGTGCCGTCCAGTTCTGTAGCAGGGACAAACAGCTTCAGCAGCAGCTGTTCAAGCTGAACACAGCACAGATGCTCAGTACAGACAGCAGTTGCTCATTCGATTGGATGGGAGGGGTGTAGTCGTGGCCGTAGTCGAGGTAGTGCCACAGTAGTTGGTAGCTTCGAGAAAGCGGTAGTCGCGTCATCAAAAGTGTTCCATGACTCACTGCCTATGGCTGTTGTACCCCACCCCCCACCCCCCCAGCACACACCCTCTCCTCTTGCTACCTTATCCACCTCCGCCGAGTGTCAAAACCAACCGGCCACTGGCCCAGTCTGCTATTGCCAGAGTCAACCGTGTGGCCGCCAATTTCGAGCAGTCCAGTGGAGATAGACGTCTACCATGGGCCGACAGGCGGATGGTCAGGCGGCCCGGCCGACAGGCGTATTTTGCTTTTCAATTTAGACGCTGCCGCGGTGGCAGCTACCGCTTGCAGGGGCCGGCGGTTTGTCATTTGGGAGGTCTTCGCATTGGGGGTTTTAGGGAAGCGAAAGTGGATAATTAGTTTGATCGTGACGGAAGACGAGGTGTCAAGGCAGCGGCTTTCAGCGGTACGCCAGCATCTCAAGGAAGCGCTGGAACGCTTCTGTTACAATGACTACAACGATAGTAATAATCAAATAATGATCATGTTTGACACACAATGCTTGATAAGCCTCAGCTCAATAAGTGAGAGATACAGAGATCTATCGTGATCGACACGAAAAAAGTTGTCGAGAGTTCTACCCTTGTTGTGGCACAATGTCAGAGACGAATGACGGGACACAGGAAAGATATTAATGCGAATCAAAATAGATTTAGCTATTTGGTCTGATTTGGTGAACAGCGTTCGTCTAGACGTATGTCGCTAGAAGAAAACATGGCCAGTGCACCTTTGGCCGTGTTACCACTTATCATTATAGCATCGGATAGCATAGCATATATAAGTGTACATGTAGCCGAGTGGGTATTGCACTGCATGGAACTGGTGAGAGAGAGAGAGAAGGTACCAGGGGTGCGGGTGACCGTAGCTGGACATATGGAGCTGCGCGAGATGAACAAAAAAACAAGTGGATTTTTTTGTGGGGGTTTGCCAGGGGGATTCCATGATGGCCCTGTGTGTGCGTTGAGCGGTCCTTCAACACGCACGTTGGGGACAAAGCCGTATAGACCATTTAGAACATGTACATATGACATGTACAATAATAATAATAATAGTAATTAACAGATGAGACGGCCCCGTCGTTAATGAGCTGTAACTGTAGAGCCGGGCGCATAGGGTCGCATTATATTATTTAATTCGATATTATCCTGTTAGAAAATATTGTTATGACAAAAAAATATGGCCAACTTCGTTCGTTCCTGTGTCTCAGGTATATGGATAGATGTAATTGACGGCACAGTCTACCTGACGCGTTGATATACATGGAATAAAAGTAAAAAATCACAAGTTCTTCATTCAGATCAACGCTACATTACACTTCGATCGTCGGAAAGCGTGTACGCCGGCCATTGACAGCCGGGGGAGACACACCTTTTGCCAGCCCCTTGAGGTGGTTAAGATAAAACAATAAGTGATAAATGTTAAAGGCCGGGAAAGTTCTGGCCAGACAGTGGTGGCGGAGGCTGGAAAGTGTCCCCAAATATTCGTTAAATTTCTGATCAACACCACGCATTGTTCGCGCATCTCTCTCTCTGCTGCAGTTCGCGCTGTAAACAACCTTGCAAATTAGAAATATATTCACAGAACAAAAGAGACCGCTATATTCAGTCGCCTTCGTCAATCCGATTATCTCTAGCGCTTCGTGGACAGTGGGAAGAATTGCGCACGGTATGGAGCGGCGGGTAAAAGCAGGGACGGGCGTATATATTGACCTAGTAATTTGTTGCTGAGATATGGGAAACATTCGAGTGACGGCACACACAATGGTGACACTCGGCGAGGCCAAGTGATGGATACTTTCTCAAAAGGAATCGAAAAAAAAAACCAAGAAACTCAAGGGTTCCATAGATGAATACGACTGTTTAAATCCGATGTGCCCACTTGGTGTCGGCG
The DNA here is from genome assembly GCA_019614645.1 of Stratiolaelaps scimitus. Lineage (NCBI taxonomy): Eukaryota > Metazoa > Arthropoda > Arachnida > Mesostigmata > Laelapidae > Stratiolaelaps > Stratiolaelaps scimitus. The sequence goes on from JABWDB010000048.1 coordinate 1,760,609, forward strand.
ATCTATCTCGTATCGTCATCTAAACTTAGAATGGGCTTCAATGCAACGCCGTGTGCTGTGTTCTTGACGATTTCACCTTCGTATCATTCATTCTGTAGTTTAACGTCAGCCTCGAGCCTCGAACAGCCTGGCGTAGAATTCGACGTCGGTGGACAATGATAGACACCCGTGAAATTAGTGGGTAGCGAAACTCCGAGGATAACTTCAATAGAGCGAAGCGTGGACCTGACGAGTGTCTCGGAGTGCTCCATTGGTAACAAAGAAGTAGAGTGCGTCATGTCGTTCAGCCAGACAAACAGTACTAGTAGTAGTAGTAGTGGTAGTAGGGTCAGCGGTACCGTGGACGTTAAATGTTGGCTGAGAGTCAGCCCGAAAAAGTTTAGTAGAAGGCTAAACTAAGTAAGCTGAAAAGGAGAACACTTTTTTCGGGCTTTTCGGCGGCATATGCTGGGAGTCAGCCGGGGCAAATTTACATAAGCATTAAATTGTGACCACTCGCGAAATTCTGTGTCCACCACTATTTCATGGGGAGTCACCATTTAGAGGAGAGAAGTGATTCATGCGCTTCTTTTTGTTGAATAATAATAATCCTGATCTGTCTGATATCTGTTATGTACTATAGATCAGTTTCAAATGCAGGCGAATTCTCGAAATTCCATCAGTACTGAGACCTTGAAGAGGGCGAGTGCCCGCAAGAAGTTCAAGAGTTCATTATACTAGGGTGAATGCTTATGTTTGACCCGAAGCTGGGGGAAATTTTACTGAGGTTGAATATATACTGAGATGACCTGCCGTGTGACATATAAGAGAGCTTAAGCATTGTAAAATTGCAGCTCCTTCAATAAACCAATCAACCTTTACCTTTACCGTATAAAGGACACGGCGGCGACTCAAAGATGACATACTGTGACTCAAGTATGTGTAAACTCGAAGAGACCAATTTCTAGATTTCTGAATGTGAAATTGCCTCGTTGCTTCGCAGTGTTTGCGAGAGATCGGAAATCTTCTGTGTTCTGCAAGTTCGAAGTGTATCCGAACTGTGTCGTATTTGGTGCTCATTTTCACAAATCGAAATTAATTAATTACTGCTGAAAGACAGCTAGGCATACCATATTTTAGCCGGTCAGCAGGTCAGACACATTTCAGCGACTCGCACCTCGAAAATTCCTCCATGAAGTATTGATGTTGATTAGCAAATTATTCAGGGGCACCTATAACGGTGAATTTTGTTTTTTTAAAAATCTCAAAATGTTTTTCATCGAAGTAAAATTCTATACAGTAATAGCCGATTCTTCTGTATTTATTGTGATTCCCATGACGTGGCGTCGAAAAGACAGATGTTATATGAAGTTGACTGGGTGATCGTAAAGCGGAGTTTATTGCTCCGTTCGGGACATCAAAAATTGCATTCCTGTTAAAATCGAGAACAATATGATATTACATCCAGTATATATGTATAGGTCGTGGCGGTAAAACTGACACTGGCACACCTGACAATAATAATAATAATAATAACCTGCCGAAGCACGACGTATACCACAGGGTAAAAACACACACATATATATATATATATAACAATGCGACTTATGGTAGAATTGCATTTTAATAGGATCTGATATGACTAGGGTGTAACTTCGTCAAGGTTACAGCCATCCGCTGACGAGGCTCGCTTCAGCTGCCGCCCCTGGCGCGCAAATTCAACACACAGAGCGACAAACACCTTTCACATGTGTATGCGTAGTCACTATCACAATTCGTAGCATGTGATATGTGTTGATACTTAACTATAGATCGTTGCGGGATGTCGGCCACTGCTGTCCCCGGTTGCTGTTAAATGATTTTGCAGTTGAGATTCATCGATTCGAAAAGAAAGCCTGCTACGAATTCAATCAGACGATGAGCTGATCTCGCTGGGTGTAATCGATCGCGGCCAATGGATGAGCCAGCCGATCCGGTTCAAACGGCTCGAACTGGAGCCGCGATTGCAAACAAGTCGAATTTCGATTACCTATGGTTGTCGCAATCATTCCGTGAATCCTCGTCGTCAATGTCTTGTTCTCGCCCTCGACGACGTCGGCACCTCAAAGTGTTGCCTTGCTTGTGCAAAGCGAGAAGCCTTGTATCGTTTTCACATGCAATCGAACTCTATGCAGATAGATACTGGTCGGCAGACAGAGCCCTATTGAGATTCTTTTGAAGATGGCGTCTTGGCCACACTTTAACGTTCGACGATCTCGAAGATAATCGAAGATAACGATCGGCTAGCGGATATGATATATATACTGATATGATATATATGTATAGGTCGTGGCGGTAAAACTGAATATATATAAATGACCAGGGTGTAAATAATATATAGAAATCGATATCGACGCCGAGATCTCGAAATTAGCAATTTATTTAAAAGCCACATTCATTCTTCGGTACAACAATATTGACCAACCTAACGATTGGACTCTCGATGCGATTATGTCAGCGCGTGTATATGTCACTTATTCATAATGTTACATTAAAGTTTCAGCAAATGCCAACAGCGACCGGCGTCGATATTCGCACCAAGCGTCACCACACGTCGGTCTCGATGAGGCATCGACAAAATTGCAACTACCCTGGATGACACCGATAGATATAAATTGATATATAGCCAGTTAGCTCGCCCGGTTCGCTCTGCGGACCACATCTACTGTATTCGTCATTGACGGATGCCCCCGGTCGGTGATCCGGTCGGTCCGCGAGGACGCATACAACAGCTGGAGGGAGAGAGAGTATTTGTTTGACACCGCCTGCTCGCTTTTTGACGGTAGAGAACCGGTAGTGTTATCGTTTGCAAATCAGGCGGCTGCGGCGGCGGGCGTCGGCGGGTGGCTGCGGGAATCGCATCTCTCCAGCGTCAGGTAGTTACCTCCATGTTTGCCTTGATCATTCCATTGAACCGCTTAGCCATTCGGGCAATGCTGCAATGGCGTTTCATTGTGAGTCTCCCGTCGGCGCCAGGGCGGTTACAACGAAACTGAAGGGAATTAATAACAGGGGAGAAACTGTTCCAGTAGTGATATTAGTATTACAGCAGGAGCAGCAGCAGCAGCGTCGTGTTGGCAATCGATAATAGCTGCTACAGTCGGCTGGATTTCAATTTGAGGCTCCGTTCAATTGGTCGATGGTCGAGGCGAGCTATCGACAAAGAAATCAGAATGTGGAATGGCTTTTTTATTTATTTTTTTACAAAGAAATACTGATATTCGATAATTGACCCTGGTGGTGTCGATTGAACCTGGGCCGTGGTACAGAAATACGTTCGTATTGCTTCCAACCATATGTATGTGGTGTGTATGCGTGTGTGTCCTACGGAACTCGAGCCTGAGACACGGGTATCCTGCAGTTCGAAGTCCTTTGCGCTACCTTCACGCTATCCCGTATTAAACGAAATACTGATTATATAATGACGATGGCCTTCTAGAAATAGATGATATCACAAATAGTGAAATTTTCTGCTGAAAGTTCCTGGGTCGGAATGGACCAGAGACGTGTTACCATTGTGTCTATTCATAGCTGGTGCAAAATGTCCCAGGCTGATCTAATCACAGATTCTGCAAATACACTAGGAAAAAAAGATGCTTTAGCAGCTCCCAACAGGACCTAGCGATGCGCCTGATTTAAGGTCGTAATATACGGCAAATATGGAAGTTATAATAATCTAAACATGGTGCACGTATACAAAGTGACATAGACACGTCTCTTCGAAGAGGGCTAACATCTCTGAACACGAATGTTCACAAGGGTGTTGTCCAAGCTAATTTTGGATTACGCACTACGAGATGGGACTGTCGTAATTCTGCTTGATTGCTGGTCCAATCTGACTACACGGTTAGCTGATATTATGCATTCAGATGATTGGGAAAAATCACTGAGTCTCAGCTCAGGATCGAATCCGTCATATCTAGACTATGAGCCTACTTCTATTTCTGTCCTTATGACCCTTAAAATGGCCTGCTGATGCTTGGGCGTAACAACCCATAATACACAACGCACAGGGATCTTTCTAGCATATTAATTAATGCATGATTTCGTCAGCTTGCGCTACCAAGTAAATCTTCCGCCTTAAACATTTAACATAGTCCACGGTACAACAGCTTTCGACATAAGACTTCATAAGACGGACTCCTCCAATGCCTATACTATACTATATATAGTATTGGCATTGGAGTTGTCCGTATATATATATGAATATATTTGTAGTGGTAGTTATACATGGTTCACCCCTCAAAGTGCTAATCTATCTTGTACGTGAGCATTATCCTAAGTTAAAACCACGATGAGTATAGTCAGACGTGAGGTCTGAGGGCGACGGCCCCAGCTACATTCAGCACTCCCTCTCTCTCTCACTCTCTCTCTGTATACACAATGGAGGTCATAGACAAATGAAAGACCCGCTACTGCAGATCAGGTCAGTAACATTCGAATATGAACAACTTCCAATGGACAAACGCACAAATCGATTGTTGGTGGACTATTATTAAAAGAAGACACAATCACCACCCTGTAAAACCCGAAAGAAAAAAAAACCAGCGAGAACAGATAGTGAACATTGAACCATTGACAGCAATGAACAACAGTGTCAATGCTCAGCGTTTCGGGAGGATTTGCTCAGTGTTTCCGTTCACTTGTGCTCTCATCGGGATAAAGTGTGGTGTTAGTGTTTGTATGTTTGTTTAAATCGGCACCATGCTTGACCACGATGACGTCGGATGAGATGTGCCGAAGACAATCGCATGCTCATAATAGCTTGTAAAGGTACAAAGGCGGCTAATGACAGTTTCTGCTAACACTTCCAAGTACACGTACAAGTCCAGTCAATCAGAAACTGGTGATCGTGGTGGTGGTGATGATGCTGGTGGTGTCTGGTGCTCGAGTGGTGGCTGAGTGGGTGGTGGTGGCGGTGGTCAGTGGTGGGTAAGTTGTTATTGTTGTTGCCATATGCAGATCAGAGACAGTCGATCGATCTATTTATGTCCAGTGTCGACTCGTCGACTTTTCATATTCTTCATCTTCTGCTGCGACTTCGTCTACGGTCGTTTTCTGCTCCTTTGTCATCGTCGCCGCCGCCACCGCCACCGCCGCCGCCGCCCTCCTTCTGCCGCTGACTTCTGCACCCCTGGTCAATGGACCAGCCGGCGTCCGCGTCGCGTCGCGTCGCGTCGCCAGCATACGACTGCTCGTTGCCGCTGAAGCGACAGCGACAGCAGAGGCAGCAGCCGTCGGCGGCACTCGTTGGTCACTCACTACGTGGTCTTTCGTGCTAACGCCCCATTGGCCCGCCATGGTGACGACCTTCGAAGCGGTAAAATTGGAAACGGCGAAGCCCTCGCATACGTCGAGCATTCTCGGCTGCCGCTGACGCCGCCGTCAGTCGCCAGCATCGCTTCGAACGGACGGACGGACGGACGAAGCAAGCAGGAGACCCACCCGGTCCCCGTTTTCGCGTAAAATGGAGCAATCCGACTAGTAGTTGCAGAAGCACCAGCGGCAGCAGCAGCAGCAGCCGCTGATACGTCAAAGGAAGTGTATGCTTTTTCTTGACTCTACGCGAGGTTGAGTCAGGCGCAGCGCGGGCGGGTAGCGATCGGCTGCGCGGCCGTAGATACATAGATTCAGATCGTACGAGCGAGCAGCAGTTGCGGTGCCCTTCTCTTCTCGGCGAACAGAACGGTGCGAGGGTCCGACCCTGGGGCCCGTCTGGCGTCGTACGAATTCCGCACGATGATGGCTATACAATACGTACTAATGAAGCGTACGCACGCTTCGTAATGCGACGAATCAACGGAATCGAGCGACTGGCTATTGCCTGTCAACGTATTTGGAAATAGGCTCTGCACGCACGGAGCGGGCCAGATTGAGCGCGGATGCTATTGAGCACAGAGAATCGAGCATTGAATACTAGATTCATGTGGTATACGAGGATCCATATATATATATATATATATATTCTCTGTGCATAGCGTATGCGATTGTTATTTGAAGTTATATTACTATCACTATTATTAATATTAGTAATGATCATTGTTATAATAAAAATAACTACGAGCGATTCACCGGATCGAGCAGATACACCCCAACAGAAGCAAGAATGGATACATTTTGTGCAAATGCTCATTAGATATTTGCTAATAATTAAATACACGAATTAGTGGCGGGAGGTTGACACTTCGCTATTGTCTACCGTGGATAGTGTCAAATGTTTTTGAGCTGACTTTTACTGTGTAGTTTCTATGACAGGACGGGTTTCGCCCACACATTTCTACATTGTGTCTATGTATCTACATTCTCTGCGTCGTCGATTTTGGTTGACGATCAAATCGTCAATCAAGTAAATGAACCGCCACTGATGATGATCGGATCAACAGTCATCAAGGTAAAGGATAACGATTTAATATTCGATTTTTCACTCAATGGTAGTCAATAGTTTTTTTTCTGTTGTCAGTTGACGGGATTGCATGAAGCACATGCATGTATTGAGCGGTCCTTCAACACCCACCATGTGTGGGGCTCACAAACCCCACTAAACCTCACTTGCCCCTCGCCCTGCAACAGATGGCTCTGAAAACGTCAGAGGCGTTACTGGTAGTAGTCAATCTGCTTTTTACAATATATATATATATATATATATATAACAATAGTATGGATATAACAACAACATGGTCTCGTCCAATGATGCTAAACTAGCCGATACTTAAGGGGTCGGTCTTACGACACAATTGCGACTGTGCTGATCAGTTGCTAATTTCGAACTTGCCTGAAGGATTCTAATGAACTGTTAATGGCGAGGTTCCATCGATAGAGGGTGGAAAGCAACAATTAGAATTTAATCGTTCTAAATGAACTTTCGCCACCAGATGTGTCACGCGATTAACTGTCCAAGCAGCTTATTAGATATGAGAATATGCTCAATTTAGCTGGCTTGCGTTTCGGGAGAGTTCGTTGAGCTCATTAGATAGCTTAGGCAATTTCACCTTTCACCACGAACCGATTAGTGCCTCAGTGAATCTATGTCAGGTCGAATAACCTTTGTTGTGTGACTCATGTTATATACGTTTTAATTAAAAAGTAGATTTAGGTCATTTGTTCATAAATATTATCACGTGCAGGCATTGACGTGAACAGTCTGCATTCGCGAAAATTTACGGCAGCGTTACTACGTAACTTTACGTAATTATTTTCTACCTATCTTTCTTATGCAACTTCTTCAATTAAAAACTCGGCCGGCGAACTAGAGCTTTGTATGATGCGATTACAATCGAATGAGTTCTCATCTTGATTTCGAGAGAATCTACCAGGTTCGCCAGGCTGAATTCACCGTAAACAATTACAATAGAGTTACCATAATGAGACGATACATGGATCGGCCTTCGTTTACGCTAATTTAGATTGGAAGACTTATGGGTCCATGTTATGATGACCAATGCCGAAAGCAGTTGCACCGTGGACGGTAATTGTTTAAGGCTGAGGGTCAGCCTGGAAAATTTAGTTAAATAGACAGACCTATTATATCTATAGTTCAATGCGTCAAGAGATCGAAATTCGTCGAAATACAGGAAGCTGAATAGAGAGATGGTGAAACACACGCACAACTCGTTGTCATCTTGGTATTCGCTACTGCTAAACAGTACAGATGGTTTAATGACTTCTCGACAGCTTTCAATCACAGCTCAAAGAACGAAAATTCAGACGAATACCATGGGTTCTATTATATATATATGACTGTGTGCCTCAGCCTGTGAAGTCGGGCTATGACCTAAACATTGACACATGCGCGTCCCTACCCTATTACGTCCATACCTTCAAAAAACAATGGGCACCATTGTGATTATTATATGGACGAGTCCGCGCAGAGAAAAAGCTTATCTATTATACACACACACACACATCCGACTGCTCGTGACTGTACCATATCGATTCTGATCAAAGTCACCCAATATATATATATATATATATATATATATATAGTTCGGCAATATCAGCAACATACGGCGGCTCCGGCGCACCGTAAATACTACCACCACCACCACCACCACCACCGCTACTACTACTACTACTACTACTAATAATAAACGTCTAATTTTTCTGTCGGCTCTGTCAACGCTGTCTGGCCAGTGCAAGTGCTCGTGGATAGTCGCTATGTTCAATATCATTGCCATTGATGGGTGTACTGCCCTATTCTTCGGCTGAGAACAGGCAAGATTCATTCATTGCACAACACGTCTCTGGTACACGCACACGCACACAGAGGTATTCGAAGGCACCGCCTTCCAATAACGATTTTCTACGATTTCATAACAGATGACGGCTGGACTACTCTGCTTCAGAGGGATACGGCAAGCTGAGCTGAATGGCTCCAATTACCCGGTTGGTCCTCGTACATATCGATGAGAGTTGATCGCTCGGACGGCCATTGGTGTATTGTTGCGAATATCTGTGATTATCATCATATATATATATATATTACTAAGGGATGAATTGAAAGAGCAATGACGCGAGTATAAATGTCCATTTTATTTATCCTGTATGGTTGCTGTACTTGCAGAATGATCTGCAAAGTTCGGCTGTAAAATGTATCTTGAATCGGGCCATTTCAATAAATATAGATATACACATCTATATTTATTCCACTAGTATGGACATAATTACATTTATTGTTATTATTATACTCTCAGATATATATATATATATAGATATATATACATATGCTTCTTTCTCTCACGGGGGAAGTTAATAAATGCGAGTAAAATTGTGTAATTATTTTCATATTCTCAAGGGTAATAGCGTCGTCATCATAGATCAAATAAATATTAGGAGAAAATACTTCTTAGGAGTTGTCGGATAACGATCCTACTGAATCATGCTTGACATCTAATTCGCCCATTGATGATAACGGGCGAAACGATTTCCACTTCACTAATCGGCATGAAATGTTATGCTATTTAATTACAGCTATACATGGAATTTTTGCACGACAATACCTTGACACTTTTGTCACCAGACAATATGAACTCGTGTCAAGCCTGGCAACACAAATTCCTGACCGTTACACGACGACCTGGTGAAAGGATTACTTAACCGCGATGCTTAGACAACATCGACACAAATTTAACTACGGCTGCGAGTATAGTTGCCTACGCCGCACGTCACCATCACCATTCTACACTGGCACAAACCTTGGACAATCGCATTCGAATTCGGCCGAATCATTCACTTAGCGACGCCATAGAGCATCTACGTTGAACGCGCTCCGGCTACGCCAGCTTTGCCGATGGGGTATAAGCCAACCAAGTATATATATATATATATATATATTCCGTGGTTCAGAAAACAGTCAAAGTAAACAACGCCTAAAGCCGCAGTAGTATCACCATCATCTCCATCAACAGCAACAGATGTAACAGCAAAGTATCAGTGACATAAAAGCTGGTGTGATGGATGGATAGAAAACACGGTAATACCTAATGCTATATTATGCTTTTTATAGTCGCCAACCGATGGTGTTGCCACCGGGGCAACGGCGATCCACGAAGGGAACAACAACAATAAGAACAACAACAAGAACTGAGCGTCAATGAACACCCACATGACAATCGTTTCAGGCTGTAATAACAATAACAACCAAAACATCATATTTTTGCCCAGGGATAATATATATATATATATATATCGAATGGACGCAAGGTGGATGAGCCGGAAAGAGTGAACTAGTCAGTATGGCTTATCTCTAGTTGATAGGAAGTTCGTTGATTTTTTAGTACTTTTTAACTGTCGAAATATTTTCTATAACTTTTGAAATTATGCGCATTCATATATATATATATACATATATTGTATTGGCGACCATTTACTGCACCTTCCCATCGTGGCATATTTGTACATGAGTGTGTGTTTCGTATACTTCGATTATTGCATAGACATTAAATATCTAAGGTCTGCTCTGAAAGAATCCCTCAAGGACTGTTTCCCGGACAGCGAAAGACAATGGTCCAGAGAGAGAGAGAGAGATAGCTGTTGTTATCCTCGCCACGTATCAATTAAGGTCGGACATAAGCAAGGCTCGAGATTCGTTTCTAATCAGCCGATTACAGCGAACTGAGCTGCGCAAGGATCCAAAGTCGACATTCAACGGTAAAAGGGCGCAACTCGCTGAGACGTCTGTCATTCACCAAGCAGTATTTCGGCTGCCGTAAGCAGATTGTTTGCATTGCAAAAGAGACATAGATATTATCTGAGGGGTACACGAGGAAGAACCAAGCTGACAACAAAAGTATCAATGAAATACAATAAGGATTGGTTTATTAACGGAACCGCAGTCACTTATCACTACGCTCAAGTTGAGCGATTTGCCATCATAAAACCGCCAGTATGCTTTGAACAAATAGCCTCCCAAGGCAGTAAGTGGCTTTATATGATAGGGCTGATATTGTATTATATATATATATACAAAAGTCTCTAATGTGTACAATCAATAAAATATGAGCCACTTTGAGACGTTCGTGTCTATCATTGCAGGTATCAATGAGATTGAGTAGAGTACTATTTCAGAGTACTCCTTCGCAGGCTTGTTGCTTTATGCCATCAACGAATGGAGCGGTTCTTTAGCATCACTATAACAAGTCAGTTAGTTAACAAGCGAATTGAACACTATAACAGTCAAAAAAAAGAAAAGGGTGGTGGGAGTCACGCGGTAATTCAACGCATGACTTGTGTCAACTTTCACATTGCAACAGCACGATTTTCTGAGCAGATATATAATTGTAGAAATATATACTCGTTAATAACCGACCCGATACATGTTATATATGAGAAGACCAAATTTACTGACTACGATCTGATATTGAATAGCTTATTTTCATTTCACAACATCACTAATTAGAACTCAAGGTAAGGAGGATTTTTGCTATATTATATTAAGTCGCACATTGATTATGATTATGCGTCTTAAGATATACAAAAATTAGCGACGCAGTTGGGTCAGGGGACAGTTGAGTTGTCCTGAGGTCCTGAAACCCGAGGTCATGGCCATCCCCGAAGGCGGCGATGGCCTTTAGTGAAAGACAGTCGCTGGCATAGGAAGCTAATACCCATCGGCACAGTTACCCGTAAACCTTATCAGAATCATGAAGCTGCTCAAAGATCTCGACACGGATCGACTAAGATGTCCGGCCTCCTTGACAACTGTCCCAGAACAATGCACTGGTGGCCGAGTGGGATCAGTTGTAATAACAAGAAAGAAAAAAAGGGAACGACCACAATTGGTAATCGCTAGCGAAGACGACACTTAAAAAAATAACCAAAATTATCCCACGGCCCGAAGCACTACATTGTGCTCACAATAAGCCCTCACCATATATACGCTGCTTCTGCTTGGTGTCCATAGTCATTCGGTTCATTTGTGCATTTAGCAGCGGTGAGAAACGTGTGAATTTAATCAGCGGCGATATCGTCTGCGCGCGGGGTTTTATGGCGTCAGTGAGCAGTTTCCGAGTCGTCACAGACACGGACGCTCGCCGATGCAAAAAAAGGACCAGCAACCCTCTTCATGCTTGGTCGATAGCGGACGCCGGTAGCGAATTTTTCTCTTTGGCCATCGGCTCATTGAACTTTCTGGATAGTCGAAGCAATGCTTGGCAATGGGTGTACCGACCCGCTGTTAAGTAACGGACCATTCGCAGTAACGAGCCAGACAGGCAACTTGAACACTCTGTCTGTAGTACAAAAACAAAGCATTTGTACGAAATGGAGCCAGGCGGACCAGGCAGGCAGGCATTCATGTAAAATCCGGTACGTCAGACCTGAGCGGGGAGGTCTTCGACTCGCGAGAGCTCGATAAGTCAACGCGGCGTATTGGTGATGGGATTGGCAAGCTTGCCACAATGGTGGTAGAGTGTGACCACCAACAATGGCATAAGCATTTGCATTCAGAACACAAGAGGAGGTACCAGGAGGAGAATGGATACATTGTTCACGGTAAATACTTCCGTAATAATGCCTAGTAGTTATATTATACAACACAAAAAAAGAAAGAACAAACGCATCGCTCAACACTCAATCAAAACCTTGGTCGAATTGTCTACACGAATTAGCAGCTATTATCCTTATTCTTCAGCCCCCTCATTTGCCTGTGAGCAGTTCACTTATGATATTTGAAAATAAAAATTACCAAGTTTTGGTATTGTCGTTCTCGACGCTGTACTTCTTTAATCCATCAATAAATTCGATGAAAGCTTTGTTTATTGTGAAATTAACAACAGAAACAGGCTCTTGTCTTTGTCTTCGTTGTGACGCTCATACAAGGAAGATGTTCGAGGTAGGCAGGCTTGGATTAATTCCTTCATGGTACCTCATCTTGTTTAGAGCCGATCGCGGGAACATTCGGACATCTTCGAGATGACCATTTTGTGGTCACGTAACATTTTTATTAAAAAGGGTAAAACATTCAGATCTATTGGCAATGAACGATAACAATGACACGTATTCGTTATTTCTTTTGTGGATACGTTCCGATATTGGATATCAGATCCTGCTAACAAATCAATCGAGATCAGAATTCGATAATTAAATAGAATAATAACAGTAGTAATAATATCATGATAATAAACGGGTGATATTATTGTCAACAGCTGCTACACATGATCTTTAAAGTACAAGTTGTTGTTGTTGCTGTCGTTTGTGTGGAGGTTATTATAATAATAACAATAATAATAATAATAATTAATAATAGTAATTACTATTATTATTATTATTAATATAATCGCCGCGAATAGTAGTCCACCACGCGCGTAATTTCATTGCGCCGGGACCGCCAGTGCGCGACTGACGCTCACACTCGATCGTTCACGGAAGCCCTTGAATAGAGACTCTCAACATTGACCAGTTACCGTTACATTTTGCAGCTACCAGCTGGCTTCTGAAAGCACCACAGAGACTGGTCGTATCTACATGGCGTCCCTTCCAGCTTGACCCGACAACACCCCGGTGCACGATACCACACAATATGATCGTGGAATCACAACTGATCGATTTGGACATTCATTTCATATTTTTTGCCTGTTTCCGAGTAACGATTCACTTACTATACAATGCATACATATATACATCCATATAGTAACTAGTAGCTGCGGTACACATCACACGCGAGCGTTACAGTCCGACGAAGCAGATCGGCCACGATATGAATTAGCAAAAGCTAATGATATTTCAGCGGAAAGTGGCCAGAAATCGGCGGAAATCGCGGAAATCAGCAGAAACTCAGTATCGCTGGCAGCGGCGGTCGAGTCGGTCGATCGACGACTTGATGACGGATGACTGGGACGATTCCGACGACAGTAACAATAGTAATGATGGACAAGGGCGGTCGATGAATGTGGTGTGATCAATAAGCGCTAGCTGGCAACTCGATCGGCGAACGAGTCTAGGGGGTACTGACACCAGCTGACGACGACGACGAGAGACGAAGGATTGATGATCAGATCAAAAGGCAATCAGACTCGTAAGTTGGTTGGATGGGCGGACGGGGAAATAGCCAATGTAATTTTCATTGATGGTTCGATTGTTCTTGGTTGTTACGGGAGACGATTGTAATTGAGACGGTTCAGATAATTTGTACTCAAAACGGTAGTGCCTTTTTTCTGACACTGTAACGATGCTTGCTTCGTGGCCTCAATGGACAATTTCTTTCAAACAAAATATATATATATATATATATAAATCACCAAATAATAAAAGCACTGACTAATCGATTACGGGAGCTGTATCGATATGCTCTCTACGAGCATCGTATTGCACTTGAAGGAGAGGATAGCATTTCCCTTAAGCATGAATTTTAGACAGCCGCTAAACTCTCTGCATGTGTTTAAGCATTAACAGAAAAACACATCCTATTTTCATAACACACAGTGCAATATATACATTATATATATATATATATATATATATATAGCAGGAGTCCCACAGTACCATGGCAAATACCTTAGTTGTGAGGCCTGGTCTGCATGAGCATTCTCTGTCATAAAAAAAAAATATATATATATATATACAAAATCTGGTTAAACTCGACACATGTGAATCACAGAATTCACCGGGACTCAATTGCGTTCGTCTTTTCTAGATACTCGAGAACGGGTCATGCCCATTTTCGCCACGATGCCGGAATCGGGAAGTGCTATCCCGCCTCAAGAGAACACACACAAAGAGAGAGAGAAGAGGCAAATCGACTAAGAAGAACAAACAGCCACTAAACAGCGAAGAGGTCTATGAACACTGGCCCTACCGCCCCGACAACGTTGAGTTCTCGTGGCGATCGCAATAGCAGATATAAATAATAACAGCAGCAACAACGGTGGTGGTGGTGGTGAGAAATGGCGACAATTGTCGTCGGTGCCGCGTCGCGCCGACGCCGCCGCCGCGTCGCTTCCATTTCGACACTAATATCTTCTAGGGTCGTACTACACGCTGTGCTGATAGCGTCATTGCCACCGCGCGGTTTAAATGAGCAGTGAACGTTCTTCAAAGTTCGCTGTATCTCCCGCACGAGACGTGGAGCAGGAGGTAGCGGCGCCGGCGGCGGCGGCTACTTTTTCGCGTTCATTGCGTAATAGCCTCGATGATGATTTGCGCCAGCGGTGGTACACTGTCCGTTGTCGCGCTGATGGCCGGGCTTCTGTTCTGTGGGCAGAATATTTTACGGTGGAATGGGTCGAGAATGTGCTTCATTTAGTTATTCATTCATTGTTCTTTGGCGACAGAAAAACTTCTGAAGAGAGAAACACCACTTCTGCCTGGGGATAAAACGAAAGCTGCCACAATATGCCCCGCTGATAGACGTATAATATATCAACTGAACATATATACATATATATATATATATATTTTTTTTTTTTTAAAGGGCGAATTTGCATATTTAGCAGGTGACTCACGTCAACACAATACATTGTGCCTTGCGCCGAACACGGGATGGACGGCGCTGGACGGCCACGATCAATAGGCCACCTTGGGCCAAGCCTATGATTTCTTCAGGCTTCAATTTCACATGAGGCATACACGTTGGGGTTTGTACATCCAAGTTAATTAATCATATCGTATGGTAAATATTTCCTCTAAAGTTGAAAGCATGTCAAAGATTTCAAAGCTGCTGGTGCTGCTGATATGCGCACAATTATATGCGTATATGGTCCAGGGGCGGATTTGAGACAGGAATCGACCTCAACCTCAGTGATAAAATAAACTGTGTACCGAGCAGCGCAAATAAATTAACGAAAAATTTATGATCGACCCAAACAGATAAACGGCCATACGAAGGCTGCAAATAGATTTGTTTTTGCCGACTCAGATGATTCCAACGGGTCGCCTGGCTTCGCACGGGCGGCTGTCGACTTCTTACTCTGCGAGCGGTTCTCGACGCTCGTTTTGTGTGTCCCTCTTTGTGACAGGTTTGTCATCCAACTAATGACATGCCCACGTCAACCGGTTAGCCATTTATTGTATTTTATAATCATTCATTATACTTATGTCATTACACGGAACATACTCCTGCCAACATTGCCAACGTTGCTCTGTTATTAATGTGCTCACTATCGGCAAAGCGTATTCAGTAACAATTAGCAGCCTATATATCAGACACTGTGCCCGTTGCGCTCCGACGTAAATCACGCACCAATCAATATCCGAGTAATCCCCCCCCAGATCAATCGGTAGACGCAAGTGAAGCAGTGGATGGGGGCTCCCCTGCAGGGGGTATCGATAACAGGGGGAACGTCTGGTTCGTTCGATCGAATTTTATTTCTCTTTTTTTTCTTTTTGTGGGTGCAGACGGATTCCTACAGATGTTCACCGTGCGTCAATATCTGCCTCGCTGTACGTGTGTCCGCTGGTAGAAAATGATCATTGGTGTCAGAAACGCTTTGAACGCGATTGCCGGTCATAGCTGAGCGGGTCCCGTCAATATATCAGAGCTTCGCTTGGGTTGGACGTCGATACCAGTGTAATTAAAATACGGCAATACGTCAGATCAGTCACCGATGCAAAAAAAAAAGCCGTCGTATGTTTGACCTACCCCGAGGCTAGACGTTCGCGGGCAACGGAAACAATCCCCTATTGCGCTGGTGCATTTCGTCATACGGGCTGACCACAGCCAGGCCACCGGGCCGCCCGGGCCTAAGCGGAAGTGGATGGCAACTACTCAAATAAACGCGATCGGCCAACCCTCGTCCAGTGGGGCCACCAACGGACCACCAGCTAATAGAGACCGGTCAATGCTATCGCTCTGATCGTGAGCCGGAGGTCCTGCCCACGTGTGGGGCTGCCCTGATCGTCAGAAGATCCGGATATGGACAACCCAAAAAAAAGAAAGAAAAAAAAAATAAATAAATAAATATAATAAATATGGAGAACCTCTCGGAGCGACCAGCTCCACAGCGGTTCCGCCCTCTCTCTTGGCGGACGGCGTACGATGGCGTGGCGCGCGATTTTTCTAACGATACCACCACCGTGCTGAGTGCGCGTACACGACGAGCGGGCGAATAGGGTCTTGCAAAAAAAAGCACCACAGTATGCAGCAATTATTTGTATGCGTGTATCGATCCATACACATGTCTATGTAACTACTAGATTGACTGCGGTGGATGGCCATCACAGCATGGGGCTGGTTTCTAAAGCGGCGGCACAAATTGGCTAAACGACATACGAATGTGGTTTCGTTTGTAATATGAATTGGTTACAAACCCGATTCGCCAGGTAAGCCTGACAGGCGTTTGTACAGATTATTATTATTATTATTCTTGCTAACGTGGATTTATTCATTAATTCATTACCACTGGAAGGTTAACTGACGATCTATCTAACAGAAGAAGAAGGTGAAATGAAGAATTATGGGATCGGGAATTGAGGTAGTTGTCGGGAAGAGTTTGCTAATTGCAACGTTACGATGGAGCATTTGAATTAAACAGTAGCTAATTAGCGGCGTGAGTTGGACATCGGCTAAATCGGCGTTTATGTACGGTGTTAGCGAGATTTTAAAAACATAAATATAAACACATAAGTAATGAACATGACATTGATTATACCAGCCACCTGTTTTTAATTAAGTACGTGGCTGTATATGCCGGTGTACTGTGCATCTCACACCAAATGACTAGCGTATAATTATAGCCAAACTTTAATATTATATATATATATATATATATATGTGTGTGTGTGTGTTTGGGCCATAATACTATGATATTTCGTCAGCATAGCTCCAGTTTACCTCCCTTACCACCAACGCAAAAAATAGCATCGCGCCTAAACCTGATATTCTCGATCAACAATGATGTCAATCGGATTCTGCACCCTTTCTCAGAGAACACTTCATCCGGGATTTTAGCGTGATTTTTGTGTCAAGCAATAGCAACAATTCTACCGTTTACTTCGTCACCATTACCTGCTAATCTCGATATTTACAGATAAAGAATTCATCAAATTATTACTAATGTAATAATAATCTCGGTATAACAATTATATGAGATGTGCAATACTTAGGTAACTGGCTTTCTCTGTCTTGATGGATTAATTAAAACTCGACCCCTGATATAGAAGGTTGAACTGATAATCTCATAACGTATATAGGATTTTACAGCGCTAATTGCACCTTTTCCATGAGCTGATACCTATCAGTGGCTTGATTGTTCTCTGCGGAAAGCAGAGATACTGGGAATTTGCATAATTAATAATAATAATAATTAAAAAAATTTAAAAAAAATAGCGAAAGTTGATTAGTTATTTGGAGCTCATAATAGCGTTGCTCGCTAGATTAAATTGGTTCAAATAGAATCGAATTGCGATCTATTAAACTTGATCCCGAAATAAATGATGCTTAATATATATATATGTTTATAAGGTACTTACCAAATCCAGCTTGCAACGCGGCCCGAGTTTGATTATCGATTGTGTTCGTTGGGAAGGCGTAAGCCCGACTAAAATCCGTCTGAAGATAAAACAAGAGAATACACGAAAGCGCAGTATCAGTATTCGACATTCAAGGCACCGCCCGTCTCATAGCTGACACGCTATATTTACTTTTATACTTTTATATTTACTATAATCACTTGGTGAAGATCGAAACAAAAAAGTTTAATTTTCGGCCTGAAAACCCCTTCGCCTCAAAACATTTAACAGCGTCCAGAGGAAAATTGCATTTTTTTGCATTGCTTCATATGACGGACTTGTCCTCTATTTAATGCAAATGTGAGAGCAACGGGTGGGGATCGAACTCGTGTGTGCAGCTATGTGTTGCACCTCCGGGGTCGACGATACAACGATTTGAAGGGCTACTTGTCATGTACTCGTCACATTGTACGTTGGCTCTCGAGGAACAAAATATGCCACTGTGTTCAGCTCTACTTAGCAACAACAACAACAGCACGGTATCCAAGCGGAGATTATGTCTTGATATCGAAGCTATGATTACAAACCTATTAGACTATTTACTCAAACATCAATAATTAGGAATTATTTCTAAGGATTATTGGGAGGGAGGGATTAGTTGGGGATCGTGGCCGAGGCCGACATTGTCCCGAGGAAGGAGATAGCATTGGCCTCTCTCTGCCTCTGAACAGCGAGAGGGACAGGCGTTGCAGAAGGAAAGATCCTGCGCGCCGTTGTCCACGGTGGCGCGGAGGTCAGCCTATGGTCTCCGAGAAAGCTCGCTGTGAGGGGCCGTGCCCGCCTAAGATTTACAAATAATCTTCTATTACATCTATCTGAGTGTTAGATGATCTATTTAATAAATTGCATTTTGCGGTTGTCACACGTGCGAGAGAGAGACTCTCCACACGATAGGAAGTAATCGTACTAATCTTCATACTAGAATACATTTGTCTATAAACACTACAGCGCATTCATTTGATTCCGTCAATAAAGCACCATTTGAATTGAATTCAATTTGAGATCACATATTCGATGCCCGTACATGTGTACACCTCACACGTCCATAGAATAGTTTCCAACGGTCAAATAGTCCTTCACTCGAACATTTCTGCGGATAAAATTCATTCGTCTGTACAATACAGTCGATGTTATTGTCCAACCATTTTTGTCGATTGTCCGTTTCTCCATCTGTGCACGGGTTTGTCTCCACGCCGAGGGGTGGCTGCCTCACCCGCCCCCCCCAGTAAACACGTGTACCTATAGCTAGAAGAAGAGACAATAGACAGCGACAGCACCAACACAGCAACAACTGCCCAGACGGGCCATGTGTATATATATATATATATATATATATATCTTTGTGATTGAGCCGTACAGCGAAGTGTATGTACGTGTCGTCGGGGAGCCACAACAATGCCGCACTGTACATGATATATCGATGACAGACCGATCCGATCTGATCTGATCGTGATCGGGCAGTTGGACGAACAAACCAGCTAAAACGTGTCAAAAATTGTTGGGCAGATTTTGCTGCGGCAGACGCCTTCATCGTTTTTGTCGAGGTGTTCCCAGCCTCGCGGTTACGCAATGCTACCTTGGATTCAATGAATGAGCGCTCATACAACTGTAAAAGTCTCATAGTGGAGCCAGCATAATGGGTGTCACAAAATAAACGATGCCCCGCTCCGCTCCGAGCAGAATCTCCAGAGAATAATAGCGGGCAGAAGGAACAGCGAACCCCTCAAAGCGAATCCCCTGAGAAAAAGCCGCGGCTACCGCTGGCGTCCTCGTCACCCATCGTAGACAGACGCATCTACACAATTATACATATGGTAGATAAGGTGAAGGTAGAGGTTTTATTAGTTTTATTTAACATGATCGGTTTATTAACCGAACTGCTGTTTGCCAATGCCTAAGTTCTCTGGATGTCGCATGTGCATACCTGCATGACAGGGATTGTCACCGCCGCTGCACAACAATAACAGCATTGTTGTTGTCGTAGTCAATAACAACAACAAAACCAACAGCAGCAACAACAACAATAGCAACAATAGCAACAACAACAACAACATAACCAACGAGAACAAGACCCCATCTGACAGCGAAGGAGGCGATGCTCTTCTGGGAGCAGAAATTCCGGGCTGCAGTTTGTCGCGCAATTGTTGGTGGTGACTTATTATCCACGTGGCAGTTACACGGCCAGGCAATAATGTGCTGGTGATATGTGTAGCTGGCGTCAGCGAAAACAAATAATGAATCGCGATTTGGGGAGGAGACGACGACGTCGGGGCGAGATGGCGGTGGCCGTATAAACGTAGTAAATTCGCTTGAACGCAGCACGAATACTAAATCAGATAACGATGGCGTACAACAACATGACGTTCACCAGGGCAGCGCTGGGTAGGCGTTCCGTTTATCTTAAGGGGAGGTGGCTGCTGTTACGTTTGCCGTGCAATTTATAATTATCCGCCTGTCATCGTAGCAAATTATCCTGCTCAATTATCCTTCTCGATGGACGGGGGGGGGGGGAATATGATTTCATTTGATGAGCGGGGTTTAAACCATGAGAATGTGGTGACGTCATCGACCATCTTGCTGCTACTGCGGCTGCTGCTGCAGCAGCTGTTGGCTAGTTATTTTTATTGTTATTTTTGTTGTTGTCACTGTAAATGCCGACTGTCGTTCACGAAAGAAAATAGCGAGTCAATGTCAGCGCCGTTCTGATAGGATAATAGCATTCTGCTTGAGCCGTGGTTCGCCTCTGGTTCATCCGCTGTTGAAGTGGCTGGACCACTCCTAACTGCCACGAGATGATGGACAGGAATCGTATGGCGGACGGGGATCGTCGGTTATAGCTATAACGCAATAATCATCATAGCAACGACAATAATACATTAACTCTTCATCCCCTATTATTTCAGTTAATACAGGCGAAACATTAGCGACGATTAAAACAATGCAACACCTGCCAACATGTATCTCTTATGGAGGTAACTCAAAATGGTTAAGGCAAGCTGGCAGGACATTGGTAAATTTGTCAAGTCATTTTCTGCACCCCCCAAATTAGCTCCGCCGATCTTCGGATGGACGCAAATCGAACAGTCCCTTTGAATTTCGCTGGGCAAGAAGAGCACTAAGCACCGCATCAAAACAACTGAACAAAATAGAACAGCCGGACTTAGGTGTAGTTAGCCTAACTACGCGTTAAGCTGGTGGAGTTTAGCGCGGGGGGGTAGTCCTTATGGGGGCAGTCTTTAAGGTCCCTTTATGCCTCAGTGCCAAAGTCACAAGGAAAGCCTCCAACATGAATCAAAGACACCGGCCAATGAAGTGGGGTACGTGATGCGGGAAGGGGTTGGGCCCCTTCGGGGAACCCGTAGAAAATCATTACGATTATGTAATGAGGTGAACAATAATGACGCTGACGACTAACAAAGGATTCTCCCTAAAGGCGACAATGAAGCCGTGTTGTCGGTCAGATGTAGACACAATGTTAATCGTGGCCAGGGAGGGAGGGAGGGGTTTTTCGATGAATTAAATTGGCTCTGCTTTTGACGATAGGAGAGAAAATCGTGCATAACAACTCGAGACAACAATATAGTTAATGAACTGTTGCGCACTGTTTTTTGCAGAAACATATACGAACTATTTAGGATGAGTTTAGTGTAGGAAATGCTTAGCCTACTTGTACGAGCATTCCCCGTAATTTCCCCCTCCAGAAAACAAAAATACTCTAATTCGACTTAGCCGCCCTTTGCATTAAGGCTGTCTCTAACGAAGATAAATAACGCCACTATCTGTTATGTTGGTCTTTCGAAAATTTGTGTGACTTCGTTACGTTCACATTGAATGCTTACACCAAGTTGCAAGTATTATACGTATATATCTATATATGTATTTCGTCCGAATCCGTGTGATTCACTAAATACTATTCTTAGGTTCTATATAGGTTCTTCAAATGTGTATGTTACCGCGTATTTAACCTACTCCAAAGGTCAAAGGTTTTATTGGTTTATAGACGGATCTGCAGTTTCACAATGCTTATATGTTCACTAGATGTCGCCACGTCGAGGGACACGATACCGCGACCTACGGGTTTTTACAGCCAGAGACCACCTAGCCACCCACCGTTCAAGTCACCGTGTTGACTTGCGAAGATAAGCGTGTGTAGTTCAAAGTGGCAGCTTGCCTTAACCATTCCTGTGGCAAACTATTTACATGCGTTCGTAGCGATCAACAGAACAGTGGGTCACCAGACTACATGAAATCGCTCCAGTATCAGTAGGTCGAGACAGTATCATGCCTCACAGTACCGCATACAAAACAGGACCACCTGCTTATTAGACCCTTAGATAAGGACTCTGTAGATTTTCAACCTTTTCGCCACCCTTGTTCCTAGATGTTCGCAAGGGGTAACTTCGTTCACAGAAGTTTGCAGCGGGTCACAAATCAGCACGAAGATCACACGATCAGACAGACAATGAGAGGCCACTATAGTTGGACATTACAGTGGAAATTAATTGCGACCTGGCGCATGGGTTAGAAAATTGTGCTATACTCTTCTTCATAAGTGTATTACACTATTGTGAACATCAACATAAAAATACTTCTCGACTCAGACGACCTCTGCTTCTGTTTCGCGGTATTAAACGCTTGCGATTAATAAGTAGTGTCCAAATAACGTCCACTACGTCGTGAAGCGTTTGGGGCTATTATACATAGAGACAAAAAATAGGCACGCTAGAACAATGGCATATAACAATGACAATAATAATTTGCACCACGTATACTTATGAGTCGGAAATATATAAAGGGTGTTCGAAATGTGTAACGCTTGCGTTATTTCCTGAACACCCTGTGTAGTTGTATACAATAATCAAACAAAATAAAGCCTCCTCCGGATAGGACCGTGATCTTTCCTGTATTAGTTGGCCACCAATTTAATCAACCAATACAGTGTCTTTACCCGTTCACTCGTGTATCTTCTATATATCCTCCGCTCTCTTAGGTCATTTCTCAGATCGATAGACACAGCTGTTCAGCACACTGCTGCCAGTTACACCATAGCCACCGATGGCTATACATTGTACAAGCCATATCCAGACACGAATGTGCAATGTGAGCCGATTTCAAATGCGGCACTCATTTTCCATCTCATTACTGGCAATGACAAACATCCCTTTGTCTAATCGTCGTACACGCCGATGTAATGACACAAATAACCCCCAACCCCTCGAAACAGACTACTACAACAAACAACAACATCAAGAAGCGTCGAACTGAAACGACGCTATCATATTATGCCGTGGCCAATTGATTCTACTTTTCGCACCACGTTAAAAACGTGCTTTATCCATATATTTTACCAGTTCGAATCTCCCGTTTCGTCTAGCGCCACACATTGCCACGATCGTACCTCGTCTATATTGCGTTCGCTCTCATTCGACTGGCTATGACGATCTACAGTTGCGAAGCCACGGAACAACCTCTGTGTTGTGGTCAGGAACATTTTCTGTTCAAGTCTCTCTCTCTCTCTCTCTCTTCGTCTCTGTCCGACAACACCTCGTGTTATTAATGATATTCTCTGATTGTATTCCTGGCGGACACGCTCCGGCGGAGCTTTGTCGCCTGATCACTACCCGGCAGAGCGGGAGCAGCTCCCTGACGCTCCTGTGGGGAGTCAAATGCATCTTTAATGCCCCGCCTGATGCAAAAGTGCCTCTGATGCTGTTCGGGGGTGGTGGGGTGGCAGGGTGGGGCGAATTCGCAGTCCTGCCTTAGTGTCTGATGAGTTTGATGAGTCTCCGAGCGGATCAACGTGGCGGGCAGCAAACAAGTAGTGAGCTTAGCTGAGCGGGAAAGAGATTCACTCTGGGACACTATCTCGAATGTGACAGCAGCCTCGTGGCTCTCGTCCGCTGAGAGTCGTCACTGCAACAGATGTATACCGCCTATCCACTGGCTGAATCGGCCAATGTCTAGCGTCGGACACAAAAATCAAATCGCTGATGTCAACAGTAGCACAATGCCACATTGCTGGGCGCTGTATAATTAAAACGTCTTAAATAATAAAGTAATTATAAAAATTAACTGTTTTGACGGCTGTCAACAGAACCGTCAGGGCCAAATTGGCGCGGGGCACGTCAGCATTCTTGTGTCTCATGGCTATGCATTATATATATATATATATATATATAAAAAGTTTTTAATGGATTTTTAGCATACACTTTATGCTAAACAAGGACACCTCTTTCATTACCGACCCATCTTCTCAGCTCATTTCAAGTAATTCTAATTACCACAAACATGCTAATTAGTTCGATAGAACACACTCCAACGGGTGAGGGAACGAAATTATCACACACCACCGACGCCTCCGACAACGAAATTATCTACCGAGTTTTAAATATTGCAGCGTTCCACCTTTCATTGCTACACGAACTACGAATCCTATCTAATGCACACTAATCCAATGCATATAATGAAATATATACCACGCTGTACAGTATGCTGAAATCGGCTAATAACGACATCATATTACAATGCACCCTTATTGGATTGTTAATCACTTGCAGTGCGATCAAATGACGAATGATTTTATCTAGAGCTAGAACTTTGTATCCAGAATGTATTGTATTATATATCCTTATACCCGTAACGAGGAGTTCAATTTACACGATTTCCCATCCGGGTAGAGGAACATACAACAAATATAATACTCAGCCATGTAACTTCGAACGAGAAGAGACTCTTCAAAGCGCTATCTTTTCTTTTGCATACCTAATGATTACTAATGAATCGCATCTCATAATTACGGCGACGCTGGACGCTCCCCGATTTTAGTTATAGGGTCCAACGTGTATTATATATATCTACCGTTTCCTTTCTCTAAGAGCGAACAATTATTGTGTCAATTATCAGAGACGTTATAATCATCTAACATCATCACGAGAATCCTTTAACATATCTATGTTCTTGAGGGCGACCCGACGAGAATTTCTATGAAAGCATAGTATACAGTGGTGAGACACGCATCAACCACGTCCCCCATTGGCGGACTGCTTGAGCCTCGACCAGCTAGTTAAGCATGCAAAGCGCGCACAAAGACACGCCCTAACGTATATATTTAAAATACATGACAATAACAATAATAATAATAATACTATCACTGGTCGCTGTTGTAGTGGTAAGACAGTGCATCAAGATGGCAACGAGCTCGTCTTGTATAGCGGCCCCCATGAACAGGGTGAACATTTATGAGCTGTTACTGGCTCGGAGACGTGAGAGTCTTTTATTTGAGATGTATTATCTCTGTTTGCCTCTGTAGCTATATTTGAAGGTCAGGGGTGCTTGCGGGTCCTGCTTGTCCTAGTTGTGATAGTCACTGTTTAGGGACATGTATTAATGTTGGCAAAGGTATGGGGCACTGTTTATTTAAGTATTTTTTTTTTCGATTTTTTTCTATTAGTTTAAATGTCCACGCGAGTTCATTTGTGTAGGCGTTTATCTAGATGGAACAAACACTTTAGCGTCCATATATATATCCGTCCATATTCGGAGGGATTCGGGCAACACAATTAGTCGTGTACCATGATTTTCTCCGATATTTAATCAAAGTTTAGCAGTGGTATTCGAATGACAAAAACGAACCTGAGTCGGTTTGCAAGCGTTTAGCAAACGAACCATTTTAAGGAAACATGTTTCACACATTAAAGAAAGAAGAATAAGAGGCATTGAAGAAGATAATAAGCATTAAACACATTCGATTCTAACAGCTCAGGACTTTTCTGGCCGACAAGCTTTCGTTCTAACCTTTTGAGCCGGGTGCTCTCTAGGTTTCACAGAGTAAATAAAAGTAAAAAAAAATAGCTTCGAATTAGTGAAAAGCGACGCTTTTTGGCGACTTCGAATCGATCCAATGTCTAACTGCCTGTCTGTGTCAATGTTCTGACGGCGACCCCAAGAAGAACACAAGGATGAATTGGTCATCTTTGAATGTTCAACATACTCTCAATACTTTGCCACTCGTTGTCCAAACAGGCATAGTACACACGTGTGCTACAGACTCGGTGGGGTCATAATTCGAAGCACAGAGACAGAGAGTGTACATGATAGAGCTCAATGACAATATCGACGACATCGATAACAACTGCGTTCATTTGCAGTAAATCGCAAATGGAGAAAATTCATGTATAATTCGTCACACCGCTTTACAGCTTGAACGGGCACCGAAATATGTCGACTGTCATAGACTGAGAATAAGCTATTTTCTCGCCGAAAAGGAAGACTATACACATTAGCCTAAAGTGGCTGAAGATAATACACATTGGCAGACTGCGCCACAACAATGAACTGGGATTATGCAGCCACGGGTGATCTTGTCATCTTTTGACGAGCCTCCAGAATTATCTTCATGAGGAGTCGACGATGAACTGCTAAATGGTCATGCTGCCGATGCCGCAGCCGCCGCCACCGCCGCCGCCACCGTAATCATCCCTCTGACCTGGCTTTGAAATAACAACGGCTATTGCCGCTGCTGCTGCTGCTAAGCCTATTGTGGTGCTTTTCATCGACTTCTTGAGCGGCTGCTGGCCACAGGCTGAAATTGACCTTGTCCATTGGCAAAGCCCGAATTACCACCTAACCTCGTTACCTCATAGGGACTAATGAGGCGACATTATTAAACTTCGGCCGTGGGGATATCTAATAATGTGTCCGTTCTTTGTTCTTCTTCCATCATTGGTCAAAACGACCGTTTTAGTCAGCCCGCACACTGTTCACTGTTAATGAAATGAGCCTCCTCTAGCCACTTGTCAAGATGATGTCGACCGAGAAGACCCTACTGCTTAGGGAGACCGTGCTAGATAAATGTTCTTAGCAATGCCATTGTACTTTGCGAAGAAAGTGTGCATCGAAAATGCATACGTATGAGTCTGTGGTGATCTCAATATGGATGGCCAGAGTGCTGGACACAAGTAGTCGATAGGTCCTCATAGTAATACCTAAAGGTTAAGAGCTGAGGCCGGTCAGATAAAAGGGGAACAGCTGAGGGTCAGCTCGAAAGACAATTAAAGTATTCGATCAATCCCGTAATAGAAAGGAACAAGATGTGTAGTATAGTATCCTGGAGATGTCATGAATCCTCTTGAACGCTTGTCGAATATGGCCGAATTGCAGCGGTGTGTAAGGATCAACAAAAATATGCATATGGTTAAATGGTGAACGATGATTTTATAACATCAACGAATGTCTACACGGAGCTCTGAAAGGGAATACTTATAGGCGAGCCTAGAGAACTCCCGTGATAATTGCTCACTCAGATGAACCCCCGGGTGTGATTGGCGAGAAATGCTGCTCTTTCTATGATAATTATCGATGCGGCACCGGCGATAATCTAAAACGAAATAAGTGCCATCGCAGCATGAACGTTGCAGCGTGAACAAGCATCGGCCATTGAAACTTGTTAATATTGCCATGTACGCCCTTGTATGCAAATTAATACAAATGTGTGTACAAAATACAAAGTGCCTCCATGACTCATACCGGCCGACTGACCAATCGATCGTATCAGAGATCAGATCGTGTCATATTTGAAACGTAGCTAATTTTTCATGTCATGATATATATATCTCGTTTAGCATATGACAATTCAAGGCACCAGCATGTCTCTGTATCGTTTGATAATACTCCGCAATTATTGTTCGATTAATCAATGCTGGATTGGTCTGAGCGAGATAAAATCAGTCGGCGTTGCTGACAACTTGGCCAATCATTCTCGGCCTGGTAAGTAAATTTTTTGGCCTGACTCTCTCAGAGCCTTAAACATTTAGGGTCAGGCCTCAACGGAAAAAAACAAGTGCCTTCGCCCGTGCTCCCTTCGTAAAAGAGCAGACACGAGTCTTCGCCTAGTATAGCAAGGACTCGATCAGGACGCATTGCACCTCCGCGTCTCATGGGGCTCTATAAGGTGACAAGGTCAAGGCCCATCTTGAAGGGAACGCACGTAGTACCCTACAGTACGTAAAGGAAACGCACATAGTATCCTATCAACTACCGTACCCATACCACGCGAAACATGCAGTTCTGAATCGGTCATCTTATGCCACCTTCTGGCTAAACCTCTCTCTCTCTCTCTCGCGGGAGTCGGGACCCCTCTGTGCGATATTAACGGGTACCTTGAAATCGCGCTTAAGATTGAGAACCGAATATATCGGGTAGAACCACAAACATGTTTGAGGGACAGAAACATTGACACAAGCGTAAAAAGCAGCCGACGCTGATCGGTTTTAAGAAATCTCATATGGCGTTCTTCAATTTACATTCGCTGCAGAATAATAGACTACACACGTTTTACTAGCGGCGTTGATTTAGGTGAAAGTGGGAGCGACCTGTCAGCCCTGCACAAATGGCGAACTGGAATACACAGACATGAATCTAAATCGGATAGGTACCGCTTCGCTGAAGCATTTGTTGTCTGTATAATATATACATATATATATATATATATATATATATATATATATATATATATATATATATATATATATATATATATATATATATATATATACGCATAGGATATGCACATATATATGACTAGATGCTGTATCGCCTATAGCTGTCAAATAAACACACACACAGGCATATAGACTTGTAAGTATATCCAGGCGCCCAACACTGGTGATTACTGTACAAGCTACCCGTGCGGTTGTATGAAGGAGCACTAGAGACGGGCCATTAACGTGAAGAGCTTTTTTGTTTCGAGCGGACGGTCTGAGTCAGCGATTGGCCTGTGTCGATGTTTTGGCCTGTTCTGTGATCGGTTGTTGCTCGAGTCATAAACAGGCATCATACAATGATTATATTGTGGTTACTACCACTACTGCTACAACTATAACCAGAAGAGATTCACAGCGGCGTAATAATTTAAAAGAACAAACCATATTGTTTATCTGCTGCTCGCTGGGCGCTCGTTGGGGGGGATAGTATATATATTTAATGATTAGCGAAATGCAGCATGATTGACATAGAAAGTGATTGTGACGCCGATTGTCAGATACAATTTTCACGTGAAATAGACACTCTCACTTGTAGATGGACATTGTACAAGATGTATATCGATAAAGATAAAGTCACGCGATCATTTATCCGCTTTTTCCGATTCTGGTGTATTTTATAAACATATATATATATATATATATATACATATATATATTGTACATAGGTATTGTAAAAAATATAATATATATTGATGATGTTAGAGGCTGTCCAGGAACAGACGTTTAGACGTATATCTGGATCGGGGCATCCCGTATGATAAGCTGATACGCAATACGTAGACTAGCTGTCCGTGCTCCGGATAACGTGAGATTTCATTAACTTGAACTGAGCACTTCAACATTTAGCTGAAGATATTTAATTTATTTTTGGTTTATTTACACATATTGTACAAATATCGTTATTTCCTATGTCATCTTTATGGTACCTAAAATAATATGTAGTGTATGATGGTGGTACTATATCCATGTTACGGATTGAGGATAGAATAAAACATAAAGGTGGATTACTTCGCTGGTGGGTGGTGACATTAAAAAAAGTAAAATTAGTTGGGATGAGTTCGCCCAGTAGTGGCAAGCGCCAGGTGGCGAATGGCAGGTTTGTGCAGACTAAATTTATTAACGCAATAATAATAATAATAATATTTATTTTATATCTATATTTATTATTGATGTAAATATAATACGAATGTGATACTCGTATATTCTTTATATATTTTAATGATTAACAAAAATAGAGAAGTAGACATTAGCGATAAATTTCCAGCGTGCTTATCAGGGCTACTACGGAAGTATTTTAAATATTATATATATATATATATATATATATATATATATATGGGGCCGAATTAATCAACGAATAGAATCATCCAGCTATAAGTCGAAGTGCAAATTTTGACATTGATTACTTAGGTTCATACAGATTTGATGTAAACAAACTTTTATATCTTGCTTATTATTATTATGATGCCCTCGATCCCCTCTTGATGCCTACTAATACGCCTTTCATTACTGAATCCTCAGCAAACCGCCTTAAGAAATCGCTTACATACATGACTATAAGTCCACTTAAACGCAGTCGCGTAATTGCGTAACCCAAGTGCAGACAAAGCAGCAGCAGCAACAACAACAAAAACAGCAGCGCCCCCCCCCGCCCGCCGCCCTCAACAGCATGAATACTAAATAGTATCATAATGCGCCAGACGAAGTCGTTGTCGGCCTTTATCTGGGTCTCTATCTGTTCAAATGTGTCTCTGTCCCCTGAGTGATTCTTCGGCTGACGCCGCGACGAGATGAGGCCCGATTCTCAGTTCTCTCCAACTCGTCGAGTATCTGACGATTCTCGCTTGGCTGATTTGGCACCGATTCAGCGTCGGCACAATCCGCCTCCTCCTACCCCGTTGAACGACGAATCTCCACCAGCCAACAATGGCATCGCCAGCATTCGCCAACGAAGACCGTTCCGTCGGAATATCCGCTGTGCAAAGGCGTACGGACACTGTAGCCTCATGGGGAGGGGACAGCCATTCGAAACGTTGTGGCCACAAGGCAGAACGCAGGAAGTCAGCGGGTATCTATTATATATGTTTCTAGTGTTCCATAGGATCGTCGTGCCGTGCAACAGCGAGTTGTCCGTAGGGGACGAGCACAGAGCATGGAGTTGGTCACCTTGGAGAATGGTCGAACGACGGCGGCTGCTGCTGCTGCTGCTGGAAAAGATTCACGAACGTGGAAAGCTTCCAGCCTATGGCGTATAGCGCGTTCACCGTCTCTCTGACGGACGGATTCGTTCGCATCCCCATAGAGAATATATATATATATAATATGTATACATGTTTGTGTGCGTGTAAACTTAGCGCACACAAACTCGCAGCTACCGCCGCCAAACTACCGCTTTAGCGAATTCAATTCGACACATTCACGCGGTCATTCATCGGCTGTGAGAGCCACTCGAGTGTTCGTCTATTGTTCTCGCGTGAACGCCGGTAAACAAGGCAGTGAATGATGAAGTATACTTAGCCACCTACACAAACAAACACAGACAAACAGATACAGACAAACACACACACACAAACATATATGTATGTATGTATATATATATATATATATATAATCATATGAAAGATGATGCCACTAGGGAATCCACATAGGCACGAACAGTCGGACTGGATTGAAACACCGAACAGATGGTGGTGATTGTTGTGTGTTGAGTGGAACTTAGAGAAGGGTATGGCAACTGATACTGACAGAGCGAATAATGATAGGTGCTCGCTGGTTAATCATGACATGCACCTTGCTTACACGCATATATATATATATATATATATAAATATATATATATATATATATGCGAAGTTTAAGACTGACGTTAACAGAACAAGAAAAGGATAAATTCAGTGCATAATTATCATGTGCTAATAAGGGAAAACTAATTCGTCTTATATAGGAAGAGTTAAATTTCAGGTACAATCGAAATAGAATCAGACCACGGTCATTATGTAGCGACCATTCAGGATCTGTATTCACTTCAACGGATTTACATATTCAAAGACCAGAGTTAACTTGATATAAATACAATGATTTGTTCAATCAGCTTCATTGGACAACCAGAAGCGAAACCTGGCCGATTTTTGATCATTTCTAATCGGTCTTTGACTAAACAAGTAACTACTATATGAAACACTAGGCATATTTATTCAGACATACAGTAGGTCGGAATTTCTAGGGATTATGGGGGTGGGGGGGGTGAGGACGACAATGTCCCGAGGAAGGCGATGGCATTGCCTCTCTGCACAGGGCAAGCTACTATATTGATACTTTGCTAGCTTTAAGTAAATCACGTAAGGATTTAAATATGTACCCGCTAATTTTCACGGTCACATGTTAGTTCCACAAGTCGTCAATTAGCTCGTCAATCTATAGCCTACGATGACTGTGCGTCGGTGTGACCATTCAGGATAGATGGAGCGCTGGCTGTCGCAAGCCCCATAATGTTACTAATTAATAGTCGTACGACTCTTCAAAATGCCAGAGCAGATATGAAGCCATAACCGCTTTCAAAGAACTTTTTCGACGGCCGTTTTAAAAGAGTCTAAATTAACCAAATTCGCCGATACAATAATTACGTCCCGCCCTGTATACGGCAGACGGATGCGCCACAGTGATGTTCTGTGAAGTGTTCTTCTTTCAAGTGCCCCTTTTCCAAACCTCAAGGTTTTTTGTGTAAATTTTGCAATTTTTTTCTCGTCAGAATATGCAATGGACAATATCTGTCCAAATTAATTTGATAGATAGATAGAGGTGGTATTTGAATGGTCGACTAAACAATTAAGCTGACGATGATTAGAGCAACGAATGAGCAGCTTGAAAACTTTAACTTCAACCGAACTTATTGTTCCGGCCAATTTTCCCGTCGTGTGATATTCAACAGGTCGCGACCACTATCCAATGGATCGCACAGACAACAAACCCTGTGTGGTAGATCAATTGAAAATTTCGAACAGAAATCGAACACATTGTGTAGTAGCCTAATGTGTTGTCGAGTTAGACAACATTTTCAAATTGAAAAACATGTTCAATGATGCTGAAACAGGAAGTCACTTATAATAACATATTGTATGTAGCCAAAAGACACTTTGAATAATAGCTCAGCAGCTAATTTTATCAAATGCACTCCTCCTCTAATTGTTTACAATTCGAATATTTGTGCGTTACTCGCTCCAAGGGCAGCGTGAATACCAATTCGGTTCTATAACACTGGACATGTAAAATATGGCCAAATTCACGGAACAATTGCCAGTTGCTAGTTAGCTGTAATTTCAATTCTAATTAGAGCCGCGTCAACTTGTGCAGCAGCAGCAGCCGCAGCCGTATGCACACTTCACATAGCGATCATTTGTGCTCTAATGTTATCCGCTTACCACAGAATTGCCACGATGCCAAGTAAATGACCAACCATAATGTGGCTCCTCCCTGCATCGTCTATAGTGAAATTGTCAAGGGCTGGCAGAGCTAATGGACCCGCGTGATTCGGATGATGATTTTTCCTCTTGCTAAATTTTTTTTCCCGCAAGGTCATGTCTTATACAGATCGTCGTGTTGACGAATATGTTTAGAGCATGCTGCTGTAACTTGCTTGAACGAAAAACTCGAACGATGCATGTAGCTAATATCATAATTTGGTGAGATTAAGTTGATTGAGCCGAACAGCTCCATAGCAGCCACTATTTCGGACGACTGTAGCTGAGATCTTCCAGTCTCCGTAAGGGATATTTGGGGACAATTTGATACGCAAGACCTGCCCTCTGTCGAGGGCATTGGTCCGGGTGTCAGAGAGACGTTCAATTAATTTGAAACACAGGGGTAACTTGTTCTGCTTCGCTGAGAATACCTCATTGAAAAGAAAACGGGCCAATTTTAATTGATTTACTCATTGGAGTCCGTCTAAAGACAAGTAAGAGCAGTCGATGTGACACCAACCGAATAACACTCACTGGGGGTTGTCGATAATAGCGGTATCAAAATAAATGTCCACTTAATCCTCATCCTTTCATACCGAAGAGATGAAACTCTCGCCTTTATTTATATAATCACTCATGGTGAGGTGTATATCGCTTCATCGGGCTCGAACCTGCGATATTTCTGAGATACTTAACCAGCTCCAAAGCTGAGAAATTCTGGAGCAATCTTTTTTCCACTAGACATTATCCCGTATCTCCGTGCGTTGTACTATACACACACACACACTTCTTCATGATCAAATGAACCTCAATCGATTTCAAGATTACTTGCTTGCATAAGCATTTTAAACAAAAAAAAAAAGGCAACGCATTCCATATATCATCACGTATATATATATATATATATATATATATATATATATATATATACATATATATAGTGTATAGGTATTGTTCCGTCTATCTCGCTTGTCTTGGCACAAAAAAAACCAACACGCACAACAGACTAGAACTCATGGCAGGTTCACAACAATAAGAAGCGAAGCTATTTACAATGCGTTTTCTAACTATGCAAAGTCTTATCTCACGTGCATTTCATTGTCTTTCTGGTGCTTGCCCGTATGCAATAATCGACGAATCTCTGTTTAGCCACCGGTATCTCGGTTGAGTCGCCGCTCAAATGGCAACAATATCCAGAACGTCCTTCTGTGACGGCCAGACGCCGCGGATGCATTCACATCGCCCGTCGCGTTTAGCTGCACTCCCACTATAGCATTTCTCAGGCCAAGCCAGGCGAGTGTTCGACACCCCAGACGCGATTTGAGCCCGGCCGCTGTGGCCGATAACAAAAGATTCACAAGGCCCAGATCACTGATTACGTAACGAACGACGACACCGGTGACAACAACAGCAGTAGCAACTCTTCCCTTGGGGCTCACCGCCCCCCCACGCCCACCACCCCCGGTCAAGGAATATGACTGAGCAAGTGTGTTCCATATCGTTGCTGGCCAGGTAACGATTGTCTAAGCTGACCAGCGAGCTGCGCATTGTTGCTGTTGTTGATGCAGCCTTCCAATGCTACTTTGCTAGTTGAGCGGCCCGCTATCGCCAGCTAGCACATTGGAACAATGATAATGCCAGGGAGGAACTTCGTTAGTAGGACTTCGTACGTGTCTGTTTGCGTGTCAGCGTTTTTACCCGCCCCCCCCGGTCCAGCGTGTGCGCTACTGGGGGAGCGGTGACTTGCAATGTGTGCCTCACAACCCCCTGCCCCCTCTCGCGCATCCACCTCTTGGTGCTCCATATGGAGCCTGATCGAGTTATATTTAATTCGTATTATGATTCGTATTGTTACGTAACTATGCTTATGTGCGTGTGTGTGTGGTGGCAGCCTTTCTGTTTATGTAAGACGTGTCTGTGTGCGTGTGGGTGGGTGTGCGTAGTGAGGTGGGGCTGGGTTATTTGTACAAGATATCGTTCACGGTCTCGTGGGACGTCTCCTTCGCCATTATCACAAACAGAATATCATATGAACGAAGATAGCAGAGTGTATAATCAGAGCACACATGGTCGATTCCTGGGGAAAGGCCAACCAATGCCGCTACTGGCGGCGTCGTTCATCGAGTCGGAGTCCCTGCGGTCGGAGGCTCAGGGCTGACTCATGTTGTGGTGGATAATTTAAGGAGATAAATCGGAGGACTAACTCTAGATGAAATGTTCCAATATGGGTCACAAAAATAAGGCTTAGCGTCTTACTAAGTCGACCAATTATCGTATAATGAGTATTATCATAGCATAGCTGATCATTCCATATATATATATATATATAGCTAGCTCCTGAAGTAATCAAGTCAGTAAGATATTTGTGCAGATATCTCATCCCGATTACTTGGATTTCTTCAGAAGGGAGGGGTTGATATCATACACATACCTGGGCACATCATCCGAGGAAAGACCCACGCTATTGTGTTCCCCAATCCCCGAAAGGCTCATTAGCAAATTTTGACATGACAATCGTACACTGAATCAACATTTGTTAGAGAGCCCCGACCCTCGTCCAAGCGTCCGGCAAGTTCTGGGACGTCACGGATGTCTTGTTGCCAAACTGAAGGTCTATAGGGCGTCACCAATAATATATATATATATTTTTTTGTCTTCGAATACATATAACTCAGCAACGGACCCGCGCGTATATTGCGGCTATCATAGATTGACGGCCATAAACGTATCGGCAATATTTTTCGTCGATAATTTTTTTGCAGTCGATAAGCAGCCGTTCTTCTGCAAGAAATTAACGAAAGCGCAGGTACGACGAGAGTCCAGCGGCTCGTTCAAACGCCCGAAGCGCTTGATGGTGTGGCCGGACCGCCACCGCCCTTGAAGGCACCGAGGAGCAATTTCGACCGATTGCCCACCCACGGCCAGTTAATTTTCTCCCTCCGACTCATCAACGGTTGCAACCGTTGGCGGCGGCGGCGGCAGCAGCTATAGCTGAACCAGGCGGGGCGTGTCAGTCGATGACAGCACCCTAGGCGGCCGTTCAAATCTATTTCTTAAGATATTTGACAAAGCATTTCTGTTGAGCTCTCGCCTGGTCCCGCCGGTCTATGGGCTCCCCAGAACAGAGCTCTGTTTGCGCACGTGAGGCTACTCGTCTACGGTTCGCGCGTCACGCGAAATTGTCATTAGTGTAAATGTGATAGCTTAACTGGGCAGAACTTGGAAGGATTGACAAAAAAAAGGTACCCCTTAACAATTTTCGGCTATTCTTGCTTACATTTGCCAGAATGCCGATCTTTCTGAGCTAAGTCGCTTGACTCCGGCGGCTGCCGTTCTGTGTTTTCGATTGTTATATCAGCTCAATTAGTTATTACTAGTGCTGATTAATTTTGCTATTATATAACTAACTACTGCTATCAGCTAGAGCTGTCCGTCGTGCGAACGTGACGCAAATAACCTATGAGCTATATGCGATGGGACTCGCGGCATCTTCTTCAGATCTGTACGCTATTACAACATGGGCAAGATCATGTTGAGTTGATCTGGAGACACTGATCTGTATCTGATTCTTCACAGATCTGATTTCTCTCGACGATTTGCCCTTGGTATTTTTTCTAGTGCATGTCCGTTCCGTTCCTAAATCGACCTTTGGAGTCCAGAAACACCCAGCAGCGACGGGATGAGGCGGACAGAGACATTACTAAAGCGCGGGATTATCTCACCGTTTACCTACTGACACAATACAATTAATCTGTTTCGGTATAATCTGTTTCAACTTTGGTCTAATTATTCTATTATGTCTATATATGGGATGAGTCCGTTTCAATTAAGTGGTTTTTCCGAGGCGAAGCTTAACTGTAAATGATCCTACCTGCTCTACCTGTTCATGTATAGAACCATGCATGAACCTCTCTGAGAGAGCGCGAGCCAAGCATACAGAAGACGCACAGAATCGATAATAAATAGGAATTAATTAAAAAAGCCCCTCATAGAACAATCTACTACGAGAATCAATTAAATACCATCATTTTGCTTCGAGGAAATCAACGAACGACCGACAATTGGTTCCACGACTGAGCACTGAATGCTGTCCTCATGAATCCTCATGTTGACGTCAATTCGTGGGCTGCGTCCAAGAGGCGGCGATATTCTCGCCTCTACCATCGGTTGGCGAGCAGGCCCGTGTAGCAAGCGTACACTACAAACAATGCATGCTGTAGTGATATCGATCAGGGCGCCGATTCAAAGCAGTGTGCAAATGAATCGTGGTACAGCAATTAGCAGATATCGTTGACCAATCGAAGCCATCACCTCGTCAGCACTTCAGAGACGGCACAGGAAGAGTGAGGTTGTGTGTGTGTGTGAGTGTATATCTATGAGAGAGAGGGAGGTAGAGTCATATTCTGGATAATTTTTTATCCACCTACGAGGGTCAATAAAATAGTGTATCGATAATACATGCATCACTATTCAACACCTGTTGGCATTTTTCTGTTGCATATATCATAGGAGTGCTTATCTACCTGTCGATGATCGAATGAGAACTAATTGGGGCTTTTTGCAATTCGGCGACTAGAGACCTATGTAGATCTGTGACAAGTTGTCGTAAATGCTATAGCACTTTACCGCGGAAATGGCCGAGTTCGAGGTCCCATTTTACGATTCACATCTCTCAAGATTCCTCAGCATCCCTACCTTGTGTCCATCGTTATTTCTCACTGAAATGCCGAATCATATCGTGCTCAGAAGCACGAAGAAGCCCTTATCAAGCCCTTACTCTATATACAACGAGCAAACTTGTAGTCGGAAGTGTTGTGTGTTATCCTTTATACTGTTCTAGTTGGATTTTACCGTACAATGTCGCTGAGCGGATTACAGTACAGTAAAATGAATCCCCTAGTCATCTCCAGCTTCAACTTAAACTTCAACTTACATAAGCCTCTGTTTGCTGGGCAGCTAGGCAGTGAAAGGCTGTGGCAAGTGTAAGCAGCACAACATAACAACTTGTTAAGTTATCACAACTAGTCATAGTACAGGGTCGGAGCTCTCCTCCTCCTCGAAACGGTCCGGCAGTGGTCGTTTTCATTACGCACTTCCTATTGTTAGTCCCGCGACGCGATCGATGCTCGTAGTTCAACACCGTAATCACCATGGTTTCACAGAACACTCACGTGCAGAACGCATACACAACTCTATAGAACACCACGCTGAGTGTCGTCCCGTACGTGTACCACGGATTGGGGTTCACAGTGGTGGTGGGTTCCGACATTAATCGTCACATGCGTTTGCCGAACGGTGTCGCCGTACCGTAGATCGCTCGAAGGGCGTTCGATCTCATCGTAAATCGACTGGATACGGCAGAGGAACTCAAGCACGAGAATGAACGAGATCGATGTGATCGAGTGTGATGAGGTTGAGCACCACGCAACAATATCGAATCGTGCCACGATCGATCCACAAACAGACACACGAGGAGTTGGCCTGACCGGCACGGCCTGACCTGCCAACGGACGGCTGGCAGTGATGATTAGCACAGGTGACGTGAGCCCTTCGGGGTCCAAACAGGCTCTGACAACAGACAAAACAGATGGATGAGGGATGAGCCGAGAGCTCAGCGCGGATGCGCCCGATGGCTAGCTCGAGTAGAGGTGGGCAAGGGACTACTGCAGCAGCAGCAGTAGCAGCAACAAATGATGATGAGCACAACAACAGCAACAACAACAACGATAACGACAGCAACAACGGCAAGAACCACTATGATACTATAGCGCGGTGGTGGCCCGAGGGACGCTGGGCAGAGCACAGACGAACGCGTCGGTGGCAGCTGTTGGCAGACGGAGGCACCGGCCCGGGGGGAACAGCCAACGCTCGAGGAACAAAAGAGCGCCAGAACAAGGGACGCAACCAGGCGTAGAGATGAGCAGCAGCCGCAGCAGCAGCAGCAGCAGCAACAACGACGACGACGACGTCAACAGCGGTAAGAACAGAACGACCGTGCTGCTGCTGTTGTTGTTGCTGTTGTTGTTGACGACGATAACCACTACGACGAAGTTGGCAACAATGCTGCTACGGCTGCTCCTACTGCTTTTGTTGTTGTTGTTGCTGTTGTTGTTGTTGTTGTGGTAGCTTGTGGAAACGCGGCTGGCGATTCTCGGTGGCGTCAGCATGGCGATGAGACGAGCACGGACACACGGGCACACAGAGACATACGGCGGGCAGTAAACCCGGTCCGCGCCCCACCGTTAAATAGACAGATATTGTAGATAGGCAAATGGACGCTGCTCATTCGGCAGCGTTCGAGAAGATGATCGGGTTGAGAAGAGAAGATCTGGATGAAGAAGGGGGGTGAAGACTGGGGGGTGGGGGTGAAGACGTCACTTTGACCCGGGCTGGACACAGCTGGACAGACAGAATGTGGTCAGGGGAGATCGGGCCAGATCGTCACCGGTGGCGAGGCGCCAGCCTCGCGTTTGCCTGATGTCGCTGCGTCTTCTGCTGGACAGAAGCGCGAGAACGCCTAGCCACTCGAGCCATTCGTCATCAAATTGTATTGTTTATGCTATGGGCGGTAGGTATCTAGCAGACCTGCACAGAGACCAAGAGAGACAGAGAGAGAGATATACCCAAGATCAAGAAGCAAACGAAGTGCGCGTAGCTGTCTGCACAGGCCAACAGCCACAGTAGCAGTAGCAGCCCCAACACGATGACAAACCGTGGCTCATCATTTGAGCCGAATTCGCCTCCTGCCCCCCCCGCGCCCTCAGCAGCCCCCCGCGCACCAGCCTCTGATTGGTGTTGGCTTTTTTTTGGGGTGTTCCAATAACGAACGACCCAATGACCTTCACAGCGCGTAACAGGAGCGGGCTGTCGTCGTTGTCGTCGTCTGATACATTCGTTAGTTCATTTTGCATCGTTTTGCATCTTCAGTAGGAGAAGGTATCGCGCGCGTGCGGCAGCATCTCAGATGCACCAGCAACAACAGCGTCTAATGAGTAGGCAACCGTTGGTGGCGATGTCCAACTGAGGATGAAATGAATGTCAAGAGCAATGAAGCAGTTGTCGACCACCACAACGACGACCCAAAACCCCTACCGCCCCCCCCCAGTCGACGAAGCAGCCCCACAAATTGGGGGTTATTTTTGTGCGCCAGTCTGGCCATGTTGTATCGGCATTGTATCGAGCCTTACGGGGCATCGCCCAATGGTGCATTCGTGTGTGCCCGCCTCACAATCGGTGGTACCTGTAACATGTAAATGCTCACACGAGTTCGATTTGGAGACCGTTGGAGATTTGCATTGCACAAAAAACCCGGGGGAGGTCCGTCTTATGAAGCCTTATGCCGGGAAAGCCGTTGTACTGATGCCGTAAAGCAGTCTACTGACGTTACTAAATGTTTATGGCTGAGAATCTGCCCTCTGAAATATCTTTAGGCTGTATCTATGCTTTGCATCGTCTGGTGCTCTGCCTCCCTTATCTTGCAGCGGCAGCGGCGGCGGTTCGCGACAATTTCAAATGACAGCGTTTCTGCATCATCTATTCCCTGCCTCTCCCACAAGACTTAAGCTTGTTGTCGCATACAACAACAACTCTCGGCGAACTCACAATCGAACGCACAAACATTAACGACAAACACGTTACTGGCGATGGCAGTGCAAAACGAGAGCCTATCGCACACGAGATCAATCCGCGAATAAAGCACTTAAAGGCTGATTTCTGTGCCGCAATTCGTCTCGCATCGAGTGACATCGCTGATCCATCGGGATTCGCGCAATGAGACGGCGATAACGCGACGATCGTGAACAGAAGCGCTAAATTGCCAAGGAACACCTTGATTTCAATGCTGTGTTGATTCTCGTCCAGTTGTCTTTGGTCCTCGTCGTCATTGTCCGCCCATTCAAACCGATGATGTTTTCAAGTGAGTGTGCCAGTTTGTCTAATGTTATGTGCGCGCCCCATTTCAATGTGTATGTTTGTGTGTGTGTGTATGTGTGTGTGTTTGTGTGTGTGTTTGTGTTTAGCCAGAGACGTACACATGAAAGAGGCGTATCAGCTCCGCCGAATATCCGATAGCTGAGTGTCAGTCGAATAACAGTGAGGTTATTTCGCAATGCGAACGGACGAACGACTCAATGAATGGGGACGGACTTAAACTTAGTAGCTGGACTTTTCCCTTGGAAGGTTTAATTGCATGGGCAGAAAATAAATCGATCCAGAAGGGTGGAAGGAGAGATATTCGTAGATTGAAATGACCTCCATTGAATGAACGTCGGTTGGTGCTGCCGCTGCTGCTGCTGCCGGGTGATTCTGCTGCTGTAGCAGCGGCTTCTGTACTGACCTGGCTGCGTGCAGCAACAAAAAACAGCGAGCGGTATCTTCGAATGTGGCGTGCACCGCCCAGACGGCCAGGCTAAAATTGGCGAATAATCAGCAATAAATTGACTAAAACGCAATTAAGAAAGCGTCACAGCCCATCAACGTGGCAACAACAACAAGCAGCAGCAGCACTGGCGGCGGCAGTAGCTTGACTGATCCGCGCGCAAAGAGCGCGGCCACAGCCAGCAGATTTCGAAGACTGGGCGAACGAGCCGCCGTTGGGGTGGTGGTGGTGGTGGTCGTGGTCACCCTGCAACAGTCCT
Source organism: Stratiolaelaps scimitus (assembly GCA_019614645.1). Classification (NCBI taxonomy): domain Eukaryota; kingdom Metazoa; phylum Arthropoda; class Arachnida; order Mesostigmata; family Laelapidae; genus Stratiolaelaps; species Stratiolaelaps scimitus. The sequence goes on from JABWDB010000048.1 coordinate 1,802,201, forward strand.
CTCGTCCCAGCGTCCGCGCGCGTCCGTCTCACCACCGAACTATTGGTGGACCGTCTCTTGGCTTCCCGTCTGGTAGCACCCGAGGCATTGATGTGCCCTGGGCGGCAGTGGCGGTCGCAGCAGCAGCAGCTCCCGGCGTGACGCCTATAGTTCACATACGCACCACGATACAACACAGCAGAACACACGCCCACCAGAAGCCCGAAGCTCTCGAACGCTAGGCGACCCCCCCCTGGGGCATAGCCGATCGGCATGGCCAAGGTCAAGCGGGCGAGCGAGATAGTCTCTCTCTCTCTCGCTCTCTCTCTCCGATGAGAGTAATAGCTCACCACCTGAGCAGCGAAGATCAGTCAGACGGTTGATCGGGCCTGGCCGGAACAGAAGATCAGAAGTTAGATCGGATCAATCGATACGGATCGGCGGACGTACATATCTGGTGCTAAGATACGATCACTCTCCCCCTCCATATGCCGCAATCCTCTTGCTCAGTGGTATATCGTACGAGGAAGCCATTTGGACGTCGACGGTCACACACACACACACCTCCGGATCGATCTGACGACAACGACGCCAGTAATGGGGGTGGCGGTACTTAACCTGGAAGAACACGAAGACGTGGTGGCCTGCGGAGGCCAAGCCAATGATTGACAGGACCGAGCAGGCCAGGATAGCACAACATGTATTATTTATGCGTGCAATTCGAGGCAGCAGGAACAGCAACAGGGGTGCGCAAATATATATACATTTATTATATATATATATACAAATATAGGCATTGCTCGCCTCCTGATGGGTGGCTAGCAATGACGGTGGTGCCTGCAACTCAATCACCATCAAATGTTCGATTGAGATCGATATCTCGCTGGAGGCCTGTGCTAGGTACGTTGATGATCGCAGTAAGGTAGAAACCACTGCCGCCTCATGGGCCGTGTATCGGGTGAATCGTTATGGATGAACACAAATACGGCGAAATAATTCCGTTGGCCAGTGGCTATGAAATTGCGAATGATCACATCCAGCTACTGCAACTGCTAACGGTGATGATTGTTTGGTAGTACTCGTAACACTGAATGTATCTTTGTTCTGTGGACTGTCTCTCTCTGGATGGGCCCCATCGATACTTTCCGCATTCAGTCCGGGATAATGTTGCTTTGAGTTCAATGCTTTGATAACTTGAAGAGTATTGCTGATATTATGCATGCTGAGGTGACGATGTGCAAATTATTATTATTATTAATATTTTTATTAGATGTCCCCAACGAGGAGATGTTTGGGAGGTGCGAACGTGTAAATAAAAATTGGAGTGAAACATCCGTGTCCAAGGGCCACCGGGAGCGATGAGGACTTATATATATATATATATATATATATATATTAGGCAGTCCCAAGCAAACTGTCGCGCCCTTCGGATGGCGCACAGCCCGAACTACGCTACACAATGCGTTCATTTTTGGAGTGGGCACGCGGCAGGAACGTGGCTTCCTTTCGAACACTGAGTGGTTTCGATACGATCAGAAAGATGGACGCTGCAGCAAAAAGTTCAAATTCCCCCAAAAATCAACGGGAAATCATCAAGTTTTTGTTTCTAAAAGGACAACCTCCACCTGAAATCCATCGACAATTAGTGAACGCGTACGGCAGTTCTGCCTTATGCCTGCGAACGGTGCAAAATTGGTGCAAGCGATTTAACAGTGGGGATATGGACACCGATGACCATCGAGGTGGGGACCACAAATCAGGTGCGACAAGGGACGAACGGATTGAAAGAATCAAGGCAGCTTTTGAGCAAACTAGAGCTTGGTCCACGGGGTCTTTGTCGGCTGAAACTTTGATTCTTCGGACGACGTGTTATAGAATTATCACCAATATATATTGAAGAAGAAAATCAATGAAAAATGGGTTCCCCATAAACTGAGTGCTGACCAAATGAAAATGCGTGCGGAGTGTTCGACATCTAATTTGAATACTTATACGCAACAAACCAGTCGCTTAGAGCACACCGTGTCGATAGACGAGACATGGGTTAGCCTGCATAGGCCCCCTGAGAAGGACCAAGCAAAACAGTGGCTCCGACAAGGTGAAGTGGCGGCGTCTGTGGCAGTGCCAGATAGATTCGGACGAAAGGTGTTGATTATACTCGCTCTGGATATCAAGGGTGTTTGCTATTACGAAATATTAGCGGCAAACGAAAAACTCAATGCTCCCCGATATCTCGACTTTTTGAAGACATTGATGAACAAATGGCGTGGGGATCGACAGCACCGAGTGTGGTTACTCGACGACAATGCAAGACGTCACCGCACTGCTGCAATTAAGGCCTGGATGGAGGGGAACAATATTGAGCGATGGCATCAACCCCCATATTCTCCTGATTTAAGCCCATGTGATTATGGTTGTTTCCATGCATTAAAAAGGGCAATAGGTGGGTTTCCATATGCAACCGTCGAGTTACTCACAAAAGCAATAGATAACGAAATTATATATGGAAATGCAAATGGTAAATATTTGGCTATTTCAAAACTCCCAGATCGCTGGAATCGGTGTGTCAATAAAGCTGGAGAGTACCTCTAACTAATACCAAAAGATCTTTGTTCTAACTCATTTAGTTCAAAAGTTATTGGCATTTAAAGAGGCGACAGTTTGCTTGGGACTGCCTAATATATATATATATATATATAATATTATTATCATTGCGAGGGAATATTTATTATTCATATAATTTTGACACCAATTGTATCCAATGAACGTGTATTATGAATTAACGTGGTTACGAATGAACCACAATGTGTAACCCCCTCTCAAAGGAAGCTCTATCCATCGGTTCAATCTCGAAGCGTGTCTAGAGATTGCGTTGCCTCTTTGAATATCAATTAGCAATATTTTGCATTAAAAATTTTCCTTCACGGGGATCTCCTGTAACAACACAATACAAAATTATGATGTTTATTAACGAAAGTGTAGTTTTTTTTCTACAGTGCTTAACAAATTCTCGACATGTCACCACGTCAACAACAACAACAGCAACAACTCGAACTTGCGGCCTCGAGCTTTTTTACAGCAAGAGACCACTTAGCTCACCCCTCCAAGCCAAGGATAATCTCTCTTCCAATGAATGTATTATAGATTATAGAATCTCAGCTAACTTCCGTTCAAGCGTCTAACGGTGGATAACCTTGGGAACGATTTGATAAACATTTCCTTTTCTTTTCGAGCTTTTCTAAGTCCTTTTTTTCTTTTTTTTCTTTCCTGCGCATTTGTTTAACGTCGCTACGTCTACTTCTCCAAGGGTGGTCCCCTTAACAACGACGTCAACGGGAGAGGTTGTAGTTTCTGCACAGTGGAGGGAAAACTTGCACTCACGCATAGGAATTATAAGTGTCTACTTCGTTTGAATTATTCGCCAGCAAACTTCTGATCACCCTGAATATTTTTAAAGATTATGCAAATGTTCAGCTTCTTCTATACGCTTCAGTGACATCGCACCATATATATATATTAGACTCTTGCATTTGAAAATAGTTGTACAAGTTCATCCATGCACAGATGTGTGAATACAACCCGTGTTGTTCTTCCATATTGACTGACAGCCTATCGTGCTTTCGAACTAGTATACTAATTAATTATAGATATATTGTAAGCATGATAAATGCGATCCCTATGTGTGACCGATACTGCGCATTAGCTATACCTCCATGTATTAGTGAATAATAAATAACTTGTTCATCTATTATAGTATATCCGTACACATAATGCACCATCATGAAATTCACCAGGAAACATATGTGTTCTTTTTCCATTCACATGACACCTTTCATCGCATACAGGAGAGCTGTTTGAGAGAGGCGCCAAGTCACCAATGACAAGGTCATGGTCGAACGACGGCTGACGAAGTGGGATCATTTTAATTGCAGTTCCTTTAATAAATTGAAATAGTTCATTTTTCGGACTGACTTAAACATGAAACTCAATCGACGATATGTATTCCGTATAGAGGTTCCACACAGGTCAACAGAAACTTCTTTGCAATCATCAAACGTTCGACAGATATTTGGTGACGAAGTGGATTCGTGTGCGCCTTGCAATCGGAGGAGAGACACGTAGGTGCACGCAGGGGTTCAACCCCCACCGTTGCACATTTGCATCTAAAAGGGGTTGTCCGTCTTATGAAGTCTCATGCCGAAATGCAGTTGTACCGTGGACATTGTTAATTGTTGGCTGTGAGTCAGCCCTGAAGATTTATTATTAGACATTCGAAGAAAGGTTATGATCCAGGAGGTTATGATCATATAAGGATCGTCCATTAAGAATATATAGAGGAGGATGCTCTTGGATGTATTTCGCCTTCAGCGGGTGGTACAATTGTTCGTCCACTTTTCAAACTGAATAAAAACAAATCAGTAAATTACATGGCTAGTAAATTATTTAAAATCTTTATACATGTAGCTTTATATTAATTCAGAGCTTCTTCACAATGTGTGTGTATGTCTTTTTGGGTGAATTTCTTTTATGAGCCCCATACCTTGCCATACCTTGGGACATTTCTCTATCCGAAGAATTGTTGTAAGACGGGAGATGTTGTCATGTATTGTTTTACATGGATATACCAGCTATTAGATGATGATTTTCTTATCCTGGAACGTACGGAGGAACAATTACGATATTTTAAAATGGGGTTTCGTTGCCTGTACAGACAAACCATGTTGCGTATTTGGTTGAACCCGGCTTACGTTGCTACCCCCTATGAATATAGATTGCCTTCAATCAATTGGTTATCTTGTGTCTCAGTCAGTCAGCAGGCGTCGTCATGGGCGTCGCGAAACAATTTTCGCACGATTTCTGGTCAACTTCGCAGGCACTTTACTGAATCCCAATGACCAATGTTGTCGGAACCAACGCCCGGGTGGATTGTCCAGATTGCCCAGACAGTCATCGAGTCACGACGTCCGCCGCACAGAAGACCTACACAGGGCGTTGTGTAATAATAACATTCTCCTATTCAATACAATACCTTTTTCTACTCGCGTACTCAAGAGGCGAGATGCACCCTATTGAAATGCATAGGAAATGCCGATTTCGCCACGATACTGTCGTTGTCGTTGGCTGAGTGCTTACCGGCTGCTACCCGCCTGCAGATATCTTACTCGGCACGAACTATGTGTCAGTCAGCACTTCAGCCGCGCGAAACGGCGACCAGCTCATGGCTACGGTAGATGGGCCACATTGGCTGGCTCGATTTTAGCGGATGTCTTTCTGGACGCGGCCTTTTTCGGGAGTGGCAAATGGGGCTCGCCCTTTTCAACGCTGCCACTATAAAGCGTTGCCCCGGCGTCCATCGGAGACATAGCTCAGCTAGATACACAATCGACATGTTCGCCAAGGTACGCTTTACGGGGGAACGACCAGCTGCTATGATTATGCAGTGCTTGCGTCTCGTGGTGGCTTTGTCTTACCTCGAGAACGGCTGTCCTCGTAGAGATTCACTCGGAGAAAGAGAGAGAGATTAGAAGTTGGAGCACACAGATATGATAGGCATTGCTGAGTCTAGTTCATTAGTGCGGTGAGAACAACAGTAACCCTATGGATATCCTTGACACGGTGTACGAAGTCAGCGACATCTGTGGATTGCACATAGAAACGTTTAATTTTCGTTGCCTTTGTTTAATCCATTGTTATTGCAGATCGTTGTTGCCTCCGCGGCTGTTGCCGCTGCCCACGCCGGAGCGATCGCTGCTCCTGCTTACGGCCTTGCCGCCCCTGCTCTGGCTCATGGATACGCCGCCCCTGCTCTGGCCCATGGATACGCCGCCCCTGCCTTGGCCCATGGATACGCCGCCCCTGCCTTGGCCCATGGATACGCCGCTCCTGCTCTGGCCCATGTCGCTCATGCCGCCCCTCTGGCCTATGCTGCCGCCGCCCCCGTAGCTAAGATCGCCGCTGCCCCCGTTGTCGCCAAGGCCGCCATCGCCTACGCTCCCCAGCCGTACCAGTTCGGCTACGAGTCGGTCGATGAGTACGGAACCAAGCAGGCCCGCCACGAGGTGTCCGACGCCTACAACAACAAGAAGGGATCCTACTCGTTCACTGATGCTCGTGGTATCTCGCGTCGCGTCGACTACGTTGCCGATGCCGCTGGATTCCGCGCCACAGTCCACACGAACGAGCCTGGAACTGCTCCGTCCGCCCCGGCTGCCGCCCTCTACAACGCCGCCCCTCTCGCTGTCAAGGCCGTTCATGCCGCCCCTCTTGCCGTCAAGGCTGTCGCCGCCGCCCCCGTGGCCGCCTACGCCCACGCCCCCGTTGCCGCCTACGCCAAGGCACCCATTGCCGCCTACGGCTATGGAGCTCACTATTAGACCGATCATTTACATTTAGCTCTATCTCAATTTCCTAGATCATCTCCGCTCAGTCCACTCCACTTTGCCTCATTTCCTCTGTGATACCTTCTCACTTTCATTCTCATCTATATTTATTTCCCTTTCAACGTTAGAAAGGCATTATCACTTCATGGAAACGCGCGGCCATTTGTTACTGTTCAATTTGCGCTTGCTGCATCGATCATGCTCGCAGAACTCGTGCTAAATCGTTGCTAATTCGAACGTAATTAGCGGAGCTCATCACGGCGGTTGAAAGGAGGCAGAAGGCCACTGGCCTCATACGAAACATTTGATAACAGGACAACATCTCTCCTGTAATTAGAGGTGACGTGGACGAACGTGCCAAATGACGTCGATGTACCAAAATGTCGACTGGAAGCTATTGCGGCCCGAAGGGGACTGATCGTATGTAGCCTCCAGGCGAATGTTAAGGGTTACGTAGACTTGTAGGGGGAATTCGCCACAATCGATGAATGCGGCTCCTACCTTATGCGTGGCTGAATTTGCTGTGTAATCAGGATCTAAAGCTCACAGCACGCAGTGACGCAGTTTCTGTTAAACAGTTAGTGAGATTCGGCCGTGAAAGTTCAAGTGAATAAATTTCGTTCAAACATAGTCAAGTGTGTGACTTATTTCGTGTGGAGTAGATGCATGCTGGTACGCCTAATAAAGGGGAACCATTCATTCAATATAGATAGATTTCGGTTGGGAGACAAAAAGATCCAATTCCGAATTCCGGTTAAGGTTGTATTGATTTACTAAAGGAACTGCAATGTTTTTACAATGCTTAAGAAGTCCTCTTAATATGTTCGAGGTGCCATAGTTCCTACTTCGTCGCCTGTATAGTGCACGAGCAAGATGATCTCTTGACATTTGTGAAAACAACAGTCACGACTAACTATATACAGATTCTAGGCTCCTCGTTCTATGAGGAGAGTTTTACGAGAAACGCCCGTCAAACGTAAATTGTCAAACGTAAAAAAAGTCACAGATTCCCTCAAAATTGTATTGCAGAGTCTAGTTCAAATCAAGGATCGATCAACAGAACGATCGAACTAATTCTAATAATGTTGTTATTAGACCTAGTAGACCTCGAAGGGGACGTCGACTCGAAAGTGGCTCTGAGCCCATTTATGGGCATTGATTGTTAAGAAATATTTGTTCGCAAATACAACTATAGTATATGAGGTTACTTCATAGGTTGGAACATATTTAATTCTACTTATAAGTTATATGCCGATAATGATGTCTGTGAGAATAGGAGCTATCCATATTCTGGTCTGCTACGTAGGTAGAGTTATGGCCCAACTTGAATTATCTGGCGTACCTTGCTCCGATGACGCTGTGTTATTGAGGTATATGATAAAGAGATTCCAGCAATTTTTTTTCTCCAAAACCAAATCGAAGGGTTGAATCTTGAGTTAAATGTTCTATTTTACCACACTTATCCTGGTTATCCAGATTGATCGACACTTATCAGGCTGCAGTTTCTTTAATAAACCAGCAAGCCAATAACTTTTACTACAAACTTCCAGGGCACAACTCAGTGAGAACATAGCGGCTCCGCAGACATTTCATTACGGAAACTGCGAATCGATTGTCTCAACAGTTCGAGTTTGTTAAGTTCGCCCGCGGTCGTCGAGTGCCGAATTGGCCCTGTGCATACATATTGACATTTATATATTTTTACCCACTAACTAAATTAATCATAACTACTGGATCAGTATAACATGTAAGCGGTCTGTGGTGAGATCAGTTATCCTTCATAGAGTCTCTGTGCTTTTATCTGATACTTGTTCTCCTTAAATATTATATGTAAAGGTAAAGGTTTATTGGTTTATCGAAGGAGCTGCAATTTTACAATGCTTAAGCTCTCTTTGTGGTAGCGTTCTCTTCAGCCTGTCCGATGCTGGCCTCCGAGGAATTTTAGCCTGCGACCGCGAGTTGAACGCTTCCTTCAGAGATGATTCGTATTTCTACATATCACACTGTCATGACAACAGACATCAACACTGAAAGGTCATTATACAAATTGCGACTCATTTAAGACAATTTTCTCTGAGTACGATCGGGATTGTAGTGTCATCGTTTCAGTCTGTGCTTCAGCAAAGATCTCCTGGCAGAGTTTGCTCGACATAACCACAAAAGTATCAGACGAGCATAAATAAACGGATCACTACGGGTGGCTCGGCAGTCTCTCTCTGATTGTCGTCAAAAGCCGAACATCGGAGGAGGTTCGAGGTGTCCCGCGATATGGTGACATATCGGGAGAAGCACTTCTTAAGCAGTATAAACAATACTGCAGTTCCGTTAATAAACCAAACATTTTGTATTGTATTATTGTATAGAGCCGTTTTGTGACGCACACACTCTTTCCAGCAGTGTCATTAGGCCAGCCAACTCTCGCTACCGGTGACAAATTCTCGACTTATGACGACGACAGCTGCAGGATGCGATGTCAAACACGTTGAGGAAGCGAGCAAACAAGATCGTCGATTAATGGCTGACGACCGTATCTTCTTAAAGAATGGCCGAATACGTTTCCTGATAGTTTTTCGATATGTTTCAATCTGACGGAACCTGTGGAAAACATGGGGTTGCCTGGTCTTATAGAGAGGGCCGGACGTGATTATCTCCGCGCTGGTGAGTTGTGTGGGTGAGACAAGTTGAGCTGCCTGACAAGTCCTGTGAGAGATGCTGCCATCTATTAGTACCTAGTGTAACGGACAACAGATGCGGGTGCGTGTGGTCTCTATTCCAGCTTTGAAACAAAAACGCGAGCTCACATCTTGTCGCACAGTTGCTCGCATATGTGGAATCAATCTGCTGCTTCTATTGGACATGTCCACTCGAAACACGACGGCTTGGATACGCCACAAGGTGCCCTTCGCAGAAAACTGGCGACAATGGATGGCTGCTGCACCGCGCCCACCAATAAATTTATGGTACATCTACTGTTCGATCTACATATATATATATATATATATAGGTGATCGATATTGTTTTAGTTCCAGGTATTCATCGCAACTGCATTGTTGCTCGCTCGATGCAGCCAGCACCCCAGAACAATTCAACAACCGCCGTATCATCTACTGGGATAATCATTTACAGCCCGCAGCATTGGAATAGTCCAGCCATCGTTCGTAGTCTACCCATAACAATATCTATTTAGTTACTGAGTAGCGTTTTGGCATTTTGTTTCAACCCGTCGATCGTGGGCAGGATGACACACTAGCTGGCAACGGAATTGCAATTGTGCAGTGTAATCCGTACGCTCTGTTTTACGTAACAACTGCTTGCGTCTAATGGAAGATACACCCTATTGTCATTGACTGAGAAGGCAGCCAACGAAGAGCATTGCGTTGCACTGCACAGCGACAGGATCTGTTCACAGTGTAGCCGAATACTGACACATATCGATACTGAAGTGATACAGCTATTGGCGGTGGTGCCCCGAGGCTTTCGGCTCGCTTTTCGGCTGTTCTCGCACAGAGAAATTTATAGATGATTTGGCTTTCTGGATTTCGCCTTTGGGAGCGGCCGGGCTTTTTGAGTCTCGCCCGTGTCAGTGCAGTTGGTATAAAGACGCCGCCAATTTGCAAAGTGATCGTACTTCGAAAGCACAACAGAACAACATGCTCGCCAAGGTACGCTTCGGCTCTCGCTATCGAGGACCTGTCGTGTGGAGCACAACGTAGTGACTTTAATGAACCGGAGAGATCAGCAAGTGCAAAAAACTAGATCAGCGACTCTGGATACAATTGACAAACTTGCTCGAAGAGAGCCAATCAACAAGTACGGATAATGATACAAATTAAGAATGATAAATATTGTGCTTCGTATCTTCTCTATTGCCTATTCCTATTACAGATCGTTGTTGCCTCCGCGGCTGTTGCCGCTGCCCACGCCGGAGCGATCGCTGCTCCTGCTTACGGCCTTGCCGCCCCTGCCTTGGCCCATGGATACGCCGCCCCTGCTCTGGCCCATGGATACGCCGCCCCTGCTCTGGCCCATGGATACGCCGCTCCTGCCTTGGCCCATGGATACGCCGCCCCTGCTCTGGCCCATGTTGCTCATGCCGCCCCTCTGGCCTATGCTGCCGCCGCCCCCGTAGCTAAGATCGCCGCTGCCCCCGTTGTCGCCAAGGCCGCCATCGCCTACGCTCCCCAGCCGTACCAGTTCGGCTACGAGTCGGTCGATGAGTACGGAACCAAGCAGGCCCGCCACGAGGTGTCCGACGCCTACAACAACAAGAAGGGATCCTACTCGTTCACTGATGCTCGTGGTATCTCGCGTCGCGTCGACTACGTTGCCGATGCCGCTGGATTCCGCGCCACCGTCCACACGAACGAACCCGGAACTGCTCCGTCCGCCCCGGCTGCCGCCCTCTACAACGCCGCCCCTCTCGCTGTCAAGGCCGTTCATGCCGCCCCTCTTGCCGTCAAGGCTGTCGCCGCCGCCCCCGTGGCCGCCTACGCCCACGCCCCCGTTGCCGCCTACGCCAAGGCACCCATTGCCGCCTACGGCTATGGAGCTCACTATTAGACCGATCATTTACATTTAGCTCTATCTCAATTTCCTAGATCATCTCCGCTCAGTCCACTCCACTTTGCCTCATTTCCTCTGTGATAATCCCTCCTGCGTTCTCATCTATGTTACAGATTATTTATTTTCATTGTTAAATAAATTGTGGTTACAAATGTAATTGTTGTCGTCAATCATTACGATGTTTAATAACGCATGGTATGAAATTGTACTTAAAATATTCTCAAAGCTACCGGACACTATGACTGAATGACACCTTAAACGATATTCGACTGTAAAATTGCGCTTCTCCGGCAAACTCTGCATTTTGTTATCATGTTGTGTGTATCCAAGATAGTTTTGCATCAGTTCGTTCTTTAAGGTGTTCCACAGTGTTATAGAATGGCCTTCTGTCCACCCAGAAATGGCAGACCCCATCAATATCTCTCTGCCTATAGAGCTACTCCTACTGTTAGCGGAGTAGAGATATGGACCTGACCATGAATGCTTCTCAGAAGCTTGAACCTTGTTACGGCCGGAACTTTGGAACACACTGCCTCATGCGCCGCTGTAGATGTACTGCGCGACGCGCTGTGAAGGTCTACCACGGCCAGTTGATTAGTTCTCTGAGCTTCAAGGCCATTACATTCGTTTCGATGAAATGGGCACAGGCCCGAAGCGATGGCTTTTCCGCCGAATTTTCATATCGGCCATTCTGCCAGTGGATGGACAGCTTGGCGGGTCAAGCCTTAGCGGCGACGCCGACTGTCTACAAGAACTGGATCCGTGGCCTCGTGTAGCCAGATGAGCGATCCTGCCTGTGGCTGATGTCTGCACGGAGCTACCTTGGATCGAGCGGCTACTGTTGTACGTGAAATTGTCACGACGTCTAACAAGGTCGGACGTGATCGTTCTATCTGACTTCCTGCACTTCGTTAACTGTGCGGAGCAAGGATCCCAACAAATTCATGGCGAGGCTTCACTACTCCCTTCTACGGAGTATGTTTTGATTGAATGCTCGCCGTGACCACCCCGTCAGGGCGACAGGACACTCGGGTATTCAATTGAGAGAAGGGGGGTCAGCGGACAAGATTGCTTTTTCGCCATTAACGATTTACTGGATACAGGACTGCCTGTGGCTTACCGCGTGCATCTTGCTTACTGCATTGAGTATGCTTGCTAAACTGCATTGTGAAATTTTTTATGTTTATGTAGCATCTCTGTGTGCATGTCTACGTTTATAAAGTAGATACATGTTAATACATACAAAATACAAATACACATTTATTAACCAAAATAGGGGTGGTACAGAGATTATTAAGGAAATTACATAAATTTGTAGAAGCAAAGTGGATTTTTACAATTTTGGTAATTGCAGATGTCCACTTCCTGAGTCTCGTATGAGACGTGCGACTCTCCAGGAGAACAAATTATTTAGCTTTTCGGCTTATTTAGCTTATATTCTTACTTATGCACTCATCACTGTCCATATAAGCTATTTATTTCCATTTCACTTTTGAATAAACAATTGACACAATTTAGTTTTACTAATCACTTTTGTTTTTTCTTCGGATGGGCATTCATTACCTAGTGACACTAAGCGCATTGTAGTATATTAAAAGTTGGTAAAATTATACCATTACCTTGTAATAAAATGATCCATTGCGTACATTAACACATATATGCATGAACACTCATGCACGCTCATATGTCAAGGTACTTTATGTGAGGTCTGTTATAATAGCTAACTAATTAAAGAAATAGTTACTTAATATTCACCTACAAAAGGATGGGATTATCAATGCTTGCACGCAACTTCTTATCGTCTTGAAGGTTTCGGCCTCAATGATGCCAATCACATCACGCCTATTCTCGATCTCCAAAAAGAACGCTCTCGCACATCTCCCCTCGAACCACATCTGCCCCCAGGAATTATCATCTCCGATAACATTCTATTATATCTTGGACGGCTAAGTCTCTAGCTATCGAAAGCCAGAGGCGGCGGGTTCGAGTTCCGTGACATATAAGAGACACGGGTGAGACATATAAAAGACATGCGTTACATATAAGAGAGCTTAAGCATTGTGAAATTGCAGCTCCTTTAATAAGCCAATAAAGGCTTCACCTTTCTCTGAACTAAAATTAAACTTTTTCGGGGCTAACTCTCAGCCAACATTTACCATTCTATCTTCCCCTATTCACATTACTTCTACCAACTGCTGTTATCTTATCTTCGCAATTATCCATGGATTCATCCAGAACGTTGGTAGGCTAAGCTAGTCTCATTTTTTTACAATATGAAAATTGTTTGTTATTATTCAAACATACAATAATTAGGAATTATTATTATTATTAAATCTAGTCTCTAAATTATCATATATTAATTTTCTATTCTTTCACTTATTCACCCCTACGGGAATAATGAAGTCACCATTTTTGCAAGTGACTCTTGTTTATGCCACTATCGAATTGTCTACAAAGAAATTCTCTGGTCCACGATGCCCCCACCAAACCCTTGACTCATGGGCATACTTACTAATACAACCAAACGTGCATTAGAAACATTACTACACACATTATTGAATAAGTCTCTTAATTATTTGCATAACCATATCATACTCAAAGCTGAGCATCTTCAATGTATCCGCCAATTTCATTCCTGGTCGTGGTACACAAAAAGTCTTTGTTATCAAAGATATAGTATTTTAGGATAACCTCATCTTGAGGCAGCTATTTTGAAATTTGTATGATGATATAAGATTTTATTAAATTTCGAACATTTAACTAGCGTTCGATTTTTCTTCAAATATCGATTATTTGACCTTGTTAACTGGGAAAACTAGCAGGTTAAACGTATAATATCAAGCGCGTCATATATTGCATCAGCATCCATGCGGTCAAAGCCCATTGTGTGACCTGTTTGCTATCATACGTGGTCGGCCATTAGTGGTCAACGGTGAGCAAATACGGGCACTTGACGCCACATTTAATGACCCCGAGCCACACATACTATCGCTTCAGTAGAAATGCATCTGAACTACCTGGAATTGTGGGTACTAACAAACATAAATAACCGTTTTTTTTTCATATTCTATAAGGAAGGTGATCCGACGTAAAAAGGGTGGTGAAAATAGTTCCTCTCAGCTAAGAAAAAGAGATATATTTGTCTTTTCTTTGTGGCAGAGTTGAAAGCCCTTTGAAGCCGACCTGAAGCAGGCAGCTCGGTCATTCATGGTCGTAATGTTGAAGTATACGGTGAGCTAAGTTTGTATTGAAAAACCTTAAAAATGACCAAATGTAAAGTCAAAAACGTTACTCGTAGTTCGCCGAACCTCACCAACGTCAAATTTGATTAGCAATCACTTCGACGTTGGCAGATAAATTTTTTTTAAAGATATAAACTGATGTAACCAGATTGCGGCAGTTTTCCAGGGGGCTCCCTCCCGCTTGCGAGGCCCGGGAAAAGCGGGGTAGTTATACCATTTTTTCCTCGTAATTAAAAAAATTGAGCTCTTAACAACCAAATCGTAATGTGGAATGTGTACTTTCTTGTACGTAACCGTCTTGCGTATAAAGTTATGACCGCAGTGTTGTCTCCAAGGACTCATGTTATATGACATGCATAGATACGTATTTTATATACATTTATATATACATTTTACTTTTACCCATTTTTCTTTCCTTTTTAAAAAAAAACGAACTTAATCATATGTAAGCTTGCAAGTTTCCGTGAATAAACTTTGAATGAATACCTTGATTTAAAATATATACTTAGGCTCTTAGTTAAATTTACTATACCTACTATGGTATAATATATATATATACATATTATACCACTGCCTTAGTTACATATATACACTGAGACAATCATTATAGAAGTGATGGACACATTCTACATTTGCGAGCGTTCACTGTCACACTTTCTTCATTTGCCAAAACAGGACCCAGCTATGTGTCCTATTGAATGTACTACAGTATGATGATAAACACGCCCACCCGCTCAAATTCAGTTGCTTATAGTTATTACTATCATTATTGTTGTTATTATTATGTCGGTCTGTAACCCTGCGATCGCTGACGATCTGAATTCGACGGTTGAGCTGAAAGGCAGAGGCGGACTAACAGACTGATTGACTTATGATTACAAAATTGCATCAGCATTATGGTTGCACCGTTCACGTACCAGTTTGTGTTGACCTCTCCCAATTTGTTGCCGGAGCCAGACAATGATGTCTTTCATGAAGCTTAGGTCCTTACCAGACGAATTGGTTTAATAAATTCGGCTCCCTTTCTACGTCGATGTTTGCCTAGGAGAGCATGTTCAAAATGATACGTACCGTTATGATATCTACGATATTCTGACGGCTTTGGCAGCCCAGGACGTGTACACTTTCCCGCTAGAACTTTGCGACTATAAAGTCAGCGGTCTTTCAAAGCAGTTTATCGTTGTTTCTCGACTCCAGCCCAACATGTTCACCAAGGTACAACATGTGGAAATACATCGTATAGTGGAGATTGCACCATTTTTTTCTCGTGATTGATACAACGGATCCTCAACAACCTTAGCTTCGTGCAGTGATCGTGCTTCAACCTCGGACTAAATAGACCTACATTGTTACAATGGCTAATTGTCGCCCGCCATCCCATTGGATAAAGTTCTTATTACAGCATTGTACACCTTTGATATACCTTCGTAGTCTAACAAGTGTTGTACAACGTTAGTATCCATATTCCACAGCATAAAATTAGTCTTGCGTCTCCTATTGCAGATCGTCGTCGTATCTGTGGCCGTTGCTGCCGTTCGTGCCGGAGCTATCGCAGCCCCCGCATACGGTGTCAGCGGTTACGGGCTCGCTGCTCCCGCGCTGACCGCCCCTGCGTACGGCTATGCTGCCGCCGCCGCCCCCGTTGTAGCGAAGGCTGCCATCGCCTACCCTCCCCAACCGTACCAGTTCGGTTACGAGTCGGTCGATGAGTACGGCACCAAGCAGTCCCGCAACGAGGTGTCCGACGCCTACAACAACAAGAAGGGATCCTACTCGTTCACTGATGCCCGCGGTGTCGCCCGCCGTGTCGACTACGTAGCTGACGCTGCTGGATTCCGCGCCACGATCAAGACGAACGAGCCCGGAACTGCTCCGTCGGCCCCAGCTGCCGCCCTCTACAACGCCGCCCCTCTCGCCGTGAAGGCTCTCGCCCCCGTTGCCGTAGGGGCTTTGGCCGCTGCCCCTGTCGCCGCCTACGCTAAGGCTCCTCTGGCCGCGTACGGTTATGGAGCGTACTAATTTCTACTAGTCGCTACGTCTCCAGAAAGTCATATATATAGACTCAGGACGATTTCCTCTGTGATTAAGTATGTTCGCCTTGGCTCTCATTCTGTCCCTACTCATTGATCATCTTCATCTCTTGATCGTGTCCTCGAATCTCTGGAGGATCTCCTTTCATATTAGTGAAAATAAACTATAATAATTATCGAGTGGAACGTAAATGCTGCCTTCAATATCGGTGAGAGATTTACCTCTTGATCATTCCTTGTAGAATGAGTTCATTCAAATGAGTTCAATTTGTCATGATCGCAAGGCAAACGCGATTGTATATGACATTCGGAATGGTTAATTGATACAGAGCTATTATGCAAGCAATCAATAATATAGTACTCGGGATAGGATCAATGTATAATAGTAGTATAATGGTAATAGTTTATTAAAATACTTATATAGGAGACATACACTTATTTCGTACGACTATGTGTTGTACATTCGATACGATAATTAGAAACGCAGTTGAGGACATCCAAGAGGTTGGGGACATCCACCTTTGCTTATTCTCTTCCTTACTCGTACCTTGCAAGAATCCGAACAAGCAATACCTACCACTCAACAAGCTGCTGCGCTCGAACTTCAGTTTCTCTACTGTTGCCGTACACCCATACACTGTAAATGTATCTTACACAAATGTCTATTGGGTAAGAATAATAAGTAAGGCAATAGGGAAGCGGAGTTTAGATGACTGATATGTATTCGTTGAAACCTTTCAGCGACGTACAGAATCTCTCGTTCGGTATGGCCATCGCGCCACACACCCATGTCACAATACGGTACAGTGTGTGAAACTTTGCAAAATGGCAGGAACTAATGAATTTTCGTGAGGGCATTAATTGCCAATTTCCAATACTGGCCACCGTAGTGACAGCATTCTAGGCGCGATCAGCTAACGACCCGTTCATTTGGGTGGGGGCTCAGAAAATTGAAATTTGGCTATAAAGCATTTATAGGCAGGGGGACATATTGAATGAAGTATGCTCTGTTGTTGATTTTCGTTCGGATCCTACGATTCGTAGCCGATATGATTTGCACCTGGACCGCAAATCACTGGCGGTTCAAGAGAGTCGGGGTAGGGTAGGGGGGCTTTATTGATTTATTAAAGGAACTGCATAGAATGCTTAAGTTCTCTTATATGTCATGCAACGGGATTCAAACCTGCGGCCTCTGGCTTTTTACAGCCAGAGACTCAACCGTCCAAGCCACCACCGCGCTGACGTAGAGTTGAGAGAACTTGGTTCAGAAGCCTAAAGGGAGTCTGTTATTGTTCACCGCTTACCCGTTAATGTCAGTGGTGTACAAAATGAGTTGTGCGTTCAGTTTCGCCGTGGATACATTTCGCTGAGATCGATTAAATCGTTAGTCGATATAGGCTACACTAGAAGTTTCAACTTCGTCCCCATAGAGAACTTGGCGTGCTAGAGTATTAAAGCGATGTGCCGGAGATACGGTAAATATAATCTATACCTATTGACCATTGCTGATTGTGGACCTCAAGTTATTGCTTCAATAGTGACCCAGATGATATGTGTGTCTCTGTGTGATTGCTCCGCTTAAAGCAAGTGCTTAACATGACTTTAAAGAGCAGATGTTGACGGGAACAGGCATCAGTTACTTGGTGGTCGCTTAGTGGTCGAACACATCATAATGCACTTCAATGGCAATGTACTCTTTTGTTGAGCTCTAGAATGTTCAACTGAGTCTGCCATATTCAAATGGTCCGTAAGTGATTTGAGATAAGCGCAAGATTTAGCTTTCAATTCAATTCAATTGCGATTGACTAACGGAATTCCAGTTGTACAGCGCGTAAGTTCTCGTTGGGAAATATTGCAATGCTGGCTTTCGACAGACACCATTCAAGTTCATTAACAGCAGTTAGATATCTACAAGATATATATATATATATATATATATATATATATATATATATATGTTTATATGTGACAGTATACAATTATATAATCAGTCACCGGGTTAACATAACAGTTAAAGGGCAACGTACTGATTCTGTACAAAAAAAAACATTCACTTGTAATGTTATGTACCGCCTAACTCACAAGTATATCCGTAAATTTTGGCGACCGTGTCTGCTCACCACCACTCGAAAGCCATCCGACTTCGTGCTCAAACAAGGTAGTAATCAACTTGATTTTTTGTTTTTCGAGCTGACCCTCAGCTGTTCCCCTTTTATGTGACAGGCCTCAGCTCTTAATCAACCTGATTTAACCACAGGCAAGGTTAAACTGTTTCGCTTAAGTGAGAGCCTGAATCTCGACATAGAGGCGTCAGCCATATTCGTAAGCTGACTAGGATCTATCACGGCTGCTATTACTGAGTATTGCGCGTCTACAAACGAACAGGAAAAACGCAATATTTGTTTAATTAATTTATAAATAATGATACGTAATATAACTAACGAGACATCGATGCTTACAGAGTTATGTATCTACTAGGCTATGTATTATGCTAATTATTTACCTGAGGCTGGCCGACCCACGACGATTTATGCAGCTCGCATTCGACATTCAACTCGATATTCACACGGCATTGTAGGTTGTTCATTGTGAGTATATTAAAACATTCACACAATTGTACCCACAGAGGATAAAGTATTCCCTAAAGACGCTTCACGGCGTACTACGTAAATTCAGTTATGACGAAATGAGATAAGCACTCTTATCGTCCAATAAGACTGTTATTTCATTATATTATTCTGTATATTCTGGGGATAATCATTTGTCTTCCACGACCCGGTGTCCTGTATCCTTGACGGCGGCAGCATATCTACACCGGGGTCTTTGCAAGATGTGGACAGTTTTCTGTGTTGAACTTGAGTATAATTGCTGTTCATTCTGTATTAGAATGCCCACACAGTGGATCAATTTGGGTAGATGGCATATTCACCGCTCCAGTGTCACTTGTACCATGTGGCCAGTCAGTGTTCAAGATCAGGGCCGATTGGGCAAGATATCACTTATCGATAAAGACGTTTTTTGAAGCATATTTTTAGTCCGGGATATCGCGCCAACGCTATTCACGTACGTCCCATGCGTGTTTTAATCGCTACCGAACAGAGTAGTGCTTCTAGCTAATGCAAAAATGGCTATAACGTTGACTTCAGCGTAACACGCGAGTTCTTATAATACTTGAGGCAGTTTCTATGACGCCAGAGGTCGTCGCTATTCACCGCTTTAAGCTCTATTTATACCGTTGTCAAATCGCGTAGTGTTTTGTTCGACGGTGTGAGTTCTCACAGTGAAACGGGATCTTCGGAAGAGTCGAACTGAAAAATAAAGCTAAAATAAAGCTTAGTCTCTTTTATTTGCTGCGTTTTCGAATCCCAAACTTCGAGCACAATCTTAAACAGCAAGGTTCACTCGGTACTCGGGGATCGGCATGCGATCAATTGGATATGTTAGCAATTAGTAAAGTTCAGCTCGTAACTGCCCTGATACGATTTGCACAAAATATTTACTCAGATAGCAGATCTTCATGAGTATTCCAATGAACATAATTTCATGTTACAATTTTAAAAGTGGGCGAAAAATTGTACCGCCAGCTGAACGTAAACTACATCTGAGAGTAGGCCTCTCCTCTATGTCAAGCATTAATGGAATATTTAAAACACGGAGGTTCTCACCCAGGTGGAAAAAAAACAATTTCAATATGTTAACATGTCGCTGTTTAGAGAATAATGTAATCACTGACCCGTTCGTCGCGAAACTCATTAGGCTGGTTGGCGAATTTAGGGTCAATTACGTGCGACGCTGTTTAAAATGACCGAGTACTGGAAATAATTTTCTTGCAATATTTTTAATAGCAAAAAATTATTGACATTTCTGACATTTGTCATAAATCATAGTCCGTCCAGGGCTAATCTGTACTTGAAACTATTCATGTCGACGTGTGAATATACAATTCCATGTATATGAGAAGCATGTACAATGAAATTCGCAAATGAATATATAGTCTATATATAAATGTATATAACGATGAAATGGATGAGTTTGTTCCTTTGTCCAGGATATATATATATATATATATACATAGATTTGGACGCGTTATACATGAAAGCATTGCACCGTTCTGCTGTTGCGGCTGTCGCGAACTGTTTACGCCGCTCATTGTACCGACGGCAAATCCACTTTCACGTTGATGAGGTGTATCCGTTGGCTGCACACTTGCGGGTGTCGGCAAATTTTTCTGGTCGTTTTGGGAGTGGCGCCCTGGGCCTCGCCTTTTTCAATGGAGCTATAAAGACTGCGCGGACGTCGGTTGAAAACGTAGTTCACCAACACACACCGAAATCATACAACATGCTCGCCAAGGTACGCATGTGCTCGGTTGTAGACGAGGACGTCATTGTGCGTTGGCCTCGATCGCGTTCAGCTGATTTGGAGATTCTCGACTGATCGTCCCCAATACATAGTTAATTAGCCGCTTGACAGATTTATAATAGCTCAGAATTGGATGATTGCGGGGACAAACGCATAAACGTTGGATACAGGGCCTATGTGTAATTGTGAATTCGTGTGATCTTATGGCATGATCGTAAATAGGATGAGCATGACCATATCTTTGTTTAATCCGTTGTTATTGCAGATCGTCGTCGCCTCTGCGGCTGTTGCCGCTGCCCACGCCGGAGCGATCGCTGCTCCTGCTTACGGCCTTGCCGCCCCTGCTCTGGCTCATGGATACGCTGCCCCTGCCTTGGCCCATGGATACGCCGCCCCTGCCTTGTCCCATGGATACGCCGCCCCTGCTCTGGCCCATGGATACGCCGCCCCTGCTCTGGCCCATGTTGCTCATGCCGCCCCTCTGGCCTATGCTGCCGCCGCCCCCGTAGCTAAGATCGCCGCTGCCCCCGTTGTCGCCAAGGCCGCCATCGCCTACGCTCCCCAGCCGTACCAGTTCGGCTACGAGTCGGTCGATGAGTACGGAACCAAGCAGGCCCGCCACGAGGTGTCCGACGCCTACAACAACAAGAAGGGATCCTACTCGTTCACTGACGCTCGTGGTATCTCGCGTCGCGTCGACTACGTAGCCGATGCCGCTGGATTCCGCGCCACCGTACACACGAACGAGCCCGGAACTGCTCCGTCCGCCCCGGCTGCCGCCCTCTACAACGCCGCCCCTCTCGCTGTCAAGGCCGTTCATGCCGCCCCTCTTGCCGTCAAGGCTGTCGCCGCCGCCCCCGTGGCCGCCTACGCCCACGCCCCCGTTGCCGCCTACGCCAAGGCACCCATTGCCGCCTACGGCTATGGAGCTCACTATTAGATAGACTACCTGCAAGCCTATATCTCTAGAATCCTATCTAGAACTCTACAGTCATTCTGTGATATCTTTTTCTCCGACTTCTTAGACCTGTTAAGAGGAACTTATTTATTTTCGTTTCAAGTTGAAATAAATTATTGTTGATGAGAGTTGTTATAATCTTATGAATTGTCTATTATCTTGTTCGAGTTAGACATCATTCCTTCAAATATCTAGAATGTCCAGGCATACCGTCCTTGATAACACCCCTCTGCCTTCGTGTTGACCTGTTGGAACAAACAACAAGGGAATCGCAAGGAGTTGTGCTAACGCAGTGAATTCATACTGCAGTATTTACTCGGCGAACACATCGTGATTCCTGCCATCAACCAGATCAATATCGGTACTCGACAACAGCAAACTAATAGCCTTATCTTGGTGGACGCACATGGGTTCGCGTCTCTCCGGACCTTCATACCTCATAACTATTGCAGGTTGTTTTCAATGTAGGCGTTGAATCTAAATGTATCTGTTCTAACTACGATATACATATATCGTGTTATACGAGCGTACATTCTGATTCGGAACAATACAATTGTCTTCGTCCTTTATTCTTGCTTATTTCGACTTCACTATTCCTTAAGACAAAAAATCTAAGTCAAATCGATCGAGGCCTTCTCCTTTCTCTTCATTTGAAGATCGGGCGCCTCAGTACCTCAGCTGTTACCGCTAAGAAACCTCATATGCTGTACCACGGTGCAGTTCGACCCACAGCGAGGAGATTCTTCGTCTCGGGTCGCATCGAATCCAATACAAAAACCGTGATTGTCTGCTCTGTCGATTAATCTACAATACATAACAAGGTCACACAAAAACACCATTACCCAATTAGGGGACAAGCAGAAAATAAAACGAACTACCTATCATACGGTAGCGAGAAGGGAAGACCGTACGGATACATTGCTCAAGCTGACCAGGAACAAGTACGTCCCGAGAATACGAACGAATGTATCA
Organism: Stratiolaelaps scimitus; assembly: GCA_019614645.1. Lineage (NCBI taxonomy): Eukaryota > Metazoa > Arthropoda > Arachnida > Mesostigmata > Laelapidae > Stratiolaelaps > Stratiolaelaps scimitus. Next base: position 1,824,687 of record JABWDB010000048.1, read on the forward strand.
GACAAGGAGATCATCTCTCCCTCGCGAGAGAGAGAGCGAGAGAGAGACACAGTCAAATATGAAGTACATATACATAATTTGGTAGGGAGAGATATCTAAACTGTTTTTCGAGCTGACCCTCAGCTGTTCCCTTATCTGACAGGCCTCAGCTCTTAACCTTTTTAGGTATTACTATGAGGGAGAGATATCTGAGATCGATGGACAGTACTCGTGTATCCTCTCTCTTAGACGTCTTACCTTCGTTGACGCTCGATCAGCTCGACTACGCAATCCTGCATCCAGTTCACCATGTCGTCATGGCGATTCAGCTTTTGACTGAACGCCCGATGCTGTTCGACAAACAGCTTCCGTTGGGCCTCGTTTACGCACTGCGGCAACTTGGCGAAGGTCTCGAGCTGTTTTCGAAGTGTAATGGCTCTCTCCTCGTAAATCTCCGACCTCAGCATACAGGTCTTGATTTGGTAGTCGACCAACTGCAAGCGTATCCATGGGCATCGCTCTTTTTTCGGACAGACGTAATTTGACGGCGATGAGATGATCTCGTCGGTGGTGTCTGGCGACTCGACAAGGTACTCACCTCGTCGATGGCTCATTATTTAATTATGTATTTAATGTGTTAACGTCTGCTTCGACAAATATCTCTTAAACTTTAACTCTGTGGACCGTGAACGATGATCTGCGAAACGAGTGTGCAATCGGCTGTCGCGGACAAACTCTATGACCAGATACGAAATAAGATCCAATGTCTGATAAACAGCTGCTTCGTTTTCTTGTTAAAAGAGTATAGCTACTACAGAACGTCAGGGGTTACGACTCTCCCGTAGATTAAGCAAGCTTTCAGTACATAGCAGTTGATTATGAGGTGTACGTAACCACATCTAAGTGTCACAAATGCGAAATGTCCTCTTAAAACTATTCAAGAGTTCGCTTACGGAGTGAGAACCGTCGAACGTTTTTTTGTTGCAACAAATCATCCTTTTATTTATTTTTCTTCGACCTTCGCGTCATTCTCGTACCAACCAGTAAAGTAATAGTTGTCTACATAATGCATAGGAGCGTGCTTCCGTAATATTCAGTAAGATTCAGAGGCGTAACTTCTTGGTCAAGATGCACGATGCCCACAATAGTATGCGACAGTAAACACAGTAGTCGAACGTCCACAGTTTAACAAGTTTATTGAAGAACCTTGTAGACTGACAAGTGGCTCAAAATTATAGATTTTTTCATCACCTGTAGGTCTTCGCGATTTTGCGGTTTATTGTACGAAAACGTAGAATCGACGTCTTCAACGACAAACGTAAAATTACCGTTTGAACATGATCAATTAGCTGCGATCAATTAGTATCAGCTACGGCGTTTTACGTCCGGAGGTTATACGCGGAAGTTATTATATATTGAGGATAATACGGAGTACTATCCTCAATAATTCGGCCGCACTCTGCACATGAAATACAATCCTTGATGCTCGTCAGGTCACGTGATGGTATGGTGATTTATTATGTGCGAAGTACCCTTGTGCATAAGCTCAAATTTCGTATATTTTTTAACCGTGGAAATCAAAGCTTCTGTGGTTATTGCCGAAATGAAATACAAGCACGAATTCTATGTATACTGATATAATGAATTCAGCGCACGATGGTCGTCATCCATTTATTTATTGATTTGCGTAAATTCAACCACATACGTTAATCAAGCCGGCGTTTTTCAGCATTAACCATCTTCATGACTTAGGAAATAATTGTTACTTGAAAAAGAGTAATCAGGTATATTTATTGACTATTGCCACTAAATGTACATATGTACAATGACTCAATGTTGACGTGGTAGTCGTTGCCTTGATAGTTCAAAGCTACATATGTGATATAGTATTTCTTAAAATAGCGATGATGTTCTCCTCCGAATTATGGCGGAATTCGTCGAATAATATACAAAGCACTAATTATACAGCCGTGGCTTATTGTATATCACATACGTGTTGATGTTCAGGGATGTTTTTCTCTTATTTATTCAGTGACGTTTATTGACGGAACTGCAGCTTTATAATGCTTAAGTTCTCGTCAAAAATAGTAGTAAATTGTTTGGTCCAACATGGCACGAACACACTATGATCTCTGGTGTTTTTTTTAGGACAAAATACAATATAAATTTGCACGAAATATTTACAGCCACTTAGCATTAACATTGATTAAGAAGATGTCGCCTTAACTCAGATATGATATCCTCTGAGTTTGCGCCCCACCTCCTACACTGTAAACTCAAAAATGGCAAAACGCAGTAAAAATGTAAAACAAAAGTAAAGTTACAACCAACACCGCCGGCGCCGAGGCCGCATATACACATTGAAAAATGTACACAACAGAAGGAGGATAAAAGAGACATTAACTGTACATTCACCTAACATCTTTCACTCGCTGCTCAATTTCCCGCATGATAATAATACACAATTCAGCTCATTTTTCATTGCACCCCCTAGAGCTCCCTGGCAAATGTTTTCGATGAGAAAAGTGACCGCATCTCACGAGGGAGCGCGCTATCCACGTGACCGGCAGACAGAAGATAGCCTAGAGAATGGCGACTAGACCCTTCAGTGACGAAGGGCTTCGCAAATGCTATATACTCGGGTGAGAAGTATTCCTTCCCATGGGGATTGGTTGAAAAAGAGATGTCGTCCGCTATTTCCACCCTTTTTCGCTTCATTTTGTAGGCAACGAGGTCTGTCTCAACCGAACCGAATTCGTGCACAGGAAATAGTCCAAAACGATCGAAAATGTCAGCACCCGAATCACTGCGACGTCCGGACAAAACAGGACGAAGGGCATCATTGTGGATGATCTCCGCTCTGCGCAGTGCCCCCTTGTAGTCGCTGACCGTGGCGTCGCATGACCGGACCCCACGATAGCATAACACTTAAAGGTAAGTACAATTCATGTGGTCTTGCCATCTGAGAGAGCCCTCCCTGTTCAAGGCCACGCATTTAACCGACAGGAGACGGTGGGACTCGGACCCCCCGGGAGAAGGATCGTTTCAACCGATACGGATCGCTGCGGCCACCGGAGGCGGGTTACCCCTATTTTACTGGTATTTATGGCCGGGCCGACCCCATGGTTTATACAAATTTGAAAAATGTCTTACGCATTTTTTTTCATATTAATTAAAAGTTTTGCATTTTTGTTTTCGTATTAATGCCTAACCGATATATATATATACACACACTTACAAAACATGAGTACTTCCATAAAAAAAAAAGAGTAAAATGTTATAGTGTACACGACAATTTCACTCAGCTGTAGCAAATCGATAAAATCCAATGCTGCGTCCACAACACGCGAAGTTGATACAGCTCCATATGGGCCTTAAAAAGGCCGAGTCGATGGAAATATGTTACCGCATGTACGATAATGGGTTACACAAAGTGCGAATGGTCGATATGGAAGTCCTATTCTGTCGGTGTTTTCCAAAGAGCTAGGTCCCAAGAACAACAACCAATCTCATTCAGTTCAAAGAGCTTACAATCTATAAGAAACTCACTTTTGCCCGCCTGGAACGTTAACAGGTTAACTTCAATGATAGAATTTACAGTAGATAAGAAGATTGTGCAAAGCACCTGTGAGACAACTGCTACGATTTAATCTGTGTTTTCGTTGTGTTTCGAGGGCTTGGTAATTGCCAACGAATATCGTATATATATATATATATATATAGATCCTACATATATATAGATGTAGGCTCTGGGTTGAGCGTGTTGAAAAATTTCGCAGTTCAAATTCGTTTTGATAAAAGATGCTTGTGGGCTGCTTTTAGTAAATTAGGCCTATTGCCGACTCAATTATTGTTGAAACTGAAAACCAAGAACAATCTGAAAATTTGCGAGGCCTCACTGATAACTCTCATACGATTCCTACCTACGACCCCCCGCCATGTATTTCAACTGAGTGCCCCTGCATCTGAGACATGGTCATAACCTCTGTGTCCCTGTCATAGTCTCTCCTCTCATAGTCCTCTGGGGTAGCGGATATGACAAGGATAAAAGCAAGATGATGCAGGTGTTGTTTCCATAGACACTATGACATGTATACACTATGACAGCTATTATAGGTACAAACACAGATACAAACACACACACACACACGTATCACAAATTTTCCCGCATCCTCAATAGGCCTCACAGAAGCCTCAGAACGTTGTCGTTCGCGCGATGCTCGCCAACTTTGCTAACGTTTTTGCTGGTTGTTGATCACAGCCGGGCGTCGCCGGCGGTTCATTGCCGAGGCTTCCCAGCGAATTGGCAAAACTGCGAACAGTTGGCCGCTCAATGCTGAGCGACTTCACCGGATTGCTGATCTCAATTCCGAAACACTGACAAACCAGCGAGGCCAAACGACGCCGAATGGCCACCGAACAGAGACAGTACACGTACAGATTCAAGGCACTGTTGACAAAGACGAGCAGATTGGCAGCGGCGCGAAAGATCTCGTAGCCGAGATTGTCCACCTGAGATGCCACAAGTGTCGTCTGGAGGACCGCGATCGGTGTTGTACAGATGATGAAGAGTATCATGACTGATTTAAGCAGAACTACGATTCGTCTCTCCTCGGCCTGATTGCGCGTTTGACTCGTACAGCGAAGACTTGATCGATGTTGCTGATGCCGGCTGAGTGCCACAATCATGCCAATGTTGAGCACAGCCACTAGAATCACGGGAGCCACCCTCGAAAGTGTCTCTCGAACGCTAACGTACATCCGGGCAAAACCACGATCGTTCAGCTCGCTAAACTTACACACGTGACAAACAACTATGGGCGTTGAGTTCGAGGCCGCATCGTTGTCCTGCAATACGATGGTTTCGACACGGAACAGAAATGACATCGGTGCATATAGGATAAAGGCGATGATGAAGCAGAGAGCAATCGCGATTCGGGTTTGCGCCGGACCGCCAGAGAACGCTCTGGACATTGGGAATGACACAGCCCAGAAGCGTATCGCGGTTAGGGTGGTCACAATCAACGCGCTACTCGTGCAGAACAGATGAACAGCTTCATGGAGTAGATGACATGTAATGTACGCGTCAATTAGACTCGTTGGACACGACGACACCCGGTACACCCAACAGGTGCCGGCGAGAAGGGCAGCCAAATCGGAAACTGCCAACCAGAACAAATAGGCGAACGTCTTTCCAGTGAAGAATCGCAACACGAACAAATTGATGATATTGCCTACCACGCCGACAACGATGATCACAGGCAGTAGGTAGTGGTACGTAATGGTCTTGACGATCTCCACTTCCGGCGACAGCTGGGACGACTTGCCTAAATCCCAAAAGTGTCCACATCTGATTGCCGCCTCGGACGCGTTGTTCGTGGCGAACACATTTGCCGAATGGTTAAGCGCAGCCGTGGACAGCAGTAGCTCTGTTTCATTTTGTGTCATTGCCGCGGCACCAGCACCAGAAGCGGGTGATAACTTTCAGTTGTCTTTCCTCTGCCCGTGTTTCGATGGAGCCGTGCGCGGGAAGGCGGGGGGGGCAGCGTTCCAGCTAGAAATCACGTACGGAAATCGATGAGACAAAGGTCAAAGAAGAATCGTATCAATCGCAACACAGAGAAGAGAAGAGTTGGCTGAGACACAACGAGACGCGAACTAAAATGATGTCCAGCCAGCTTCATCGACACAGACGGATCTCGCGATGAGCGATCGCTATAGCGGTGATCCAGAAAAGCGAATTCGATCCGGCCGTTGCATCCGTTGGGGTCGCCAGCAACAATGACGTTGAAGTCTACATTGAGCCGCTCATTTGATGTCATGCTCGATTGTCGCCCCGGCGCGAGGGTGAATCCGCACGACGGGAATTTGCTTCTAGCCGCAGCGCGATGATCATGCTGCTGTTGTTATAACGTTCGAAACTGCTTGCCAACAGTAGAACGAGCAGAGACGAGGCATTTCTTCTGGCCCCGTCGAGTAGTCGATCGCCAACAATCTACAGATGAGATGTGACCGGTTATATTGTTATTATAATCCACATCATCATCCTCATCACCAGTCCCCGACTGCGTTAGTGCAGGAGAAGAGAGGCCGCCACAATGTACTGGGATGGCCAAGCCCCGTTCGGCTGTGTCGTGGCGGAGCAGCAGATTCACCTCCGACCTGTTCAGCTAATGTAACAACCGACTCCTACTAGATTATCCAGCAGGGTATTACGTAAGCCAAACCAGCTTATGCGCGCGGCAAAACACTCACACACGCAGACACAACTGCTACTGCTGCTGCTGCTGTTCTGACGCAAATTTAAATGACGTATGCGTTGGTGAGGCATTTTGAATGAAGTGAGAAAAACAGTTTTTGTTTTTATTTTTTCTTTCTTTTGCTTAGAGTTAACTGCTGAAGACGTCAATGTGCAGCAGGTCCCTTTCCTAGAAATACGCACGCACAGAGCTACAAACAGATAGTCACACTTGAGTTGGCCGATAGTGAACTCCACCAGATGATTTGCACGATGGTGGGTTTCGCGGAAATAATGAAAATGATTCCTTTTTGAAGTTAGAATAAGATGTCATGCACTCTTCAATCCCGATAGTTGCTTATTATAGCCTCAGCAGCAGCATACAGCAAGGTTGAGTTAGTACAGGCCATGTATAGTACTGCATTGCTTCGTAAGACGGACCCCCCCCTTTTAAATGCAAATGTTCAGCGGTGGAGATCGACCCCGTCCACTTTCTTGTTACACCCTCGGTTACAAGACGAACACGAACGCACCACCAGACCACCGTGGACGTTATATGTTAGCTGTAACCCAGTCCGAAAACATTAGGTCACCTATACCGGGTGCTTTTCAATTCGTAACAAGATGTCAAGCGACGTCTTGGTTGTGACGCAAAAATTCAAACAAATCCCATCATCGTGAAACGGATGACCCTGCATGGACCCTGAAATCACGGCTTTACATAATGGTGAACATAATGATCACTGAGAAGAGATTTCAAATTGCCATGAAAGTTCGTTGTTCCCGACCAACACACCATCCTATGGTACTTGAAGCATCTCGAGTCGATAAAAAGAACATTTTTGGCGCGGGAATTTCTGGAAAAGAAGTAACTAATAGTTTCTTTGTCTATTTAATCACTTGTGTTGAGTACACCTGTGTCAGGGCTAGCTCTGATCTATAATAATATGTCATTGAGTTGGTCTTTTCGAGTTAGCCACATTTCTGTAATGTTTTATCTCATTATTGTTTCTATTTTCCACTCACTTAACTACACTAAATGCGCACTATGAACGGATACTGCGGCTTGCTACAGTAGTAGCCTTTACGTGTTAACTTCGAAATAAGCGGCTTACAGTTATAGCGATCACATAGATGTAGGTCGCGCCCGGCGGTGGTCGATGCCCTCGTGTGAGCTTCGCAATCAGAGGATACCTAGGTGTACCTAGGTGCTAACATGGGATCACATGAGTTCGATCCCCACCGTTGCACATTTGCATTTAAGGGGGGGGGGGTCCAACCTATGAAGAAATACAAAAAGAAACTCCGTGGACGTTTAACACTGGCTGAGAGACAGCCCGAAGGCATTTTGATGCTGCTCGTAAATATTGAAGGTGACAACTCACCTATGCAGGATATCATTAATTGTTTAGCATTCTCATCACAAAACTACAAGTGCAATACTGTCTGTCTTACGAACGTTGTCGTCAACCATCTTTCTCTGAAAGAGCGATATAGCAAATATATCACGAAATTAGTGGTAGCTTTCGACGGTTGTTTCTGCCGAAAACAACCAAGAATCAATTGCTCACACGCGAAAGTTAGGATAACGTAGATAAAACACAAGCTGAATAAACACCCCATAGCGAGTACCATCAAAACAGCCCATCGAAATGGTGCATAAATTTAAAAAAAACGTAGACAGTGACTATTTCGGGTACTCGCACACGAAGGACGGATCACACCTACCAGCGCAAGAGCTGAGCAGACTCGGTTATCATGAAACAGAGAACGTGACTAGGTATGCTTGTCTATAAATGGCACGAGAAATATATAGACACTATCGGATCGGATCCGCAAATAAAATCTCATTAACATTGTCTGAACCTCTCTCTCGCTCTCTCGTCGCATATACGCCGCTAAAGTGTTTAATGAGACACACGAATAGTTAGCCATGCGAGGGCGTCCATCGGTTGTTGCTAATGTCTACCGGAGAATGTTACCAACCCGTTTAGCAGTTGTAGCTCAGCTTCTAAAACCGGACTAGAAAGTGAGCAAGTGAGTACTAGAATTGTGCCGCACATAGAAAAGATGATGATTCGAGTTCGCTATAATGACGATTATAGATGCTAATTGACCGGGGGGGTTGATCGCGTGCATTGAGCAGATTTTTCGGCACCAAACTTTCGGCATCTATATTATTGCTAATGAGTAGCGTTTGTAAAATTGTCTAATTGAAGTAAACAACAGTAAACATCCCTTTTCCGTGCAGCAATCATGATGTCGATCGACGGCGACGACGTGATGTGACGTAATTCGATCGTTAGCTGCTTTAACGGAGCTTGGGAAGCTAAATTCAGATCTTTTTCTTTTGTCTTTTAGCCATTTGTGCAAATGGAAAATATCATGCTCTACGCTTGATATTATATACGTCGTTCAGTTTTACAAATCGAGCTGTACTTTGATTTCGCACGCAAGGACATACTCAAAGCAAATGGGGTACAAAGATCTTCTCCATTTTGTTAATTGGAAGGCTCACTGAGAAACACACTAATTATACGAACAAAAAAAAATATATCCGCTCGTGACAAGTAAAAGTCGAAGAAAAATACAAGAATAATAATACAGATAAAATATTTGACCACAGAGAACAATGACGCCAATGAGAGTGACTTTTTGAAATTGATGCCACCGACCTTCGATTATGCTCTGTGACAGCTTTGAAATAATAATAGTAATAACCGGAGGGTGATTCCAATTAGCGAAGTATGGGTGACTGGTCATTAGTTCTGCTTTCGTCGACTTCGCACACTCTAATAGGGCCCACTCATAGGAAACCTCTCAGCACTCCCTAGTTTTCTAGTTAATTCTAACTGGAACCCAAATCGTAGTGATCCTGTACACGAGATCTTCCTCATCGATATTGCTGTGAGGTGACATGGTTCTTTGTAGGTGCTCCGTGGGTTATATATATATATATATATCTATATCATATATATTGTGTATTTCACCAACCATTCAATTTGGAAATCCCGCATATCATTATGGTATCTGAATCAGTCAATCTAAGGTTTTCGGGCTGCCTCTCAGCGTTAAACATTTAACGTCCACGGTTCAACTGCTTTTAGCATTGCTTCGTAAGACGGACCCCTAAATGCAAATGTGCAATGGTGGGGATCGAACCCGTGCACCTACGTCCGTCGCCTCCGAAAGACATATCATCTATTATTGCCTTCGCGATTAATGAACTAACATGAACACGGCCCAACGTATAGTCACTACAAGCGTTGTTCATTGCATAGTAACCACAAATGCAAGGTTCTGTTGCGAACATTTAAGCGTTTCGGAGATTTCAAAAAATGTCTCTCCATACAATACACGTGTCCGAACTTAGCCAGCCGCAAACTAGCCGAAAAATAATATATATATATATATATATATATATATATATATGTGTGTGTGTGCCTGTTTCAGCAATATAGTTGGTATTCTCCATTTTGGTCTAATCGCTCGAGCATAATACCCTGACCTTACATCAAAGCGATAGCCTTAGGATTAGAGAGGTTTTGGTTATAGGGGTCAAATGTGCTGCTGGAATCATTCAGTTAAAGGCATGAAACAGCGTACGTGCTATGTGTGTGTAGACGACATTATCAGCCTATATTAATTTCCTCAACTCCTTTATATCCCTGTTAGGTATGGGTTTTTAATAGCAATCCCCATTGTCTTTCGGTTGTCAGCTCTCGTTAAGAGGAACTGTCCCTAATGTCTCGTAAACCGTTTTCCGACAAACGCCCTTGAAGTGAAACAACAATATACCTTACGAAAGCTAACGAACACGATACGAATGGGTCGTTTCAACAGCTCACAGATATGTACATGGCTAATAAACACAAATTCGAATTGCCTTTTACATAGATAGATATAAAATATATTTATTACATACAACTGTTGTTCCACTAGTACGTACAATTTCATGGAATATAAATATCTCGTAGTTTATCTGAAATTACTGTAAATGACTTTGTTCGTGTGGAGGGTTCTGTTTGACGTCTCCTACCGGCAAGATATAGCATCGTCCCCGATTACTTAAATCGACTGTCATCAAGATGCAGATAGGGATTCCTGATGCTTCTCCAGTCGGCCGAATTTATGTTGTGTGACCATAATACTTTGACGACCTATAGAGCCAATTTAGCCAAGCTATCCCACTCGGCACGCCTTCATAGACATCATCACTAACAAAGTAAGCTGCCTTTCGTGGCAACCGCACAAGCTCGTATCCTCAGCGGGCCGACAATAGAAATTTCTCCATAAACCATTGTCCATTCATCAGTGTATCAACAAACGCCATCTCGGCGCGCTAAGTGCCATAACGGAACGTCGCTCTACGTAGCTTTGAGGAAAGGATGTCTCATTCTGTCTCATCTATTCTGTGGGGAGATTGGCGGTTTGTCGACGGAAGCTTAATGATTCATCGAAGCTTGCTGCGAAGATTACTAGTTCCGCTTTTCGATCGATGAGTCGACCTATTGTATTTTCTAATTCATTTGCCTAATCCTGTTTGTGTGCTACGTCATAGCATATCGATAGCTTCACTCCAAGCACTGTGTTATTAGCTTATCTAAGCTACATCGATAATGCCTAGTTAATAGATGCCCTTCAGTGAATCTGGCGGTGGGGGCTCCTTCAGAGATTTGCACAGGGTCCAAACGACTTGTGTTTATCAATACAATTATTATTATTATTATGACTATCAACGATTAGGTTAGCCCAAGAGTTTGTAGCGCTATTTGAATCCAATCAGTTAGAATCGACTCAACTACGTGAACTTCAATGGGACAACGTAATAGTTATGAGGTAACGAGCGTGCTACCGCGGCCACTTTATGAATTTACTTAAATAAATCAATAAAATTTTTATTAGAAAGCTGCACAATTTTGCCAGAATGATTTTTCACTTTGTCGGAATCAAGGGCACGCGTGAAGGATCTCGTCACGATCCACTATTCGAGTGGTGGAAAAACGTGCTCGTGAAACCTTCCCACGACATTTCCCGGCGGCAGATAATTAGCTACCACGTAGACGTGATTGCCGTTGACTGCGAAGGCCATCCCAACATGCGTGGTTCCTTTCCAGATGAGTTGCGTGAAATGACCCACCTGCCGTAAACAATAATTATACAACATAATTAGACGTGACACACACCACAACATACGTAATGATATGCAATCTTTGATCGACCTGTTCGAGTGAGAGCGGGTTAAGACGATTCGCAAAGTGATGCACAATTTGTTTTTTTTTTTTTTTTTTTTGTTATGGGGGGTTAATATAATACACCTGCGCTTGCCAAACTGGCATTCGGCGCATATGCGTGTGCAACAGCAAATATCCACCTGGCCAGGTAATTACTGCTGTTGTAGTAATTAACAATGTTTGCTCGAACATCATAGACACCAGCCTAGATTATATTGTACTTCAAATACATAGATGGGTTATAGCCCAGTTGAGTATAGTAAGCTCGATAGCAAAAACCTAGTAAATATTATAGATTATATATTATTATTATTATTAATTACTATTATTTATATAATTCAAAAATTGTAGTCCGTTTTGCCTCATAGAAGTTGCTTGGCGAAGGATCCGTGTAATTCTTCATAAGGCTGATCTCTTCGTACCATGAGTCCACGGCGGCATTGGCTAAAAGTAACAATTCAATATACGCTTGTATTGAACTTTGGTCACAGGACAGCGTTTCATGGTAATACAGCATCCTTGGTTTTACTTCTATTTGTATAATAGAATATTATGCCGCACATTGAACAATCTTTTCATAGCCATCCACTGTGGATGAGTAAATATAATTAGCCGGCATGATGCTTATACATATACATGATGACCATACTCGGAAGTCTGACCGCTCAGGCATAGATACATGCATGTATACACACATAAACACACATATATATATATATATATATTATATATATACAGTAATTAATTACTATTATGAATGAGTACGTAGCATTAGTTAGACTTGCTGACCAGGCCCTAGCAATTGTTCTTCAATTGTCTTTTTATAGTTATTATTACTAGTATTATTATTATTGTAACTAATCAAGTTCAAACTGTTTTCATTGAACATGCATAGTCACCCGATCTATAATTAGGCAATACGCCCGACAACATTGATTTGTCATGACCTCAAATTAAAGCAGCGCCTCACCAGAGATGTCAGGTCCCCGGGAATTCATCGAGGTGAACAGATTCTCGCCCCAGCCTTTGTCTTCACTATGGGAGAATGTGTGCGTTTGCGCAAGATAATCAGCATGCTTTTGCGCTTTGGTGGTGCACTACGAGACAGAGAGAGAGAGAGAGACACGAGAGAGTTTACTAATTAATGAACTCTTTGCTTATTATGTACTATTGACTCGGACGTTTGTAACGATAACCCATAAGTATCATAGATAATGTATGTTGCACTCGATCGACGAATTGAACTATTAACGCAGGCGTTTGTCGTGACAATTACAAGCGCTAAATGCTTGACAGTGGAACGACAAGGGGACAATGCACGATGTAACTGCAGAGGTGTAAAGCAGTACGATATTTTTATAGTGATTTATTTATGTTTTTTTTTTTTTGTGAAATAAAGCATTTGTAATATTGGAGTTCCTTAAATAAACCTCGCTCAAATAAATGAATCACGGACATACTTTCAGTCTCAATAGGAACCACTCAAATGAGAACACACGCATATATATATATAACTGTTTTTTCGAGTTGACCCTCAGCTGTTCCCCTGTGTGACAGGCCTCAGCTCTTAACCTTTTGGGTATTACTATGAGGACCTGTCGGACCTATATATATATATATATATATATATATACATATATGAGAGAGAGAGAGAGAAACAACGTTATCAGCGAGTGAAGGACATGCATTCAACGGACCTTTGAGCACCAGCTGAGTGGGGCCACCCCATGAAGAGAGCGGTAGTAGTTGTGCCTTTCAAGAGCCTCCTTTTGGAAGGCGGACTTGGCCTTTTTCGTTTTAGGTGCAATAATCTGTAAACAACAGAAATACAAATGGAATCGTGTTGTACCTGACATCTGTATTCGACATACGAATGAGCATAATTTTATATTTGCATGAAATCAGCCAGCCTTTTTAAATGTGAATAAAGAACCAAACGAGACAACTTGTGGTTTCATTAATGATCATAAGTCAACCGGAGTCCACTGGCAGTGCCGTAGAATAAGGAGACATTGAACATGGCGCTTTGATGGCTTGTGCCGGAGTTACGTAATGATTTTCACCAATTTACGTCCAACCGGATTCATGTAGAAACGCTGTATTTCTAGAATCGGGTGTCCTTCTCTTCTTCCTGTGAAATAGCTCATCTTATGTCGCCAATACGTTATTATTGTATCAGCGATTTAGCTCGAAACGTTTCATTGTTGTAACATGATGAAATTCAATCAACTGATCAATTGATATTGACCTATGTACTTGTTGACTAGTGCAGCTTTGCAGTTCAAGAACACTTGTTGCCTTGTTGGATAAATGAAGAAATCTCCAAGCCGCTTGAGATTCATCCTTATTTTTCATGTTGTTCTCGGAATTAATCCCTCCCCCTCAGGTTAGGGGGGTCGTCTCTATCAAGTTGGTAACAGCGCATTTATCAGACAGAAGCAGTGGATGGGGTGCATGTCGAGACATCCGCATTTTTGAGAGCCCCGTACGAGATTCGATTTGTAGGGATATTATTCAATGGTCTTTTCCAGTGGCCTTCTGAGCCAGCTTGTCATCGAGACCCGGATGAGGTTGAATCTGGTGGTAAAGATTTTCACACTTACATCGGACCCTTCACCTGATCCACATGTCGTTCGGTACGGGCCCGGCTCCACATCCGGCTTCAATACGCTGCTGTATAGCGTCTTGGTTTCGGGTCGTCCACGGAGTCTGCTCCCAGCCGGATTGGCATTGTCTGACTGAAAACAGTTGAACCAATGGCGCAGGGTATGTTCAATGGCGCTTGCCTTCTCGGTGGTAACTGTAAGCTCCCTTGCCAACCGCAACTCAAGCCGCACTAGCTTCATGAGTGTGTACGTCAAAACATACACGCTAATTTCTTTTAGTGTCCATCGTTTACAATGCGAAGCAGATCCCATAAGCATCTGATGAACAAAATAGAATTCTCACCCTGAAAGCGGATGGGTGTAGTAGTTAAGTGCTAAATATAATTAATTCATTCATAACTGTCGTGGCATCGGCGTGGATGTGAGCATGGCTGCTTCCTCGTTCCATGCTTAATCATGCAACCATGAACGGAGTTCAGCGTTTGATTATTACCACGGGGAGTGACACTTGACCGCCGAAGTCAGCTAGAGCGGTCCGCAGTTCGGACATATTCATGGGAGTGAGATCTGTCGTCACAACAGTTGTTGTAGTGACGATCTTCTTGCCGTCCTGCAAAAACATTATATTCGAAATAAGAAATAAACAAACAAATAGACAGCGCAACGAAATAAACAAACAAATAGTCATCAATGTCCCTTTCGATATCTAAGGAGATATTGTTCAAATTTACCGTTACCAGTAAAATGCCCACTTGACTCACCATATAATATTATATGGTGAATATATAAATATACATGAAATAGAGGTGAATATACATACTCACTATATATATATATATATATATATATATATATATATTCACTTTTTTTCTTTAATATTTACAATACAACGAGAGAAAGAGCGTATGTAAAATTGCAAGATTAGTTAATGAACAATGAGACAAAGAGAATGAATTGGTATATCGTAATTCAGCTCAGCGTTATCAATGTTCCCCTCATGTTCGTCTTTACCTTGATTTCGGTTTTCACTGTAGTTTCTCGTTGTTCCATCTTTGCGTTATGCCGCGATCGCCGATCCGAGCTCAGATCAGGTGCTGCTGCTGCTGCCGGTCGTTGCCTTCCGCGGCAGCAAAATTTTAGCGAAAAATGTGTCCTGAGAATCGGAGATCATCGCGATTACTTGCTAATTAAATAATCCAGTTCATTATCGTGTTTAAGCGTCCTTCTTCCCGACTGCGCACTACATCACTTCATTGGCAATATACTACGTTATCAATTACTAGAAATAATAATTCATTTATAAGACTATCCAATTTTAACAGGGAAGAAATGCGTTACGCACGAACGGACACCACCCTTTGATGATGTGAGCCGAACAGTGTCGGGCTCACCATTAATTACGAGGGCAAGCTAAACTACCGGCGTTACCGGCTTAAACACCAGGTTTTCGTTTAGTAGTACTATGGGTAATCCAGCAGGTTGTCGCTTCTCGATATGCTCCAGTATCACACCTCCAGTCACATAGAATATATGTTGACACTCAATAATTACTATAGAGAGCCCATACTGTGAGTGTGGTCTTACCAAGTTCGATGCAGATAAAGCTATTGTGTTCAAGGGGGAGTACTTTCAATATTTGGAGCTACTTCCTAAGTCAATTCGTTAGTGCCGTTAGTGAAATTCGCCACATAGTCATAATTAATTTAATTATGAAGAAAAGGTCCCCTCTTCGACACAAACGTCACTATATGAGGTGATTTCATCAGCATGAACGCCTCTTCACACTGAACTGAATAGAACTGTTCACAGACAAATCCACGGAAGCTGTGACATCAATGAAGTTCAAAAGCAACACATAGGATCAATAGGGTCAATAACATTAAACAGACATTATCTTCTGTTCGCCCCATTTAAAGGAACTTTCCAGTCAAGCCCAATGGACATTTGTTTCCAGCTGATTTTGCACTACTAATGCAATACGCTTACTCCAAAGTAATCTAGTCGACCTTTGAAACAATTCCCATGACTAAGTACAAGGAACAAACTCGGAACGCTCCATATTCTGACTAGTGTCTTCGAACCGAGTCTAATGGTATCGCTCGTATGGTTATCGCTTCTATAGTATGCGTCAACAAACAATAACCATTTACTCCTGTCTCTGCACAAGGGCCTCAATCCGATATTGAGATCGGTGTAAAATCAGTGACACGATATCGTTATATATTTCGTTTTTGTAAGACGCATTCGTCTACTGGCCAACGCCGGTAACGTGCATAGTTCACCGTCGACTCAGGGCCATACTATAGCCTAGAAGTGCTCTGTCCGTTGCGATGTCACCGAATCCACTCCGCTCGGAGTTAAACAACAACAAGAACAACAACGGGGGCCAAAGCAATAGAAACTCGACTGAGTCGTTGTCCCACAAATGCAACGTCCTGTCTTCTAGCGGCAGCTGGCATCGAACAGGTGTGGCTTTTTATAACACCCATGATTATAGTTCTATGGTGACTCGAGTCATAAATACGTCATCTTTACATAGTCCTTTATGATATTGACACCCCTTGCATACGCTAACCCAAGGCATTCTAAAGGTCAGATCCTCACGGCAGACCTCACCATAATACTGCTATGTGGCAAGTAGAAGGAGATATTAACGCCTACAATATTTGCTCACAATGAAAGCCTATACTGTAGGTGCTCTATAACGCATAACCTAAGACAATGACGTCCACGATACGCTGTAGTTGAAAGTAGCAGACAGCGATGTAAATGTAGCCGCTGGCAGTAATCATAGGCCGCATTTTCAATGTAATTAATGAGACACACTTCTTGATCACTGTTCGTTTTTACGAGAACATAGGCGTGTTGTAAAAACACAAAACGGTTGTTCCATTAATAAACCGAAAACTTTGGATTGTACTGTTTAATTGGTTGGGTTCGTTGATTTTGGAGCTAGGGAAAATGCGGCAAAATACAGAGAACTGAACTGTGTCGAAATGGCACATAGGTTTGCTATTTTGACTGTTCTAATCCGTTGATTGTTTTACCAATTTTAAAACTCGTCTTGAAGCTTCGGAAACATATGTGATAATTTTTTAATTCTCGTCAAAGCCTTAGGAATTACTCATAATTAGTGCGCATATCAGCTCTTAAACGAGAGAAGTAAAACCTAATGGACACCAAAAGCTGAATTAGACGCTATTTGGATGCCGAGTCGCTCTTAACTACTAAATCTACGGGGGATAAACTACCATTATAAATATATTATTGCTGAAATCTTAGTATTTCAACCTATACTATTGACAAATCGTCTCGGATCGGTTTTCGACAAAGCAATGATAATTGCAAGGGCAGCTAAATTTATCTCGCGATACTAATTGACGGCATAAACATGAGCTGTTGTGGACGTACATTTTCAACGCCTGCTGTAAGCTCTTTTTCGGCTTTTGGGATACGAGGCACGGCGAATAAGATGCTCCAAGCAAGAAGTCAGTATTCATAGTCATGGTTCACTTGTAAACGAATTGTTGTTTCTTTTTTTTTTTTGTAATTAATGCCATTTTTACATTTTCGTTTACTTTTTGTTTAATTGCATTCACTTGACAGTGACCAGATTTTCGCCTCTTGTCAGCTGCCGTTCATGACGTGTTGCAACGGTTAAGGTGAATCATTTTGGGCAAATGTAGATAAACACTGTTGAATAGTGATTTCGATTATATCTCATCGAACACACACAGTGACTGTGTGCGTGTGTGTGTACGGGGATTTTTCTTACATTTTTCTCGCTGTTATGACACTTCGTACGTTGAGACAAAAATGTCGGGGTGCAGCGGCAGACGCAGCAGCAGCAGCTTCTGCTGCTGCAAACGTAGAATACAACAAGCACCCTCACAAATTTCACTGGCAACAATTACCACCGCTGACAAAGCCAAAGTTCACCGCTTCCACTTCCAGACATCCGTAAGATTGACGCTTGGTATTACGCGCAGGGCTCAGCTGGTCATTTCTCAAGCGGCTCTCGTAAAGTGGTCACTATTATTCGTTGGCACCATCTCTGTTGTTTTGTCAGACCCGTACGGCTGTTCAGTTACAACGGAACTTGGTGTTTCTGTCTATGGGCGCAGTTCCGAATTGAGTGAAGTCGGTCACATCGAACGCGGCTACAGACCACTCAGCCGGTAGGAGAGGCCTACGCAAACAACGGTCACTAGCGCCGCAATAATAATTCCCGCTAAATTCTCGCACCTAGCCTGCCTGCGTCGGATTTAGAACCATCCATGCACGTTCTAGTCTATGGGAGAAGCGGGGCTGTGTGCCCTGTTGATTTCACCCGTGGGTAACTGTTCGAGGATCTCTCAGCTTGATTAGTCATATGGCAGTCAGTGGATTGAGTCGCAGCGGTGTTTGTTCGGTTTATGGGATGATCCGAACACCTAACACGTCCTAACGTGGACGACGATCAGGTCAGATAGACAATGTAGGTTTTTAGGGGAAAGATATCCGAGTCAGAGACATTCAATACTGTGATGATAATATTGAAGGCTTCGCCTACGGAGAATTTTGCCGTCGATACGGTCACTGGAACGACAAACGCTTCACAGGTCAGCGGAGCTGTTGTGCCGTGAATGACAGTGGTTAACAGTCGGAACACTTCGGGAGCTGATGTACACCTCAACGAAGAGACGACACTCGACTAACTACTCTGTGTAACATATGCATTGACCAATCTGCACTGGTCTGCCACTGACAAACACAGACACACATAAGCACTCAGAAGGATTATTCGCTTACGACTGTACATAGGTTGACAACTGAGGGGACTGCCGCTTGTTGTAGGCGGTCCACGTCACCAGCACGGCCGAAACATTAGGAGTCGTCGAGAGAGATCACGACATTTGCGGTTAGAGCAACGTTACTCTCAGATCATTCTGGTCTTGACCGTCAATGAGAGGCAGCTATCAGAGATTGAGCCATAGCAGCAACCAAGAAGGAGGCGAACCTTATAGCCACCTGACATGCTACAATAGTGATATCTGTTGTTGCTGTTGTTGTTGCTGTCGTTGTTGTTGTTGCTGTTGTTGTTACTGTTGCTGTTGCTGTTGTTGTTACTGTTGCTGTTGTTGTTATTATTGTTGCTGTTTGTTGCTGTCGTTGTTGCTGTTGTTGTTGTTATAAGGGGGAACACGCGAATTGATTGAATTTTGTTGAATGGTGAATATAGAAAGCATATGCTAAAAATATCAACAAAGTCATGTTTCTAAGACAATAATGAAATTTAGCTAATCGAAAGAAACACAACACATAGGAAGAGGATTCCTCGTCTACGCCAAAAAAAATTCCCGGGCTGACACACTCAACCAACATTAAACAATATTCACGGAACGGCTTTAGGCGTTGCTTCATAAGTCCAAGGACCCCCTGCCCTTTAAATGCAAATGTGCAATAGTTGGGATTGAACCCGTGCGCGTATCTCCTCCAAGGATCGCAAGGCGTACGCGCACGAATGCATCACCAGGCCACCGGGGCCTCGACAAGGAACGCCAGAAACAAAATAACTATATACACTTCATCTTGTCACAACTATACACAACACTGGATCCATAGTCTCACGGATCAATTACCCCCGCTAACAGATCATCTCTACAACAAATTGCCAACGTGGATCCTGATCATCAAATTGGTCTCAACTCGTGAGAGGTACCGATGCTCCTATTAGTAGAAAATACCCGTTCAAATACTTCAGCTGGTCTATCAGATCCGCACCATACTCAGTCCATAGTATGTATCACGATTCGTGGCTCTACCAACATATCGTACATGCCATGCGCGATGGATCAATCAGCTGACGAGTTTTTCATCTATCGCAGCCGTCTCAGGAGTCTATTATTATTAATTATTATTATTATTCGTTAGCAGTTGATTCCAAGAGATACGAGGCACACAAGGAGCTGCTTGTTGTCACAGGAGTTACTCGAATTATGGCTATACTAATTATGCACTAATATAATTATGAACGTCATCAGTTACTCGATACAAAGCAAGAGACCAACTGGTGAGATTGCGCGGAAAGTTGCTCCTGTATGTGTATTAATTGTATTCAATCTTACTCCGCATATATTAGTCATGTTGATCAGTGGCAATTGTCATTAATCACAAACGTCCTTCTAGTTCCCAGCTGTGTCTTGACGAAAGGCACTCCCCCCGCCAAAGGGTCAATACTAAATATCCGCTGTCTCTATGTTAAACCATTGTAATAGTATTCAATTCTCAGAGAGCATAATTTTCGCCGTTTCCATCCTGGTCATACTGGAATTGAATTGAGATGCGATCAATTCTTTTACTTTTGATATCAGTTGTATTTTTATCTCTATCTCGAACGATTGCAGCAATCGAGACATACAGGGTACGCTGTATAGGGATTTATATCGAGCACCATTCCTACTAGGCACGATGTAATGCACACCAGTAGAAATACGTGGAATGACAAAACAAATATTGGTCACTTTAACAGCCACGGCTGGCCGAGTTTGATTACAATGCGACGACCCAAATCGACGTGTTTGAAAGAGGCCTGTTCGGCATATAATGCTAAATGCGCGGTTCAGATTCAGCGAAAGATAAGCCGATCGGCGGCAGGGCCGACCAAACACTTTCATTGTAAGGAACACCATTACAAATGGTGTGTGATTGAATTCGTGCTGCAATCACCCGCTAGATGCGGTCTCACTTGGAAGTGGTGCAATTTTAGTACGCAGGTTCGTGGTAAAACTGCCAGGGTAGGGGAGGTCGAACTAGCAAGCGTGAATGGATGTCTCGGGTTCGAATTCCAGCTGACACCAAATGGCCTGCTCAAATCGTGTGAACATCTAATAATAATAATCTGCTTATCGTACAGTTACGTTTGACTAACGTAAATCGTATTGCACTACTATCGTGAAGTTCAGTTGGCTCAAGGTATTGTACATATATATCGTCGCGGGATTCGACGGGATCATCCGGATCGCGGGAGAGATATCATCCCTCTGTCGAAAAGAATATAAAAAAGTAGTACATCAATGACAACAACAACATATATCAGTGTGAACAAAATATATCACTCCTCTCCCTCAACAAGATATATCACTCTGCCGAGGACCATAGTGATTTAAAATATTCTGCCTAGTGTTTCACAAGAGCATAATGAACGTCGAGTATAAGCTTAATCAAGGCTTATTATCGCCTATCATGACAGGTATATGTAACATTGTTAGAAGAACAATAGAGTACAATATATAAACATCTTAACATGTGTATGATCGTGCTGACGACATCATCCCTGCGCCTTATGTCAGCCAGTTCTGCTGTACCCCCGTGCACTGCTGTACCGTGCACAGCCTCATCAGAAGGCACCGGTGGCTACAGCTAGTGAGCATACGAGGCATTGCAAATCCGAAATGAACATCTCCAATAGGGATTCCCATAGGGGCACGAACACCTAATCGTCGACAAGTTCAACTGGTATCACTATACGAGACAAGGAGTGGGTACGTACTCAAGCAGAGTTCTATATCATCGACGAAATTTCTCCCCGAATTGTTTTGATGGGTCGGAATTTAGCGTAGAGTGCCTATTCAATTCAGCATAATCAACAATAGCTACCGATTAAAACAAAGCGCTAATTCACTCCGTTCGATGGAGCCTGTTTATCATTGAACGAGTGTCCTAATCACCTACGTTAAGGTACCTACTAAAATCGATTCGTAAGGAAACAAATGGCGGATCGCATCGGTATGGTAGTTCTTCGGCATCGGATTTACCCGGGTCTGATCCCGCAAACAGGCAACGCCAAATCGTATAAATGCATCGCATTCTCTTCGATTCTCGCTGACAACGAATACGGGCGGGGAGGACCTTTGTTAACAAGGAGATACCCTTTAGTGCAGAAGACCAGAAATATTGCTACTTAGTCGTGGAACCTTTCGGGCGGACTCCCTCTCTCAGCCTTAAACATTTAAAGTTACCTTGACGGTACAACTGCTTTCGGCATTTGCCGCTCCGTGAGGCGGACCTTCCCCTTTTTGTCGGATGTCTGTTGGTATCTAATTCGTGGAAATTAACGCGCATCGTAGTCTATAGAACCATGATCCTAGTGGCAACTTGTATTATTAAGTGACAGCACGGATCAGGCCTTTAGTGGGTGTGTATTTGCAGGAAGAGGTTTCAGCCTTTGCAGGAGGAAGTTGTTACAGGTGATTTAATGACGGTGTTGGCATTCGCAGCAGGTTTTTTTGTTGGGAAGAAGTTAGAGCTCAGCATGTAATCTTGACGGGTGATATTTTATGGCTAATTTTTGGGGCCAACAACATCGAAATAGATGGTTCATTATTCATCATTATAACAAGTACGAAATAGATTACGAAGTAATCAGGTACACGTTCCGTAATTTTCTCTTAATAAACTTGCCACCCACAAAGTCGTGGGTGGTCGAAAAGAAAAAAAAGATGGTTCAACAATGGCCTGTCCTCAACTGCTTCTCTAATTATTGTCTATTTTAAGACGTAAAATCATGTTTCACACCACCTATTCAAACGCCTTGTCATCCCACTCGCGTCCACATACGGTTAGCATTGAAGGGAACTTTAATCTATCAATTGGGAAACGGATCGATAATTACGCTAGGTAAATACTCAAGGGAAAATCAGCAACTTCCAACGCAGTTGTTGTCAACTACCTTGCACGACTACATAAATCACAATGTAGTAGGCGTTCTCAAATTATGCTCATCGCAATTTGGGATAAATTTGAAATCTGCCGAATATTTGTAAGTGCTATACGTTTCATTTATCTCTCATGGTGACATTGCTTTTGTAGCCATTGTTCAATTCGGTGCGCGATATCCATACCACGCTGCCTCATCTCTTGCAGTAGTGTGATATAGATAAGCGCCGAGTAGTGACTTATGCAGAGAGGCCCGGGGGCCGGGTCCCTCAGCCGCCAAAGAACGCTGCAAGCAACGAAGGTCTGGTAATAGAGTCAGTGGTGAAGCGCGCGGTTGTTTTGGTAGATCATTACTCATCCGGCTTTGCTCCAGCCCTCTTACAAATCCTTCCGTGGCTTCAGCCAGCTATGAATTCTTCCTCCCGACACCTTTCGACCAGAGGAATATGGTCAGCACTGAAAAACGTCGAGCCCGGCGGCGTGCTGGTGTATTCGTGTACGCCCTTCAATAGGAGGTACAACACGTAGGTGCACGCACGGCTTCGACCCCCCACAGTTGGACACGTTTGCATCTAAAGGGATTCCACCTTACGAAGCATTGCCGCAAGCAATAACGTGACCATGAAATGGTGGCTGTGAGATGGCCCCAAAAAACACAACTGCTGATAGAAAACATTTCTGAAGAAGATTCAGACCGAAGACGATTAAGGAGCAAGCGAAAGTCTCCTCTCAAATGATGCAAATCGAACGTCCACCGAAGGGCTAATGTTGTGAAATGATTAATGATCAAAACGCATATGCACATTTATTCCCTGAATTTTTGTAATTAAGAGGATAGACCTAACTAATTCGACTAAAGTCACGTTCGTTAACTGGCTAGCATTGTGTACTGGAACTTACCTTTCTCGATGGTTAGTTTGACGCCGCTCGATCGACTGACGACAACCTTACTGAGTCTCAACTTGTTTCTCTGCTATTTCTATAGGTTAGGTATATAGATATATATATATATATATATCAGCCTTTTGCTCTCCACCCTTGCCCTACGGAGTACCGCCTCACCTTACTGGTCCAGGATTTGACGTAAGTGTGCCCTGCTAGATCGTAGGTTAGCCCATAGGGTGAGCGCACGATGAGATGACGAATTCACTGCGCTGGCGGTGACAAGCGAGCGCAATTGTCGAGTTGCAAAGGAGCTAACCGAATTGCGATAAGCGGCGGTTACGATTCGTTAGACAACAACAAGCCTATTTCAATGCGAATGCTCTCTTTAGATATATCCAAAGGGGCAACGCAATTTCTATTTGGGCACACGTTTAAGAACGGGGGACCTAAGATCTCCTTGTATTAAAAATCATCTTCTATTCAGAATATATATATTTATATAAATAAACAAATAAATAAATATATATATATATATAGAGAAAGAGAGGCGGAAAATGTTCTTGGATGAGGTTTCACATTCATCGGATGCTACAATTGTGGGCCACTTTTATTATTCACTTTTTTTTTTATTTAATCACATGACCTTGACATACCACTTTTAAAATTTAATAAAAACAAACAAATTTCAATCCTTTTCACCGATGTGTGTATGAGGTGCTGAGTGAAGCTTGAGATAGGCTGACAATGAACCCACATAAGTTCATCCATGAAATCATGTTGGTTCATCATCATCGGCTTTCCATCGTAATATGACGTGGTTTTACATCCGGGGTGCTGGCTTGGATTATTGCCGTTCGTGTTGGCCGTTACGTAAACGCCCAACGGTCAAATGCGAATATACGCAGTGGTTCATGTTCTCTGGATGAGATCTGATGAGATGAAATAGAGACGATTATGCGCGTAAGATATTCGTTATTTTTGAAAATGACAAAAATCGTGTGCAAGATGTTTCTGTAATCACCCACTGCGAAAATGCTTGCTAAGCGTATTAGTTAATAAAACGAAACAACAAAAATTAAGTACCATCAATTATATATGTATATCTTATAGGTTCATTGCAAGGTTACTAGCGATACAAATCATCCGCATTTTTCCTGAAACTCAATTCGTTTTAGACTTTGTCAAGAGCAACGAATGCACATAATCACATTAAACCTACGAAGTTTGAACAACCTTGTACACGACATACGATATCTGCTTGTATTTCATTTAGACCACGCAATGCTGGGCATGTTTTTAAACAAACCTAAAAATAAATCCGATTTTCACATTCATCCTTGCGAATCTGCGTAACGAAATTCTGGTGGGACCAAAAGATATTGAAAACAAAAAATGTCTTTTGAGCTGACCCTCAGCTGTTCCCCCATCTGACAGGCCTCAGCTGTTAACCTTTTAGGTATTACTATGAGGTATCGAAAGATATTGAGTCTTTATATCACTGACCTTAAGTGTTGCATATACTTATGTATACACACCCAATCAAACATAGTACACGTACCCGTGTGTGTCAGATAAAGAAAGTTTAGTTATATCTTTGCCACTTATGAACGTCTCCGTTATGGCCAGCCCAAGGATAGTGTTTGTTCTTATTTTCTTCTTCTTGAGCTTCTTGAGCACAAGAAGACAAGAAACCAAGAGAATTAATTCAGCGAGAACACTCGATAACTCAGGGTGCGTTATCATTTTGCGCAACCGAAATATGACACATTTTATTGTAGCAGGCTGCATGCGACGTTATATGTTCTTTGTGGTGTGTATGTTATTTGACATATACATTAATCTGATACAGAATAAATGCATCAAATGTCTATGCTTTGTAACGATTTGTTGAAATATAGGGGTGCGTTAAGTTTATGCACACCACTGTATATATATATGTATATATATATATATATACGATCATAACGCTACCGAATGTGACCACCTCTGTGAAAGGTTACCGCTTCCGTTTATTTACTATATTGCGGTTAATTCATTTGTGTTAACAATATCGACACATTGGCTGATAACTGGTGCCATGGTTGTCTTTGCTTTGGCTATTTAGAAAATACGCTCTTGCTTTTAAATTGTTTCTCCTTTATCAGAAATGTTTATTTATTTTGTTGAGTTGTCTCTCGTTAGTTTATGCATCACGTTTGCAACAAAACAACCTAATTCGTCACCGTTCAGCTTCAATTTTTACACCATTTAATTGTATATTATCGGCTCTTCAACGCGCTGTGTTGATTCAGTAGTTTTGCTCTTAGTCACACCTGATATAACCCTTTGAGGTCGACCACCCACGTAATGTTGAAGTGTAGAACTTGACAGGAGTATGTGACATTCGCTGCAGTATCTCGAACATCATCCAATACCGTTGTTACCGATGAGGTCAATTTTTTGGACTTCAAGCCGACTATCGATGATATTCGGAACGATATATCCATCTCTGTAGATCGCGCAATCGTCATGAAAGTAGACGTTTCCTCGGTTTAGTAAAGGAACTGCAGTTTGTTTTGCAATGCCTAAGGAGTTCTCCTATATGTCCTCACCAGGTCGCGGGACAACTCGAACCTACTGTGGCCCTCGGATTTTTTCTACAGCCAGAGAGAACCACTTAGGCCGCCATCCACCGCGCTGCAAAGGTATCTTAGCTGCCTATTCGACGATTACATAGGTACGTGTTCCTTTAATCTCTCACCCAATGCTTAATATCTGGCTGGTCAATGCTCACTAAGCTAAAAATAATCGATGATTTATACCCTAAACTCTGCATGTTGCGTATAACGACAGATGACAACCGTCGATACACATGCCCATTGGTGTCCAGCACCATCTGTTAACCAGGGCGCTTGTAGATACAGGAGTTTCTTTTGGCTTCATATCCTGATGATTTGGCCTCATTGCATTAGTCGAGATCCGCCTATGAACATCTCAAAACCATTATTGAAATAATAAAAGAAACACATTGTAATCAACATCTGCAATATATATACTTTTTTTTTGTTTAGCTCGAATGAATAACCATGAACCTAGTTTAATTCAATCTCTACTTCAACTGCAAACTGAATATTTAGAATTTTAGCTTTTAGCTTAGCAACAACATCCGTAGGCTACATCCGTTCGTACGATTTAACGACAAATACAGGAAGTGGCATTTGCTTAAGAATAAATAATAGCAATAATACGTAGTAATAATCACAATAATAATACCAATCAAAATAGTATTAGTAACAATACACAATACCATAGATGTCATAGTTTTAAGTAACACACAAGTTACTCGCCCCGAAAAACCAATGTAAATAAGATCTAATTTCAGCGAATTACATATTGAATAGAGACAATGTGAGCTGACTAACCCGGTGAGTACTCTTGCAATTGTCTGTGCCCATGCAATATCACACACAATTAACATCTATACGCATTATTTGAACAAATAATTAGAAGGCAAAGTTATCAGTTTGATTACTGAAGGGCAAACGAATGCTGTCACACAGGTACACACAGATATGTATATAACCATTGACAATTACGATCATTTCCGGACTTTCGGAAGTTCCATATCGATATTTACTGGAGACAAGCGAAGGTCCACTGCTGTGATTGTACAGCTGCTTAGTGTTGGTGCCGCTGTTCGTTTATTACCACACGTGGTTAATTGCTCTGTTTCTTGTTTGGCAGCAGGGAGAGGGAGGCGAGCGACAATGTGCATTTTGCTGTTAACGCCTCAGGATATTAAGGCAGACCGCAGATGGTATGACATTGACACTTACCACACTTGAACCAGGAACGTAGCGTTCGGGGGCTAACTAACTTTGCCAATATATATAAAGGACGTTGATATTCACCTTTTGTCATCAAACACTACAAACGTTCAACGATGTTCGCCAAGGTAGAATAACTAAATTGCCCATAACTACTACGCTGTTACTGTTATTGCATAGAGCGGTCATAGTAAACTGAAGTGTCACCTCTCATGACAGAGAGTGTTTGTTTATCTCGTTGTATCCTCCGGAGTACAATGGAGTGGTTTGGTTTTTTCGACACGCTTCGGTGTGCATAAGCGTGAATGTGCTAGCTGTACACGTATGAAATGCATAGGCTAAGTACTACTTGAACACCCTATATATCATCAATATACGTCGGATGCCCCGGATAATAATGACGACATTGAGAGTTTTAACTGGAGCCAATTTCCCTTACCGTTCCCATCAGGTCGCTATCGCTTCCATCGTCGTCGCCTCGGCCCACGCCGGAGGGCATCTCGGCGCTCCTGCTTATGGATACGGGGGACACGGGATTGCTGCATCGTCCTATGGATACGGCCATGCCGCCCCTCTGGCTTATGCTGCCGCTGCCCCCGTTGCCAAGGTCGCTGTCGCCCCCGTCGTAGCGAAGGCTGCCATCGTCTACCCTCCTCAGCCTTACCAGTTCGGCTACGAGTCTGTCGATGAGTACGGCACCAAGCAGTCCCGCCACGAGGTTTCCGATGGCCACAACAACAAGAAGGGATCCTACTCGTTCACTGACGCTCATGGAATCTCTCGTCACGTTGAGTACGTGGCCGACAAGCTCGGCTTCCGTGCCAGCATCAAGACCAACGAGCCCGGAACCGCTTCGTCGGCACCCGCTGCCGCTCACTACAGCGCCCACCCTATCGCCGTGAAGACCGTGGCAAAGGTGGCAGCCGTACCCGTTGTTGCGAAGGCCACCGTCCCAGTGGCGGCTTACGCGCACGCGCCAGCCTACGGCCATGGACACTATTAATGGAAGCAGGAGTTAGCTTCTTAGAAGATGGTGATTGAAGTGTCGCAATGCTTCCCTCGTGTTTCGCCCTAGTCTATGACAACGATATTACGGGATGATGTTCCATTAATCCTGTTGATTGTATCGTTGATTCTATATATATATAGATATATATATATATAGATATATATATATATAGATATATATATATCTATACACTGTTACATTTCTGTCTATATCTATTCATATATACACTCGCTCTTTTTCTCATCTTCTATTGTCTATCTCACTATCAATTGTTTATCTTTCATCGTCTGGCAAAGCTTCACCAATATGTGCTTTGCCTGCTTCGATCACTACAATCACTGCTGTCCTCCTATCTGTAAACATGTAATAAAGTACTGAAGGCCAGTTTTAATGAAGGCCGCACATTCTCTCAATTATGGAACCTTTGTTCTTATTATGATTAGTATAAATGAACGTATTATAGAATCAACGTATTATAGAATATCTATTAATTGAAAGTACGATTTGGAAGTACTCATTTGTATAGAGGGTGTAATAGCGATTTCACCAATTACCTTGTTGTCTTCGTCTTGAGAGCGTTGAAGTTGCTGCAAGATACGAGTCGGCCAAGCTAGCCAATGGGGAGTTGTTTTAAGTGTGACAGGCTCGAACTTTATTTTCTATGTATTTCTGCACCCAGGACACTAAAGGTGCCCCAAGATGACTGAACTCCCAGGAAACTCCATTTTGCAAATTCTAACGCATGCAAAAGGGATCTGACAGAATAACAAAGCAATCGAATCAGCTATTACCGAAGCACGAAGAGTGCCTCATTTGACGATTTTGCTTTTATACTACTGCATTTTGCTGGCTATATTACCCGTACAAGTTAACTGGCCAACGACTATCTCTAGTAATTAACAAACGTTAATATTCGAAATTTTTACTAGACTATTATTTGATTAAGTTTAAAGACGTAACCCATTGATGGAATATACAGGGTTACTACGAGAGATGTTACTCCTGACAGCATTCCCTAGTCAAACATTTGAATTAGTTTCTTTTGGGATATTTACAAGAACAGAAAACCACCTTTGCACCAAAAAGGTTCTTCTCGGCAGAAACATGCATGGGTGAACATTATTGAAACCAATCTGGCATCTAACCAATGCAAAAGATGTGTACGTTTTCTACTTCTATGTGTACTTATGAAGAAAGTATATCTAGAAAAATAACGTCGAAAGCTAGAGAAAGCGTACGACAAAGAAACCAACTAACGTTATTAATAATAATTTCAGGGTAATAACAGCACAGTAATTACATACAGTATTACACATTTTAAGGCAGCCGTTATTATTGCTATGATTTTGATTGTTTATAGAAGCGAATATAATTCGAAATCGTCAAACGACCGAACACACTCTGATACGCTACGATATGTACAGTGTTATACTTTGGTTAACCACAAGTGCTTCCGTGATCTGTCGCATTAGTCAGAATCACGTCGTTGTAACCTTGGAAAGATATCGACGTTATTTACGGGAAATACATCTATGCCCAGCGGTCACTGCACCTGCACACCAGAATGTGCAGTAAGCTGGGCGGGGGGAATCATGATATAAAAAGATACATCAGAAATGCAGCAATATATAGATTTTTTCGTCGCGTGAGTTACTATGTGGTGCTACTTGGGTACGTTGACGATGCACAAGTATATGCATAATTTGAACTTGTGACATCTGGTCTATTCAGGGAAAAAGCAAGGGTTCAACGAATCAAACTTACGGACTAATTTTTATGATACTAAAGAACTGTTTTTTTAATTGTTCTAAAACACCATAAAGTCCTCCAACCGTTTGTTAGCACCGATAAAATCGGCAATTTTAAGAAATATATCTGCAGCAACAAGGGAGTATTTCGTTGATTATTCCGGTAGGTCTGGGAAATCTCGTCTAAAAACGTGCAAAGCTTGCTTATTTTTTCCTTTTACCTTTACATAAAACTCTCAAGACGAACAATCCGTTCTAGGCATTAGCAGTTACAAATAATCTGAGATGATGAAGGTAATACACTGTTTCTCCAAACTTGCAAAGGTAGGATAGCACAGTTTTAGTCAATGAGAGAAGCATATATGGCCGCGTTGGGTGGCAACATATTCGCTGTCTGCCATATGTGATCAAACCATGAATGCCGTGAAGATGCAAGAAGTGTCCGTTCTAAGTCGAAGTTATTAGAGACACTCCTCGGAGAGAGTCATACGTATACATATATATGACGGCTGGTTACTTTTCAACATACCGCAGCTATTTCTTGTTTTCTGTAATAAAGAATACTTAGTTGTGCCCTGAGCGGACCAATGGTACAACTTACGAAGTTGAACTAATTTCACATATATTGCTCAACGTATTACAACGGCATCTTCTGAAAAAATAACGATAACAATAATTTTGTTCCGGGTAGACACGTCTTCTACTTGTAACAAGGCGACTTTTTCAATGATTTAACAATTGACAATCATGTTATAGGCACTTAGCCCTTCTGGCAAATTGTATCCACCTGCTTTTATGGTGATTTTGGTATCTAAAATAGTTCAATGACTCCAGTAGAATGACCATATAATTCAAATAATTTTCACGCTTATCTAATGCCAATATCTATTTTCATATTTACATGTATTAGAGTAGCGTGATTTTGAGCTCAATACCAGCCTGTGTCTAAGAAATAGTCAGTGAGTCTCATTTGCATCACGCCTACGTGTAACTAAATAAATATATACTAGGGTTTCGCTTTGCCCTGACGGGCGGCAGCCAATTCTAGTCCTGCTCGTGATGTGTTTGTTTGAATGATTTGTGAGGAAATTTGGAGATTGGGTGGTCTTCAAAATCAGCATTCGTAGATCTCTCTTGTACAGAGATTTCATGACTAAACTGTTCGCACAGCATTTGCAAATTCTCATCACGTTAGACACATGTGCTAAAAAATCAAACTATATATCAAATGCGCCAGACGGTGAAGCCATCTAATTGTTTTTATAATGTTTACACACATAAATACTAATAGCCAATTATATAATAAAAGCAAGGAATGCTTGTAAATAAAACTCTTCTGTTTGTTGCTCACGACGTCCTTATATATATATATATATATATATATATATTGAGACATTTGGGTGCATCTTTTATGTGCGTCTACAAATCGTGCCGCTGGTATATATATATATATATATATATATATAGAGAGAGAGAGAGAGAGGAATACGATTAACAACGAACTATGTTGGGACACCCGTGAATAAACCGGATACAATCATCACATAAAGATATGAATGAAATTGTAGCCATTATTACTGTAGTGACATCATAATATATTATGTCCGTGCGTATGTAAATACATTAGCGGGCAGCTCTTGTTGACAACAGTATTGAATTGACGCTACGAACAACGTCGATTAAGTGGGCCATTGATATATATATATATATATACATATATACACTAGTATACATATAGATAGCAGCTCAACTATTGGTGTCGCTCATTAATGTAAATTAATGTCTACAGACAGAAAACAGTTTCCAGTACAAGTGCTCGTTGAGCTAACTGATACCTACATCTTGATCGTTATCGTATATGGTATACGTATGGACTATATTGATAAACGCACAATCCACAGGCCAACTACACAAGCAACCAACACTAACATATATATATATATATATTTTTTTTTTTCGCCAGAGCTTCAGACAATAAAGGCGCATCAATATCACATTGTTTCTTGTTAATTATTTATAGGCACCCAATTAAATATGGCAATATCTCGCGCAATGTAATTTCAGCAAATTGATGCGAGCAGTTCCATGTGCCGCGTAACGCTGCTCAACAATGTGACGTTAGCATTTTTCGAAACTTAATCGAGTGTGTGTCGCATGTGATATAAACATCGTCTCATTTTCATTTGCGATAGCAAATTAGTACGATTATTAAGATTCATTCCACTAGTTAATTGAGCCGGGGAAGGACGATCCAATGATACCCCGTTCCCTGGGATACATGACTCTTCCGCTTTCGGTTCGAAAGATTCGACAACTCGAGTGTTCTACGATAGATTTCACTGATCGATTGGCAGCGGAATCAGCAATATTATGAAAAACATACTCCTGACTCAGATAATTGTTCGACGTGCGTCGTTAGAGTGTCCGGGTTCGTTGTCTGGGTTAGTAAGGTTGGCCAGTTGATAGAGGAACATCCGCTGCTACATTAGCAGTTATTTGCCGGTCGATGATTTGTTTCGGGAGCATTGGTGAGTATTAGCTGACGAGGCGATTAAATTAATTTTGCTGACGTCCGCTAGAATAACAAATGATGGCAATACATTTGATATATATATAATAGGAGCAGTGTTAATTCGACTACGAATAAGCAATTTTATGGAGGCCGCAAGTTCGAGTCCGTGGTAAGTAACGTGGTTTTAAGCTTTGTAAGAATTTGTAAGAACTTTATAAGCTTTGTAAAAAATTGTAGTTCCTTTAGGAACCCAATAAAACCTCCACCCTAGATACTGTTATGGTATTGCTTTTCATTGTTATAGCCAACAAACACACGTTTCTAAGGGAAACCACATGCAAGGTTAAGGTAAAGGGTTCATTGGTTTATTCAACGAACTGCAGTTTTACAATGGTTTAGAAGTTCTCTCGATATATGCCACGTATGAATATCATCGTAGAGGGAATAAAATACAGTGCCAGTGTAATGGCCATACGGCGATTTCTCATTCAAATCTTGGGAGGGACAAGGAAAAATAAATGCTCCATATATACATATAGTCAGCGACGCATTTGGGGCGAGTAGGAGTGAGGACAGTGGGGTATCAGGGCGAGACTCGAGGCCATGGTCACCCCCGGGGGAGACGATGGCTGACCTCTTTACATCTCCGCACAGCGAGGGAAAGGTGCGGCCAAAGGAAGCATAAAAGCAAACATAAAATAAGTCATATATCTATTTAAAAAAAAACATAAAATAAGTTATATTTCTATTTAAAAAAAAAACATAAAATAAGCTATATGTTATTTCGACTTCAGCCCGCCGACCTCAACTTGGTCAGACCGACTGATGACTAATGGCCAAGTATCTTCATCTTCAACAAGCGTTACTTCATCACACCTATGCACATTTCGTTCATCTTCTTAATTTTCAGAGATATTCTGAACATCTGGACAATTGACTTTCTCATTGCGGAACGAAAATATACAGTAGTGGCCTTTTACCTTAGTTAGGATAAAGGTAAAGGTTTTATTGGTTTATTAAAGGAGCTGCAATTTTACAATGCTTAAGCTCTCTCTTATATGTAGATAACATACAATGCTGGCTGTGGCGAATCTGCCCGGAAAATTTACTTAGAACAGATTGTATCGACAGAATGGGATTCTACATATCTCACTGCGAGGCCGTACAAACATTTTCTATTATTGGGTGTACGATTGTTGCGAAAATCAAATTAAATCGATATCAGAACCTTCCGGAGTGAAATCGATTATAGCATTAAAATTTTTTTTGAATTCTTTGATTTCTGTTAGCATATCTACTCAGTGCATACTGTGCGAACAAACATATCAAACAAACGCGGCGGCACCCTATTCAACGAGTTGGCCTATTCCATTACGAGACCCCCTGCGCAAGTCTAATCGCGTTTTTGTATGACTTACTTTCTCTCTCTGCTCTTCAATCAACAATTGGACAATTCTATGATTGGCGAATGTGTGTGTGTGTGTGTGTGCGTGTTAATGCTGTGTCGTTTCTGTAATCAACATCTCTCCTATCCACTACCGTATATCCACTACCGTATCTGTATACCAGTATACGTTGCCGTGTATACAACAAATGATTTATAGATCACATGAAAATGAAACAGCTAACTAAACAAAAAATTGCTGTTAACTCACTATTTTCCTCCACTTCGGCTATAAACGCTTCATTAATGTTCAACAGCGGCGGCGGCGGCGGCGGCGGTAGACCGACATATATTTAGCTGGATCGCTCGACAACGCCATGTCCGTACAGCAATAATAGTCACTTGCGCCCGTTCATTCAGGATCGCGCCACGACGCCGAGTGTCTACAGCTGACGCAGCGACAGTCCCCCCCCTCCAGTGAAAGCAGTAACAGCGTACGTGTGTAGTATTATAGTAGTGGCCGTCAATCAAAATGCAAAGCCCTCCATTCGTGGCACGTTTAATGGACAGATTGATACAATAATAACCATGGTAATAATAATAATCGCACCAGAATGGTTCCGTCGTCGTTGTCGTTGTTGTCGTGGCCGCTGCCGCCGCCGCCAACGCGGCTGCTGCTGCTGCTGCTGATATAATCGTCCTCGTCAGCACCCCTCGTGTGGACGACAAAACGCAATTTTGTTATATCGTGCTTGAATTCTGGACAATGAGAAGTCGCAGCAACAACAACGGCCACAGTGCGTAGCCAACAGCAGCAGGAGCAGCAGCAAGAATATGTCTAGTTGTACTGATGGTGGATTTGGTGACAGCAATGATAGGGTCTACTGTATGGGGTGAACCATTCTGCAGTCACCGTTATTGTTCTTGTTGCTCTTGTTGTTGCTGATGGTTCGACCGTTACTATTCATGTACGCATGACGTTCCCGCACAGGACGGGACGATGCCTGTGACAGCTCGATTCTGCTGCAACCGGTGCAGTACTCAGACTTGAACAGGAGTCGATTTCCCTAACGCCAGCTACCTCTACGCACACACCGGGAGCGGGTAGCAACTTTCGTTTCTCGTTGTGTAGAGCAGCCCCCCCCCTTCTCTGACACCTGCTGTCGGATCCGTGATCACCACGAGAGAGATGGTTGCAGCCGATGTCTTATTTTAATAATGGCGTACACACAATGAGCGCTCACGAGCAGTACACGACAAATACAGAATCAAGCACGGTAGCTACAGTCGAAGTTTAACCAGTGGTCGCTCCTGCTATTGATTATGTAGCCTCGTAATGAGTGCTGGTGGTGGTGCACTATCGTGGTGCGATCGTATTCTGGCACAGCGAACAGCGACAATGTTTCACCGGAGTCGACACCAGAGATTCAGTACACCCCGTACATATCGCACGAGTCGACATTACCGCAAGTAGTATGGTACGATGCGAGCACGAACGCCAGACGACAAGAGACGCATATATAGTCATACTATGATATTAGTAGAATTATTATTATTATACATAGGCAGGCACGCAGATAGACAGAAAGACAGGCAGGCAGCTAAATAGATATATATATATATATATATACAGGAGGAAAATCTACCCAGAGGGGACACGAACCGTGGACGTTATCGTCCACTATATATTCGATTGTGCCGGCAGCATAATCACTTTCGGCACTTTTTGTCCCGTCAAAGCGGGGAGGCGGTCTTGTGTCCTGATCGCCTGAACCGTGTTTAACAGCCGTAGTCGCTCTGGCAGCAGCAGCGACAGTGACGAGGTGTCCGCGTAGACTTTTATACTGAAATGGGCATCACCCTTCGGCTGTGGTGGCCACGAAGACACAGATTTACTTAGTGGGTGTGTTCGATATGTACTACAGTATATACACGACTTTGAATGACGTACGGTTCATGTGAATAGTAAGGGCGCTTATCTATATATGTGTGAGCGTTTAATGAGTTACTATAACGTCGCGCAACATTTTC
Organism: Stratiolaelaps scimitus; assembly: GCA_019614645.1. NCBI lineage: Eukaryota > Metazoa > Arthropoda > Arachnida > Mesostigmata > Laelapidae > Stratiolaelaps > Stratiolaelaps scimitus. Next base: position 1,860,816 of record JABWDB010000048.1, read on the forward strand.
AATTGAATACCCCATGACAACAGCAGCAGGAACCGCCGCCGCCGCCGGAGGGATAATTAGCACCCGCTGCTACAACTACTGACATTGAGTGACAAGTAATTAGCATGATAACTATACAGGTACACGAAAGATACATTTGTCATTCGTTGATGACGATCCAGACGACGACGACGGCGACGATGATGGTGGTGATGATTATTAATACATTTATGTGTACCAATTGATACGAGCTAATATGTAGGAACTATCGCAGATTGTCATAGCATTTTTATTAGCATTTATCCGTAACTCTAGTTAGGAAAATAAGAGTATGCGCATCGTTTCGGTTAAATAAGAATATCATCTGATATCTCGGCATCTGATATGAGCCTGATTAGTCTACTAACAACCTTAAGTAGTTCAAAGGTTAATTCATATATTCATCATGATTGTGCATCTTAAATATACAATAAGATTCGGGAACTTGTTGGGGTGTCAGGTCGACACTATAATCCTAAGTATATATTGCAATGCACTAGTAATATATTGCATATCGAGTGCCGAAACATTCGGAGATTTCATTTGTTTCAGACGCATGCTCAAACGATGCGCGCACATGAACAAAATATATAAAGCAAACCGCGTTCACTATTTACTTCGAGTGTCCTTCATAAATAATAATCCCATAGTCCTCCACGATCCATTACGCCGTCCGGTTTGCCTGAACATTTGCAAAATGGGCAATGTGTCTTAGGCTGTCGCGAGTTAACATATCTAATGAGCAAATCTATCTTCCACGACTCATGTCATGTGTCATTGTTGGAAAATAATTCGTGTCTATTGTGCGCTGCATTGATAATCAGCAGCTCGAGATGTACGGGTGGCCTGATGGTACATTCGTGAGGTCTTGTCTTGCAACCGGCGGCGGAGACACCTAGGTATACACACGGGTTCGATCCCCACCCGTTGCTCTCACATTTGCATTAAGGAGTTGTCCAGCTTCCGAAGCAATATAAAAAGCATAACTGAAGGGGTTCAATCACTAAATGTCTAGACAGAGCCATTGTAAAATTGCAGCTCCTTTAATAAACCAATAAAACCTTTACCCTTACCTTTACCATCTACTCATCACGGCGTGCAGCCTTTAAGGCATCCTGTTGACATCGTATAGCTCAGTCAACGCTGGCGTGAAAGTGACTCGATGCAAGATTCGAAATAGCAATGTAGATATTAGTCCATTCAGCTTTTTGCAGTTTTTGTTTGACGATAGTTAGCAGTCAATTAAATTATCTAGCAATAATGTGCTCGTCGATCTCGGTGAATTTCGAAATGAAAATAATCGAGCCCGAACTGGGCTGCCCGACAGGGGTAGCTTGCCACCTTCATTCGTTGGGCAGCTGACTCCCATCTGTTCTCCTATGTAACAGACCCTCGAGACTATGAACCTTCAGGCTTACTACCTAAGCATACCAGCCTGTTTAATTGACCCTGGTTAATTCAATGAATACAGCTAACGATGAAGACAAGCCTTTTTTTACTGATTTTGAGTTTTGCTTAAAACACAAAAAAAGTCTGTCTATATATATATATATATATCTGTATGCACACTTGTTGGCCTGATAACGGAGCTACGAAATAGTTTACCTGATACAGTTGATAGTAAATAGCACTATTTGCTGACATTCGTCAATAAAAATTAATACTGTACACACACACACACGTGTGTACGCAATCGAGAATAGTTCGTTGTAATGACACCATGAGCAAGACACCATATGCCTTCTATTTATATGACATAATCTGTACGAATAGCTGAATGACACGTAGAGATACCTGGTGGACATTCGCCGTCCACCGGCGAATATGAGAGTCGCAGCCAAAAGTAAGAACGCAGCATGATATAGCAGAATTTTGCCCACACCTATGATTTGTTGTCCATGGACTCAAAACTGTTGATAGATGATGCATCGGCGCTTTGTATACTATATATATATATATATATATATATATATATATATATATATGTATATATATATGTGTGTGTGTGTGCAAAAAAACCGCCATCCTGCTGTCACGATCGAATGAGACGAGATCCCAAAAGCTCTATGCTATAGTCGTACAAACATGTGAAGATGATGGAGAACACCAAACGGGACGAAGATAAAATGATCATTTTCAATAGAACAACGCCATGGCGAAGTCTGCCAGAGAACGAGAACAGACGTCGGCAGGCGACGGTCGACGATCACGGTGACGACGTGGTGTATAGCAACAAGCCGAAGAATGAGCACAATTCAGAATCACCAATAACAATAAGAATCATAATAGTAAGAATTGTTTAGCGCTAGCTATAATAACAGGATATAACAACACTGACTGCAGGTGGGCGGTGGGCAGTTAACCGTTCGGGCTTTGGTCATCGCTTTGGTATCGGTGCGGTGCGGATCTTGTTCGTAACGAGAAGAGGGGAAAGAAACAGAGACACGCGAAGTTGATACACGGCGCTATTCTGGTGTATTCGGCGTGTATGTATCTGGTGTATCGAATACGATTGAATAGTGACAAGAGTAGCAGCAGCAGCAGCTGCTGCTGCTGCTGCTGCAGCAAATGCTGACGGTAGAACTGCACGAGGCAGTTAACCCTTGCATATAATCGTGGACGTCCCATGGCTGGTTGGGACTCGGGTTTGCGTGCGAGCAAATCTTTGTCGACGACTTTGGATTGGGGAGTTTCGCGCGTTGAGCTGTACGCGTTGATTTTGTGAGACCTTGGAAAGGGCCCGGCCAGCAAGTGGCCAGTATACGGCCGTATATAAATCCATCGGGAGGCAAATAGCGATCGTAGCCACTTTCAAGTTGAAGACAGAACAATTTAGCTGTTAAACATGCTCGCCAAGGTAGAGTGTGGTCGTTATCCAAAGTAGAGTTCAACAGAGGACATATCTCTGTGTCAATACAGAAATTTGCGGTTGACAACATAACGGGCATTTAATGACGGCCAACGTTGATTCCCGGAGGACATTGCCATGGTTCTATATTATGAGGATAAAATAGTGATCAAATAATTGTGTTCGCTTGGATTTTATTGATGTTCTTCCTGGTAAGCCTTTTCCTACTTTTCAACTGTTCTCAATTTATTGTTTTCTGTCCCCGTTGTATTATCGTCATCAGGTTGTCATCGCCTCTGTGGCAGTAGCGGCCGCTCACGCTACGGGTCTCGGCCTCGGCTACGGTGGACACGGTCTTGCTTCCTATGGACATGGATACGCTGCCCACGCCGCTCCATTGGCCTACGGTCACCACGCAGCTCCATTGGCCTACGCTGCTGCGGCCCCCGTTATAGCGAAGGCTGCTATCGCTTACCCTCCTCAGCCTTACCAGTTTGGTTATGAGTCTGTCGATGAGTACGGCACCAAGCAGTCCCGCCATGAGGTTTCGGATGGTCACAACAACAAGAAGGGATCCTACTCGTTCTCTGATGGCCGCGGTATCGCGCGTCACGTTGAGTACGTGGCCGACAAGCTCGGCTTCCGTGCCAGCATCAAGACCAATGAGCCCGGAACTGCTCCGTCGGCACCCGCTGCCGCTCACTACAACGCCGCTCCTCTCGCCGTGAAGGCTGTGGCCGCCGCCCCCATCGCCGCCTACGCCCACGCCCCAGCATACGGCCATGGACATTACTAAATACAGCTGCCTGCGATTGATGCACCTCGAGACCACTTGTTGAGGTGCAACCAGTCCCCCGCGCTGATCAATAGCCAGGAGCCAAGCAACCTACTGGTTCATTCAGTCCTTCATTCAAAACCTCTGATAGGCTGATCTCTTCCTCATAACAGCCCCTTGTCACATCTTGTCACTACATATTTCACTATTTATATGTTACAATTGTAATTGTGATATACGCCTATGTACAGTCCTTATATTAATGTACAACTCTAAATATAGATCTATATATATATGTATTTTTCCAAAATGCGTGTGATATTTATTGCCGTCGCGGCTACCCTTAGTTAAAATAGAGGATTAATGTATTTGGTATTGAATACCAGTTTTGCCTTAAAACACATTAAAAAAGCGACCATCTCCTTTCAATCACGTTACGCTAAGGATGATTTTGATGCTTAAGAAATACCAGTTCAGGCTTGCGCAGTTTCCCGTAGCTAATTCTTAATTTATTTATGACAGGTGCTCGAATTACAAGGGTCATTAAGACGATTATTGATCACAAGGCCATAGAGGTTACCTTAATACAATACAACCATGGTTTACGTATATATATATATATATATATATATATATATATATCTATGCTGGCTTGGTTTGCGAAGTCCTGATTTTGTAGACTCTTTAGAAAGCCTTCGATGCACTTCTTCATGAACTGTCGCTCCACTGCTATCGACTACCTGTGCAGATTGCACGACGCAGCAGATCTTTAGTTTTTACTGTCTGACGGACCTGCACCACTCCCAGTGGTAGAGAGCACTTAGTTCTCTGTCATGTAGAGCCAGGAATAGCCTAGACTGATATCCCGAAGGTGGTTATCGATTCAGACACGAGTGCAAGGTGCCCTCTTGTTCCTTCAATAAGACTGGACTCGTACTGTTCCTCACGCCTCCAACACACATCGATGTGCAACAGGTTACACTTCGTGGATCATAACTTTCGTTATCCGAGACTATCAAATACTTGGGGTTAAACCTCCAAAAGGCAGTGAAATGGCAGCCACACCTGGGAGCCCAGGCGTCTAAATGCCATGCGACTTTTGCGGCACTCGAGAGACTCAAATAAATTGGTATTCCTGAAAAAGGTCTTCTTCTAATCTAAAAGGCGTTGCTTTTATCGGTGTTACGTTATGCACTCCCGGTATGGGGAGGTACGGGACGTTAAACGATGGCTAAGGGTCAGTCCGAAAACATATATAGTATTGGGAGGTAGCTATATAAAGCGTAACTCATCTGGCGCAAATCATCCACAACGATGCCTTAAGAGGAATTTTTAGCAGAAGCCGTAGGACCTCTCTCAGAGAGGTATATACCTCAAATGAACTGTTCTTCCTCAGTAAACTCTACAGCATGCATGTCGTTCTGCTTGCCTTTTGAGATGGCAAAAGGCCTATTTACACAAGAGATCTCCTTTCCGCTCGCCGCGATCGCCAGTCGCCCTAATCGTCGCGCAACCATGTTTTTAATACCGCTCGTTGCTAACGAGCCGAGTAGACATGCTCTCATCTGCCATTTACCGCCACCCGAGACCTCCCTTCCTAAAAAGATACACTCACCTATGTCGATGAAGGAATTTATCAAAGGTAAATGTGAAGGTTTTATTGGTTTATTAAAGGAAGTACATTTTTTTGCAATGCTGAAGAAGTTCTCTTATATGTCACCACGTCGCGAACCTGCGACTTCCGGTGTTTTGAAAGAAAGCAATTGTAAAACATGTAATTGAAATGCGATGTCAAAAGTCTTGTGAGAACATGTTTATTGTAAACAATTCTGTTGACATATAATCACAATAATTGAGACGCAAGATTTCAATGAAGATGTGACACTACTCTTCTTGACCATTTATTATCTGGTGAACTTGAGTGTTATCAAGCCTGCAGTTCCGTTAATACACTGAAGTTATTAATATTATTATTATTCCTATTTCTCTCAGTTCACCCGCCGTGGTTCTCAATGCGAGGGTCAATATTACCAGACCCAATCCATGTCGTCTTGGCTATTCCCATATTTTGTTCGCTCACGAGCTGTAATCTTTTCTCCTCTATACCTTTATTTCGTCCAGCAGGGTGTGTGACACTCTGCTGCGCTTGCAATTAACTTAAAGGGTTTTTATCAGATCCATTTCTTGTTGATTCGTGCCGGGAGTCTTTCCGGTGTATTTCAGTAATACATTTGACAAGTAAATTCCGTGAGACCTTGGAAAGGGCACGGCCAGAAAGTGTTCAGTATACGACTGTATATAAGTCCATCGGGAGGCAAGTAGCGATCGTAGCCACTTTCAAGTTGAAGACAGAACAATTTAGCTGTTAAACATGCTCGCCAAGGTAGAGTGTGGTCGTTATCCAGTAGAGTTCAACAGAGGACATATCTCTGTGTCAATACAGAAGTTTGCCTTTGACAAAATAACGGGAATTGAATGACGGCCAACGTTAAGTCCTGGCGGATATCACCATTGCGTTGACATGGTTCTATACTATGAGGATAAAATAGTGATCAAATAATTGTGTTCGCTTGGATTTTATTGATGTTCTTCCTGGAAAGCCTTTTCCTACTTTTCAACTGTTCTCAATTTGTTGTTTTCTGTCCCCCATTTTGTTTTATCATCGTCATCAGGTTATCATCGCCTCTGTGGCAGTAGCGGCCGCTCACGCTACGGGTCTCGGCCTCGGCTACGGTGGACACGGTCTTGCTTCCTATGGACATGGATACGCTGCCCACGCCGCTCCATTGGCCTACGGTCACCACGCAGCTCCATTGGCCTACGCTGCTGCGGCTCCCGTTATAGCGAAGGCTGCTATCGCTTACCCTCCTCAGCCTTACCAGTTTGGTTATGAGTCTGTCGATGAGTACGGCACCAAGCAGTCCCGCCATGAGGTTTCGGATGGTCACAACAACAAGAAGGGATCCTACTCGTTCTCTGATGGCCGCGGTATCGCGCGTCACGTTGAGTACGTGGCCGACAAGCTCGGCTTCCGTGCCAGCATTAAGACCAATGAGCCCGGAACTGCTCCGTCGGCACCCGCTGCCGCTCACTACAACGCCGCTCCTCTCGCCGTGAAGGCTGTGGCCGCCGCCCCCATCGCCGCCTACGCCCACGCCCCAGCATACGGCCATGGACATTACTAAATACAGCTGCGTGCGATTGATGCGCCTCGAGACCACTTGTTGAGGTGCAACCAGTCCCCCACGCTGATCAATAGCCAGGAGCCAAGCAACCTACTGGTTCATTCAGTCCTTCATTCAAAACCTCTGATAGGCTGATCTCTTCCTCATAACAGCCCCCTATCATACCTTGTCACTACATATTTCACTATTTATATGTTACAATTGTAATTGTGATATACGCCTATGTACAGTCCTTAGAAATCCTAATGTACAACTCTAAATAAAGGTCTATATATGTATTTTTCCAAAATACTTGTGACATTAATTGCTGGCGTGGCTAACCTTACTTAAAACGGTGGATTAATGCCCTAAGAGGTTAAATCGGATGACTTTAAAAGAAATGAGATACGAGATAGAGCTCAGGACAGGCGTTAAGTCCTTGTCACTAGGATGATACTTACCCTGATATCATCCCAAAGTATCATCTAGCTTCTTCGAAGGAGCCTACCACAGGTTGATCGGCGCCACCGGGGACAAGCGCGCAGGATCCTTCCTTCTGAACCGCCTTTCCCTCTCTGTGAGGCAGAGGCAAGACCAGCCATCGCCTCCCTCGCCCTAACACCCTGTCCCCAATTATTCTTCGAATTAATCGCATATCTTTTTTTTAAGAGGTTAAAGGTAAATCCTGCATGGACACGAGGCCTCACACTAAGGTATTTGCCTGGTACTGTCAGACTCTTACTGACTAAACCCAGAACCGATTTTGACTTGGGGCACTAACCGGGACTGTCAAAAGTATTACTCAAGTCAGTGCGTTGCAGGGACCGGCAGTTAATTCCAACCGTGTACTATCCCTCAGTTCCTCCTCTGGGAGGAATTATTGTGGGGGGGGAATTATTGTATATTTAGAGAGGCACAATCATTATCAATATAGCCTTGGCCATTACTGTCCTACAGACCTGTGCCACGCTCAGTGCTAGAGAAGACTTATGCAGACCTAGTCTGACTTCAAGGTATTTGGACGAGGTACTATGGGGCATGTGCCTGAGGAGCAGACGTGCGCACTAAACTCCAGCCTCACTGAAGCTTCACTGTATGGGCAGCTGCATTCAATTGTATTATACTATAGCCTGGCAAGAGGCATAGGGTCAATTGGCCAGGATCGATCCTCGAGTGCCCCGCCTCTTCAAAACACGTTATTTCCACAGCGGGGCTATTGTCAGCCGCTTTCACATGAATCCGACAGACTGAGCTAGGTGGGATGTTACTGATTTACTAACTTTGACTTTCCTCATCAAGGTTTCTCCTTGAGACCAGCGAAAAAGGACAATTCCCCTGCCCTGCTGATCTACACAGAGACTATTGGTGTGGGGTCCTCAACTGCTGATCGGGGGCTCCAGTTCGAATCCCGGCTTGCCAGGTCGCTATTGCATCTGATCATGTATCTGCTTACTCCCCATTGGATCTTCCCACTTTTTCTCCTTTCTGTTGCCTTGATGTCCCAAGGTATCGTCTCTGCTAACACCGATACTGCCGAGTTACTCACGGTTCGGTAGGCATTGCTAGTCTTAGCGCCGGTACTTTCTGAGTTTTTCGAGGCAAGTTCTTTGTGTAGGTTTTCCTAGAAATCGGCTAAGCCCATAAGAGGTTTACAGACTCATCTACGTCAATAAAAAAAAAAGACTCATCCACAGACATAAGTAATCTTCGTTTGTTTCCCCTTGGTCCACTTATGTTATTCATAATCTTAGTCAGGTCAATCGCGGCTCCTCTTGCCTTTGTTGTGCATTGACTAATAGTGTGCTTAGCAATTCCTCTGTCAAAGCGCACCCCGAGGTGCCTGGCAGTGGATACGATCTTGATCTGTTAATCTTCAAGGGGGAGGTTGATCACTGGGGTTTTTTCTTGCCGACGAGACGGATTGTCACATTAATTGATGGCGCCAAGGTCAATCCATGTGCACCCATTCATAGTTCTATTTCAACCAGGGCGTGGTTTGTTCGCACGTCCAGGTTTTCAGGTGTTCGGGCTCGAACCGTGAGCATGAGGTCATCTGCGTACGGTAGTAGCTCCAGCTCGGATGGGAGGTCTGTTATTCTCAGACCACTATCGTATGCGATGTTCCAAAGCAGAAGTTAACCTTTGGAGGACCCCTGCCATCATCTGAAATCAGTTTCCTCGCTGCTTATCTTTCTATCCTTAAATTGTCGGCTATGATTCTTATTAAATACGTTGGGACGTTACCTTTGACTGGAACCTCTAAGATAATGGGTCAAGAGAAACTGTTAAAGACGTTTTTAACGTATAGTAGTACCGTTAGAAAATAATCCCTTCTCTTTACTGTTGACTTCCCGATGAGGTCCGCTTTAGAAATGATTCGGTAAAGGTGAAGCTTTATTGATTTTTTTAAAGGAACTGCATACAATGCTTAAGTTCTCTTATATGTCATGCAACGGGATTCGAACCTGCGCCCTCTGGCTTTTTACGGTGATATGCTGTAAGTACTGAGCGGGGTTTTCTCAATCCCTATTGATTTGAGGAGAGCATTCCGTGCTCTTCTGCGAAATCTCTAAGGTATGCTTGATTGACTCAAGGCCTTTCGCAAATGTATTCAAAAGATATATATAGGTTGTTATGGCCTGCTTCCTTTTGGGATGAGCATGAGTTCTGATATGTTCCATTTATCGGGAAGGTTGCCTTCTCTCGGGTATTTTGTAGACCCCTTTTTAATGCAATTGTGCAACGGTGGGGATCGAACCCGGGCACCTACGTGTCTCCTTCGATTGCAAGGCGCACACGAATGTACCTAGCCACCGAGCTCGACAGTTCGATGCTAAAGGCAGTACCGTGGACGTTAAATATTGGCCGAGAGTCAGCCCAAAAAAGTTTAGATATTAGATTTTCTAGAGAGGAAAGAAAGGATGGTTTTAGCGGGAAGAGATGTTTTGTCATTCACGTCAACCCTGCACTGGACCTGTCAGGACTGTATCAGGCTAGGCTGCTTCGTTTTGCAGCCTACACACATGTTATCTATGCATGATTTTCCCTTGCACTACTAGATGCGAATGTTCTATCATCATTTACCGTGGTCGAGTCGCGTGTCGCCATCCACTCTGTTAGGCGTTGTCCTCTCTGTTTTCTTTGACCCCCACGTCTCCGAAGAGGCCTTTAAGTCCCCTGAGTGTTTCCCCAATATCTCTGGCTGTTGTTGTGCTCTAATGTCGTCAAGCAGTTTCTCTAGGTCCTCTATCTGTTCGTTCGGGCTACCATAGCAGAAACAAAACGACTGATGTGGTCGATAACTATCCATGTGTATCCTTTGCCCTACCCTGACCGAATGGCTTCCTGTTTTACGTCTATTAGGGATACACAGATTGTCATTTTTATCCGCTTGTCTGGATTTTTTCCTCTGGCTATGTTGGTTTCAATGAGAAGTAGTTCCTCGGCATTGGGCGGGCTGCCCCCCGCCTAAGGAGACGGGAAGGAGGGAGGCTAAGGAGTGGGCTGACCCACTTCAGTTACAGTTCATGTGAATCACTCTAATTATGCTTGTTGCTTGCTTTCCTTGCCGGCTGGTCAGTTAAAGGAGATGTATGCTGTCGTGTCCTCTGTCCCTTGGTTCAACCAGAGTGAACTCTTCGTGGTCCTCAATGTGAGTGCCAATATTACTACCCACAAACCACTTTTCCTCTTGGCTATTCCCTTGTTCGGTTCGCTCACAAGCCGTAGATCTATCCTCCTCTGTGCCTCTATTTCAGCCAGGAGAGTGTGTGACACTCTGCTACGCTTGCAATTAACTTAAAGGGGTATTTATCAGATCCATTTCTTGTTGATTCGTGTCGGGAGTCTTTCCGGCCTGTTGCCGTAATACATTTGACAAGTAAATTCCGTGAGACCTTGGAAAGGGCCCGGCCAGAAAGTGTTCTGTATACGACTGTATATAAGTCCATCGGAAGGCAAGTAGCGATCGTAGCCACTTTCAAGTTGAAGACAGAACAATTTAGCTGTTAAACATGCTCGCCAAGGTAGAGTGTGGTCGTCATCCAAAGTACAGTTTAACAGAGGACATATCTCCGTGTCAATACAGAAATCTGCTGTTGACAACATAACGGGAATTGAAGGACGACCAACGCTGATTCCCGGCGGACATCGCCACTGCATTGATATGGTTCTGTATTGTGAGGATAAAATAGTGATCAAATAATTGTGTTCGCTTGGATTCTATTGGTGTGTTTCCTGGAAAGCCTTTTCCTACTTTTCAAAGGTTCTCAATTTGTTGTTTTCTGTCCGCTCTTTTGTTTTGTCATCGTTATAGGTTGTCATCGCCTCTGTGGCAGTTGCGGCCGCTCACTCTACGGGTCTCGGCCTCGGCTACGGTGGACACGGTCTTGCTTCCTATGGACATGGATACGCTGCCCACGCCGCTCCATTGACCTACGCTGCTGCGGCTCCGGTTATAGCGAAGGCTGCTATCGCTTACCCTCCTCAGCCTTACCAGTTCGGATATGAGTCTGTCGATGAGTACGGCACCAAGCAGTCCCGCCATGAGGTTTCGGATGGTCACAACAACAAGAAGGGATCCTACTCGTTCTCTGATGGCCGCGGTATCGCGCGTCACGTTGAGTACGTGGCCGACAAGCTCGGCTTCCGTGCCAGCATCAAGACCAATGAGCCCGGAACTGCTCCTTCGGCACCTGCTGCTGCTCACTACAACGCCGCTCCTCTCGCCGTGAAGGCTGTGGCCGCCGCCCCCATCGCCGCCTACGCCCACGCCCCCGCATACGGCCATGGACATTACTAAATACAGCTGCCTGCGATTGATGCACCTCGAGACCACTTGTTGAGGTGCAACCAGTCCCCCGCGCTGATCAACGAACGGATCAACCTACTGGTTCATTCAGTCCTTCATTCAAAACCTCTGATAGGCTGATCTCTTCCTCATAACAGCCCCCTATCATACCTTGTCGCTACACATTTCACTATTTATATGTTACAATTGTAATTGTGATATACGCCTATGTACAGTTCTTAGAAATGCTAATGTACAACTCTAAATATAGACCGATATATATGTATTTTTCCAAAATACTTGTGACATTTATTACCCACGTGGCCAACCTTAGTTAAAATGGTGGATTACTACCCTTCGAGGTTAAATCGGATGACTTCAAAAGAAATGAGATACCAAAATAGAACTTCAATCCCGAACAATCATCTAACATCAAATCAATATTTATATAGGCTTGATCTATCGCATCGATGTATTGAGGCAAGCACAAGCGCAGCTACTTCTGCTGTGCTTTTGAACGCGTCGTCCATTCCATATAATCGGTAGAAAAACTGAAGGCGTTCACCTGGCGACAATTGATACTATCCCGAGCGAACACCGAGTACACGAATGATACCGAATCGAAACGCACCAGCGTCTGTCAATGTGTAAATTGATTAATAAGTTTCAAGTTTCAAAATCAAGTTCATTGTTTATTGTTAAATAAGTCGATCAATCATAGACGTCTTTAATACTATTACTATTTAATCTTACATTACATACATAAATCAGCACGAGCTAAGCGGATATATATATATATATATGTATATAAATTACGTACTAAGCTGATTTTGCCAGAGCAACTACCACATTGGCAGACCGCAAACACAGTTCATTATATGTCGCCTTTTGTAACTATCACGAACATGTTTCATCATCGAAACGAGGACAAACATGCCTACTAAGGCCTCAGTGAATATGGCCACGATAAAATTCACTACTCGGGTTGTTGATCGATTTTCAGGCCTTGTAACACAATAGCGGTGTCGATGATACATCACCATTTGGTGATATAGCACGCGATTGTTGAGCATCATCCCCTTTTGCAAATGGGATGATACTAAAAAAAATTAAACTCAGATGACATCTTCGTTCGCAAACCGACGAAACAAATTGTGAACAATTTTGTGCAATTGTATATTGTATATATATATTTTTTGCACATTATTATATTTATTCAAACATAAAGTAGTTCGGAGTGTATATATTTTGTATTCTGAGTCATACAAAATCGGGGTATCAGCTGACCTACTGTGACCACGACGTTTTTTTTGTTGACCACCCACGACCATGTGGGTGGCAAGTTTATTAAGACAGAAGCACGATGTTTAAATTATTAAATTAAATTATGTAACTATTCCTTTTTTTACGTGAACTTAACCATTGTGAAATTGCACTTTTTCGCACTTTTTCGTCAATAAACCCTAATGTCGATGAGCGAATCGCTGATCTGCCAGAGGGAAAGAATAGAAATTACACAACCATCTTCTCAAGAGCGTAAGTTACATATGATGCAAAGTATAGCAATTATGAAGGGTGAAATCATAAAATTGCTATCAATTATTGTCTGAACTGTATTGCCACAATTACTATCTGAACAACATATATTCATTCATTCATTCAAAAACACCTTTATTAACAAAAGGGGGTTTTACATTTGGTGTACAAAAATTTGTTAGTGCATAGTATATGCATGAGTGTCTCTGAGCATTCGTGTCGCTCGAAATGAAAACATATTATTGACTCTTTCGGTCCTGGCGATTTGTACTGTTGATATGGTTTGTCCACTCCGCAGATTATTTTGTCTGACATTAAAATATTTATAATACGAGTTTGATGATAGTAACCTTTTGTAAAAACGCATATCTGCCTGTTTGTGTAGGTCAGTAATTGGAGGTAAGGTAAGAGTCGAGCGATCGATTCCACATCTAAGCGAGACGCGTGTTAAGAACTTTGATTGAACTCGTTCCATAGCATCTAAATGTTTCTTAAGATATGGTCGCCAAACTTCACAGCAGTATGTAAATTTCGGTATAACTAAACTCTTATAGAGCTGCATATAAAATTCCGGCCTTTTCACAATAAAACAACGAAATAGTGTGTTACAAACTAACGTTGCGGACTGAATGACTTGTGTAATATGAAGGTTAAAATCTAAGTCCGGTGAGACCATCACGCCCAGGTCCCTCATACATTTCACAATCGGTATAGGCTGGGCGTTAAGAGTATATATGTGAGGGTCTGATAGACATAATGTGCCACATTTAGGAACGGATATAATCATATCATTTTTGGAGCACCACCTTGAGATGTCATCAACGGCTTTTTGCAGATCGTGTCTTTCGGTTTCGGTCTTCGACGGGCCGTAAAGCTTAAGATCATCCGCGTAAAGTTTGTGTTATGGACTGCGGAATAGTGTTTTTTAGGTCTAAGATGTAAATACAAAATAATGTGGGTCCCAAGCAGCTACCTTGAGGCACCCCAGAGGGGCAAGCACCGCAATTACTAATACTGTTTTTTACACGTACACAAAATGAGCGCTTACATAGGTAGTCAGATATCCAACAAAAGGACCGTGAGTCAATTCCTAGGTTCTTAATTTTTGCTAAAAGTGAGGAGTGATTTACTCTATCAAACGCCTTAGAAAAATCGAAATATATGCAGTCGAACATTTGTTTGTTGTTGATGTAAATGGTCCAATCTTGAACCATATCAACCAGCTGGGTGGCGGTGGATTTTCCCTTTGTAAAACCATGCTGTGCCTCATCAAGTAACCCCTGAGTTGTTAAAAAACTAAATACATGGTCTACAAGCAATTTCTCAAATATAATACAAGCTATAGAGGACTGGGCCACTGGTCGATAGTTATCGACATCGGATTTAGACCCCTTCTTATGGACAGGGGTTACGACAGATGTTTTAAAATACTCTGGCACAATGCCGTCCTCATAGGACCTGCAGTAAATAAGATATAAGGGTTGGGATATGGTTCTCCCAAACTTTTTGTAAAAAATAGGAGGAATTGAGTCAGGTGTAAAACTGCATTTCATGGGTAAAGCCTGGATCTTACTAAATATATTTTCCTCTGTTATTAAAAGGGGCGTAGACTCATTTGTGCGATAGGTAAGATCCGTAGGAGCCACGCTAGGCTGTTTGACGTAGACGGTTGAAAAGAAATCTTTGAAAATGTGTGCCTTGGCCTTGTCATCTGTTATAATTTTATCATCCTTTATAAGCGCACCTATCTCCTCTTTTCCCTTCAAGCGCTTATTTGCGTAACGAAAAAATGACTTAGAGTCCTTAAAGTCAAGATTCGATTCCTAAAGGATGCGAAGCCTGGTGCTAGCTTTTCGTAAATTGGTTTCATTTTTAGGATTTGCATCTGTTTTCATCAGAGCCTCAAGTTTATTTATATAGGTTTTAAGGCCCCTTGTTTCTCGATTTGATTAAATTTCCTCTTTTAGGTACGAATTGTTCAACTAATATGTGGAGCTGGTTGATAAATGTATTGAACATACTATTTACAGAATCACAGCTCGAGAAAAGCGTCCTCCACGGAATGTGGCATAACCTAGCCTCAATGCTTTCATAATCTCCTCTCCAGAAATCATAGCCACCTTCATCGTTTACCGTACAACCCGTATCAAAAAGTACAGTAAAAGTTATCGCATTATGATCGGAGGATATCGGGGAGGTCAGAGTAGATAGTTCATCGATAATAAAAGGATCGGTCGTAAGTAGAAGATCTAATATGTTTCCTTTGGTAAAACCGGCTTGAGAATTAGAATCGCGTTTAAGTGGACGGGTTACCTCCGTTAGTAGTTGGTAAAGCCCATTTTCAACACAGGAATTTGTAAAATTTGCCTCCATCGAGTTCGAGTCTGAGAGGACTATATTGCACCAGTCAATGTCAGGGCGGTTGAAATCGCCTGGGATAATAATTGAATTATCAAGACACGGACCGATATTGGGTCCGTGTCTATCAATATGCTCATTTGGAAAACACATAGTTTGACACAGTAATGTTGGTGCTGCTGATTTTTGAAGTACTGTCAAACGCGCTGATGGCCATCGAAATCGTGGGCGTGCATCTATTTCTTTTCGATTTTTTTACACCTGAGTCGGCCCATTGGGACCCATCAAGAATCACTGGGTCGAATTCCCAAGAAAAAAGTATAACTAAAAAAATTTAATAGTGTACAACTCTTCTTCAATTCAGTCTAAGCTATAAAGTATCTGGTGGAACTCACTATTATTATTATTTGAGTCACTCTTACCGAACATTCTGCGATATATTTTTCTTTCGTTATAAACATATATATATATATATATATATATATATATATATATCGAATATCCCTAAAACAAGGAGGTCCCACTTCCCCAATCCCTAAACGTATCACCCAAAATGGAAATTACGTTGCTCCTTTGGATATCTAAAGGACGACTCTGTGTTAACAATTCGATTTGCTTCTTGTTTTTATTTCTTCAACTTATAGATATACAATATGAGAGTTCACCGAGGCTGAATGGATCCAATGTTCAATGTCCGGATTAGCCAAGCGGCCTTCTTCAAAAGCAAATGATGTCTCTATTGCAAAGCTCTCACGTCACTAACGGCACACATAACGAGACTGCAACAAGTCCCTGATGTATTGCGTCTCAGCACCAGTGGCTTAGTTCTGGACTCATTTCTTTACGATCCTATCACATCAGGTGGCTCCTGGTGGAATACTAAAACCCACAGTGCTATCTGTTCGTTGTGTACATCGGGGTGACCACGGCGGTACGACTCATCGATGGCCGGGCCCACTGTGAGGACTTCCTGCTAAACGTACCCCGAATGCTTCCATCTTGCGTTGAGTCCATGGCATACATCAAGGCTCTGAGATTGTTCTGTGTCACGAATCGGTACATCATCCTGGATGTACGCGGATAGTCTGGAATCAGAATTTTGGAAGGCCAACTAAAAGAATCCCATGGGCCTAGCCATTACAGGCCATCTTAGCAAGCAGCTCATCCGAAGGCCCGGCGTCCACCCACGGCCCGCGGAGCGGATACCGTTGCCGGTCCTCGTTACAACCGGAATTCAGAATGAGGCAACGTCATCTGCAGGAGCCAACCCGAGATAGACACAGGGACAACGAAGAGATCTTAATATTCGACAAACGATATCAATGCCCCAATGTTTGACCTGTCTCCTCCTCTGCGCGGCACCGCTATCGGTGACATGAGCACAAGCCAATGAGCATTCGAGCTCGTATGCATGTTCACTCATATATATGATACACAAAAAGAGCTGACTCAACAGTCGTTCGATTCAGACGGGGCTGTGACGACAAACGTCAAACTATAACGTACTTTGACGAAGTCGTTGATAGAAATCCGTCAAATCAGCTCATGTGTATAGCAGCGTTTCACCTGAATCTACCATTCCGATCCTGCACAGCAAAAATAGGACGCCGCACGTTCGACTCCCCGCGACGCGATGACGTCTCGCGAGAACTTGATCGTTGTAAACAACTGCAGTTCCGCTAATAAACCGAACACTATGTATTGTGTTTAGATACTTTTCATCGGCTGATAATTAACACAATAGGGGATGCAGGCGAGCGAGAGAGCGCCAAACAGCACTGAGTTATAATTTTTAATTTCATATCCCTTAATGAGTTGTATATTGTACAGTGGTCCAGTTGCACGGCCGAATGACCTGATAGCTCCGAGAAATCGGCAACCTAATCTAAGAAAATATACAACAACGGCCTCAAATCAAACACTCGGCCAACCATGAGCACCGGAAATACAAAATTGACACGATTGAACGATACAGAAAATTGTCGGACTGAAATCCTCTCAGCAGGTCTATGTAACAGTATGTACTGCGCTTTACCGAAGGGGCTACCTCACAGGAAGAATTGAAGAAAAATTATAGCAGACCCAATTAGGGCCATCGTCACTTCCGCCAGCAGCAAAAATAACACCTACAGCAACGACAACAACAATAACAGCAACAACAACAGGAGCAATAATAACAACCACAATACCTACATGATGCTGAATATTGTCGGCGCGCGAATATTGTCTCCGCCCGACCGATGTGCCAACAGGGCGCTGTGCAGAAAATCCTGACCGACGTCTATATTTGGCTAGTAGAAATCAGAGTGTCTAATTAAAACAGTCGCATGACACTATCACTTCCAGTCATTGTACTAATAATAATAATAACCGTTTAGGAATGGTCAACGCCGCACCATGTTTAACGCTCGCCCTGATAGATGCAGTTGTTGCTGCTGCTGCAGCAGCAGCGTTGGCCGAATTATGGCCACACTCATAACTATGTATAACTACTGCCGACTCTGGTAATAATACGAATAATAATAATAATAATAATCGATTGTATATCGCCGTGTTCATGATCAGATCTCGTGCGGGTGCTTTATTCAGTTGTTGTTGCTGCTGTTGTTGTTAGCGTCGTCGTCATTGTTATCACCGTCACTACCACAACGGCCGCCCATCCGGTGTGACCCCGCTCTCACTTCATATAGTATTTTCTTTTTCTAATTACTACTACTTCTACTACCAGGCACTATAGGGCCGTTGGTGGGGGGTGTTGGGGGTCTATTTGTGAGCTTGCAGTGTCCAGTTGGTGTCCAGCCTCCGTGAGCCCGACGACGAGACGGTAATGTCTTTCTTCAGTTGCGTTAAATAAACCCGCCCGGCAGTGTTCTGGTTAATCTGCTCGCCCGCCACCATGTGCGTATGTGATTGGTGACTGATTAATGCATCGCTATCATAGGGCGATAATGCATTGCACCTACCAGTAGCGAGAAAACGTACGGAACAAAGCTCGCTCGCTTGGGTTGCCTTGCTGGCTGTCTGGCTGGCTCGTTCGCTGGCTGGCGGTATCGGCAGAATGTCGTGCGAAGAGGCGGCACCAATCAGTGAAATGAAGGGGTGGAATTTAGTGGAACTAATATTAATATAACACAGTGGCGAGATAGTCGAGCTCACCGTATCGATATCGGCCAAACAGAAACGCTGCGGGTTTGTCAATAAAAATAGCTAAATGAACAAGAAGTACATTTCAGCGATTATCAACCAGTGTCGTGCCCCCGCCGCCACAGAGAACTCCCACCTGTCGGCTTCTGTCCCAAATGGGTGTGGTAAATGATTACCCCTCCATCCCCCTCTGCGTGCGCGCGCGCGCGCGAGCGGGCGCCTTTGGGTTAACGCGGGTGAGCCGAACGCGGGATCTGACTGACCGACCAGATCGACCGGGGCAGCGCGGCTTTCACTGACTGACCACCATCTATCTGGCATATCGATGTGTTGAGTTTGATCTGAGGGCATGCAAGGGCATCCGTATAAAAGCTGCTGCTTGTGGCCGTTTAACTACACACGGATACATCTGTGCAGCGTAGAACGTGAAGTCTTGACTCGAAGGAAACTCGTCAACGAAACAGCTTCGTCATGCTTACCAAGGTAATAATAATAACTTTTCTAGGCAAAACCACACACAGATAAATCTCTGTTACACAGAGCGAGAAAACGTCTCGAAGTGCATAAATCCAGCCACAGAGAGGGCAATCGTATCTGAGAAGCACTGGTAGAGAAAATCGATCGTGGATAGTTGACACCAAGAATAGCAGTAGTATGTCCATAGACTTATGATCTTCTCAATATACAAATACAGTGGGAAGTTAGCATAGCAAGGTTGAGTTGCCGCGTAAACAACATCGTCAGGTGAAGTATTATAAAAATCGAAATATTATACCTATTCATTGTTCTAACTGACGGTTGAAGAAGGCTTCATTTATTGCATCTTGATTTATGACGGAAATGAAGAGTGCGCGATCGATCCGTGGAAAATTAGCTTACGAAATGAAAGCCTTACTGGCAGTGCACGATGTGGGTCTTATTCGAATCGTATTTGGATAAAATTGGGAAATTAAGAAATTTGAATTTCGCTTCCGTATGTTTGATTTGTTCAATGTCAATGGAAAATGCTCATTTGGAAATGTTTTATCGTTTTAATGTTAAATTTATAGTAATCCACCATCGCCACTTAATTGGTTAGTGAAATTGACATATAATATATATATGAAGATGGCTGATTTCTATTAACAGCCAAACAATTTAGATTATTTGCATTTTGAGCCGCGTGGCAGCTCAATTAAAGTCGATAGGCAATATTTCGTACAGGCAATTTACGTGGTAAACAGTCAATAACCTGCTGAATGTATTCAGCTCCCTAAATGAGAAGATATACTAGAAATATGGACCGCGCTATGGAATGGATTACGTGCCGAATAAAGTTTTTTCCGGCTTTAGTATCTCAAACTTTGACGTCATGAGAATGGGATCTGCGGTGTTTGGGCTCAAAAAAAGGGTTGTTAATTTGCTATTAGATTGTTTCGGAACAAAATGAAAATAAGCGACTTGATCGAACGATTTTGAAAAATTCAGCAATTAATTATAGCTTACAATTAGTTATTATTATGATGTATTTATATAACAATTATTATTATTGTTATATTAATATTTGCTAATCTTTCAATCCGACCATCGTTATAGGTTGTCATCGCCTCTGTGGCAGTAGCGGCCGCTCACGCTACGGGTCTCGGCCTCGGCTACGGCGGGCACGGTCTTGCTTCCTATGGACATGGATACGCTGCCCACGCCGCTCCATTGGCCTACGGTCACCACGCAGCTCCATTGGCCTACGCTGCTGCGGCCCCCGTTATAGCGAAGGCTGCTATCGCTTACCCTCCTCAGCCTTACCAGTTTGGTTATGAGTCTGTCGATGAGTACGGCACCAAGCAGTCCCGCCATGAGGTTTCGGATGGTCACAACAACAAGAAGGGATCCTACTCGTTCTCTGATGGCCGCGGTATCGCGCGTCACGTTGAGTACGTGGCCGACAAGCTCGGCTTCCGTGCCAGCATCAAGACCAATGAGCCCGGAACTGCTCCGTCGGCACCCGCTGCTGCTCACTACAACGCCGCCCCTCTCGCCGTGAAGGCTGTGGCCGCCGCCCCCATCGCCGCCTACGCCCACGCCCCCGCATATGGCCATGGACATTACTAAATACAGCTGCCTGCGATTGATGCACCTCGAGACCACTTGTTGAGGTGCAACCAGTCCCCCGCGCTGATCAACGAGCGGATCAACCTACTGGTTCATTCAGTCCTTCATTCAAAACCTCTGATAGGCTGATCTCTTTCTCATAACAGCCCCCTATCATATCTTGTCGCTACACATTTCACTATTTATATGTTACAATTGTAATTGTGATATACGCCTATGTACAGTTCTTAGAAATCCTAATGTACAACTCTAAATATAGACCGATATATGTATTTTTCCAAAATACTTGTGACATTTATTACTTGCGTGGCTAGCCTTAGTTAAAATAGTGCACTAATGCAATTATAAGTTAAGTCGGGTGACAGGGCGGAAGATAGTACAGACGTTAACTTATAGTCACTTGGATAAGATCCACTTCAATTCCAAAGTATCATTTGGTACCAAACCAATATTTATATAGGCTTTTCTTAATTTATTTGTAGCAGGTGCTCAAATTAGAAGGATCATTAAGTTGATTACTGAACACAATAGAAGTTACCTCAATGGGAACAATTTGGCTAACATGCCCTTAAACCTCGGTTTACCAATTTTATTACGGGATTAATTAATTTTATTATTCATTTTTTTACGGGAAACTCTTTGTAGATAGATAGGCCTCTTGATTTTTGAAGCCCTGATTCTCTAGAACCTCCAGAAAGCCGTCGATATACTTATGCATAAATTGTCATTCAACTCGTATCGATTACCAGGTTATCTTTATTTTTATCTTTAACTATTAACTACTATCGCAGGCTCAAGCCCCGCTGCGTGACATATAAGAGAGTTTAAGCATTGTAAAAGTGTAGCTCCTCCAATAAACCAATAGACCTTTACCTTTACCGGTTTAGACTGCGCGGCGAGGTAGACCTCTAATTTTCTCGTCTTTTTTTTCTTTTGATGGGCGTTTCTTGAATGCATGATGCACATGTGTCATTGAGCCGCAGCGACTGTGAAGTGTGGGATTCACAAACCCACTAAGCCCGGGTTCCGCCCCACTCTAAGGCTCGAAAATTTCTGGGCATATTACTTCACTAGTGTTTTCTGTCTAACAGATCTGGGCCACTTTCAGTGCCAGGGTGCGTTTAGCTCTGTCCAATCACAAGCTGATGTGAAGAGCCAGGAACAGTCTAGAGCAATATCCAAAAAGTGGTTATCGATTCAGGCACCGCTACAAGGGTCCTCTTTCCCTTCCTTCAGTGCTATGATAGGTTAGGCATGAGTTCGCGCACCTCCACCGTTCTTCACGGCTTTAGCCTTCGTCATCCGGACACGCGGGTGCGTCTCATTGCATTGTCAATATACACTTCCGATAACGCGGATGATTTCCCCTTCCAAATCAAGAGTGATTTCGGCGTAGAGCTTCCTGCCTATTAGCAGAATAGCCTATCTCTCTCTTCACAGGCGCAACTTTTAGTCCTCTCTGACGCATCCAAGCTCCTACTGACCATCTATAGTTTCCTCGCCTCTCCAGTTCGTCCGGTTTGCGAACCCTAACTGTTGCTGTAAATATTGTCCGCATAATCGATGAGATCACCTCAAAAGGTAGGTGCCTCCGTTGCAAGAAACCATCATTTGCGATGTTCCACACTGAAGGGTTCAAAATGAATGCCAGGGAAACTCCTAGCCACGATAGAAAACTCCGAGCCTCCGTTGCAGAAAGCGGGATCTTTTAGATAGCTGAAGACAGTTCTGACAAGGTATCCAGGTAAGTTGCCATCTTGAAGAATGCGGAGAACACTTTTCCATGACAGGCTATTGAACGCGTTTTTTTACGGCCAGCAATACTGCCATGAAGAGATCACCCTCATGGTTAGATTAGGGCGTTTTTCTCGTCGTTACCATAAATACCCTGACCTTCTTTGCTTTGAACAGCAAGAATGATTTCAATTCCAGGTAATACCGAGTGGTTTCTGCGGAAAACATTTTGAGCTTCTAGCATTAGCCTGTGGTCCTCCGTGTTATCTTTTAGTCGGCGTTCGACTATGGTCTCAAACCTCTTAACCAGAGTCTCGAGGAGGCCGATTGACAGGCAGGATCCTCCTCTTTTGGGATCAGGGCCTTCTTTCACGTTGTTCCATATCCTCGGGCACACTCCATCACGTGTTACCTTTTTAGCCACCTCGGCAACCACGGCAGAACTCTTCGAAGAGATCCTTTGTGGTTACAGCCGGTATATCGTCTACACCATCCGGTTCTCGTACCTCTCCAGGCCTCAGAGATTGGATTGAAGTCATCTGAGATACATAGCAAGGTCGCCTTTTGCTGAATCTCTTAGATCCTTGAGAAGTCGTACTTGTTTTTCGATTGTCCCATTGCTGTGACAGGGATTGCCCCCCTTTGCTATTGTCCTCTGAGCACCTTTTTCAATCAGCACACTGTTTGACCCCCTGCGCTTGCAGGTAAGGGGATTATTAGATACATTTTTTGTTGGTTCGTGTTGGGAGCCTTTTCGATCTGTTTAACGAGTAAATTCCGTGAGACCTTCGTGGTTTTCATCCTGCTCCCGTTTTCGCTTCAAAGCCTGCCTCGAAGTTGCTAGAAAAAGCGCAAGACCGTTTTTTGCTAATTCTCTTACATCCTTGACAAGTCATATGAGTTCCTTTTTTTTTTTTAGAGGAGGAAATTTTCTTCAAACGCACGGTTACCACCAGAGACACCTTCCAATATCCATGAAAGTGGGCCGATTCAGTGCAGGGTTGACGTGGATGACAAAACGCCTCTGCCTGAAAAAACCACCATCCTCTGCTGAGAGTGTATCTCAGCAGAGGATGAGTTCCTGGATCGTTCTATCGGGCTGCTGTAACAGGAATAGACCCTTGATTTCGACCCATGAGAAACCTTCCCCATTCCCATTTGTCTCAGTTCACCTGCCGTGGTCCACAATGCGAGTGCCAATATTACTCCCCCCAAACCACTTTTCGTCTTGGGGCTTAGTATTCGCTCAGTTGGCTAGCTCACGAGCTGTATCTATCCCCTTCTGTGGATCTATTTCATCCAGCAGAGTGTGTGACACTCTGCTACGCTTTCAATTAACTTAAAGGGGTATTTATCAGATCCATTTCTTGTTGATTCGTGTTGGGAGTCTTTCCGGCCTGTTGCCGTAATACATTTGACAAGTAAATTCCGTGAGACCTTGGAAAGGGCCCGGCCAGAAAGTGTTCTGTATACGACTGTATATAAGTCCATCGGGAGGCAAGTAGCGATCGTAGCCACTTTCAAGTTGAAGACAGAACAATTTAGCTGTTAAACATGCTCGCCAAGGTAGAGTGTGGTCGTTATCCAAAGTACAGTTTAACAGAGGACATATCTCTGTGTTTGCCTTTGACAAAATAACGGGAATTGAATGACGGCCAACGTTGATTTCCGGCGGACATCACCATTGCGTTGATATGGTTCTGTATTGTGAGGATAAAATAGTGATCAAATAATTGTGTTCGCTTGGATTTTATTGGTGTGTTTCCTGGAAAGCCTTTTCCTACTTTTCAACTGTTCTCAACTTGTTGTTTTCTGTCCCCCATTTTGTTTTATTATCGTCATCAGGTTGTCATCGCCTCTGTGGCAGTAGCGGCCGCTCACGCTACGGGTCTCGGCCTCGGCTACGGTGGACACGGTCTTGCTTCCTATGGACATGGATACGCTGCCCACGCCGCTCCATTGGCTTACGCTGTTGCGGCCCCCGTTATAGCGAAGGCTGCTATCGCTTACCCTCCTCAGCCTTACCAGTTTGGTTATGAGTCTGTCGATGAGTACGGCACCAAGCAGTCCCGCCATGAGGTTTCGGATGGTCACAACAACAAGAAGGGATCCTACTCGTTCTCTGATGGCCGCGGTATCGCGCGTCACGTTGAGTACGTGGCCGACAAGCTCGGCTTCCGTGCCAGCATCAAGACCAATGAGCCCGGAACTGCTCCGTCGGCACCTGCTGCTGCTCACTACAACGCCGCCCCTCTCGCCGTGAAGGCTGTGGCCGCCGCCCCCATCGCCGCCTACGCCCAAGCCCCCGCATACGGCCATGGACATTACTAAATACAGCTGCGTGCGATTGATGCGCCTCGAGACCACTTGTTGAGGTGCAACCAGTCCCCCACGCTGATCAATAGCCAGGAGCCAAGCAACCTACTGGTTCATTCAGTCCTTTATTCAAAACCTCTGATAGGCTGATCTCTTCCTCATAACAGCCCCTTGTCATATCTTGTCACAACATATTTCACTATTTATATGTTACAATTGTAATTGTAATATACGCCTATGTACAGTCCTTAGAAATCCTAATGTACAACTCTAAATAAAGATCTATATATGTATTTTTCCAAAATACTCGTGACATTTATTGCTGGCGTGGCTAACCTTAGTTAAAACGGTGGATTAATGCCCTAAGAGGTTAAATCGGATGGCTTCCAGGCCAGTCCATTTGCTTTGATGGCGCCAAGGCCAGTTTATTTGCACCCATCCATAGTCCTATTTCATCCAAGGAGTGGTTTGTTCGTATTCCCAGGCCTTCAGGCGTTCGGGCTCGAACTGTGAGCGGGAGGTCATCTGCGTACGCTAGTAGCTCCACCCCATGTAGGTGCAGGGGTTCGATCCCCACCGTCGCACATTTGCATTTAGGGGTCCACCTTACGAAGCAATGTTAAAAGCAGTTGTACCGTGGACGTTAAATGTTGGCCGAGAGTCTGCCCGAAAACCTCTTAGTAGATCCACCTCGGATGGGAAGTCTGTTATTCTCAGACCACTATCGTATGCGATGTTCCAAAGCAGAGGTTAACCTTTGGAGGATCCCTGCCATCATCTGAAGTCACTTTTGACGTTTAGTAGTACCGTTAGAAAGTAATCCCTTGTCTTTACTGTTGACTTCCCGATGAGCTCCGGTTTAGAAATAACTCGGTAGAGGTAAAGCTTTATTGGTTTATTAAAGGAACTGCATACAATGCCTAAGTTCTCTTATATGTCATGCAACGCGATTCGAACCTGCGGCCTTTTTACGGTGATACGCTGTAAGTACTGAGCGGGGTTTTCCCAATCCCAATTGATTTGAGGAGAGCATTCCGTGTTCTTCTGCGAAATCTCCAAGGTATGCTTGATTGGCTCAAGGCCTTTCGCAAATGTATTCAAAAGATATATATAGGTTGTTATGGCCTGCTTCCTTTTGGGATGAGCATGAGTTCTGATATGTTCCATCTATTGGGAAGGTTACCTTCTCTCAGGTATTTTGTAGACGTGCACATTAAATATTGGCCAAGAGTCAGCCCTAAAAAGTTTAGATATTAGATTTTCTAGAGAGGAAAGAAAGGATGGTTTCAGCAGTTAGAGATGTTTTGTCGTCCACGTCAACCCCCCTGCACTGAATTGACCCACCTTCGATAGAGATTGGAATATCTCTAGTGGTGCCCGTGCGTCTTAGCCATCACTTGCGGGAACTATTTAAGCAATAACTTGGTGGCTGCTGCAACAAGGATCCCATCTTAGCCGGGGGTCTTTTGCCCGGTTTGCTCCGCTCCTCTGCGTTGATTACCTCTATGGTCGTTGAATCGGGAACCTCACACGGGGCTCTGTAGACCTGTGTCGAAGATAGCTCAATCGAAATTTATTTCGATTGAGAATTCTTTGCGGGAATGCGCTGGGAATTGTTTGCGGATAATGAGTTCATTTTCTTCGTCTTGTATTATGTTTCTTTTGTCTTGCCTTAAGTTCTCCTCTCACTAGCTTGTATGATTTTTCCCAGGCGTGTCGGTGCAATATCTTTACAAAGTCCTTCCAACTTCTCCCTTTGCTAAATAAGATTCCTTGCCTGAACGACTGCTTCTGTCCTTTGAAACTCCGTTATAGCTTTTGTTAACCTCATGCTGTGGCAAGCCTGTGTTAGTAATTCTTGCAGGTCTATTGCGTTCTTGAGAAGCTCGTGTTTATTCAGAGCTGCACCTATGGCTCGCATGTTGGCTTCGTCTATCTGGTTCTGATAACGGAGGCCTGGAGTTTTCCTGACCTCAGGTTCAATTTTGAGTTGACTCTGATTAGGTATTCGATGCTATAATGATCGCACACATTATTCCCCGTCCAAATGTATCTTTTGCCCCGCCCTGACCGAATCGCTTTCTGTTTTACGTCTATTAGGGATACACAGATTATCATTTTTATCCGCTTGTCTGGATTTTTTCCTCTGGCTATGTTGGTTTCAATGAGAAGTAGTTCCTCGGCATTGGGCGGGCTGCCCCCCGCCTAAGGAGACGGGAAGGAGGGAGGCTAAGGAGTGGGCTGACTCACTTCAGTTACAGTTCATGTGAATCACTCTAATTATGCTTGTTGCTTGCTTTCCTTGCCGGCTGGTCAGTTAAAGGAGATGTATGCTGTCGTGTCCTCTGTCCCTTGGTTCAACCAGAGTGAACTCTTCGTGGTCCTCAATGTGAGTGCCAATATTACTACCCACAAACCACTTTTCCTCTTGGCTATTCCCTTGTTCGGTTCGCTCACAAGCCGTAGATCTATCCTCCTCTGTGCCTCTATTTCAGCCAGGAGAGTGTGTGACACTCTGCCGCACTTGCAATTAACTTAAAGGGGTATTTATCAGATCCATTTCATGTTGATTCGTGTCGGGAGTCTTTCCGGCCTGTTGCCGTAATACATTTGACAAGTAAATTCCGTGAGACCTTGGAAAGGGCCCGGCCAGAAAATGTTCAGTATTCGACTGTATATAAGTCCATCGGGAGGCAAGTAGCGATCGTAGCCACTTTCAAGTTGAAGACAGAACAATTTAGCTGTTAAACATGCTCGCCAAGGTAGAGTGTGGTCGTCATCCAAAGTACAGTTTAACAGAGAACATATCTCTGTGTCAATACAGAAATTTGAGGTTGACAACATAACGGGAATTGAATGACGTCCAATGTTGAGTCCCGGCGGACATCACCATTGCGTTGATATGGTTCTGTATTGTGAGGATAAAATAGTGATCAAATAATTGTGTTCGCTTGGATTTTATTGGTGTGTTTCCTGGAAAGCCTTTTCCTACTTTTCAACTGTTCTCAACTTGTTGTTTTCTGTCCCCCATTTTGTTTTATTATCGTCATCAGGTTGTCATCGCCTCTGTGGCAGTAGCGGCCGCTCACGCTACGGGTCTCGGCCTCGGCTACGGTGGACACGGTCTTGCTTCCTATGGACATGGATACGCTGCCCACGCCGCTCCATTGGCCTACGCTGCTGCGGCTCCCGTTATAGCGAAGGCGGCCATCGCTTACCCTCCTCAGCCTTACCAGTTTGGTTATGAGTCTGTCGATGAGTACGGCACCAAGCAATCCCGCCATGAGGTTTCGGATGGTCACAACAACAAGAAGGGATCCTACTCGTTCTCTGATGGCCGCGGTATCGCGCGTCACGTTGAGTATGTGGCTGACAAGCTCGGCTTCCGTGCCAGCATCAAGACCAATGAGCCCGGAACTGCTCCGTCGGCACCCGCTGCTGCTCACTACAACGCCGCTCCTCTCGCCGTGAAGGCTGTGGCCGCCGCCCCCATCGCCGCCTACGCCCACGCCCCAGCATACGGCCATGGACATTACTAAATACAGCTGCCTGCGATTGATGCACCTCGAGACCACTTGTTGAGGATTAACGACGATATCGAAGAAACTCAAGGGGCAGAAACCGAGTTCCCACTTCCTGCTTCCTATGTAACAAGACTGTACTTATAACTTCATTTTCCCATCAAAACACAACCGATCCCCCCTACTCCGTCTGTGATATCCACAATGCCAATGAATGTTCTCAGTGCTCGTATCATCGTTACACCCCACAAACCACTCGGTATGTATACCAGTAACATTTCCAGAAGGTTGAACGGAGGCCGTAATCATGATGAGCACATATCGGTCTATGTCTAAATGATACTGCTGATGGCCGTGGTGATGGTCATGATGATATAAACAATACGAGATAAAGACATAACAAATACAATCTATCGTCAATCTATCAGACAAGAAATCACTGGCGTGTGTCATTATTGCTCTTTTTGTTGTTGTTGCTGCTGCGGTTTGGGCCTTGGGTCTGTTGACACGCTCTGTTCGTGTCGATCTTCACTGTAGGTATCCAATTTAAAAATATAGCGCCGTTATGGTTATCGGTGTTACCGCAAAGTTTCTTATCGTTGACGTCAAGCTATATCACCGCTTGAAAACAAGGGCGCGTATTTGCTCTCCCTCTCTCTCTCTCTCTCTCTTTCTCAATCTCTCTCAACATGTATATATATATATATATCAGTCGCACTCTCTGCCGACTATTTCGAAATGCCTCGCAATTATCTTCCTCTGGCGCCTCCGCTCCACTCGACTCGAATCCACTCCAACTCATCCCGTCCCACCCGATCGTTGTGGTTACCGCCAGTGTCCTTTGCCGACCGTCTGTGTCGACGGAGGCGACAGAGCCAGTGCAGCTGTGTGTGTGTGTGTGTATATATATCGTTGTTGGTGGTGGTGGCGGTGGTTGTGGTGCTGGTCGAGCCGGGGTGGCCGTGTCAAAGCTCACGGCGCCAAAGTGACCCTAGACCTGTTCGCCCGGTCACGCCATTCGAGCCCACGCCGCAGAACAAGCAACTTTTTTCTCTCAGGCTGGGCGTTCGCCAGTCGCTCATATGTGTGGACCCTCTCCACGTCGGTGACAATGTTGGCGACGCGTTAACAGCTCGGTAGTAGTACTTCTTCTCGGCGTATTTCCGCCAGGTGTCCCAGGAACACCCTGTGCCACTACAGCGCATCGTCATTATCGTTGTTGTCCTCGATGACGACAACGGCATAAAATCAGCGAGTCTGCGTTGTGTCGTCAGCCGGCAGAGGTAAGACGCCACACCGGTTCGACGTCGTCACAATCTACGAAACAGACAAGCTAAGTGAAGCCCCCTCTTTTTCAATCGACAGCTTCGTGCCGAACGTCAACTCCCTGTATCGACACTATACGCTCGATATAGGGTTGGTCGTCGAACGGCCGACATGTGCTCACCATCCGTGTTGTCGTTGGATGCCGACGGCAATAGCAGCAGCAGCAGCAGTCGCACCGGCGGGATTTGGATCAGTGGCAAGTTCTTGGGCCATGCGACACTTCTACGGTTCTTCCTCGTAGCTGGCATACCAATCATAGCTGGTAAGTAATTTGTACAGGTTTTCCGTTGCCGACACAGTGGGAATGTATGTGTATGTGTGTGTGAGAGGATACATGAGGGTACATGAGGGTTCGTGTACCTGTTGGATATATTCTTCTCTACATCGTCGTAGGCCATCCCGATGTGTTCAGATCGAGCAACAAGTGGAAACGGAGGAACGGGCAAACGTGTGTCGATCGACATCACTCAGTCGGTGACAGCAATTTTCGCTTGGAACAACCGCAAAAACGGGACGAGTTCAGCAAAGGACGCATGATACAAAAAGGCACAGATACTATTATGTATCATATTTTGAGGACGCCGTCGAAACCAGCCTCCGAAACACGGTAGTCATTTGTCAACGATGGCACAAATACAAATGTAAAAAAAAAAAGCCAACACGAACAATAACAACAGGAGGAATAGAGATATAATATGAACAGGAGACGTGTGAGCGGTAACGTAGATCAGGTCGACACGGTGAGCTCATGGAACTGCTTAGCAAGACGCTGCACCAGCAGCACCAGCAACTCGATTCTACGTTGGTTTCTGTGCGTACCAAGGCGCTAAAGAACGACTACGGCCCGACCTTTGGACGAAAATGTCTCGTCTTTTCCGCGCGTGCAATCGATGACACAGCCCGCTTTCACCGAAAACACCTTCGACCCGTGACGTCAGCTCGGCATCGACAAGACAACAAAGACAGCGAGCGCCAAAAATCGAGCGCCGCAGTGCTCGTCTGCGAAAGACGTCGCTGCTAGGGTGTCATCGTAGAGGTGTTGGTCCTCTTAGCTAGAGAACCCGATTGCGAGAAGGACCTGCCATTTGTAGACACACGTGCATACACTATGGCCTGTCTCGTAATGCTCTACTAATCATTCTTACCTCGATTTTAAGCTCGTTTTTGTCTTTCTCTAATTGGCGGTCAGCTAGGTCTTTTTTTCAGGGGGGCTGGATGGGGGGTCCCCGGATCGTCCTTCTCTGTTGTACCCCTCACGTATATTTTCTCGTTACGTGAGTAGTTGGCGTTTCCTTGTTATGCGGCAAGACACGCGCGGACGGATCCTAATGTGGATGAATCTGCGAGTGGCTATTGGAACGATTAATTAATCCCATATTGAAATCGTGTATTACTATACCGCTACCAGCCTCCAGTGATATGCGCCATTCGACGTTCGACATAAACAAACGGCTATATTGTAACATCTACATAGCGGCTACCCAGCTGGAATTAGCTACGCTGACTTGATTCATAAAACGCACTTCCTTTATTATACAAATGTGCAATGGTTGGAATCGAACCGGGTGTGAGTACCCGAGTGTTGCATCCCTCATTTCCGCAAGCATAGCCTGTACCCTGTACTGAGCTACATGTTGGCTGCGAGTCAGAGCCCGGAAAGCTTACTTAGCTATGCCGGCTAATTGATCATGTTCGTAACACTGCATGTGCTATGAGTGTTCTACGAGGAAAAATCGCCTCGTAGGAAAATGTACAAAATTATGCAATTACATTAGTGTACCAAATGTTCATTGAAACCGTCCAACAAACGGCGAAATACCGCGATTTCGTGCGATTTCGTAATATTTCGTACGATTACAAATTAAGCGACACGCTGTGAGAGTGTGATGTATATTGCCTGTCTCTAGACGATTATTGATTGATGTTTCCAATCAAGATGCTCTGTCCGACTGCAATGCAGATTGCTCATTGAGAGTGATTTATATTATTATTCATCATATGGCCAATGAGAGTCAACGAGATGGGGATCGTCGCCACCTCTCAATCAGTCTCCCGCTTAGTCTGTCGACAGAGACAGAGAGACAGAGAGAGAAAGAGATCTATACTATGTGCGCCTGCTGGTGACGGCCGACAACGCAGCCCATGGAAGACAAGAAGAAAGAAGATACCCTGCAGCTTTGTCGTATCAGCTGCTGCTGCTGCTGTTGCTGCTGCTGCGGCTAAGGCGTCAACGGCGGCGGCGGCAGCACCTGCTGCTGCTGTTGGCGTCGCTGAATAGGAGCGCGTCCCACGCTTATCTCACTCTGTTCGTCGAGATCGCCAAAGGGATCTGCTGTCTCTAGTTTGCCTGTGAGATCGACTCGCGCCACTCGTCTACATCATCTCGGTCAGTCACCAAACACTGACCAACTGTATAACGGCAACTGAACGGCGGTGGCGGCGGCGGCGGCAGCGGTGGCAGCGTTAGCAGTAATGACATGTTCTGCTGAGTGGGGGGAGCCTCGCTGATTCTCACGACGTCCTTCCGGAGGGCCCGTCACGAGACGATGGCGACACCATCATCGTCATCTGTCATAGGCTACGAACGGCTGGGACAAACACACAAGATGCTAGCTGCGCGAGCGATCTGTGCGTTCATTTCAAACCTTGTCGTATCTCGCAAGAATCTCGCGCGGACGTAGGGAACGAAACAGTGACTGATTTAATTAGTTGTTATGGGACATCATGAGAAAAATCGATTTTTATTCGATATATAGAAATACTATGGTGATAATACTTATATAGAAAAATGTACTTATATAGAAATACATTGGCGATCGTTCTTTTTATCTTAGTTTTTAATACGAGAACTTAAGCGTTGTAATATTTCGCAGTTCCGTCAATAAAGAAATAATTGAATTTAATTGAATTGAAAAATTCGAGAATACAAGTTTTAAATTACGATTCTGCGGAGTTCACACTGGACAACAGCGGAGCGAAAAATACGCCTCTTCTCGATATCATAAAATCGAATCAATGTTATTTACAGAGGACTATACATAGACTAAAAATATAGCCTAACTATTTTTGAATGTTTATTTGCTGTTACTAGCTAATTTCGGCATAATGTTCCCGATATATTTCATATTTAATGCATTTTGTTAATAACTGGATTGATCTTCTATGTTCTTAAAAAAAAGAACAAGCTGTCCATCCGGTAAAACATGACATTCGATTTATGGAATAATAGATAATAATAAGAAGCTATAAGCCAGTGGCCTTTAATAGATAGAACAGAATTTTCATCGTATGGGTCCGACTATTGTGTTTATGCGACGTGTTGTTATTCCTTCTTACTGTAATTCGCAGTTCGTTGATTGATGCTTCTGGACAGGACGCTCTTCACTACCGTACATACAAAGCTAAAATCTAGTAATCAATATTATAGCATTTTGTCTATTTGCTTATACTGTTTATAATGTGTAGATTCATGTGTCTTGTTTCTGCGGACATCTACTCTAGTGTTGTTGATGACGACTTGATAAACAGCTCGATATGTATTTTTTGTTCTTGATGTATTTCAGGCGCGATACAGACGGGTTGTGATAAACATGCCGTTGACAAATGTCTTGCTGGGGTGCTATTTTCCGCCCAGGACGACCGATCTTACTTTTGGAAAGAAGTTGCTGATGTCGAGAAGTTGTGTAAGCAAGTTCCACATGTGCCGGAGTGCGTTACGAAGGCAACCGAGAATTGTCCAGACGGCGCCCAGAAATTTCTCAAGGCATTCTTGGTGAGTCGGCAATACAGTCGTACAGTGTCTAGAACATAAGGCCTATCGAAAGATGTTACAAACGGTCCTTACTGCAGCGCCGTGGAGGAGCTCAGGTATAAACCTCTTTCCTTTTGAGGAAAGAGCTCTCTCAGATCTTCTGGCATCGTATTTCCAGTAGTGCATCACTGTTTTTAACTGATATCTCCGTCCAGATGTGGGGGGATCGCTAAGGGGACAGCACCTCAAAAGGAATTATGAATCTTATTTCTAGCAAAATGAGAATTAGCGTCCGGTGGTATCAACGACAGGGATCGTGTATACTACAGCGCCTAGTAATTATTATATTTATTAACAGGCTTAATACCCATTAATATTGCTCATAATTCTGAGCGATTTTTGTTTATGTCACTCGAATTATTTCCAAACACCGCTGCTGCCACTCTCATGGCGCCAATAAAATACTAAAACCGGAAAAAACTTTCTGGAACACCTATATGTGTTATATTTCGAACACTGATAATATATAGTGGCGAAAAGGTAGCAATGTAAGAAGTGAAGTTCCAATCTCGTTTACAATGTGAAGCATACAATGTAATTATATTACTAAGCATGTATTGAAAGCAATCGAACGAGTTGGTCCGAGGCAGACGGTTGTATAAACCCGAAGTTGCGTTGTGTCATAAAAAAATTAATCATTCCTAATCCAAAAAACTTCACTATCTATTTCCAATCCACAGAAAGGCTATGAGGTAGTCCTGCAGTCGCAAATTTGTTCGGACACCCCTGAGGGCGTCCAAAGACGCGAAAAATTTGCCAATACCTCAAGCTGCCTAAGGGAGAAATTCGACAATGTTTGTATGAAGCGCTATATCGAGACCCTCGACAGAATTGTAGCGCTCCCCAACAGCGAGGACAAGATTCGCATGGCTTGCTGGTACGTCACTAATTCAATTGTCGAGCT
Source organism: Stratiolaelaps scimitus (assembly GCA_019614645.1). Classification (NCBI taxonomy): domain Eukaryota; kingdom Metazoa; phylum Arthropoda; class Arachnida; order Mesostigmata; family Laelapidae; genus Stratiolaelaps; species Stratiolaelaps scimitus. Next base: position 1,895,148 of record JABWDB010000048.1, read on the forward strand.
GTTTGTTTAGCAAACCAATCCAATTATACAAAGTAATAATGTGACCAATGTGATAAAAATCCTATCTAACGATAAGTAATTAAATAATGTGCCACGATATATGTCAACATTATAATGTCACATCATATCACACATATAAACAAATATATATATATATATATATATATATGGTTTTACGACGATCGAAGTTTTTATGTCAGTTTATATATATATATATCTATGTCTATATTTTACATATTTTGTACATCATTATTCATAATTTTATTCGCGCTTCCCCCCCACATTGTTAGTCTATGTTTTTCTATATAATTTCTGTACTGAAACGTAGAGTTTCCTTTAGATCAGCGTTCCTTATTCTCTGATTTCGATGCCCAGTCTGTGCAAAATCAAGTTTCCAAAGGACGTCAATGAGATGAGTTGATAAAACTTTAAGATCAAATTAGTCCTCCTAATTCAATTTGCTTCGCTTTTTTATTGACACGGGTCAAACTGCTCAATATTCCACTACCATTCGTTATAATGAGAGCGAATACATGTGAGTGCCTACGTTAACAGGCGCTCGTTGCTGCCACAAATTGAGACCCGAGTTCGATATTCGCCTTGAAGTGGTGACGATGTTCAGCCGAGGCGGTTCCACTCCGTCGATTTTTCTAATTTTAGACTTAATGAGGTCACTGAAATATACACATTGATATGATTAGGAAAAACCAATACTAATAAGATGATTTCCTCTAAGAGAAGAGGTATCTTCCTAGCTGTAACGCGGACAAGCCCTGCATTCGTTTCTCTATGTAAATGTGTGTCACACTTTCGATGAACGATTTGTCATAACAGGCACTCTATTGATTAATTAATGAATAACTATGAAGTTACTAGTTGCTTACTGTCGAATAAGCAATATACATTTCAGACATGGATGTTTTGGACTCTGGACTAGATTCTGACTTAGAGGCGTTGGGTTATAATCCATTAGATGCTAGTCTAGTGCCTCTATTTTTTTGATGTGAGACAGAAAATCAATTATCTACAGCTCCGGTTCGGATCTCGTACTAGCAGGACTACCATCACCATAACAAACACGAGACATCCATGAAAGGCAATAAGGAACTGAAGTTCTATCAATTCTTTTGATCTCGAATAAGTGTACACAGACGCGAAGACAATTGAAGATGATTGTAGCACTCGCTATGATGAACTTTATTAGCAACGTTCAACAGTGCGAGAAGAAGTCCCCTTCGGGAACAACTTCTCGAGGATACCCTGAACAAGTAAATTTAATACGAGTGTGCACACACAATACTGCACCGCTATACGATCGTATGCGTTAAGATTAAAGGATTTTCTTGGTTATTAATGAAGCTACACTATTTACAAAGCTTATGTTCTCTTATATGTCACACCACTTGGTCGGCTAAGTTTCTGGCTGTAAAATGCCAGAGGCTTCAGGTTCGACTCCGAGATATAGGAGAACTTGAGCATTGTAAAACTGCAGTTCCTTTAATAAAACAATAAAGCATCCCCTTCACTTTGCGGGACGACTCGAGCCTGCGGCCTCCGGATTTTTATAACCATTAGACTCAGCCACCGTACAAGATATCGTACGCGGTGTCAGAACCTTGTCAATATTTTGTTTGATATTTAATTTGCACTAAAAGTGAGATGCAATGAGGTTGTGTCCATTCGCGATGTGTTGGCTTTCAGCCTGCACCGTTCGTACCGAGTTTGTTTGGCAGATCAGGTAACACCGATTTGCGGCGTCGAAGCTGCGTCTGCCTATATCCAGTTCAATTCGATGCTTTCGGCAGCGCCAATCCGAGAGGTTTGTGGAACCGCTTACGCTGAAGATGTCTGCGTCGATCTTCCCCTACAGCAACAACAAAACGCATCGCAGCCACAACAGACCGATGCCGAGGGTTTGAGTGGCACGATTCTTAGTCGTTTACTCAAGATCCTTGTTGATACGGCACATTTCGAACAACCAGCCATCGACCTTGATCTCGACGAAGCACTCGGTTAGTACGGAGCCGCGTTTGCTTAATTGGTGGCTCACTAAATATAGGAGCATGTGTATTGTGTAAGTTAGATCATTAGTTGTGATCTTGGCAGAATCGTTGATTAGGACCAGCCATCCTGAAGGCGCTCATATTTACCTATGCAAAATGGAGTGTAATTATTCAAAAGTATTACTGTGACATAAATCATATAGTCATTGCTATCATTCACAATCGTTTTCAGCAAACGAATGACCCGCTCGGGATGAGTAGATCGATCATGTATAGTATATATATATACATTAGAAATAAATAAAGTAAATATCATATAATAGTTAGCGATGAAAAAAATGCTCTATACTCGTTGTACCGACATTATTAACCGGATGCGTCAATGACGCAATTATTATTATTTTTATTCCCACTATTATTATTATTACTATATTATTATAATTATTATTCTTATATTTAATTTCAGAGTATACGACTTGCACAGCAGAATCGATCGACGAATGTTTTGAAGGGGTACTTCCAACGGTCGAGTCAAATTCGTCTTCACCCTGGGGCTTCTCGTCACTAGCTCATATTGACGGATTTTGCGATGGCCTTCAGCGAGTGCCCCGTTGCCTTCGACGTCGGACCGCAATGTGTCATACGCTTACCAACGAATTTTTCAAACTGGTCAAGGTAACTGCACTGTCCAGCACATACATGTCACCTGTCAGATTTGCATATCAACACGGTGAAATGGCTGTTATTTATAGAATGATGCAAATGTTGACATTACTTTTGCTTTGCTAAGATTTAACTCAGGTGAATATGGGCTCATATTGGAACGTGCGACAAATTGATGACGTGTGAACCGAATTGAGGCAAGCATGCCAATTTTTTTACGTTACTCATTTTATGCAAAAAATAAAAAATCTCCTATTAATTATATGATACGAAGTTACTATTTACTAAATACTGATTTACTTTATCTGTTCGCTTTATTCAGGAGGAAATGGAGCTAACAGCACAATCGAGCTTTTGCCAGCGAAGTTCGCGGAGGGACTTTTTCGTCGAGAGTGGCCGATGTGTGTTTGAACAGGTCGACAACAATTGCACGGTGCAGATGACCCGGGCTCTTCAGGCCGCAGCGAAGGCACCACTGGGCAATGCAAGGCAAAAGCTCATATGCTGGTACGTTACCTCTCTACCTTAGCAAACATATGATGATCTTCGTATATCTGTTTTGACTGGCATACGATATATATATATATATATGTTGATGTATATATTATATATATATGTATAATATATATATATATATAATATGCGTTTGCCTGTTGTACGTCTCCCTTTGGCCCTCTTTGACAAGTACCTCGCATTGAACACGAACAATGCAGGGTATATCTTGTATTATCTAGTAGAATGTTTGCTGAGAGTTAGCATTGATAATTTTGTTTAGCATCACAGTAGAAATCAAACCGTCGGTGGGATGGAAGTGATTAACGAGGATATGATAATAGGCATATGATCATACTAAGTGTATCGTATACACTCAAAGTCCCTCTAGGTTATTTCCAACAACGAACGCACCCCGGATAGACGCACGAAACTCAATATGTTTCCGTCGAAATTTGACAGCGAACATATCTTCGAGGCATTCGAATGTTGATGTACGCGTTCACTTCGGAAAACATTGTCGAACTGTCGTTCAGCTCAACGCCGACAGGAGCCACGGGGTGCCCGGGGTGCTATTGATCGTCCCATACAGAATCAGGCCTATAGGCAATTTACATCAGCTAATCAGCGGCAGCACCAGTGGGATTTACCTTCCCGATATATATATATATATATATATATATATATATATATATATATATATATATATAATTATTTAGTTTAAGTCAATTCGTTCCAGTTGAAACGCAACGATATTGTCGTTCGAACTAACGGCGGCGACATCGGTGACAGCGTTAAAGGACGCCCTTCCACTACCCCGATCCAGCCGGGTGGTGTCAGTTCAGCCTGAGGCAAAATTAAAAACACGCGACATGAAGTAAAAGGCGACTGTCGATCACACTGCAGATTTCTCTAGTCGGATACAGAAGAGGGTCAAGCGTTCTTCGTTTTGACATTGGTTTGCCCTTCCTCTCCCGCCCCGCCCCCCCAGCGCTCCCCCTCCTCCTCTCGCGGAAAGGACAGTTGTTGTCGTTGTCGTCAATGAACCATCATCATCTGTCCCTTGTCCAGCATCTACCGCTGTTGCAGACCCCGCCCGCGCGCTGCGGCTGTTGGTAAAATGTCGCTCAGATGACTACGCCAGTGGCGGCCAGAGGGTAAATGCCGAATTATTATCCACTGCCAACGCGCCGGCAAGGTCGCCTTCTCGTTGATTAACGACAACGACTTTCACAGTAATTACTCATTTTACTGTGTGACTATTATTATTATTATCTTTTTGTATATAAATATATATATATACGTTTTTTTCGCTCTTGTTATTAACAACGGTTTTGATCGGTATCGGTGCTCGTTGACTCGTAGATCGCTGTTTGCGACAAAAAATCGGCAGACGGGAAGGCGTTTGATATGTAGTATGTATATACTGTAATCATTCGCCTTATACAGAAACAAAAAGGGATACCAGCTATACAAAGTATTATACTCGTGGTTGTGGTGGTACTGCTGCTGCCTGCCGGTTAAAGAGAAGTAGGAATTTTTTTTATAATGCGCGGCGAACTTCTCGAGTCATACGTTTGATGCTTGATTGGGGTGAGCCAGTTTAAAAGCGAAGGGCAATTAATCGGTCGAAATCTATTTCATTTACTCTGAGCCCACTCGAATATATGTGCACTCGCCAATAAATGGCGTTTCGTATCTGATACGTGAGCTATGAGCTCCTATGGGGCGGGTGGACATTGACGTCAGTCGGAAGACGATTGTCATTCGTTTGAACAGTTCCTACGGGGACGCACTGGGCGTATCGGTCCCCCTCAACCGCGGCTGGTGAGAGCTGGATGATGATGACATTGAGTCATTACATTGATGATAATGAACACTGATCGTGTTGGTTGTCTTGTCTAGACGATGCTTTTTGTCATGCCAAAATCTCGAATCTCGGGTAACTTGACACATACTGGGATTGTGTGGAGTCGTCCCCTTGATGGTAAGCATCTTGGACTGCTTGACATAAGAGGCATATATGGTCCAGGATCAAATTCTGTCAGACACTTGGGACAATCTGTGGAGTACGTTATTATCTATTTTTGTTTTATCGTGGATTTTTGCCAGGTGTGACCGGTTGCACAAGTATGCAAAGCGTCTCCTTGATAGGTCCTCATAGTAATACCTAAAGATGAAGGGCTGAGGCCTTAACCTTTTTGGGGGAACAGCTGAAGGTCAGCTGAAGAAATGAAGTGTGAGTAGCTTAGGCAGCAACGAACCAACCTCCTAGGCTCGCAGGGCAACGTTGACAAGTTCTGACGGTTAATCCTCTAACATTACTGCGAACACTTGAAGAGATACCGTGCCGCAGACAAATGGCGCGCAGTTCGAAATGTTACAAGTTATCCATGCGTTCCAATTTTGGTTATTTGACTGTATATATTATATATTTGTACATACAATGATTAATTTATAGAACTAGCCTAAAATAAGTCTGCCTAGTTTGTAACAAAGTATGTATCTAAAAACAAACATATTTAGCCACTTTGTATATTAATAATTGCGTTAGTTCATAGGCGCTTGCAGCACATGACTAGTATTCAGGTATTGCTCTCCTGAACTCTACGTCCTATGCTGCAAGCAAACATAATGGTACAGGTAACATATAGTACAGAAGTATAAGCCAAAATGGCAATCAACTGTAATTAACTAAAAGAGTCATTATTTCAACCGTACACTTCCAAATTGCAGTTGCTCTAGATTATATAATATGCCGATCTGTATATTTTAAGGTCAAAGTAGGGGTTTATTAGGTTCAGCTTGCATCTATTTTCCATAATGAACTTCAGTCATATTTGAGCCAACGATCTAAATCTGGACACAGACGCTGCTGGATCGTACCACTACAAACCACTGTTGTAACCTATCACTACGCGAATTTCAATGAAAACACATGTGGAAAAAGATTTATGATTGTCTTGTACAACAGCATAAGTAATAGCGGTCATGCCTTGAAATTCAATGGCCTCCCATATATAAATCAAGCTGTATATATTCGTATAACGTGCTTGCCAATATCTACTATCAGAGTTGGCTGTATCAGATACGGACCCCTCGTCTAATCAGTCAATCTTAAATCAAGTTGTATTAAGTTCTCAACAGCGTCGCCTTTACATTATTTCAGCTTGACGTCGCGTTACTCTCGGTGTCTCCTCGATACGATTAAGCCTGCGTGTGGACCGGCCGCAGCGGAACTCTTCTCATCGCTATTGCGACGGCTGGCGCTTCCTGGCCAGAGTTCTTGCGAGTGCGAGCTCGATGTGGCTGACACACCCATCCCTAAAGGAACGGTTATGCGAATATTCGTAGACATGCTTGAAGATGTTTGACATCAACATGTCTATGAGATAATGTATGATTGTTCGCTAGCGGGAAGTCGACGTGCTAAGGTGGCCCTGATAGGCCCTTGAAGTAAGAATACTATCCAAAGGTGGTTCCGAGGCCTGTCGCAGTACGACGGGTGAGAGTCTGCTAAAACCGTATCTAACTATGAGCCATGTCGAAGAGCTTCCGCGTTAACCTAAGTCTGGATGCGAAGTTATGCTAGACTCGACCTCGACACACGATACAGCAAAGGCGTGTGCTAAATCCAACTACACATCCGAGGGTCATCGACAAAGTAATTAATTATCAAAGTGATCATTGAAAAAAAAAACAAACAAGATACAGTGACCAAGGAGAGTGTCGAAAAATATCCCTAATGTTCTTAACATTGATTTGACCTCCATCTAGTATGCAGAGGGTAACTTCTGTTGTAATTCAGAAATATTACCAAGTTCACTTAATGAAAACGTTGAGAGTTCCAGACACAGGTTCTGTTAAAAAAAACCGTTCGAATAAAACAACACACATAGTTGAAAGCCTTCGGCCACGATCATATCCAGAGAACTGATTTGTCGGCAGAACCGAACGCCACCTGAAGAACTCTGTATATGAGCAGATCATTGTACATATGTGAGATGGCGTTAAATATGATCACCAATACAATATAAAGACCAAGACGGTGAAATGGGTTTTTGGACACGCTGTATAACGACGGCAGGTTATGTTGCTGTGAGAATTAATTAGGAGTTATAATAAGTCTTTCGAACTTATTGTATTTACGGGTCAGTTTTGAGTAGATAAGTAAATTATATCGACCGCATGACGTCCACGTGGACCGGAGCACATTGGTAGACTCTTTACTAATATATCCATCGCATTGTAGAATTCCTATATGTATGAAGCGATATAGGATTAATTTTCATATAAAAGCTTCAGTTATGAATTTTCAAAGACGCTATTGCACAGAAAGCAATGAGTTGTAGCAATTTTGCTATACATCGTTGTAGCCTTATAGGTTACCTAAAAATTCACACCAAATTCAAGACCTTCAGGTGAGGGATAAGGTTATAGTAAATTGACCTTGTGAAATCATGCCTGTCTCGACAACATGTCCCATTTGGATCGCCAACGAGGACCTTCAACACGGAACGGACGGATCGTAGGGCACTAGAATGATCATAATCATGAAGTGTCATGGGGTCAACAGAGCCTGCCTAAGCATTTGGTTCAAAGGGTGATTTTACGTCGGGGTATACCGCTTGGCGTATTCTCTTTTTGTGAAGGCACCCTATCCCGTAGAGTGTAAAATATATGTAAAATAATTTACAATAAATCTGTTCTGAAGGATATGAGTTGTCTTATTCAATTATTTATTTATTTCTTACCTTAGCCACTTGTAGGGACCTCCTGCCGTCCACTGAACTCACTCCTGTTTATTGAGTCCCAATTCTGGAGTGCCGTGAATTAATAATGCTCAAGGCTCAAAACCAGCGAATTTGATCCATGTGATATAATTATGGTGAATCCATATTACTATTATAAAATGAATAATACCTTACCAACAAAGGCTGTAGGTTCGAGTCCCGCGACGTGGTGACATATGAACTCATTAAGCAAAAACTGCAGTTCCTGTAATAAGCCAATAAAGCTTTATATGTTTACTTTTATCAAAGGCAACAGCTGTCGTTGTATTGTGGACACGAACACTGGCACTCTAACGCCTTTTATATTTCGGACATTGTGTTAACAGCTCGGGATACGTGAATATCACATGCAGGGCCAGGAAATACGTGCGGGGCCCCGAGGACCGTCAAACTATGCCCGGAGTTTGCTGGAGTTTGTCAACGGCCAGCAGGCGACTATGGGAGACAACTCCCAAGCGGACTCATTATTTTCGATCGATCTCAGATGAAGGGGATATTTACACAAAACGCCGTGGTTTTAGGATCGAATAACTACCGGGCGTCCATACAATCGCTATAGCTTTAGAACGCCCTTGCCTGGCTCAAACTATCAGTTGTAAGAGCTTCTCTTACCATGGCTGCCAGGCATCATCGGTGTTTAGACGTTAATTAGTCGTTCGACGATTATCGAATGCCGATAATAATTCGTTAGTTAAATTTCAAGTGTAACTAATTAAAATACAAGTATATACGCGGCCGTGGGCTGCCCGGATGGCTTACGTATCGAGGGTCACTGTGTTTGTGATGTTCGTATGACAATAGATTAGTGACCTAACATAGAAACTGTTCCAGATTATTATATTCTTAGTGTTTTGTTTAGACTCGAGTCGAGACTTCTACCCCGCGTTTTCAGCTTCTTCCGTTTTGTAGACACGTATCTAGAGTGTATAGTCATGTTATGTTCGATTGCATCACACTTCAAGCCAACTACTAACAACATTCAATGATCGAGCCCACTTTGAATTCGGTTTCTGAACGCATGATCCATTTCGATAATTCTATTAGCAGTGATGCAACAGAATCGAGTGAATGACAAACATCGGTGTTGAGATTACAGCCTCGTTCGAAGAAGCAAACGTTCTAAGAAACAAAAACCACTCTCACTCTCATCCCCCGACGGAGTTGTCGGTACGAAGTAGGAGAGGTTCTCAGTGGAATCTAGTAAAAAGGAAGTGGGTGGCGGAAACGCTGTCGACATCGGCATCACGTTTGAGGCCAAGGCTGTAGTCTTGAAATCACAGACTGAGAGATACGGGAAGAAATTCACTTCGGCGGAGAACCTCTAGCGAAGTGTCGAAGGGCGTAATCCTGAAATTTTCCTCCTGCCTCGTTGAGCAGGAACTTTTCTACGAAACAGAACTAATCCTAATGATTGAGACACGGCGAACGATCGCATATTCATTTCACTGGCCGGCATTGGCGCAGTCAATTCCCTGGATAGGGTTCCTAGATGGATTTCATCATAAATTCGGACTGTACGATAAAAGAAATGTCACCTTGTCGGATTTGAAATTGGCCTATGTTGTGTATTTATTGGCGGTTAGTTCAGCCTGCGAGAACTAATTAGTCACATACCCTCTGGCGATTCCCAATAGTGGACTGGTACGATTAATTAAATTTTAATGCGTAAGGGCAGCAAGGACACCTCACGTTGGTGATTGCGAATCTAGATGCGTGTAAGCTTACAAAGATACACGTCTTCTTGCTGAAAAGTAGCCCTCACGCTGAGAGTTTACTGCACATTTATTGCATTTACTTCAGTACAATCAACTGGTGATTGCCGGTGACCGATGGCCATCATATAAAAGCGAGATGAGCCATAACAAGACGAAGTCATATAGGACATCGAAGAAATGTAGGCGATACTCAAAGTTAATGTTTCCGTTGGTGCCTGACTTCCTCAAAGCCTTAAACATTTAACTCAGTCCACAACGGTACAACAACTGCTTTCACTGCATAAGGCTTCATAAGATCCCCTTTACATGCGCTTGTGCAACGGGTGGGGATCGAACCCGGGTACTTACGGGTCTCCTTCGATTGCGAGACAGGAGCATATGAGTGTACCACCAGGCCACCGGGCTGGACAGTTGGACACACGCAAATGTAGAAGATACTGTGGCATTCGTAGTGTCTTTCTGGGTTGTTGTCCTTTGCAGATAGACGTCTCAGTGAAAGGTTACATTTATTCAGAACTGACGTACAAGCAGAAGTGAAGCTTACAACCCCCCTTTTAATCACTTGACGACCCTGTGTACAAAATCAACTCAGAAGCTATTTTTTATTTTTTTTAGAAAAGTATTTTATGTTTAAACTTATTTATATACATTTTCATACTTCATATATGTTTCTACATATTTTATTTTCTATTTCATATAAAGTTTCGTTTTGGTTTTGCTAAGTTTCAAGCGACTGATCGATCTACGTACCGTTTATTTTACCTGCCTGTGCTCCATTGTATATATATATATAATATATATCCATATACATATATATCACGACAGTCCGACGAGTTCAGTCGCTTGATTCAGACCTCGACGGATCAGCTGTATATACAAAAGATATTGGAAAATAGTTAGCGACAAAGGTCACACAAAAATATACGATTTCTTTCTGTTTTTTTTTCAGTCAATGTTTATTTGCGACGATACCCAACGACGATATCAAACTTCGTCTACTTCGTCGAGCGCTTTTTCCGCTTATGCACACGTTCAACTTGTGCCCATTTACGAGAGGTAGCAACACATGTTACTATCGGGCTTGACAAAAGTCCAATGTCAGCATTTGCCGAGTATCGCTGTTCCGAAACGAGCCCAAGCAGCTGGGCCTAAGCGGAGACATATTGTTGAACAGTATAAATAAAAACAACCACCTTCTATAGTCAGCGCGGTGGGTGGCCTCGCCGGTAGCTAAAGGGTCCCTAGGCGAAAAATGCTGGAGGCTGTAGGTTCGAACCCCTTGCGATACGGTGACAAATATATAAGAGAAACTTAAGCCCTGTGAAAGAAACTGCAGTTCCGTTAATGGTCCCTAATTTTTTATTTAATCATGAACTCGTCCTAGAGAAAGAAAACATCGCACGTAATGTGATTATGTGTAACCCTCCGTTCAGCGTATCCTCTGTATGAAGTCAACAAGAGTGCAGAATTACGTTTACGAGAGAAATTATACGATAATGATGCTCAGTCATCGGCTACTCGATCTGAACCGGCTTACTCATGTTTAAAACCGAATTTCAGACAAGACATAGAACAAGGTAAAAGGATGCTCCAAAAGGCCAATGTGCCGTACAGAGAATACAAAATTATCGCTCTCGCGCTACGACACTGTCAACCTGTCGAGGCCCCAATTGGTGGCCACTTACTTGGTTGTTCTTTTTTTTTTTTTAGCTCTTTCGCGTGATACCCCCGTGCTTTTTCCCGATATCCCATAAGAGTGCTTCACAGGGGGCAGGTTCTGCAAGGACCCTATCAAGGCAGTGGTCAGGGGTTGGGAGGTTGTACAGAAGGCGACTACTGGGGGGGCGGGGGGGGCGGGGTGCTGGGAGCTACTACGGCAATAGCCCAAAGTGGTCTGGAACAAGCCGAAGTGGTCGTATGTAGCTGGCCGAAGCAAAGGGAATTTATAACAGCTGGTGCACTAATACGAGCAGAAGCCGAACTATCGAGCTAAGGCTGTAAGGCAATTGGAATTTCTATTAGCACTAGGAGCGACGAAGGTCGTCATCAGGTTGGCGACGGGGACGGACCAACGGAATTAAACACGATTACCTTCAAACGGCCGCCCACGCTAACGACGGTGCTAAGCGACGACGTCCGAAAATACCCACTTGACGCCGCACAACGAATACGAGGCGGATAGCAAAATGGCCACTGGCTGTGAACGAGAGAAACTCAGATAAATGATGAGCTGAAGGAAACAGCGAGTGGGGTATCCACAAAATGGAGGGGCGTCAGGGGTGGACGGGGAGGGGGGGGTAAGATGGTGTGAGCAAGGCGCGAGAAACTTGTGGGATATTTGGCTGCCGCTCAACTTCGCATTTAGGCGTTTTTGTGTAGCTATGCATGTGCATATTATAGGACTTGGCTGATCGTATCTGAGGCTGCGGGGTCATCGGTACGATTTGCTTATCATTCTACGGAACTACTATAGTGTTCTTGTTAAATATAAACATATATATATATTATTGCATACAGATTATTTTCAATGTGCGTGTGTGCGTTTGTGTTATTATACATTATATACAGTGTACCCAGAACGAATCACATGAACTGTGCCTCGTCACATCGCGAGATATCTTCTATGCAAAGGGGAAGCTGTGAGAGTGACGAATACCCTATACTCTCTTTACAGTAAGTTCTAATTTAATTCTCCCTAGTTGCTCATGTGTAGACGACGCAACACCATGGATATCTGCAATAGGTTGACATAATAGGTTGATTGTGGCGATAGTTGTAGGTTCAAACCAACTGGGTCTGCCTCCAGTTCGCTTTCGGCCCAGCAAACTAGCAGGATCACGTTGAATAGAGCGCAGTGTGTCCATGTCGTGCGGGACTCATAAGGATAGTGTGGAAAAGTTCTTCATCCTCAGTGCACTCGTTTTGTTATTGAGATGACCCTGGTAGTACAATGAGGACCTGTCGGTCACCTTGCCTCACTATTTTGGCCACCGATCGTACCTGGCAAGAAATCACAGATAAAGACGAACTCCAAGGATTTCTCGCGTCTGCCACGATTTCATCCCAAAACAGATGTCTTAGGCCGAGTAGTAGTTAACCATTTATTTACAGCACCTTTCTTAATAATATTATCGAAGCGTTTGATAGAGGAGATTTTGAATGACGAAGACAAACATTGAACACCTCACCAAAAGGCTGTTCAGGCCTACAAACACCAGAGGATCGGTCAGGGAATCGAACGATTGGCGAGGTGCCCTTGAATCTAAGCAGTCAAACACCACGAAGTCGATGTTTCTGTCGATATACTGGCTCTTCAATTGCCATGTTCCAAATACTCAATAACATGTGTGTTGGGTTCAAATCCTGTCAGACGCGGAGAATCTTTGGAGTTCTTTATCATCTTTATTTATCTGAAGATTCTCGCCAGGTACGAGGAAGGAAGAGAATAAGCAAAGGTGGCCCCGACAGGTCCTCATAGTAATACCTAAAAGGTTAAGAGCTGAAACCGGTCACATAGGGGAACAGCTGAGGGTCAGCCCAAAAAAAAATACTCAATAACAACAAAAAGTGTTGAATGCCCTTCCATTGTTTTAGCTGAACCCTATGAGTTGATGGATCTGCATAATGATGTCGAGAACGCGTGACCCCGTTACTGGACACGAACGCTGACTGTCCCCTCAAGTTCACTGCCCTGTTTGGCAAGATGCCCCCCCCTGGAGATTTGTAAGCAAAACTCCACCCGTAACACCTGTTTGGTTTGGCCACGTTCCAGGTTAGTACTGATCGCAGACCCCCCGTCGTATGTAAGCGGAGCTCCTCTACATTTCGTTATCGTACCGGTAGATATTGTATAATAGCGAGATGTTGAAGTATTATATGTATAAGTGTATATTTTTTTTTCACCTCAATGACTCACTTTGTTTGTGTCGACAACTCGAGAAGAAATTTTGTGGAAGGACTCACACTGCATGCATGTGATGCATTTGAAAATAAGAAGTTCTTCTTTAATATGACAATCAAGTGGTGGTTTATTAAAATACTTGTGTAGAAAGGTATGCTCTTCTCTCATGTGAATGTGCGTCTTAAATTGTAATATATATATATATATATATATGCGCTAAATTGTACAGGTCCTAACCTCCATCTATTCAAAATTGCCCGACATTGCCCATTGCATTCTTCCAGTCGACAGGTTTCAACCCATACGTGAACAGCTTCCGGTTTATGGTCAAACTATGATTTTTGTAGAATAGAATGTACAGGCTTAGCATCACCAAGCCTGGTATCGCTATCAACTTTCCCAGTTGACTACAAATTAATACGTTGACCGTAGACTCAGCACGTGCGGGTACTCCTGGACAACGAAGTGTTCCTTACAATGCGCCAATAGAACTAGTCAAGTAACCGATTTTTCGAGTAATGGTCCCCGTATTAGACTCGATTCGAGCATCGTTCCCGGCAGCTGAGCAAAACGGAGATTAGATCTTCACGTGACGTCGCCGTCCGTGTCTATTTCGAATCTACCCAGGCGGCTCATCATACGGCTTGAACAAGCCCTCTGGTGAAGCCTATATTGTGTCTCCAAGAGCCGTCTATCGGCATTACCGAATGGTGGTCGTATTCTATCGAACCATAGCGATAACAATAATCGCTCGAAAAGGAAGCGCTGAGATAGGAGCAAGCGAGTAGGTTATCTCTTCGAAAAATGATAGCCAAGCGAACTATTTGGGATATAAATATTGAACGAAATATAGTGATAGTACTAGCGGAAACTAGTCTTATCATATCTCAGGAGCGTAAGTATAGCTAAGTATATCGAGTTGCTCCAGCAGCTATGACTAATTGAAAAGAATCTTAAGATGCAAATGTGAAGCAGTGAGGAGATAAAAGTCGCCGTATCTGATATCATGGGAGATGTCGAAAAATGCGATTCTCAAGAATGAATTTTTTAATTTACTAGACAATTTCTCCAGAAATCATTATGCAGAACTTAAGCAGCGGACGGGCACATATAACATGTTGTGGGTTCGCTTGTGGTAGCGACCTATAGGTAAATGCTGCTGATGAAACTGTCTCACATGTTGAAAGTTACGCCCCATGAGTTGCTGCACGACAAAGGAACTATGTATGTAATCATTACACACAGCGACGGAGAAATACGAACTTTAAATTCACTGTAAGCTTAGATAAAACAATACAATGCGAAGTGTTTGGTTCCTTAACGGAACTGCAGGATTGTTTTACCACGTTTAAGTTCTCTTATAGGTCACCACGGCACGGGACTCGATCCCTGCGGCCTTCCGTCTTTATACAGTCAGGTTTTTAGGGCTTACTCTCAGCCACTCTCAGCCAACATTTAACGTCCACGGTAGTGCAGTCAGAGACAACTTAGCCAGCCACCGTCCAAGTCACCAAGAGTTCACTGGTGAGAACCGTACACCGAGCATCGACCTGTATCAGTTGAGACGTTTCTGCAACAGATCGATTGTATATATGCATTTTACCATGATGACCATCGGATTGCTCTATTTGACGGCGGACGACTTATAATAATAATCTCTTTTTATTCACACGAGTTGTGTAATATTATAATATACCTATTTTACAAACAGTGTGGTGGTTTATAAATATGTTACAACGTGCTTTCGCCAGTGGCTGTGGCGAGAGTTCGGTCGTTGTTGTTGTTATTATCTACACTCAATTTCATCAAATGGTTCAGTGATCTTATTTGATTGCACTCGCCCGCATGGTATTTACAACATTTAGATCCGCAGAATTTACATTTACAGCGATCATTTGCGTCGTGGTATCCCTCGGATTGACATACAAGGTGGTGGAAGCCGTGTACGGCGAACCTAGTGATATGGTGTCTGTTTACTCTGCCGCTAAGTTTCCAAGTGTCATCTGTCATGGCCGGCGTCATAGAAAATAAAGGGTCCACCTCACTCTTCTTCCTATTTTGGCAGTCAATGAACGTACGATAACTTTCTGTTTCTGGGAGATTGAAAGTTTCGCGGACTTCTTCTACGAATGATGGTGTGTCGGTCAGCAGATAGACAATTCGATTTCGGGCCGTCGCGTGCAATCCAAGTACCGCTTTCAGGAACGCCGGTTTAACTCTGTCTAAGGTGGTCAGATCCCGGCAAGTGAGTTTGTCCCAGACAACCTGGATTCCATATGTAGCTATAGGCGAGATCTTCAGGTTAAATAATTTGAGGGCTATGTCCACCGATAACCGTTGAGGTCGCTCGATTGTGTGTACTGCGATCAACGCTTTCCTGGCTCGCTCTTCAACATGAGGGGAGAATGACTTGCCTGTTGTTGTTATAGTTAGTCCGAGGTATGTAAACGAATTAACTATTTGCAGTCGCTCTCTGTCTAATCGGAACGCGTCCGTCTCGCAAAGCCTTCCCCCTTTTCGAAACTTCATTGCCACAGTCTTGGCTTTATTGATCTGAAGCCCGATATCGGTTACATAGTTATTTAGGGTTGTCAACGCCTGCTGGAGATGAAATCTGCTCCTGCAGTACATAACGAGGTCGTCTGCGTATAAAACGGCGGACGACTTCAACATCAGTAAGAGCGACTTGAATTTGTTGTTTAACACATTCACGGAGTTGGCGATGGTGGTGGTGCGTTGGCTATGCCCATTTTGCTTCCCGGCTCACTCCATCACGTGGCCGAACATCTATCCACAGGCCCGGCAAAGCGAAACCTGTCGGCTGGATATGCTAACTTAGCTGCGTACGGTGGTCGGGTGAGATTGAATAGGAGGCGACTGCTTATGCGCCCCTTGAACAATAGAACTAATCGTAAATTTTCCAGGCTGACTCACAGCCAACATCGAATGTCCACGGTGCTTCTTTCGGCATTGCTTCAAGAGTTACCCCTTCAAATGCAAATGTGAAATGGTGGGAATCGAACCCGGGTCTCTCCTCCGATTGCACGGCGTGCACGAAGGTACCACGCCACCAACGTGCTCAACAGCGAAGAATTACGGATGGTAAACTGTACATCTAATACTTTCCGGTTCGAATGGGCATTTCTAAGCAAAGCGGAAAGTCTTGACCACTATTTTAAATGTGGAATATATATCTATATACTGCTTCTTCTAATTGGCCATCATTGATTGTCCCCATTGGCAGAGTTGACATTCGAATCGTCTACCTCATCCAGGGGAAGATGTCAATTTTTTATAAGGTTCCAACCTGTTTTGCTAAGACGCCTAGTGTAAATAACGTACTTATAACCTTATGCCTGTCGCAGAGTGAAACGAATCTCGAATACATTAACGATGAGCATATATTCATAATATTCAACCTCGTGCCTCGTGCCACCAGCGATAGATGATACGAACGAACGCATCGAACATTCAACGTAGTCATCGAAGAGAGACTTAAAAAAAAGCCTTAACCTTGCTCGTCCATATTCTATTTAGAATTCAAATGTAGAGGCCGTAACTGATTCACCGAACAGCCTCGTGGGCAATATCATCATGCATCGCCATGATCACTAGGACCCTTGGGACGCCATGCCCAGGCAAAGCCTCTCGAAGTATCATCATTGTAAGCTTCCACGGTGGACTGGCAGATGCATATACTCACCGGTGGGCCCTCCTCCATAGGGTGATGCCTTAAGTAAGAACTATATAAGAACGCTGTCGGGAGGGTCAAGGCCAGGCTAGAGGCGAAAGGGGCCGGTATCAGGCAATAGGGAACCCCTTGTTGTTAAACTGTTAGCCCATGTCATGCCGGCAGGATTACGGGGTCACGACCGAGTTCAAGAAGGCAAGGAATACCAACAACAACTGACATTTCTACGAAGAAACATTTGCACTAGATGAGATAGAGAAGACACATAGTTATTAAGCCAATACGCTGCTTGTTATACGACGAGTGCGTGTGTCTCATATTTAATTAGGAGATCTCTTGGCGAGGTTTTGGATTGAGTTCGGCTGTTGCTGTTGTAGCTGATAGATAGTTGCTTCATGTCAATGCGAATGAAGGACGGACAATGGACCATTCTGTGTATATGTCTGCCTCAGTCTCGGTCGCATGGGTTCTGGAGTAGGATATCAACGACGGGGACTGCGAATATCGTTGAATTTATCGGGTTTAATTGAAGTGTTTGCTCTGTTCACAGATCACGATGAGAAATGGGATTCTATTTCTACTGAGATAAGTCTCGTGTGGTATCTGGCCATAACAGCACATCCATTGGTATAGGCAAGTAGTCGTTTCGATACCAGAGAATTGCCACCCGCAAAGTACATATATGCTGTCTTCGAGAAGTATCTGAGTGGTCGGCGAATCGACAAGTAAGGCAGACCTTCGGTAAGTTTCAAAACAGCGCCCAGCGTAATGAGAATTCTCCAGGCTCCGATAATGTCAAGTTAGCTATTATACGAACGAGATAGCCCATCTATCCATTGTCCGTAAGGTAAAATACACCGCTTTACAAATGCTAAACACGGTTTGAAACGGTGACCGAAAGCCTCTTGTGGACCGATTTCACCATGAGCTGTTATCGTGATGATCTCCAGTTATCAGTTACGGGAGATCACCAAGATAACGGCTCAAGCAGATTTGCATTAAGGGGTCCGTCTTATGAAACGAGGCGAACGCGGTTACGTGGACGTTAAATGTGTGCGCCGATAATCAGCTCGAAAAAGTTTCATTTAATTATCAGTTAGTAATGATGGATTGATTTCAAACAGGTAGTATTGAGCTTAACTCTGCATATACACTCCGGGCTTGTGTAAAGAACATAAGCGAGTAATCTTAGCTATCTAATTAATATGATATGCCGTTGTTTTGGCATAATTGTGCAACTGTATTGGTATAGACACAAAACTATAGACATATTTATTTACCGCTTGCTATTGTGCGGTGAGTATAGTCGTAATTGATTTTAATGTCATGTTCCGACCGTCCGCCACTCTAGCAATGTATGCTTTAGGACTGATACGAATTGAAATTGGGGTCAAATGGATTTTGCGAGGAAAGATACAGATATCGTACGCGCGCTGACAAAGGGGGCTTGGGGGTTTTCAAAGCACAGCTACATAGATTGGGGGATATCTATGTCCTCCCCACACTAAGTACATAATATTAATTAGTATTAGCTGTGTCGATTCTGTCTGCGGTCATCGTTACGAGTCGTTATACGTACTGCTTTGAAGTTTCAGCTTTCGTAGACTCTGTGTCACCTTTTGGAAACACGATATAAACTACAAGGGGCTCCATTAGCAGAAGCGAATGATGACATTCACTTGAGCTGTTTCGAGTGGACAACCACTGGCTTAGTGACCATAATTAAAATGCTCGTCGCTCTCCGGCAACTGTCCTCTTGCCTGTACAGGTTATGCCGCATCCTCATGAGCGACTCGGTACATACGGTAACAACCGTGTTTTTAAAGTTTTTTTTCAACCCACTGACACCCTCACGACCTTTAGTCTCGTGTCCCTGAAGTTGACGTCCCCGTATTGTCAGCTGCTTGACAGTAGCACTATAGGGTTCGTCGAGGAGGGCACTCACGGACCATACATGAAGGGGCCCGCCTCAATACCTGCCATCAGTTTCGGCTTGCTCCGGGCTGACATTTCATTCACCGGGTGTTGTGGCTTTTGTCGTTTGCGTGAGAGTCGATACACTTTTCACAGACCGAACGCACACCAGCAAATAAATGCACGCAATATATTATTATACCCGCTACCAACTGAGCCATCCCATTGGCTATACCGGAACATCTCTGCAAGGGTCTAGACTGTATCACCTTGCCGACTGATTTACGGAGTATGTTCGTAGAAATACGCAATCCTACGGTAGGCCAAGCAAAGTTTGTCATTTTCAAAGCTAACCTTGTTTTTGAGTGTCTTTTCGCGATCATTTGTCTGTAGATACCGACGAGCATCTTAGAGCAAAAAAACCAACGCAGGGAGACAAATTGATCAGAGGGTTGCAATCTCAGAGGACTGTGAATGTTGGCTAAAAGCCTGCACACCTGATGGGTCTGAGGTGAGTCTCTATTAATGGAGTTCTTTAAGAACACTTTCACTAGCTTTTCGTCCTTTCTTTCTATACTGAAATACAAATGATTGTACAATGTACGCATACATGTAGCTGTATTTATCAGAAGAAAAAGTGAACAAATCTCCCGAGGTTACCTCGTTAACCTCCAAACGTTGGGTAGCCTTCCACCGGTTTGATCAACTTGAATATCGTTTTGTCAATGAATAACGCCTAGAGCTAACGATGGATTTAGTGCCACACCGAATATGTATACCCCCTTTCGATGATACTATCATCAATGCTACCTTCCACTATTTGAATGCGTTGGAAGCTTTGGGAGTATACTCACGAATGGCTAAAAATAAACGGCCTATTGTAAGAACTCTCATGGACTGTTAGCTATTAACGAAATGAATAACATTATAATGTTTGTGTTGCTTCATTGGACACAAAAGCTATGTATGATTGAGCAGTCTCTAGTCATTTGCAAAAAGAATCACTAACAGGGGCCGGCAGAACCGTAACCGCAATAGAAGTGGCGCGCACTGCGCGAAATCAATAATTCATAAATAATGCATCAACTCGCCTGCAGACCGGGCATCCGCCACGATTTACTGCTGTGTGTTAACACAATATGTTAATAACAAATCTATGAACTTTACCATCCAGTTAATCATAATGATATGCCCCCTCCCATCACCCTTTTGGCTCTTAGTATTAAATGAGTGCTCCGAGTATATTATAATTCCATAGTATGACATTATCGGCGCAGATACGTATCGTCAGATACGCACACCATGACCATATAACAAATTGTTTTTTTTGCCACCAGTCAAGATAGGTGTCTTCATTTTGATTGCCTTGCAGGGGCGGACAGGTTATCCGCAAATCCAGAGGCTATCACCTAGGAGTCACCACAGCACGATTCAAACAACAGCAATCGCTTTCAAGCAATCGAGCCTTGCTGTTGCTTCCGCTGATGTCCACTAGCTCCAGACGTATTGTTGACAAATGTTAAAGCACCAGCGGAACCCGGTGTTGATGTCTGTGTGCGTGTGTGTGAATCACCCAACCGAGTTCTGTTGCTTATTCCACCGGACGATCATTGGTTTTATCACATCAGTGCAGTATTCCTCTCTAGCGGGATACGGACGGTGTAACCGAATACCGACGCTCGCTGATAAGTTAACCAATTGTATGATAGCCCTGTAATGGTTCACGGCTATTTTGGCCTGCGGGGGTGTATACATTCACACATACACATGTAACTGGATCTTTTGAGCAGGATATCCGAAAGCAATCTAATTACTGCTGGCGGGACATCTCTTTAGATTATCGACCTGCCCGGCCATGGTACGACGACGACGATGATGATGATGTTGTTGTTTCGAACGAGTGATTGTCTACATTGTGCCGATCTTCGCCAGATGAAGATTACGTCATGGGATAGTATTCAGGGTGTCGATTAAGGGTTAAAGGTTTGAAGTCCTATATATATATATATATATATACATATATTTGTATATATATATATTGTCATGTGTATATTTGTTAATATATCAGCTATACAGGGTGTGCAAAATCGAGGTGGATACCTTTAACGGTTCATGAAAAACTACTTAGTCTGCCAGAATATTTGCACCTATCGAAGTTGAGTAAAGCAATGGAGACCTATGTGACACAAGTATTAAATTCTGGCTCCTGTAGTACAACTGGTTACAAGCAATTAGCAAGAGTCAGAGAGTTGGAAGCGTTATACCGCACGGTAATTCGCGAAATATATTTCACAAACTAATTATACCACAAACTAATTATACTTTCCGGGCTGACCCACAGCCGACATTTAAACGTCCACGGTACTCTGCTTTCGGCATTGCTTCATAACACTCAAGCTAATTAGTACTTCTCAAAGTCGAATTAATCATCTGTATACGGCGCTAGCCCTCTACCAATACACCAACAGATATCGGCAATCGGCGCGGTGACCCGGACGGTGGCTAATTGATACGTCTGGGGATTAATAGCAGGTTCAAGCCCCGCAACCCTGATGACACACTGAGACCTTAAACGTGGCAAGAAGAAAAAACCTGCACTTCCATTAATAAACCACAACATATTGTATTATTATCAAGTTGGAACCAGTCAGCCAACATCACCATTGCGTCTTTCACCATTTTACGAAAAAGTCATATTGTTTTACAACAGTCAGCAGCCGGATAGGGGAATGAAGAAAATAGGCCATCCATTTCACTAAGTGGAAATGTTTTTTTTTTTTGTTTGTCAACAGCGAGATAAACACTGGCGCTCTCTAGCCTGTCTCGGTGGAGGCAACCAGATCTGACATAAATGTCTCAACGTCATCACCGCGAGGAACAGTCGTATCCAGGGGCGGGGGGGGGGCCGTCGGCTGATGGCGGTGGCGGCGATAAGCCAGCGGATGCAGGGCATCGTGACTGGCCTAATAGATCGAGTGGCGACACATGGGAAACCGTGGCCATAAAGTTCAGGGTGTATCTTTGAAATCGCAGGCTTAAGCTGGTAATAGTTGTAGCAGCATCGCTATCTATACATACGTGAGCCATCAATGGTAATACGGGCTTCAGTAATTATCAGATGTAGTCATATTGGGTTTGATGGAGGAAAGCCTGTTTTACATGAAAGGAAATGAAAACATAGTGATAAGTCAATAAGGACATCCCAATATTGTGTCCTTATATGTTACCTGAATTTCAATTGACTCGATCATAATGGCTGCTTAATTCGCCTCTACCTAAGTTTCTGTTATTTAGATCCATTTAATGCCTCAGATAACACAAGACTCTTGATACTTGGTGAGCTATACTTA
The DNA here is from genome assembly GCA_019614645.1 of Stratiolaelaps scimitus. Lineage (NCBI taxonomy): Eukaryota > Metazoa > Arthropoda > Arachnida > Mesostigmata > Laelapidae > Stratiolaelaps > Stratiolaelaps scimitus. The sequence goes on from JABWDB010000048.1 coordinate 1,917,670, forward strand.
GCGTCGTCAATAGCTCATAATCTGTTTTTTATTAACCATAGAAACTGCCTATACGTATGTAGATCGTTCATATAATTTGAGAAGCGTTGTGTCAAAAGTTTGAAACGAGCTTTCCGAGTGTTGGGATCTGCTGGAATCTGTGCCTGTTTATATCGGGTTAGCCGTTATCGAGATGACCAGGCTGAAACCCTTGGCCCCTGCAACACAACAACGCAGCTCCCTGACCAGCACGTCCAGGAGACCCAAAAGGGCCCCTTTTCCACGATGGTCACTGTCTTGATCTGCTGTTTTGGACACCATGACTGTGTGTCATATGCATACATTATACTGGAGCTGTCAGTCTGGAATGACATGACCTAGGAGTCACATAGGTACAGTACATAGCGTAGATAGGCTGTCACATACCTGGAATCCCTTGGATGGATGAGATTCTGCTTGGAACCTGCATTATAATTGCAACGTAGAGTATCATAATTGCATGACCCGGTGGCAGACCAGTCTCACCATTTGCCTTGGGTTGTGAACGGCGCTAAATGTCATAGGTCAAAATGTTCAAGCTGTTGACAATCTTCGAACCCTTTCTTGCTCGGCCCGACGACAAAGTGCCAAACGAGCTTGCTAATTAATAATCAACGAACTCTGCTCAACGAACAATGCTCTGCTTACGCTTGTCGAGTCATTCGTATATTAACCAAAACATAACGAACAACTAACGCAACCAAACATATAATACAAATGTTGGCTCAATAATTACCTCAAATATGCCAAATACTCCATTCAAATGGCCTACTTCACATTACCGTGACAATTTCTACGTCAACATAGTAGTGCACTTTGAAGGACTATTGAGGAAAAGACATATCTTCATAACGTAAGGATTACACCAGCCAAAGCAGGCCCAAGCGGGGGCATTGACGTTCTTGACAAGGACTTATCACAGGGAGACGCGAGCGCGAACAAGCCCCCAGCGCTAACGTGTCCTTAAGTGAGTCACCCAAGAGCCCTTGTAGCCGACTATAGCTGGCTCTTCTCATTCAGCTCCGCTCCAATCATGCCCCGATTGATATTGTTGGTATTTCCATTCCAGCTACTAGAACTATTACCACCGTTAGCTCAATTGGCCATTGACGATGATGACTGGCGCTGAATCATTGCATCTGTCTGTCTTTTCGCCGTCTCTCGATAACCTCCAGTCAATCAGCGGCAATCTGTCAGCCATCGACAATGACGCTGCTAGGTTATTCCGCCTGGTGAAAAAGGCGCATACGGAGCGAGCAAGCTGGCAGAGAAAATAGGGTTGGTACAGGTCGTCGTCGTCTAGAGATCGGTGAGGTCGTGCCATGGATCACAAGGTCACAAGAGGAACGAACATCCAGCTTTGATTTGCGATTCAGGAATTCCCCTGTGATCGCGCTGCACGTAATAACTACTTGGATTTGGTCGCAATTAAGCGTAACATTGCCTTTTCGATACCGTCGAATATGTTCCGGCGTGAGCTCCAGCTCGCAGTGATCAATTAATACCACCTCCCGACGAGTTCGCCTGTCTGCGCTATTTTTGGTTACAATCAATCAGTGCTCATCTAGATCGATTTTGTTTTTTTTTTGGTCATTCCGTCGTTGTATAAAGATATCAAGCTTCCGCTGACAGTGCCTTCTTCAAATAGAGGCGGCAATTGTTGAAGTTAAAATGTAAAAGTTTTAAAGTTTACGTTTTAAAGTTTCTTAACTGATGGCATCTGAAATTCAAGTTCAAATTGGGGGTTATTTACGGAACTGCAGTTCTTGACGATGATGAAAGGTTCTACTTTGGAAAACGGACTGAGAACCGTTAGAAAAAGGTTTGTCAAATCGGGATTTGCGGGTGGTGGGGTTTTGGGCATTTGAAGGGCTTGCATGAGAATTGTTCCATGGATTTCACCCCGAATGCTGGTTGACGGCGTCTTCAGTTTCTCCGAGCACCTCCGGCTTGTTAGAGACTCTGCAGTACTAATGTTGATAGTTAATCACAAAACCCATCCGATTTCGAAGCCATAAAGTTCACCGGTCACCACTATCCCTAAAATATTTTTCAGCACTTCTACAAGTAATTCTTTGCTGTGTGACTAAAATCGTCAAAATGTCCCCTGTATTCAAGCGAGCCGGTCGGCGCGGCGGCGTACGATGACGTGACCAGAAATGTCGTTTCTGATAGCTAATGCTTGTGAGATAGCCGGCTGCTCTTGCGTGATGTTATCATCAGCACAATATCAGTAGTATCCACCTAGGCAATTTTGCAGCAGACGTCGACACGCCAGGGATCAAAGACGAGAAGTCAAATGTTGGCAAACATGACTATCCCACCGCCACGGTTCTCTGTCCACGAGTTCTCTATCTGTCTAGAATATCTCTTTCGTTCATTTATATATGTATATATATATATATATATATATATATATATATATATCTTCCACTCTCTGTGTGTTACTGGTGTCAGCGGTGGCAATATTGATATTAAACGACGACACCCTCTGTTGAGTATGTCTAAGCGTTGATGATGTTGATACACTTACGGGATCAGCGAGCGAGTTCGTGAGGTAGGTAGCACTGGCGGTGAGTTATGAGTTGAGTGACAACGAGTATATCGCGCCCATAGACAACACAGACAGACTGTCTCTAACAATGAACCACTCCAGGTATTCGGCTACCCGCTGTCGAGTCAAGAACAACCCTTTGCGGGTTGTGAAATCAGCCGCGAGGGCCTTTCGAGAGGGGAGGTGAATGCCAGTGTAACGCGCCGGAGGTGGCCGTTGTACAAAATACACTCAAAATGACATCACCCCAGCACAGTCACGATAGTCGAGCGTGCATCTAGACTAGTCTCTCTCTCTCTCTCACTCTATATATATATATATATATATCTTTATCTATTTCTCCTAAACAAATGACCAATGGCAGAAGTGTTGTCGTCGGCACCACTCCCCGTGGCCGCCGTCACCGCCGCCGTGTTAGCCTCGCGAAACACGAGATCGAAATCCCGCCTGTTACCCTATTGTATGATACAAGCGGTAACGAGTTACCACGAAGCCTTCCGAGTACTACAACTGGGCGCGATGCTACCGCTGCCGCTGCTCCTGCTGCTGATGTCGCGGCCGAGCTACCGTGGTCTCGGCTGGGGAGACGCCGCCCGGTCTCTTGGTCCAGCTCGTTGGACTGCGCTGGCCGCGCCACCCAATCTCTATGTCTTGACATCTCGAAACTACGCCGTTGCCGGCCATTGCCGTCAAAGCCGACGCCGGCGGGTGGCTGACGAAATCCAATGGAATTCTACTCGCTCGCAGCATGATGTAAACGCTGGCCGAATCCAGAGATCTGCCGAATCATTCGCCGTACCGAGCGACTGCTCGAAAATGAAATGTGCACCCGTGTGGAAAATGAGTGCAGCGTGTGTGACACAGCGTTCGTACACCCGGTGGTACTATTTCGCACCGATAACTCGTATAAGGGCTTTCAAGATAGTCAATCGGCTTTTAATCGTTGTCGACTATGGATGAATGGACCTTCATAGTTAATGACCTTCGCAGTTGCCTGCCCTGATTATATACTAGAAATGTACGAGTCGAGTGGACGGTTCATAATCTGTCATACATGTCTTATATATATATATATATATATATATACAATACGGTTGAGTGGTCTCCGGCTATAAAAAGCCAGAGGTCGCAGGTTCGAGTCCCGTGTCGTGACATATAAGAGAACTTAAGCATTGTAAAAACTGCAGTTCCTTTAATAAACCAATAAAGCTTTACCTTTACATGCACATGTATTGTATACACAGAAAACAGATGGCACAAATGCAAATCTCTGGGACAACCTTGACGGTAGATTTCAGCGATCAGCCTGAGTATGTCGCGTAGCGAAACCTTGGGGGATTCACCGGGACGAGACGCTGGGAGGGGGTTGTGCGGGGGCAGGGGTCCAGAGACCGACGTATGTATGTTAATTGGATAAGTTTCTTAGTAGTTGTCTGTCACCGTAGCGTACACAGGGTCACTGGACAGTGATACCTTCCCTGTGACGGCCGCCGCACATGAACAGCCGCTCGTCATCGGAGTCGATCCAGTCTAGCCGGCGCTCTCTTAGGCTGGCCGATGCCAGGACAACCTCCAGGTGGCAGAGTCATCGTGAGTGTGTCACCACCATTCGCTGCTTGGCCTTTTCTTCTTTAAACGTTCTTCCATATGCTTCCATCTCTGGAACTCCGTATCTCTCTGTGCATGTGTGTGCTTCAATCTTTAGGTACCCGATTATATTTGTCTGCCAGTCTATCCATACACATTATATATTACGTGGCGTGTTCCTTTATATGTCAGCATCGCCATGTGTCTCTATGAGTTTCTTTATGTATGGGTGAATCCAAGTAGTTGCGTGGGCGTGAGTGTGCGCATCGCCGACGATAGCTCGCCCGAAGCAAGCTAAGCACAACGGACTTGTCGGTCAGTGTCATTCTTGGTCGGCGTGGTGGTCCCGGGTCTCCTCCTTCGGTTGCATGGCTCTTACGTATGACTTGTATATTATATGTATCATGCTATACACACATGTCGTCTCTCCCTGTACCTCTGTCGCCTTTATTAACCCAGCCGGTATGTTTCGGTTATGTAGGCTCGGTCTGGTTAAGTTGCCGGTTCCTGCCGTCGCCTGCCCCCTCCGGGATACAACCACTATCTCATTTGCAAGGCTAGTCCATTGGAGCTAGATGGAACACACGCAGGGTCAGTGTCACGTGGCCAGCGAGCATCACCACCGCTGCTGCTGCTGCTGCTGCTGGCTCCGTCAATGACTGACACCCGTTGAACACTGCTACCGGTGGTAAGCGAGAACCGAGACCTTTTCCTCATAGGGCGCATGCGCGGCTCCTCCTACATCAGGCCGATCCTCTGTCGCTGCGGCGGTGACGGCGACAGCAGCAGCCGCCGCCGCCGCCGCCGGCCGTGGTCGAGCAGTAATAAAAGCGGGGACGGCATGTCAGTGCGTCAGTATCCCTTTAGAACACGCACAGATCAAACGACAGTAGCACAGAACAGCATCAGCGCAAGGTCTAACACTAAGCGACACTCGAGAGAAGGTCGGAGTTCGCCGTCAAGAAGAAGAACAGGAAGAAGGCGAAGAACAAGAAGACAGCGAAAAGTGCCGATTAATTTTGCAATTTCAACCCTGATCATCATCATCCGAAGCTGCCGCGCCTAGCGTTCAACCCCCGCCCCGCCCCTCAACGGTGTCCCTTCGTTCGTAAGGGCAGGCGACAAAGGCGACCTTAACGGCGACGAACAGCTCATCAAGAAAATTACAGCTGAGTTCGGTCAGAGTACCAAAACACAGTGAGAAACACCAAGGTCACTCACAGCAGTGGTCTATCTGAGACGAAAGCTTCAGAAACAAAGTCGTAAGTAATTAACCTAAAGTCATGAGTGCGCTGGCCAAATTGCTTGCCCTCTGCCTAGCACTGCTGCTAGTGGTGGTAGCGGCTCACGCCGATGGAATCAAACGCATGGACTGCGACGCCTTCTGCAAGAAGACCGGCTTCCGTTTCAATGCTGGCGTATGCAAATGCGGTTATATGCTGTTTGCCAACAAGCGATCAGTGTAAGTGTGCTAATATGCCTTGAATTTCTATTGTAGGAATAGCTGGTTTCATGAATGCGTTGATACAGCTTGGTACAGATTTGCTTTAGGGCATCCAGAAGAGGTGGATTTTTGGCAAAAGCATAGACGAAGGAAAAAAATATGGGGGCAGAGATATATAGCAGTGATGACAGTAGGAATTATGTGAATATTATGATTAGTTAGAGGCTGACTGTATTTGTCACCCTGCTGGAGCTTTCGAGAAGTTGTTCAATAGAATAATAGGAGACAAAAAAGAACACTTCTTTCATTTAATATAAAGGGTATACTAACAAGCCTATTTTTGTTCTAATAATTTACACTTATTAGTGTTCACAAATGATGATTTATAATGGTAAATGCGATTATCGATCTATGAATCGCAAGAAGAATGCGCTGAAGAGCAATTGTTTTGAGTAATTTCGTTATTAAATATTGTTTTACCTATAATTTAGACATATATATATATATATATATATATATATATTTGTAAGAAGAAGGTTGTAAATCTTGTCTAATCCAAATCGCAGTTGAATAAAAAACGAATCTATTTTCTGCTTACAGGGCCGATCGCGATCCCCGGGCAGAAATGGCGCCTGACTCCCAGTGAGTATATCCTCGAGCATATTCGTCTCCTCTTAGAAATCAAATACTAATGACACAGCATTACGTGGACTCACACTGACCACCACCTATGACTAATTAACTTCAATTCTCGGTGTACTTGCAACACAGCTATCTTTGTCAGCTAAAGCTGATGCCAATATCTCTGCCACTGGAAGTCAACCGTAACACCTCCCATTTGCCGCGACTTTGCCCTCGAACGTAACCTCAACGGTGTTACAGTTTCATGCCCCGTCATCGTTGAATTCGTCAATGCTGACACCTTCAACTGGCTGACCTGATAACCCGCTCGAATGAGTTCAGAGTTCGCGAAGAGAGAACTCTACCGAATTCCCGTATTAGAAGAGACAGAGAGAGAGAGAAACTCCTTCCTTAGAGACTCCCCGTTAGCCCATTACGTTCGGCAAAGTAGATGACAAAGTCGGTAATTGCTCACCTCGAGGTACTCGCCTCGAGAGATTTATTGACGACAAAATACACGAAGGTGTGACCAAGTGAAATTAAAAAAATTCTTAAATACAAACGATGTTGTATTGTTAAATTAAATTACTCGTCTGGTCATTATCCAGTATCGATTGGGCCCGTGAGAAAGTTCAAATCCTTTCACTGCATATAAACAGCGAAACTCAAATTTTCCACCTGGATTCCCTTTCTAGCAAAGTTCACCGAATCAGCAGAAGCCTATCGCACTTGTCTACCGATTGCACCCGCCGTTGCGCCACTTACACGGGGTGATATTTGGTTGTATGATCCACTGTAGTTAGTATAAACTCCATTGGCATGGCGTTTATACTGACTCCAGTGGATCCAGGACAGTAGAGGTATACCTGAGTTGTATTTCGATGAGATGTATAATGAACGCATATATATATATATATATATATGTTTTCACTTCTCCTCACTGCTTATCCCAAGAGACCGAAATATATTCTTCACCACGTATAGGCGAAATCCTGCTCCTCCCCTGCTAATATACCGAGGACCGATCTTCATCCGAACTCGGAAGATTTCAGCAAGGTCCAATATCGACCAATCTCTACAACTTACTCCCATAACCGAACATTAGCATTTTTCATTGGATAAAGAAAACATTGACTTGTCTCTCTCTCTCTCTCTCTGATATAATAATTGGCCACCACTAGTCCAAGGGACTTGACCGATAGATGTCGAGAATTATGTAATCGTATCTTGGAATCCGTTTGGAAGATCAGACGAAATTATGCCCATATTCCTGGCTCTAGTAGCCTTTCAGGTTTTAGCAAACCTGACCGTGTTTCTATGCTGTGTCTAATATTCTCAGAACAGCGGTACAATTATGCAGAATCAATTGGCTTTTATTTCTTCGTTGATAAACAGCGAACACTTACAGTCACTGTGCAATTTCCCTCAACGGACGCTCTTGCACTGTGCAATCTCCCTCCAGGCGGCGTAGACACTAATCTCGTTTTTTTTTTGTCGACACCTGCGGCCAATACGCTGATGACACCTACACACAGTGTCTAGGGAAGTATTTAATTCGATTTCATTTAATGTTCTCATCGTTTTATCTGTATGCCGCGTCTACTAAGGACCTAACCGAGTATGTCCTTCTTGTCCTGATTGATTGCAGGGACGAATACCAGCGTCTACCTGTCGAGTTGGGCTGGGGAGGACCCGTTTATCCCGCCCTACCGTTACCACGTCTATACGGTTAAAGGAGCTGACGTTCGCCATATCCTTCGAACTAGCACTACTGCCCTCCTGCTAAGGCCATCACCCCGTAAAGTCCGCCTACGTAGGCGGGCCACCACAAACGTCCGGCAACCCTATCACCCACACATCGCCACAATTCCCTGTGATGAGTGTACAAGACTTGCGAAGACAGACGGACAAATTCGCGCGGAGAGACGCAAAATCAGAAGCCCAATCAGATGGGCGAGGATGTGAACGAGATGAAGCGCGAGCCCTTACAGCCAACAGCTTGCGACACTGGAAATCTGTGAACGCGACGAGCGGGCGGGCGTGCGCGCGCGCGCGGTACGGGCACCTTGTTTATGAACGAAATCGTCGTCGTGCCAACGTCAAGGGGGAGAAAACAGAGCAAGACGGTGAATGTAGATTAGCTGAACAACGACAGCCTGGCGCACAGTGCGGGAGAAGTCCGAGGAACCGCTGTGGCGACAGCTATGCCTTGACGAGACCTGTCGCGGAGTCGTGGACTTGAGGCCTTTTCGCCGCGCTCACGTTTGCCTTGAGTTTCATTTCGAAAAAATGGCCTACCCAGGCACATAAGAAATACACAGACACACACACACACACACATACAACAGAGACAGCAGCTTGTTCAGTCGTTATGTTTACGGGCACAGACGGTAGTCGGATAACTGGCCACCGGTGCGTTGTTGGAATCAGTCGGTCAGTAGACACAGCACGAGTTGAACCACCACTGGACACTGGGGAACTCCCAAATAATTAACTAACGACAATAATCACTGCTATGTCCACTACTTCTAATATTATCATCATTATTATTATTGCTATGTCTTACTACAAATGTTATGACAACAACAATAACAAGAGCAACAATAATGAGTAGCTTGTGTGCAATCTGCGGTAAGAGTGAGACCACTATAGCGTTCATGCGCTTGTTTCGAAATGAAGCCGAGATACGCGAACGACATCCACGACATCCATAACCACCAGTAAGAACAACAACGTCATTCAATGCTAACGAGCAATAACTGAGCACCGGTTCCGGTCCAAGAGGAGAGGGGGTGTCGAGACAACATCGCTGGCTCTACCTTCGACAAAAAAGACCTCGCCAAGCAGAAAAAGGAATCGAAGAAAAAAGGCCACAAAAATGACCAACTCGGGCCTGATCGTCGCGCCTTGAAGGCGCTCACTGCTCATCGCCGCGACGTCTGGGCATATGCTCGTAAACACTCTATATACGTACAGAATGGATTAAGACGTGTTCATAAGGCGGGAAGAAAAAAATTCACAAAGCATAAGCACTGCTTATGAAGTGCGGTCGAATCCGCAGCGGACTGACGTGAATAGGGACGGACCGGCGTGTCACTCGAAGTATAGTCGAATGGAGGATAGTCCTGAACAGGTTCAAGGAAGGGATCAGGCCAAAGGACAAGCGCACTCTAGCGTGAGGCGGACCCCAAGGCAGCCAAAATACGAGTCAATAAGTAGACGACCTAAAATGCTCAGCCAGGATTCACGCATTCATGTATATCTAATAGCCAATACATCAAGGAATGGTGAGAAATCGAGGAGAAGTACGGATCTTGCAGCATCTTGACACAAAATGATGACGATTTGAGAAGGAACATTCACAAAAACACTGAGGAAGCCACCTGATCCTCCAATCACGTGTGCCACCCAATAGCACTTGAAGAAAGGGTGTCTGAAACAATGAGAGGCCTGTCAAGGCACACCCGGTACATCGCTAAAATAATCGCTAGTTAGCGACAACTATAAGCTAAGCCACGACAGAGGGAAGATACGACAAAGAAAGATTAAATATATATATATATATATATATATAGGATCTGATTAGTTATATATATATATATGAGAGAGAGAGAAGAGACATGACCAATGAGAACAATAGCAACAGACAGATATGACAGACCGAATCTCGAATGAAAAATAAATGTATTTTCGATGGTGCGCCATGAGCTCTAATTGCTTACCTAATTTGTAATTTGATTAGACGAGGTTTCATTTCAGTTCCGCCTCCCCCCTCTCTCTCTCCGTTGGCAGATCAATTATCTGCTAATGAAACGTGCTCGCATCGAGCTAAAAATAGATCCACAATTCTAGCTATCCATAGATTTGGATTGAGGAAAATTCACATTGCCAATGACCTACAGGGTAATTTCGCCTACAGTTTTTTTATAGGATACTTAATCTGTATGGCATTGCGATCTGTCGCCAGTGTTCTTGCGGCTTCGTAATCTATTTATATTTGTTATGTATAATTAAAGTTAATTTATAGCAATTGTTTGACCCCCCCCTCCAAATAGAGACATCAAAAAATCCCACAAAATAGCTCGATCTGTACACGATCGGCTTAACACACGCCCCTCTATCAAATATGTTTCAGTTCGTGCTCTGCGCGCTGAACCTTGTGCGAGTTTCAACAAGGCATACAGTTTTAGTTGGCTTGCTAGGTACACAACGGACTCCTGCTGCGAGATTGTGCCTCTACAATTAGTTTATTATTATCCGTTATTTGCCACTGCAGCATTTGCATGTTCATCACCATTAAAAAGCCAGAAAGAAAGAGTCACCTTGATCGTGTGACGTTCTCGAATCGAATAAATTGTACGTATTTTATTTTTTTTAATTATTATTATTATTTATTATTACTTACGACGTACTAGGTCGTAAGATGATCCAGGGAAGAGATCGACTCTCTTCTTGGAAGGGGCGGTTTTTGCAGTTACCGACGTTTCGTCATCTGCGTCAACTTCGCCTACACTGGATCGGTCCACTTTTATCGAGATTGGAACCTCTCTGGGTGGTATCCGCACATTCGAACGGAAGATCTCCTCGACTACAAAAAAATAGTCCTTAGATGAAGGACACTTGCTTATACTCTGCTATTTGTGTTTGTTGGCCCCTAATAAGGCGAGCTAATATATATATATATATATGTATTTCATCTGTGTATCAGTATAGGAGGTAAGCATTGCAAAACAAATCTGTCAATAAAATAACAATTGCGAAATTGATATGGTCTTGATTGATGTCTGCGACCTCATGGCCTTGTCGTACCGCTCTGAACGCGCTCAGTGATGGAAATAACGATGTCGCTGGTACTCGCCACGATTTCATCCAAGTGTCAATGGTATTCTTCACAGAAGTCATATTGCAGCACAACGCCAGGATCATCACTTTCACAAAATTATATTATACATATATATATGTATTATTTTATATTTACGTTCATTTGGGTTCATCCACGAAACTGTCTTCGTTCTCGAGGTCGACATCAATTCGTGTTGATTTGTGTTGCTTTTTTTTTGTGTGATATCAGCCGATCCAGAAAATACCAAAGTGGGCGTTCCGTTCCCCGCGTTTAATGAATATTGAATTTGCACCGTTGGCTATTCGGTTCACTCTGAGATACTGGAAAATCTGCGGTTGTGTCACTCTTGTAACAGTTCGCAAACCGACTCGGGGGATCTGAGCTACGAAAACGGTGTTGGCAGGTCCTACACAAAGGCGACTATGCAAATGTGCTATGGTGGTGGCTATAATTTTCTTTTTTCTGCGCAGTTGAAAGAGACCTTTCCAACGAGGGAAGTTGTCCTTACTCTGTCTGAGCTCTCAAAGTCCGACCGATAAAAAATAGGGTCTATGGGTCTAACCAGAGTCACCAACGTCTTGTCTATCGGAGCCCAATGAAAAATTGTCCGGAAATTAGAATTTGAAACATCGACAAAACAATTCAATCTGTGAAAACTAAATGAAACCAAGCCAAACCTAAATGAGCCTTCGAACAGGTAAATATTGGCGGACAATTGTTCGTGTCCACATAATGTACACTATTGGTGTACCTTTCGTCGAATCAAAGCGTATTTTGTCGACGTTTATATCGAGTAACCCTGGCCACCAATCACAGTCATCGTATGAACCGCAATAGAGGAATTGGCGAACGGAACTATACTGCAAAACTTGCAACCTCTCTTAAAAGATTTAGCAAATCATTCGGTTTTTTGACGGAAGCAGCTTCGTTGGCAGACTGCGCACACAACGAGAGTCTTGCCCCATACAATGGGAAGACGCGTTTTTCGTTGTTTTTTCTTTTGTATCCCGCCATTATTCTCCCAGACCATCACAACTTGTTGAAGTGCAAACAGCCTCTGTTCCCAACCCACAAAACCTCACAATGAATCCTTTGACAAGCCACGCACGCGTGGTGTAGAGACTGCATATTCTGAATATCAGCATATTGTGCTATTCATGCAAGAGCAACAAGGCCAAACACCTTGGAGAATTCGACGTAACGCAGCGTAATAATAAATATTCAAATGATTCCAAAAAAAAGACTCTCATCGAACTTCAACGAGGTGATAGCCAAGTCCAGGAACTATCGCTGGGAAAGTTTGTGAAGTCGACGTAATGCGCATTGTACAGCGTTTGGAGTCTCGAGGACCGTCTTAATATTATGACTGCAGGCTTTTCCCTTGGCCGAGTGGGGTCACATAATCGGGGGATCAATGAAGCTGATTATTTTTCATACATTAATTTTGTTATTAATATCGGCCTGCCACATGGTTGCATCGGATCAGTCATTATGTCCCCCAATATATTACAAGTATAGAGCAGGCCACGAGACCTCGCCAGAAAGAAAAACGAAGTAATCCTTTGAGAATATTCGAAGTATCACTTTCCAACGCACCGACAGCTCAGCCGTGAACGATCCGCGTTCACTTATTTTTCAAACACAATAGTGTTAGACGAGAAAAACGCTGCTCGAGCGTTCCCGAGGAACGAAGGTCAATTATGTTTCAATATACGAGCCGTGCGTGCGAATACGGGGAATACGAGTGCTATTGGTGATTCTGGCCAATAATCTAGTGTCGAGATTCCGTCAAGTATAGTCTTATCTATCCCAACGTTGCCTGTTTACGATCTAGAGGTGAATTTAGGAGTCAGCTGGAACATGGCTGTCAGATTGATTTCATTTGGGATTTCATTCTATGCCGCTGGACCCGCTATAGCATATTGGATATGATGACTGGTAGTCTTCCACGTGTAAGGCTATCTTCGATCGACTAACGAAATAAACATGCGGCACCCCCGAAGCGGAATGAATTATTAACGTACGAGCGGTATCTATGCGGTGTCGTACACGTTAGTCTGATCACCGTAATGTGATATTATTATTCTTATTATATATAAGCGCCAAGTGGCAACTTCTAAGCTGTCCAAGTAATCACGCATGCACTTCCTCAGCGATATAAAGCACAAGGATCAGGGGAACACCTGACCTATGAATGTGAACGATGAGTGTGACGTCCGATTTTTCGATCTGTGCCGTCGTCCAGCTCTGGGTGAGTCTTCACGAATTGGACTTCACTTAGTTTTGAAAGCCTTCAATAAAGCTAGACTCAGCTTCTATCCCCTGTGACTTCGAAGTCACACGGATCGATACATATTTCATCTCACTCGCTATCTGTTTACGGCTTTCCACAGCTGCCTCATTTGAAGCTGTTCGTTCCTTTACACGGCGTCGATGTATGCGTTCATTTTGCTCTTTCTGGACCGTTTTAGTAATCAACGAACAGTTGCTGCATGTGGCGAAATCATTAATGCAGATAGGGAATCAATCCCACTGGGCCTGACAAGGGCGAACATGACTTTCGCGTTTAGTTAACTCAAGGAGTTCTTTTTATTTATACGTGTTGCGTGGAACATCGCGTTGCTCAGGACAAGCCTTCTCCCGAAGCTAGAAAAAAAATAAGTATTCTGCTGTACAATTGGCGTACATTTACACTACCGGAGATATCCTCAAAACATATAATAAACACCCTAATATACACCGGTTCCGATGAACTATATCTCTCATAGGCAGGAGTCCTTGTCTGCATCAACGCGTACCGCCCTTTATAGCACTTTCGTTAGAGCTCATTGTCATTTTCTCTTTCTTTTTCTCTATCTCTCTCTCATTCCTCTCCTATCTCAGGAGTTACTGAAGCTACGATTACGGCCGGGCTCACCTCGGGATAATCATGCGTTACCGGGTCCCTTGATGGCGCTAATCTCACTCAAGGTAAGCAGGTAAGCCACTTATAGAGAATCCGCACTGTAGTGCCCTTTTACATAAGTTCGCACGAATCACCATAACTATCAGCGAGGTGAAGCGGTCGTCAATCTAACTTCTCGGTTAACCAGTGCTTGTTGCAGTTGTATTAATAGCTTCACCAGAAGCCAATGACAATGTTGCTTAGTCCTACGAGAAACTATAGTTAGAAGCATTTGACAACAATTATCAACGCAATTGTATTGTGCTATTATTGACTCGTGTATAACATATTTGTAACTTGGCCTATATTGTCTGACTGAAATCTACTATATCTGCTCCTGTATCAAATAAAGGTGTAATGTATTGTATGAAGCTTGAATAGGCGTTGCAGTAGTTGTCGTTGTTATCCTCTACGGCCGAGAACCCCCTGATTCACCTGGGACGGGTGATACCCTTCTTGGCTAGAAAGGCCCTTTGACTGTAATAGACGCCCCAGGTTAGATAAGCTACCCGTATGTTCCCTGTTCGGAGCTGTATCAAAGATAAGAGTCCTAAATGTACAAGCCTATACATCTCCTTCACTGGTCGTGTCGTTTCGCCAAAAGACAAAACGTCACCCAAACCATGTATTTCACTCTGCCCGCATTTTCGTGATAGCGAAATAGGCCTGCATTTGGACGGACGCTGGGAGTATTGGGCTACTATTTGTCTACTGAAATCTGCAGAACAGGTAATTTAGTATACCTCACACAGCAAGTGTGCTCTCCGCTGAGTTCGCTGGGCGCTTGTAGTGGAGATACCCAAAATGCCTCGTGGGAGGTAGCCCTTGAGGATAATCACGACATGAGTCTGCCGCTTATCACCTGGCCGTCAGTAGTGTCTTTTATTTTACAAATAAATTTGAAAAATAAAAAAGTTGAAGCGGAATTACGTCGAGTTAAAGAACAGGCTACGCACACTACGAATATAATTTAAGGTGATATCTTTTTTATAGATGTAGATTTTATGTTGTTTTTTTTTGGTCAATGATTCAATCATAATTAATTTCACTCGTCATTGAGTACGTGTAGTGTCATTTCGTCTCGTTAATTGTTGACAGCTGTTTCACAGCTATTCGCGAACCATCCCAACGTGAGAGAACAAACGGGAAGCAATTCCAAGCCATGAGCTGGGTGGGGTACTCACCACATGGGTTATGACGAATCTTTCGTAGTGTTTAGTAATTGAGCATACAAAAAAAATATACATATATATATATATATATATATATTAGAATATTGTAATCATAATAGAACACGGCAACCATAATATAAATTCATATGAAGAAATAAAGGTAAAGGTAAAGCTTTGATTGATCTATTAAAGGAACTGCATACGATGCTTAAGTTCTCGTATATGTCACGCAACGGGATTCGAACCTGCGGTCTCTGGCTTTTGACAGGTAGATGTTTTAGTTGCGGATTAACGCAACTGCAGTTAGTTACAATGCTTAGATTCTCTATCCAGCCTAAATATGGGATCTCTAGTGTCACGGATTTTGTTTAATTTCGAAGCTATTGTCACAAATGTGTACAGATAGTCAAGCGGTAAATTTCGGGCCTGAAGAATGATAAACTGGACCACTGGTTTACTATAATGAGTAGTTCGAAGGCATACAGAACTACTGATGTACCCGTTCCGCGTAATCGAACAGTATCATATATATATATATATATATATATATATTAGCCAGGGACCATAATAACCTGCGGCGCTAACTTCAAACAAGCTCCTCTGTCACTCATACTGGTTGAACTCAAGACATTTGTATAAGTTAAAATTTATTTAATTATATAAGAGAGCGATAATAATACCCTCTAAACGAGAAATACATCCAAGAACAGCATCTTCTATAGATATCCTTAATTGAATATTCTGAAAACAAGGACGTCCGACTTCCTACACAGTCCAATAAGTGCAATTCCCAAAATAGAAATTCCGTGCGCCTGTGGACATCCAATAAAAATCCTTGGACTACAAACCCGTTTGCACGTAGTGTTCTCCTATGGCGGACGACAACCTTTCTCCTAGTATCTGTAGAAAGGTTTACTGATACTGTATCCTCGGTCGAACGCTACAGGTCGGAATTAGTACTCAATCATTAACGAGACGTGTTTTCTGTTCTGGAGTTGTTCTGTGGCTGTATCGGCTGGGTGAGTAGGGTGTGTCGGTTCGCGAGTGACATAACAATGTGCTAGAGTGTCAGTGACGGTGCAACCCCAAACTAGAATTTGACCTCTGGAGAAGGGGATTAATAACACACGATCAGGACAAACCTCGCTAAAGAGCGACAAATGCATGCTGGTTCACGGATGCAACGAATACATGTGGAACGAAAAGCTCTGGCCAAAGTCTTGTCTATTACAGAGTGTCTCGGGCCACGACCCTCACTTTTTGTACAAAGGAGTTCATGACGACCAGCTGGATCAAGCAATTCTCCAGAGCAACTCGAATGTGCGGAAATCAGATTACTTTCCAAACATACACCTATTGCAAGACGGGTACATTGATCATCAAGTAAACTTCGCATACGAAGAGAGCGAAAGCATTAAGCCTTGCGCCCGTCCAGAGTCTGAGGGCCTTTAACCTTGCTTATATATATATATATATATATATATATATATATACCTCGGAAGTAAGATAAAGGTAAAGCTTTATTGGTTTATCAAACGAACTGCAATTTGAAAATGTTCAAGTTCTCTTATATATACCATCACGCGGCGCGACTCGAACCTGCAGCCTCAGGCTTTCTACAGCAAGAGACTTGACTGTCCAAGCTACCGCACTGAAGTCTCACTGAGTTTTGCGATGATATCTCTGAAAGCAAAAGTGCCCTGCAGTATTGTATGTAATTGCAGACCATCTGAGAAGTGCACCGTGAAAGTCACTTCGTTTATAATGATGGCCAATTGTGCTTCTATAATAAAAAAAAATATTTTTACAGGGTGCGGCTCTCGTTCGACGTGAACCAGCCCATCGTAGTTCCTTGTCATCGCTGCAGCACTGCTCAATGGATGATAAGGATGATAACATATATATGTATGTGTGTATATATATATATAGCATATATTTTTTGCTCGCTTGCTCGCCATCCATCAAGAGTGGAACTCTGTACTTTGCCCAAAACAAAATGAGAGCCAAATACAATCTCAAGCATTGTCTGTCTCGAACTACCCTCTCTCCCCTACTGCGCAGTAGACCTGTTCGTGTTCATGATTGGGCGCGGACTCATCGCCTGTCGCCGCCACTGTTGCGCTTATAATACCTGTGAGAAAGAAAAGAAAAGGGCCGCCAAGCCAGACCAGAGGAACTGGATACAGAAAAGGGGGGGGATGGTGTTAAAATGTCGTCCAGGGTCGCAATGTTTTCTATCGTAATACGCATGTACTTGTCTAACCATTTGAGAGATATGAGAGATGGAGTGTGGATTTTTTTTTTTGCCGACGGTGGCTTTTTCACCACGTTACTGTTTTACCGTTGCTTCTATAACAGTGGAACAGTCTTTAGGCGGGTTGATTGTCATCCTCATCATCATCATAATAATAATAATAAGAAGAAGAACGATGATGATACGTCCCTTTTCTGGATTAGCTCTACGTAGTCCTCGAACAGGCGTTAGGGCTATTACTCATTTCCGTGGGCATGCGGATGCCAATCGTGAACGTGGACGATTTGTAAATGCACAACTCGAAGGTCTCTTTGAAGTACAAGTTCACGTTATATATATATATATATATATAACGTGAACTTGGACTTCAGAGAGACCTTCGATAAAAAAAACTAAATATATATATATATATATAATAGTTGTGCACATGTGTGTATGCATGTAGCAGTCGAAATGATGTTGTAGGAGCTCTTTATACCAACCTATTCCAATGGACACTAAGTCTATTGGGCGCAGAAAATTAATGTTTTTTTCTTTCAATAACTTGACTGGTAAATCTGGATGTAAATACCACGCTGATTCCTACGTATCCTCTGGGATTCGAACAGGAGAGAGGTCCTACGACTCCGGTGTTACCCATCACATCAGTGGGCCTTTTACACTTTCGACCTCGATTAAAACCATCTAAGCGCAATACCGGAATTGTTCGCCTTGTAGGGAATCTATCTTTTCTGCAGTCTGCAGATTGTCATATACTATTTTACAAGTTAGATTTGTTAAGTCGTATTATAAGATTCTCAATACGTCAAAGACCCCTTCTTTTTATCGTTTCCAAGGGGTGACCGATTGAGTCAATGTAAAGCGAGTTAGTTCGTCATGGAACTCCTGAAAATGGAGTTAGGAACTGCTCGCTAAGAGGGGGCCCCCACCGCCGCTGCCGACGCTTCTGTGCGCATACGTCCAGCACAGACAAGTTGCCACATAGAGCCTCGATGCAAGTGGGTGGGATCGTGGCGAGATCCCGATAGTTTCGACAGTCCGATAGTTCACTTTCGTAAAAGTGACTGCGTAAACTCTAGCCGCAGGAGCGGGCGAGAGAGAGCTGAAAAACCCGATTCGATAGGACGTCGTCGTCGTCGTCCTTTTACATGAAATCGTTTCGGCACACAAAAACATATATGAAGTAGAAAGTCACATGGAACGTGGAACATGGGGAATCCGATATACATCTGATCGAAGTTAGCGTTTTGCTCGTAGACTAGCACGTCGCATGAACAGAAAGTCTCGCTCCGACAATTGAACCGCTCCGCGCATAAATGTGCATAAACGTGTTTGTCTGCTCTTCAATGCACGACAGTAAGATTAATGTACAAAGATGTGGTGACCTTGTCCGAAGGTCACCAAAGCGATCTTGCTTGTTGTGTGGCTGCTTTTTTTGTTTGTTCCTGTTACCGCACCACCTGTCGCGACTGGATAAACGGACGAGACTCTATAGCGGTTTTGCTCAGCAACTTTATTATTTTAATTAACATAATCAAGTCTAATTAACAAAGAATCAACTCTGAAGGAAATTTAGCACGGGGAAAGTTGTCCTACAACTTCGCTGAACGAGTATAGTAGCATCGAGCAGTATCGAGTCTGCTCATAAATACCCGTTATTGTTTATGCTGCCGTCATGACGATTATGCTGATCCGCTGCTTGAGCAGGGCCACATGGTTTCCGGACCCTTAATAGGATTATATAAAACAGTGTTTGCGGCAGTCGCCTCTTTCAATTAGCTTTTGACGCCACTCTTCCGTAGTGTCTATTAAATCGTCTCGAACCGCTATTGCCTATGCAGGAGCACAGGGTCTTTGTTTCTGCAGCGTCTTCCTTCGCTGTGCAGAGAGGCGGAGGCTATACAATTAATTATAAGGATAATAATGTAATTTATTTCTTAATAGAAGATTTTAATTTTATAGTTTTAATATAAAATAAGAACCTCTATTAATCAAAACTTATAAAGTTAGGAATTTTGCTATCACTTCCCTCGGGACCGTCACCGTGACCTCAGGCCTCGTCCTCACAATCCAACTGCACCAAACTGCTTCTGTAATTATTGTTGTATATCTACATTTTGATATTACCTGGTAAGTCATTCCTAAGTTAAACGTTGGGTTAGTCTGAAAATGCTTGCTTTTTTTATCTCATGCCTAAGTCATGCTCATTCCAACTGATTGCTTCACTGGTGATCAAATCCATCGCCCCCTTTAAATCAAGCATCACCATCTAGAGGAGTTTCACGCACTTGTCAGTTCGAGCGTTTACTTATTGTTATGATTACTGTTTTGTCGAGCTGACCCTTAGCTGTTCCCCTTTTATCTGACAGGCCCTCAGCTGTTAACCTTATAGGTATTACTATGAGAGGAGCTGTCGGGGCCACCCTTGCTTATTCTCTTCCTTCCTCGTACCTGGCGAGAATCTTCAGATAATGAAAGATGATAAAGAACTCCAAAGTTTCTCCGCAGCGTCTGACAGGATTTGAACCCAACCCACCCACGTCCCTCCAGCCTCGCAGTCCAAGACACTCACCACTAGACCATCCAGGGGACATTTATTGTTATGGTTACCAATAGTCACTTACACGTACATTCTGTAGATGGTGGCATACGTACCGACTAAGAAAGTCGCTTGGTTGAAAAGCAGCATTTGAGGACTTATGTAGTCCTCATTATCATCGCCAATATTACCTTTGCTCCCTATAGTTAGTATATGTAATAAGGTGAACATAATGTGTATCGGCAGCCTCGTCTGTTGCCACCAGCGAACGATATACACCAACAAATGACGGCAACAAATTAACTATTGCTCTGTTTATCCTCATTTACTAGTGAATATTGTAGATGGCTGCCGTTCTACGACATTGTGTACGAGTTGCTGCGATCGTCCACTTGTTGTATCGTAGATGGTAACTATATAATTAATAGTAATCCCCATGACGCCCTCTCGTCACTCGAGGGTATTTATACACACACACACACACACACAGACACTTACCAATACTTTGTGAGCATTGAGCATATGAGTAGCTATTTTTAGACGTGCGTGTTCACTATGTAATTAACTCTCCGTATTGTAATTACTGTTCTCATAATGTTTCTCTATGTTTGCTTGCCTCCACATATAAATACGTATAGGCTGTACAAAGATTTGCGTAACCCATCTGTATAGGATAATCTCATCATCAGATCACATCTAGCATTTGGTCTGCTTGTACGTTGCAAGCAATACATTTGTCCATTTAGAACGCGCTTCCCATATTTTGTTCGCAGTTTCTACTAAGAGTATTCACTAAAAATTCAAGTCGCTGCTCAGGAGCTTGTAGCTGCGAAACATAGCTTTTTTTTTCAATGAGTTTACTAATATATCCCATGGGGTTGATAGACGCGGAGAATCGATTTGTTATTTGTACTCTGTATATTAATTAATGCACTGTGTTGTGAACCATGTGCCGATTACGGGCAAGTCAAACCAACTAACTATGAACAGTTCTGAGTTGTCCAATGAAGAGCTTGCGTTATCCCAGTCAACCTAATTATGTCTAATATATACGTTTGCGCGATCTGTTTGTGTCTTATGTTATCGATTCTTTCAGTACAAGCTGTCATAGCCTATGTTTCAAACGCTGGCGAGGATACAATATAAATAATACAAAGTGTTTAGTCTACCAACGAAACTGCAGCTTTTTTATTTTTTACGAATGCTTAAGTTCTCGTAAAAATAAATATTGCTGATACAAAAGTGCCGCCATGTACAACACAGTATTCACACCACCATTGAATATCATCACTCAATTGTTGTCTCCAAGATTATCCACACTGCATACAATAATAAAGGTGAGGTAAAGGTAAGGCTTTATTGATTTATTAAAGGAACTGCATAGAATGCTTAAGTTCTCTTATATGTTAGAATTTGTACCTAGTTATAGCCGCATAATATATATCTCGAGCTGATGTTTGCCCTTCGAGTAGCATTGTAAAAAAAGCACATTGCGAAGAACGCATTACCCACTAACGGCTCGCAGAAGGCTGAAAAGCTACGAGTCGGCAGGACCCTGTAGGATTGAACAGCTCAAGTACCTCCGGGATCGAACATGAACCGTTTACATATGCCCGAGTTCTTTGAGGTCCCTCATAGGAGAACGCTCACCTCTGAGCTAAGTGGTACTGTATAGGCTTTCCATGTAGTTGGCTGCGATATTTTCAAACGTATGACGTAATCCGCTTTGAGGCGTGTGTTTCCGTTGAGGGACACATGGGTAAGTGGCCTTCCTATAAAATAGGCGCGACGAGAAGGACGCACAGTATAACGCCGTGAAGGCGCAGAGAGATGTAGTTGGTATAACAAACGAAGCCCCCTTGACCTGACCCTTATTCTGTGTTCTATTCTGGGATCATCTCTATTATGGTCTCAGTCCGCATTTGAATTCTACTCTAATTAGCAGAAATCTTCGTTGCACTCTCTTTGGAAAATTGAGATCTACTGCCTTAGAAGAAGGTCATACTTGACTCCCATAAATTTAAATCAATACAACGTGTGATTACATATAATTGTATATACACATTTTTATTCTTTACAGAAATCACCCTTAAAATTCAGTCGCATGCGAGCGAGTACCAGTGGATTATTTGCTCTGCGAAGTCTCGATTGCACGGGAATCGTACGCCCTCTGTTGAGCGTCCGTCCCTTGAGGACGTAATTGCAATTGGGATTATTTGGTGCTGTGTGCCTAACGCCTCTCCTGATTTTGGATCGGAACGTACATTGTAAGGAACGATATAATAATCTTATTGAAAATGTTTTTAACGAGAACTCAAGCATTGTAAAAAAAAAACTGCAGTTTCGTCAATAAATCACAATTTGAATTTAGCTGAATTGACATCGTCTGCAATATACATGACGAGCTTTATTGGATATAAGATGCCTATATTTCATCGGTGAATAACATAAATAGTAAACTCTATAAAACACGAGCTTGTATTGGCATTCCTTGCCAATATCTTCCTACCTTAAAAAGCATCAATGATCTTCTTAATCGACAATATTCGATCTCTCAAGAGATCTGATACAGACTGCCGCCGATATCGGTAGTGCCGCTAATGTTGGAGTGTAGTTACTTCATGGGTACGTTAGCTTGAACAGACCACAAATAGCATTGACGCTTTCTCATTATTATCGGTGATCTTTGTCCCATCTTGCTTAATTAAAACTTCCAAGTCATCTTTTATCTTAAGGTGCTCCGCCGGGCAACCACAAAACCATGATTAATTATGTGAGTCGTCAGTGTGCTTTGTTCCAGTAAAAGCACGTTTGGCCTTCTATGGCCTTATTTGTCCTCTGTCGGATTTTGCGTAGTTGCGATTCTTCGCTGCTCCGACCTCTAAACCTTTGTACAGCCGGTCCACGTAAGCGGATATACGTCACGCTTTTCCGTGTAAACGACGTGGCACCTAGAACTCACACACAGTCGTATGCCAAATGTAGTATGCCAGTTCATTTGTTAATTGCGCGCGTCCAAATGTATGGTTCCAATCGAGTGTTAATAGGTGTTACGTAATCTGATGATAATCAGCGCTTTCAAAATTCTTGTAAGTCTGTTTCTTGTATAGCTTCCACTTTCGTAATTATCATGTCCCCCCACATAGGTGGTCCGATTCAATGAATTCTGGACAAACCATTAAGTTACCGCTGTAACTTAGTGCTTGTCCGAGCACTTATTGCATGCCAAGTTCAGCACTATGCGAGTTATTCGCAAAACACGAGGTCCACACACGAAAAGCTGTCCTAACTGGAACATGGAAAGTTCAAATCTTTAATTAAAAACTCGCGGAACCTACTTCAGATTTTGACCCGGGGCACTCGAAAAACGATTACAGTTCTTCTGTACAAGGCGTTAGTAAATGTTGGCAGCAAAACATGCACAGATATAACAAGCACACAAAGAAGCTCAGCAATAAACAGTGGATAATTACGTAATTATATATATATATATATATAATATAGTAATTAGTAAGAAACAGTAAATAATTGACAATATGCATCGTGATCTACTCACTCTGAACTGACGAAACCTGGACGTTCAGATGGATCAGCACGAAATAGACAGAAACTTCGGAAATTCTAGAACGACACACACACACACATATAGCACAAGCAGAAGCATGCTCTGGCCTGCTGGACCCACATACTATTGTCGGCAAACTGGTTGTGGGACCTGGTGGTGTCGTTTACTTCACGGGCCGGTCAGGACAACTCTTACAACATTTTCATATATTGTTATAGTCCTGTCCTGGCCGGCTAGAGAAGTGAACCTTATTTTTGGGTAGGTGTAGTACCTGTTCGGTGTCGACTCCGGTGGCGTAGTGCATTCGTGTGCGCCTCGCAATGGGAGGAGAGGCACGAAGGTGCGTGGATTCGATCCCCACCGTTGCACATTTGCAGGTTTAAGGGCCAGTCTTACCAAGCAATGCTAAGAGCAGTACCGTGGACCATGTTAAATGTTGGCTGAGAGTCAGCCCGAAAACCTAGGTGTAGTACCTTGCACATCCTGGACAGACCTGCCAGTAAGATAACATTTCTGAAGGGGGCAGACGTTCAAACAAGTCGAACAATAACAGGAACAGGTAAATGAGCGCAAATGATTACTGCTTAATTACTGTTTTTGTTGTTGCCTGAGGCGGTGGTGTCGATATTAGAAACGGCACTCGAAAACTAATAGAAAATTAATTAGCATCATCTGTTGGCTATCTTTTGGTTACAGGCCGATGGTAATCGATCTTCAAAGGTTTAGCTTATCTTACTTATTAAGGCAAGACTCCAATGAATGATTTCGAGCAGAATTGCCTCGATCAGTGGCACATGTTAGTCTATATTCTATACGGAACTGTGTATTTCATGGGTGCAAGGCTGAATAGGAACTGCATTTCAAAGACATTCAGCTAAAGATTCTCATATAACTCGATTTAGTTAAATGACCATGCAAGTCGATGTACAATAATCCTGTTGTTCTAAGTTTCTGTGACTCAAGCTTATTCGCACTCCTATAAGCCACTATCGAAGTAATGTTTAGCACTTTTCGGCCTTAGGGGTTGTCGGGGAAAACCACCCCTAGTGGGTTTATAAATGAGTCCCACTTCCCTTCACAGTCACTCACTATAGCTAAGTGCCACATGTGCATTAGGTATTCCCGAAACCCGCATAACGCCTCGGATGATTTCCGAACCA
Source organism: Stratiolaelaps scimitus (assembly GCA_019614645.1). Classification (NCBI taxonomy): domain Eukaryota; kingdom Metazoa; phylum Arthropoda; class Arachnida; order Mesostigmata; family Laelapidae; genus Stratiolaelaps; species Stratiolaelaps scimitus. Next base: position 1,942,371 of record JABWDB010000048.1, read on the forward strand.
TCTGGACGAGAAGAATAGTGTTTAGTGGGGTTTGTTTGAAATGCGGATGTGCAGCGACGCCGATCGAACGCATGTGTGCACCTCTTCCTATTGCAAAAGCAGGCCGCACACGAGATCGGGGGAGACAGACCAGTTAGTTAAAGGACCATTCAACATGCCTGGCCATCATGCATGACTTGAGTTCCGAATACAGTGTGTTGAACTCAGGTGCTTCTTTGTGAGCCATTAATAAAACCGCTTTCGAGATGGCGAGTTCGCATAGTTCTTACTTACTTACACAAGTTCACGAAACAAGGGTATATGGAGACCCCGGGACGGCGGCTGGTGAAGGGCGACATCCGAACATTTTGTCCGTATGTCCCGTACGATGCACTAGGATCTACGTGCTGAACCGTTCAGGGCAAGACTTCCATTAATGATTTGGAGTAGTCTTGCCGTGATCGGCTTCGCACATCGACCAGCTAACGACGATTGGTTCTGTACGCGTTCGTTATTTCAGAAGTTGACAGTGAATTTGCTGACAGCTTATTATTTGTCTATTTAAATCACTTTGTTACCATACGCCACAAAACGTAGCGCAATCTCTATCGCGAATTGAAACAACATTTTCCCAAAATGTATGGGAAATATATCATATCATAAATACTGCTCCTGGCAAAAACAAAGCGACCAAATTGAGCAGATATAATCTGGAAACTAAGTTGTGTCGGAGTCTCCTTACCTGAAAGACACCTCTACGCAAGCCGTACTTGTAGCCGGCATTAAATCGATTTAGATTGCGCCTACCTCGCTGAACCTTGAAGGGGAAGCTTGTGCCTCTCACTGAAGTCACTCGAGGCGGAACTAGATTACAAGAGTGGTATACTCACTGAGCAAGATTTGCCCCAATGGGTAAAATCGCTTGAATTTCTTGCCATTCGATGTTGAGCTGGTTCTTTGACGACCTTCACTGTTCAAGGCTGTGAGTCAGCCCGGATAATGTATATTACTCACAAACGAAATGAACGAACGGACTGGACGCAGAATGACGCTGTGGCTTGCTTGAACTTCTTCGATATATATGCTGGCCATATAACATTGCCCTCGCCAAAACAGCCCATTGCTCTCAGCGGGTTATCATCGACACAGCTCAGGTGAGTGAGTGATGTCCCCTCCCACTTTAAATGTGACTAGCTTTCTCGTAAAATGTCGATCAGGAGATTGCACGATAAATAGGTTACCTGCCAAGTATTATCCAAATGCTAATTTCGATGTCTGTGTAAAACGCATACAAGTGACATCCACTGAACACAACATCGAATGTTACCGATTATTAATTAGTCACTTAGCTAATGTACTTAGACGTGAGCCAATAAAACACGTAGTAAAGACACCTATGTTATGAGTACCCGCAGATTCACCAGCTGAGCCACGAGAACGCAGTCACATATCGAATGTCAGCCCCGTGACCTACTTCGATATCGGAAATTCAAATAGACTAGCCCTGTTTCGAGCGCATATCACTACCAAAGTGGTCCTTTTAACACAATTTATTTACACATTCGACGTGGAGGCCTTCATGATCAGATTTCACAGGCCACTTTAAGAAAACTGACACAGACACGCACATACACACACACGATCTCTTGGAGGAGAAGTAATCGCTCGTACTTGTAAAAAGCATACGAATAGCCCAAGGCGATACACTACTTATATAAATATATATATATATATATATATATATATATATATATATATATATTATTATTCGTTTTATTTTCACTCTGTTCGAGTAATTACAACGGTGTGTACAATATACAAGTCAGTATATATATATTTCTAGTTCGCTACGTGGTTCACCACAACTGCAGTGCCCATTCGCAATGGAGTGGAAATAATGAGGTGACTGAAACGGAACGCAAGTACACGAAACTTATGTCAGGCTCAATATTCGAAATAAAAGCACGAGTTAATTATTAATTAATATTCTTGTCGCATGGAGTTGGTGTGAAACGACAGCAAGCAAGTGTTTGCACGACGACGTCTGGAGTTGATCACTAGAAAACGTTCCGAGAGACTTCTACAGTTGAGATAGTATCTCTTCTGCCTGACCTAATGTTACGCGTATCTTACGGCGATTTTTCATGCTCGATCGACCCCGTTCAATGATTTCTTTTGGTGTTAATATTTAACAATATAAAATATGCTAGCGAGTCGTGTTAACCACTGGAATCGCCTGCTCTATGTAAATTGCTCGATCGAAGACCCGAATATGATTATCAGCCCTACAATTGTCTCCCCGATATCGCATTCACCTTACCAGTAAACCGATCAAATTAGTTGTTCTTTGGAACTAAAAAAAGATGACAATCTACATACTATATAAATAATTACACATAAGCGCTCAAATTTATTGCAAAATACCTCACAATCAGAAGGAAATAATATACATGAAAGTACATAAACACGCCCCATTCGAAGATAATCCATACTTGCATCTATTCGTTAGATAAAAAAAGCTTTGGCTTATCGAAGGTTCGTGGACCTTTCCGCACCCCCTTTATCTCATCTACAGATAGAAACTTCCCTGTTCTGTTTTTCATGGAAGATACAGGGATCTTCTATTGCCATTCCGATTGTTCCGGTAATCGCCACAGGTGGCAAACGCTCAATGCTTCGCACTTTGTACACGGACGTATGTAATGCAAATTTAATTCTAATCGAGATGCACGCCTCCGATGCAGGTCCGAGCTTCAGTCGTCTTGCGTTCGGCCGGCGTGCTGCTGATCTTCAATGTGGCTTGTTACGATCTGGAGGAAACTCTCTTTGAATTTGCCTTCCGTGAATCGATCCATTGAGCGTCTGGCCGCGTCACTGATCATTTGCCGTTCGGCCGGGGTCATTCTGAAAAGAAAACACCCTTTAGGCTAACCAATTGCCGGGGATTTCAACAAACTTACGAAGAAATATAGAGAGCTTATAATAATAATAATAATAATGATAATCTTCATCATCCTAATTATCGTCGTCATCTATACAAATGCCGTGATTAGCTATAATGACGAAATGCAGTCCTCACTAGAAGGTCCAATGTTTGCGTCGAGTGTATTATCTACCACCTACACAATTGGAGGTAGATTTGCAGCTACCTGATAATCTGGGCAAACGCTTTTGCGTATTCCTCAGGCGTGGACGCTGTAAAGCCGCAGCCAGATCGAATGATGTCCGCCTTCGGTCCGCCGGAATCGTGAGCGACCGTTATCAGTCCCGCCGCAAGGCACTCAACAACGGCAATGCCGAAATGCTCGTTCCACATCGTGTGAATCGCGGCCGAAGCTCTCGCCATCTGCTTTTTCAGCTCGGAGAATTGGACGTCAACGACAAACTCGACGTGGTCCGTCAGCTCGAGGAAGTCGGTCTGCAGCATCAGATCCTCTACCCTGTAATTTCAGTGAATGTCCACAAGCGGGAGATATACGTGTGGTCATAAGCAACATTGTCGAATGGAGATCATGTTCATTATTTCTGTAAGATCAATTAATCAATCAATCATTCATTCGTTCAGTTTGAGGCTTATTGTCGGAACTGCGATCTGATAGTTCTCGTTTTTTTTTTAAACAATTAAAGTAAAATGATATATAAACACAGTTTTGTTATTATATATACAATAGAACAATTTATATACAGTTGCACAATTAATTGAGAATTAAAGTTTTCGTTATTTACTACTAAATGTATAGCGATCCACCAATCTTCTGATCGTCGTCCAATTAATTGCTAAACGACATGTAACATCATAGATGACATTATAAATACTAATTAAGGCAAATTGTGATATGCATATAATCTAATTCACCTTTCCTGGTCTTCCTGATGACGACACGATCCGACCAGGACGAGTTTAACCCCCTGAAACTCTTCAGGAGTCAGATACTTCTGCAGGACTTTAAGGGCAGCTAGCTGCTTAAGATGATCCTTTTCAGGACGAAATTGTGCTAAGGACACAATTCGAAAATCTTCCTTAGATGCCGCATCGTATACGAGGTCCGCAAATTTCTCCACAGAGCACGGCGGATAAAGTAGATGACATTCTACGTCCCAGATTTCAGAAACATGACCTGCATTGGAAATACAGTGGAATATCATGCTTATTCAATGGTGTACACATACTGTAGTAACCTATAATTAACGAGAATAATGGCCGGATTTGCATACAATGCTGCTTCCGTATTTAGTACTATCATATGACTAAGATCTGGGCCGGCACCCGGTGACACTTTCGTGCTTAGCAGATTGTCTCGGCCAAATGACCATCTAACCATCGCGGCTTGACCTCATATTGCTCAGGAGATGGGATCCAGTAGCGACGATGAGCTAAGTCTCCACAATTTATACTATTACACGAACCCAAAAAAACTAAACTATCCCACAGATAGCTACGGTATAAACTGTATCATTCTAATCTCCCGATACAAACCATTCGTCCAGCTGGAGTTCACCATCGTAGTGTCGCTGAACATGCAACCGATCCAGCCGTATATTGCCGCGAACGCCTTATAATAAACTAGTTTCCCCTCGCTGAGCACCCGGCTGCGAGAAATGACCTCGCTATTGTTGACCCCAGGACGGCGTGCGTGGACCGCGCAAAGCATATCCGTGCTTATTGTCGGGAAATGGACATAGGATGCTGTTTGGCATCCTCCTGTACAATGCCACGCACAAAACGTATCGAAGAATAAGTGAATTGAATAGATACCACAGTACGTATTCACGTGCTTGCTGATGCGTTAATCACCCAACTTACTTATACATAACATCTTACAATATACAATACAAGACGACTCTGTTCGATCACGTGATTGCGTCGCCGAGGTAAACGAACACAAAGTTTGTATCATCACAATGAGATCAAGTTAATGTAACTAATGCCAACGCATTGGCGTTCAGTCATCAGTGACGGTTGACACGAACTGTAGATCAGTGCTACCAAACGGTGTAGGTAACATCCTCGTATCATCTACGTACCAAACATCTTAAAGACAGGCAGAGTAAAGGCGAAACCCATCGTATCCAGGTAGACATCTGGGGTGAACCTCAGTATGGCCTCAAGACCAACTAACACCGAGAGCAGGCTCTGCATTAGCAAAGTAAACACCGGGTAGTATCTGTAATACAAACAATAAGGCTAACAGTTAGTCAAATATTCTAAAGAAAATAGTCCAGGCAGACGCTCAGCCAACATTTAACATAGTCCACGGTAGAACCGCGTTCGGCAGTGCTTCTTGACACCGACCTCTTCAAATGCAAATGTGCATTAAGGGTGGGAATCGAGCCCGGGCATCTATGTGTAAACATTCAGCCAGTGCGAAAGATGTTCGCCATGTACTGTGAACGGACCAAATGTATATCGCCAAAGCGAACCCGAGCGTCCACTTCATAATAACGATCCCGCTGTATATGTGAAATAAAATACAATCGTTCCCTGTTCATGAAAAGGAACTGCCGTTTTGATAATTAATTCTACCAGGTTCACGTACCTAAAAATGTTTAAAAAGAGTGTCACATCGTCATTGACCTTTACCGCCGTGATTATCGTAATTATACCTCAACATTATTATTTACATAATAAACATGCCATTATCGGACTATTTATATCACTAATTATTGACATGGATTACAATAATGAGTGCGTGTTAACAGTTCTACTCGTCTATTGGACCCAGCGAGTTGCAGTATGTAGATGTAGAGACAGGCAGGATTGTTAAGCAACAGACAAAAAGAAAATTGCATATGTCTGTGGAATATACTACACCTAACGAATATCCGACATAGTCTAAGGCGTTGATATACAAGGTATATAACCTATCTGCCGCTGTCGTATTGGTATGAACTTGCGTGTAAAATCAACACCTTACTTGGCCTCAAGCAGAAATCGCGATTGAAGGTAGACGAATTGCACGGGACGAAGTAACCGCACTTGGAATATTCTTTCCGCTGAAGCAATGATCTCATCCGGGGTCGCGGTGGTGTCGCCCGTATAGACAACGATAGGCACGTCGGGATAACTGGACAAATGGCCAACAAAACACGAACGACTTTATCGAATACGATATCACCATGAATGCAATATGGGTGATGATATGTGTTCCATGTAGCTGTTCTAAGGGCTGCTTAATAATAATAATAGTCTATGTACATATATAACTATGTGTACGGTACAGTTTATGCTTGCTTGATACATATCCCTCAATACACTCCCTGAAAGACGGAAGAAGAGGACCCTTAGCCAAGAACCTATTTATTATATATTACTGTGCAGTACAAGCGTTTCCAAAAGTTATGGTCAAAAGTCAAGTCAAAAAACGCCTTAAATATTATTACATGTAGAAATATATTTATTAACTAACTATAATTCGTCAATGATGTTGCATTCCTTCAAGATGTATGTGCTGTACAGTTTGAATGTCGTGATTATTTAATTTACTACATTTCCAATGCATTTCCTCCTTGAAAGGTCCTTACTATATTGGGAAAAATTTCGCGATACACAAACTACTTCACTTCCTACCATGTCACTAACTTTCGCCCCCAATTGTTAATCCCAGCAAATTGTTGTTAAAATATTAACTGTTGTTAAAGCAAGATCGTACTTCTCCTGAATGGTCAAGATCGCTGTCCAAAGAACGCGTTCGCCACCGCCTCCTGCATGGCAGTATGGATGAAAGAACCCATAGGTCCGTTTCCCGCCGGTGCGACTTGGTTTTCGACTTCGAACATACATCGCCACAAAAGCCAACACGTTCACGAAGAACAAGGCAATTGTGAGCAGCGTCATGTACAGTGACATTGTCGAGTTTTTTAGGTATCTGGTTTTCCCTGTAAGTGGAAACGAGACAATGTTACAATGCCCTGAGTCCGGAGTCATTCGTAACAACTTCATGTTTATGAGAACTCCCACCCGAATTGGTACAGTTATACACAGGAAATACCCGCAACCGATCACCACATCTACTTATCATTTCAGCCTGCTGGCCCTGAGGGCGCAGGTTCGAGTCTCGCGACCTGGCGACATATAGTGAACAAGCCAAGTATTGAAAAATACTATTTTTTTTTAATGAGGGGTTTAGGGAATGCTTGATGCATATGTGCCACTCAGCCGTCGTAATGACCACTGTAGAACCCACAAACTTCCACTAAATCCGTGTTTCCCTCCCACCTCCAAAGCTTGGAAATTGCCAGGCATTACCTCCGATACAAATCATTGTAAAATCTGCAGTCCAGTTAATAAGCCAGGTAAATTTTCCATGCTGACTCGCAGTCAACGTTTAACGTCCACAGAACTGCTATCGGCCAACCAATAAACCAACAAAACATTTACTTTGCCAATAAACCCTTAAAAAACAACAATAAATCCTTCACTTTACGTTCGCGCCTCGCAACGCGCCTCACCCTCTGCTGACAACTGCCGCAGGGCCAACTAATCAAGTGTTCTTATCTCACACGTCAAAGAAACATTAGCACTGTTTATGCTATCACATATTTCCAGATCAACTGAACATTTTCTCACAGTGGTAGTTGTCGATGATGGCCAAGAGAAACAAAGACAATTCACTCCGAACACTCGCTCCGGAGGTTCACCCCAATGGGCCATTATATCAATAGGGACACGTCAGTGGGTCGCGGAACATGCGAGGCGAACGTTCGATGACAGCGCGGCATTAGCCGCCGCCATCCGCAAATGCTGACTGGTGATGATTCGATAATCGTACCGGTAAATTTGAAGAAGATCCTGATTTGGTCACTTGGTCCACTATCGAATCGCGAGGTTCGTCGGTGATAAATGTTCGCATTCCCGTAGCACACTGCATATAGAAGCTAAGTTGGATTTTTCATAGCGGTCAGCTGAAATCCTATCGCCAGCTGAACACAAATTGGTGGGGAGGAGGTGGGCAGCATTTGAATTGCTGGTGTGTTCAATGTTGTACACACCACACATCCGAGGAAGAGTGTTCTCTGGGAGGGAAAACGCCATTGGCGGGATGCAGGCAGAGAAATGGTGGTCGTGTGTAGGATTGGGCCGGGTTTGTTGAACTTGGTATGGACGCGAATATGGAGAGGGGAGCATCTCCGTGTCGCCTGAAGCGGTTGTATTGGATCGAGTGTGATCAGTACAGCACCACCTTACTCAGGCGAAACGGCTGTCATACTAGTTTGACAGAAGTATAAAGAATTCCGTTTTTAGAAACGAATAATTCATGTATTATTATATTTCAGAATCATACGCGGTCTTAGTACGATCGTGGTCACAATATATTTCTATTGCTTCGTGTGTTAGACGTTCACAGACTTGAAGCGATATGAAATATTTGGTTTGTTAACTAAGAAAGAACTGTCCGTGAGCACTCGATTATTAATATTATTATTATTTGAAGTGGAGTAATTAAATGCAATGATTTTACTCAAATCGTATCAGGTTCACCGGTATAGTGAAAATCTTGCGTTTCAGATTAAGACCCTAATACACCTGCACATATCCACCCAAGACGAAGCACCTTGAGGGATGGAGGCACCGAATAACCAGTCAATGTATTAAGCTACCCGAGGCCTCAATATTCGATCGCGTTGTCATAGCGGTCCATAATCATCTTCAGCCCTTTCAGTCTTGTTGTTGTTTTCTTTATTAACCATTTTCATCAAGAATTAGTGGGCACCTTCTGCACTTTTGCTTTTGAGCAGAATTAGATATCTGGCTTAAAATAGCAGGAAATGGTGAACATCAATTTCTAGGTTGGCCAGTTACCAAGTTCGAACTGGCTTTTCTTCAGGTATAAACAGGCATATGCCGCCCGTTCGGTTCCGAATTGAGGTGTACTTTTTATGGGCCGTAAATCCAAAATGCTCCAACGTCCCGAGGCCTCAGTTATAATTCAATTCAAACGTCTTTTTCATTCTGTATTTTTTTATGTGGATACAATCGAATCACGCCCCCCGAATTTTTCTAGATATGCACGATATGCTTATTAATACAGGCATATAATAAATCAGAAGGAATGTGTTGTTACGGCTCTTCAACAAAAAGTGTTAATTGGCACCTCATCGGATCGCCCGCATCTCAAAATGCGTTCACAGTTGCCTATTTACAAACCACTTAAACAGCAGAAACCTCCGCCGATTTCTCTACATTGTGTCTCTGTGTGTATTTGCTGTCTGCGGCACATCTCGCCCAGCCGCAAAAACATATTCGGCGTTCCATCAGCTGGCGACTCTGCCAACGTCTTCGTTGTTCTGTTCACAATTCATTGAGGTTTCTAGTTCGAGTTACTCTCAGCCGTCGGTGGTGCGTTTTTGGGAACTACTCAACTCAAAAGGGCGCTTATACCGGTGAACTGTCAAGATGACCCGACACGCTAAAAATTGCACAGCCGGGAGTGTGTACACCTACCATGAGAAGATGAAGGATATGAAGATGGTGAGTGGAAAAAGGATTTTTCTCTATCTATTTTGCTACCTGCTGCGGGAAAGTGGCGGGGGGGGGGCGGGGGCCTCAACTGTGTTGGCGGTTTGTTGGTACTGGAAAGAGTTGACCCAAGGAATGAATATGCAGCTGCAGTTATTGTACATATACAGGTTTGACACATGAGAGCAACCATGGTACAAAGTTCATATGAAGAGGTAGATGTGATTTAGTTGTGAATTACACTGCAACTGTAGTTAGTTGCATTGCTTAGGTTGTCTATCCAGCTGAAATATGGGATCCCTAATGTCGTGGATTGTATTTAACTTCGAAGCTATTGTCACAAATGTGTACAGATCGTCAAACGGTAAATTGCCGGCTTGAAGGATGATAAACTGGACCACTGGTGTGCTATAATGAGTAGTTCGAAGGCATACAGAGCTACTGATGTACCCGTTCCGCGTAATCGAACAGTACCATATATGTATATATTAGCCAGGGAACATAACATCCTGCGGCGCTAACTTCAAACAAGCTCCTCTGTCACTTATACTGGTTGAACTCAAGGCATTTGTTCAAGTTAAAATTTATTTAATTATGGAAGGGAGCGATAATTATACCATGTCCAAAATGCAAATTGCATAGGCCCTTTTGCATATCAAAAAATAAATCGTTACATATTTTTTGTTGCAACATATTTATTTGCATTTGTCACAACTAGAAATACGCACATTCTCTCAGCAATGTTTCGCTTAACGTTCGATCGAGCAGCCAGCTCAAACCATAGTAACCTATCGAAATTTGCCACTGTGTCGCAGAAACCCCATTCCAGATGATAATACCCATTGGTATAAATCTGTTCAAACCAAGAGACGTTCAATTAACCCATCACTGTTATCTCATTGCAGGGCGGCTATGGTACACAAAGGGAACGCCTGGGAAAGGATGCTCAAAGTGAATTTGATTGTTGTTGTCTCACCCTACATCCTTGCCGGTCAGTCGCATGTTTGTTCTAATTGAAGTCATTATTAGTCTAGATGTTAGCTAGCGGTGACATTATATATATATATATATATATATATATACGGTTCACTACATGTATCTATTTTCAATGAACTCAATTAGTTTGGCAGGGTCACAGATCAGTGCGCTTTTACGAAAAATCCTTTGCTTTCCAATCAGTCGTCGCTCCACCGGGCTAACCGAGTCATTTCTGCGTATGAATCACAGCGATCCCGTCATTACACCTGAGGGTTATATCTATGACCGTGAAGCAATTCTCGAGTTTATCGTCAAACAAAAGTTGGCCATTGCCAAGAAGCAGAAGGCATTCGATAAACAGCAGAAGGACAAACTTGATAATGAGTTAAAGCCACCTGAAGCTAAAAAAGCAAAAAATTCGAAAACCGAGGCCAAACCCGCTCTGCCGTCATTCTGGGTACCGTCCCTTACGCCACAGGTCAGTAAAATTGGTTGTCACGCTAGAGTTGACCTGTACTCGATTGAGCTCTACGTTGGGTTCATTCGATTTGCTTTGTAAGAGATTTTCGAAGTATTTCTCTCTCTCCAGATTCATTGATTTAACTGAAATCAATCGTTAAAATGTTACTTGTGTAATTGGTAATAATAACGTGTCACACGTATGTCTGACGTTGCGCGTACCGTTACGGCATTATTATTATTATACATATCCTAGACGGTGACTGTTTCATTATGGAGGTTAGAAAATATCTAGTATTTCGGAGTGGCTTGAGGATAAAGTTCGAGTTCTATCGTATCAAGAGTTAACCAAATATTCATATGTTAATTAGTTAGTTATTAATAATTAATAGTTGACAAAGTCCACGTAGACGAACAATTTAATTCTTGTAGCTTCAAATGTTTTCCAATCATTCGGCATTTGCTAGAAGACATTCGCTTGCCATTGAACATTTCTGTGCAAAAGATTGATATGCAATATCAACGACTTCTAGATTCGAGCAATCATAACTGTAAGTAGATGCCGTCAAAGTAGGCTCTCATTTATGCCGTCATGATTTCGCTGTTTGTCACCTTCGAAGGCTTCGACAAGTTCTACGATCCCTCTGAAAGCGCCTGATACCGAGGTCCTATGCCCGATGAGCGGTAGGCCTATCAAGGCCAAGAAACTGTACCCTGTACGGTGGACCTTGGTTCCCGATGACGGCGAGGGCAAGTCTCTCATCGCGAAGAAGGCACGCTATATGTGTGCAGTTTCACATGACGTTCTCGGTAACTCTGTCCCGTGTGCGTACCTTAAGACGTCGGGACATGTCGTGACGGTGGAGTGCCTTGAAAAGGTAAAGTAACATTTTAAACTAATGAATATTGTTGAAGAAGCCAATTAAGATGTTCATGTATGAATCACATTCATGCAGGGACGTCAGCAGAGATTGGATCGATTTATTTTTTTGTCACGCACTACTACAAGGTGATGTCCCGATGAGCCCGATCCCTGATAGTGGTCAGGCTTATCGCTGGTTCTGTTCTTGCTGCTCGATGATTTTCGCTTATCAGACAAACCCTGCACGTTGTCGGTTACACTCTGGTATCATGATTCTCGGTGGGGTACTTGAAAAGGCGGCTCAGAGAGCACAACCATGTAATCATTGTGTTAATATCTGCATACGGCCTAAATATAATTGAAACATGAAATCGACCTTTACGGACGAATCATTAAGCACACGCTACACGTAACTTTAAAAATTGAATTTTAAAATGGCTTGTTTCTAGAGAAAGTAGCTGTGTATCAAATCAACATTTAGTGATTTACAAAAAAACAAAACCTATGGCTGTTGGAATGAGCATCGCTGTGACACTATTTAAAAATAAATCGGTTAAATGTGAACCCGGTAACTTTTGCATATAATTAGCCTTCTTATTAAGAAGACATAAGAATACAGCAACTTCTAGCGCTGCTGTGCTTCGAAAGTGCTCCAATGCGTAATTGCCACTCGATATTTATGCCATTGGGCCAATTAATATTTTCAGGTAATCAAGAAGGACGGCGTCGATCCAACAAATGGAAAGAAACTACAAGAGAAGGATATTATTGTTATGCAACGTGGAGGCACCGGTTTCTCATCTACGAACGCCCAGCTGACAGCTTCAGTTCAAAAACCTGTTCTTCAGTCGTAAAATTTATCTGTACAGATGCCACTTATCAAGGAATTGTCACCCACAGGTAGACACTCCGGTGTTTACACTGATGTCAGTCATCCCATCTAATTCTGTTATGTAGCTTTGAGGACGATCGCATTTGGCAGCACACCTCAACAAATCGTGAACACCTTGTGAATAGTAATTATCAACGGGGGATATATTCATAATACTTGGCACTCTAGGGCTTCGGAGGGTATTCCCATACTGAGCAAGCATTGGCTTGGATATATAAGCTTGGATGATATAATGTTCGAGACGGAACTCGGATTACAACAGTCATCGGTATATATCACATTCGTTCATGTATATAGAGAGAGTACCTCGAGTCTCCATTCTCCTCCGAAATTAATATAATGTACATATATACGTATATATATATATATATAAATATATATATATATATATTTGTGTCAAACTGAACGACTTACATAGCGTAATAAAAATCTCGGTTAGAGATGACGTTGAGCCTCTGAAAATTTTGTGCATGACTTAATTTCCCAGAGTTTCCTATGCTAGTGAATATGCTACCAATATAATCTAGGCGCTCCTATATTTTCAGCGTGGCAATAGAAAAACAAAAACATTTAGGCATAATCCCATCTTCATAATTACGATTAAGATTATTAAGAGAACGTACTCAGCTGGGACCGTCCCGGGCTTCTTGTAAATAATTGAGGGGCACATCGTCGGAAGTTTGACTGCCCTTGGAAGAAACGGTACCTGTTTTCACTTCAATTTTGTTAGCCGCGATACCGATCGATTCAGGCTCAGATTCAACCTCCGGGAGGGACCGGGTTCCATGTGGGCATGAGGGACGCCATTAGGTTTATAGTGATTAAAAAGCGAGGCAGAAATTCTATGAGGACATCTGCTTACAAGTTATCATTGGGTACTCGATGATCATTGGCCATTAAGGTGTCTACAGCCCCTCTGCCTGGTTTTCATTTATTTACATAGAGAAATAAAACGTCCACTTAAACTGCCTCCCATCATATGCAAGTAAGCTTTTACTTCTTTTTTATTCTATTAATTATTTCATTGTAAAAGTGACAAGAGAAATAACTTCACTAAAATAGTTGGGAAGAACGTCCACTTTATTTTCTCTTTCGCAGTAGTCCTGTATTGTAATCATCATTCGGTCTTGTCTCCTTACATCTTCAACATCATCTACGATCATCATGCATTGGATTTGCTCAACGCAGCTATATATATATATATATATATATATATATATATATATATAGCATTGTATCATCTAATCTAATAATACATACTTTCATTCGTTCACTGTGTATTTCTATATATATATATATATATATGTATATATTCATATCCTTCATGTCCTTCAGTGCGGCACTCAGACAGCTGTATAAGACCTGAGACGCATCCATATATATATATATATATATATATATGTATGTATATACATGAGTTGAAACAGTAAGTCGGCTTTTTCTTTCATATATGTCTCATCATCCTCCTTAAGTTTGTCATCTCGTCACTTGCTTATGGATCAGTTCTACGGGTACATCTAACATCTAGCGGCGTATAGTGTTGGCAGAGTTGTCAGTTGCTCGGTGATGACATGTTTGGATATTTTCATTTATTTTTTGTTGTTTTCACCATCGTTGTGCAATAATGTGCCGCTCCGCACGCTCCTAAACCGCTCTGTTTGACTAAACATTTATCTAATTAATTAAAGTGCAACAGTTAATGAACGATCAGCAGCAATTCGTTACACATACAAATCAAAGGCAGACACACGCAAAACGATTATGAGAATGAACTGAGATTATTTGCAATGACGCGCATCACGTGTGCCCCATTGTTAATCATGCACTTATCGTAGAATATATATATATACCTTCCGTACCTGTCGATAGCCTGTTACAGCATCACTGTCACTCTGCCTATATATATATATATATATATATATATATATAATATAATCGATCTGTAAAAACATCCGTATCTCTAAAAGTGTGTTATGCGTTTACACAATTAATTACTTTTTTTTCGCCCTCCCCGTATTAATTGTATTTCATCCATCCTTCCTCTGATACAATCCACCTCCCCCCCGCCTCGATGGAGATGCCACTGATCGCTCTGTCGAATCAGTACATCGACCTTCGCACCCCCTGACATCCCTCACAGCCCCTGACATTATAACACCATTGCTTCGAGTTGTCCGTTTCAGCATTTCTTCAGTTTGCCCCTGCCCGATTGCACAGCTCACAAATTTTTCTCGCTAATTTCTCGTAGGTGTCTTTATCATAGTATTGTTTGTTTGGGTCTGAAAGAGCCGATTTCCAATCGTTTGATCAGCAGAGAGTGCATGCTTTTGGATAAACTCAATGCATTGATGTTAGCCGTCTGTCTTGAGGACAATCTTTCGTCGCTAGCAGTTATATGCGGCCGGGTTCGAAGAGTAACTCGGTTAATTCCTTCTAGTACATCGACGATGATGATTTGAAATGGTGTTCTATCGAAGCGCGACACCTAACAGTGGTAGGATTTTATGAGCTGACTAATGTCGGTATAAGACAATGATTCAGTATAGATTTAACTGTTTGTTGTTTGCTATTCTTGAGTGGAGGGACTTTTCTCCAATCATTTCTGTTTGAACAAAGCCACCTGTGACGGGACCTTAGGATTTTTCGTTGGTTCAGTATCCGGTTCCAATCAAACGTCCTAGCTGACTCAGTACAATCATGCTATGACAATTATCATCGTACTGCTAATCACGTAGATTAGGGATACGAAGCATTACGTAGTGTCAGATCTCAAAGAAAGATGTGACCATCATACGCAAAAGTTACATAAGGCCTAACCTTCAAAATCATCACCTCAACACACAAAAATGCAAGCACTATTCACTATATATCAAAAGCCTACAAGCTCTCTGACATACACGATACGAGTGTGACTGTAAGTGTCTGCGGCTGGCTAGTGCCGCACTGGTGGCTGCTGACAGCTGTTGTTGATTTCTCATTCATATTGGTATTATTATTATTATTATTATCATTAATAATAATAATAATGTGCAATTGCAACAACTCTTCTATAGTCAGGTATCATCTCTCTGTCAGAGTCGGTTCAAAGACACTAAGCCCATCTTCTACTTAGAGCCTCGAAGACTTTGTCTTGTTTCGATAGCCTATCTTTATATTTGTTTGGTTTGACAGTAATCCACAAATCAATTCAATCGAGCTGTATCTAACCTATTACAACAAGAGCAGACAATTCAGATCAAGGGATTCTAAATCTGTCGAGAAATATAGACCACTCCAATACCTCTCTCTCTCGCGCGCGCTCTGGCTTTGTTTCATACTTCGGATTGAACTCTCCATCTGTTGAATACATTTTACGTACATATGGTGCTGTCCGTCCGATTGGCACAGACATACACGACGTGTCCTATATGTATATATATATATATATATATACTCATAAATATCTAGTCGATCTTTGCGTGTGATCATCATCTCGTCATAAATCATCATCAGAGTGCTGACTTGAATCAATCATCGTCAATTCGTCACGTAAATGAGCTCGCTCTCTCTCTCTCTCTCTCACATAAGCTGGTCTGCTTCGTCAACACCATTCAAACTTGTCGTCAAATTTGAACATGCTCTGTATCATGTGCGTCGCCCGTTCAGACAGATGTGGCCCGACTCATTTCGTTGCTCGCAATCATCCTGGACGTGTCCTGCCAACAACGCCATGTCAGTATATCGACAATGGTCATGAGTGCAATTCATTTGGACACAGCTGCAGCAGGCTCCTGTCTCCATGCACATTGATCCTTCTTGGTGCGTTATGAGGTTCATTGCGAATCGTCTACCTCCCGCCCCGGCCACGTTCGCCGAGACGAGATTAAACAACAGCGGTAAGCAGCAGCAGACCTCCCTCCCTCCCACGTAATGTTTGAAACGTGCCACGAGAACCGGAGAGACCCAAGTATACAGCTGCACTTGCAACCCGTACAAGGGCCAATCTCGTCATCGTACGCTACTACTACCTGGACGCTGGCTATATCAGCGTCTCACACAGCGTACATGGTCATCCCCCCCCAACGAGTTACTTTACCAGAAATGTGTTGTCATATCGCATTGCGGCAATCGAACCACGCCGACGCCGCCGCCGAGTCGTCGATAGTTCATGCTGCCGCAGTACTTCCACTGGTTGGCGTCAGGGTCGTAAACCTCGATCGTTTTAAGATACGTTGTCCCGTCGAAGCCGCCGACCGCGTAGAGGAGTCCGTTCACAACAGCCAGACCTACTCCGCTTCGTCTGCACGTCATCGCGACGATAGGCTGCCACGTGTTCAGCTGAGGATTGTACCTTTCGGCTGAGGATAGCTCCGTGGTGTCGTCCCGACCTCCGACAGCGTAGATCATGTTGTTGTATACTGCACAGCCGAGATGTTTACGTCTGTAATTTGTGTATTGGCAAATACCGAAAATCGTTAAATCATCTCTGCTCCGCCTGTCTCAGGTGACAACAGCGTGGGAAATGGCCAGGTAAAGTAAATGAAATCACCATGTGTTCCCAAAGTATGTGCTTGTTCTCGAAACGAACAATGCTACCTTCGAAATAAATGGCAATCGTCAATGCGCGAGATAAAAACTACGAAAATCGTAATGGTAACGATAAAAAAAAAAGTAACTTTCTAAAAGGTAACACTTTCCGGGCTGACTCTCAGCCAACATTTAACATAACTGGAATAGCTTTCGGCATAAGGCTTCGTAATATAGACCCCTCCCCCCTTGAATGCAAAATGTGAGAGCAACGCTGGCGATGGAACCCCGTGTGAACACCGACGTGTCTCCTCCACCTATTGCAAGGCAAGCGTACACGAATACACGCATTGCCACGCGACCTGACATATAAGCGAGCTTAAGCATTGTGAAATTGCAGCTCCTTCAATAAACCAATAATGCTTTACCTTTACCCAGCGGCTCGACTTTACTACGCACCTAGATATGTATAATAATATAACACATGTATAATACATAACACAATACCGTCATGTGAATAAATAACGAAGTTACTATAATAATGTATATAAAAAAAGCAACAAATATTTTCAGGTATGAATAGTTCCTGTCAGAACGTTATATATATATATATAGTGTGTTTAATGGGCTGACCTTGTACCCATCGGCGCCACGCAGGTCCACCGATTCGTCCGAGGATCGAAGCGCTCAACGGTGTTCAGTGGGGACGTTCCGTCACTGCCGCCCATAGCGTACAGGTTCCCTCCCAAAACAGCCACGGCCACCCCAAGGCGTTTGCTTCCCATAGCAGCCACCTTCGTCCATCGGTTCTTCTCGGCATCGTAACGTTCGACAAAATTTAGACAGGAGACACCGTCCTGCCCGCCAACGGCGTATAAATACCTAGAAATAGATTCAACAGGCCGATCAGTGATGACATAGTCATCATGTGTCTCTCGTTAGTGTGACTAGGACGCTGGCAATATTAATTGATACAGAGGGTACAGTATCTGGATACTGTGGTAGAGTACACAGGAGGATGGGGGGCGGGGCAAGTTATACATATGCTTCATTTTGAATTTATCCAGTTCAACGGCTCGTTTACAGAGCGTTCAATCTTCTAGTCGCACGGGGCGTGCCTACCTGACATATAGAGTGTCCTATAGAGAGTTCTGTTGATATATAGCTCTCTCTGACATATCTGCTATGAGGTCGAACATGAACGAAATCTATTTTCAAGTCGACCACCAGCGGCCCATGAGATGATCTTTGAAATATGCACAGTGATTTACTTTCTACGGAGAATATTTCGATAAGGAAAAGCCAGTCAGTCGACAATGATCTATATATATATATATATATATATATATATACATCGTAGACATATAGTTACGATGTCATAGTTCAAGTATGTAGACGCAATACGTACCCGTCGAGAACAGCAACCCCCACCGAAGTTCGACAGCTGGAGGTCGGTGCAACGTCACTACACCACTGATTCGTCTGCGGATCGAACCGCTCAATCGAGTTCAGATAACTTTGACCGTCATGACCTCCGACAGCATACAACAGATCATTCAACACAGCGACACCGACACCACATCGCCGTTTACTCATGGGCGCTACCATACGCCACTCGTTCGTCTGCGGATCGTAACGTTCGACGCTGGCGATCGCGTCACCGGAACACCAACCACCCACCGCGAACAGGACCTCCCCTCGGCGCACCGGCTTCCGCGGCCGGGTACGCGGCCCTTGCATAAGTGGTCGTTCCTGTGTGGGGTCAACGGGGGGGGAGGCACAATGATGAATCCATGAGTCGAGTGTTAATTGTCAACTGAGCAGTTGGAGCTGTACGACGCCATTGTCGTTGCAAAAAAAACATTCGCCAAGCATTTGAGAAATTAATTCTACGCAATATTCGTTTTGGGAGAAACAACTCGCCGAATATATGCTATTGGCAAAACTCCAGATTGAGCTGAGAGTGGAAGTATTACAAGGCAACCTTCACTGGTTGCCTTGAAATTTGTGGGAGCATCACCATTGTCATAGGTCATATGGAATCGCGCAAAATTGCGATCTCTCTTTGGGCAACGCATACTTTCAGTCTTTCTTCTTCGAGGGCCGAACTGTTCCGAACAGAGATATTATAGAACGTTGGGAGGCCGGTAATGCACATTTATGTCAGGATCAAGACACACGGCTAGCCGCTACCGTCATTGATAACGTCGGAGTCTTCAGCTACTGTCTTTACGAGCAGATCGGCGTACCGGCGCTGAAGACCGTTATCAACGAATCTGCTAAAACTCGCTGGCAGCAGCACACAAGCACGGCTAGACACAAATTTCATGAATCAGATACGATAATCCATTCATTGATTGAAACTAGCTATACAATCCACAGTGGACACAGCCCTGTCGACGATACGGGGCGGTAGGCAAGTCATTGTGTTTCTCTCGGTGAAACACCAAGTAGGCCGCTTACCTGAGGTAACAGAAGGTAGTTCTTGGCTTCATCGACAAGATCACGACAGATCTCATCGCTTTTGACGAGAAGGTCGCTTCCCACCGTGCCCACGAGATACTTTGGACTTAACAAGGGCAACCGAACATGACCAAGTATCTGGCCGAGGTATTGACGGCGTTCGGTGACGTTGTGCTTTACCCAAGACATGACAGCTGTGAAGACGTGCTCCTCCGAGCGGACGTTCAGCTCGTCCGAGGAGATGATATCCATGAGCTGATTTACCGGCAATAGGAGAAACTCCTCGGACTCCATGACTTCCTAAAAATGACGACAGCAACAACACCAGCAATAGTAAATGTTCCCGCGTAGAATGAAAGTTGAAAAAAAAATCACTCATTATCTCATCCCTGTGTGACAACAGGTGTTGCAGAACCTACCACCGGGAAGACTGGACTCGCCATTATTAGCATCGTACAATCACACTATACATTCACATACTGTTACTTCCACAAGCCAAGCAAACAAGGTAGATCGTGAACGCAACGTTTAAATAGCGTCAACTATGATAGAGAAGTTGTATATTTAGCTGACGGTCAAAATGGCAATGCAACGGCAAAGCTTGACATTGATACGGCTAATGGCTATATTCTTATAGTTGTACAATCAATTGCAACGGGAGCCTTACGCTCTATTTCTATCTGAATTAAAGACAAATCTCATATAAAGGATTGTATCATTGATGGACAGACTGGGGCTTCCATTGCTAGCTATGAAGTCTCACCTCTTCTACTTAATAACACCATGTGACAGAATCTCTAAACTCTCGATTATCAGCATGTCCAAAGATCAGGCTAGGAGTGTTTGGTCCAGCTCGCAGTGTTGATAGCTACTGCAATGTGTTATGCTGTGACTAAAATAATACTAATAGCGATGAGGAGGGGGACATTGAACCTAGCTGTGCCGTTCGAATATATTACGGTCCTGAACACTGAAGGACACCTTCTTCCGCTAACGAACTAACTAGCCTACTCAGCTAACTACGTAAGCAAACAAAGCCTACATACGGCACCACACTTGATCAGGTCGTAGGATTGCGGAGCTGCATCTCTACATAAGTGGATCTCTGTGCTGCTTCTGAATATTACGGTGGTTTCTCGAACGTCAAACGCAAGAAACGCTGCCGACCGACAGTCGCCTTTCCTTCAAGCCAACTCAATACGCTCACAGACAGATACACATATCAGTGACCTTCCTCCTCCCGGTCAGCGCACCGAGGAGAAGAGACGAGACAGCAAGAAAGAGGACGCTCAACGGTGAATAGGATATATTGGCATTAGGTCAGTGATGGGCGTGTCAGGTCGGCAGCTTGATTCACCCCCCCCCCCCGCCCCCGCCACCCCTTGCCGGCCACGTTAGCCCCGTAACCCCAGATGACCCCGCAGGCCTTGCCATGGATCGTCCTCGTTCCTACGAAGGCAACACACGAAAACCGTGTGCGTACGCCGAGATCCAACAGGACAAGCAGGACACTTCCTTCTCGCATAATTTCCGTCGCTTCCTGTATTCGTCGAAGCAGCCACCGAGAATACGGCCTGGGGAACACTGATCTCTCTCGCTCTGCTGCTGATGCTGCTGCTGCTGCTATCTGCGGGACAGGGGATGCTAACGCCGCGTGTATATATGTGGTATACCTCGGTGGCAATTCAGTGGCAACGTGTCGCGCAGGATGCCGAAACGAAGCCAAATATAGATCCGGGAGGAGAGAGAGAGAGAGAGAGGGGAACTGAGCAACTCGCAATCAAGTTACTCAGTCTCTATAAGCAGTATGCTCGACCAGGAATAGTGTACCTAGCCTTCTCTCGAATGAAATCTTTCCACAGGGGCAACGATCACAGAAATCAGTTCCACTCCGCCCCCCACTCCTAACCCCTGTGAACGACAGCGAAAAGAGACTCCGAGGGCCAAAAACATTGTATTCTAATATAGACACGGATATACCCAGATGTTCCAAATGAATCTCTAGTATGTAGTCAGGACATCGATAATGAATCGAGACGGGATCTAACGGAAATCATGCTGGCCTGAGAACAAATTAAAATTGAAAAGATGAATATAATGGTTGACGGCGAACCGATTGGCAAGGGGCAGCCGAAATAAGATTTAGTTAGAAGCAGGAAATATATTCTATTATTGGTATGTTCATTCATTGCCGCATAAATATGAACATGTGGGAAATTCGAGTGTTCGCCGTACTCGGTGTTGTCATACCTGGAAATTGTGCTGGGTGAACTTGTCAGCTATGCGCAACAGTTCTCGGCAGGCGTGAGTATCGGCAAACGCCCGTATGCCGAGACAGTTTGATGGG
This sequence comes from Stratiolaelaps scimitus, assembly GCA_019614645.1. Taxonomy (NCBI): domain Eukaryota; kingdom Metazoa; phylum Arthropoda; class Arachnida; order Mesostigmata; family Laelapidae; genus Stratiolaelaps; species Stratiolaelaps scimitus. Next base: position 1,964,314 of record JABWDB010000048.1, read on the forward strand.
TCAAGCTGGCGTTTGAGAAACTCGCAACAGACCTCCTGAATTTCAGTCATCTGAAGTAAGCACGCTGCCGGCAACAACATCTGCACGTTGGACTCCTGCACGATAATGCGTGACGTATAGGCAAAATCCACAATTAATTCCATCGCGCACTCGTCGATGTCGCGGATTGTCACCTGTAAATACAGCACGAACATTAGACGAAGGCCATCGAAATGAGAAAGAAAAAATTAATTACGTATTGTCAGTTAATAATAGTTTGTATACTCATACACGCAAAATGGCTCGATATTCAGCGGCAACAACGAGTAATCAATGGGGAAACCACCACACGATTGGGAATGAGATTGGGTTCGAAGTACAGCACGATTCTGCTACGGGGTTGGTTGTTGTTGTTTTTTTATTCTGCAATTAACTACGGAGTACTGACGCAAGGCATCAACGAACATCAAAATCGATCTCTAGCTACGCCCCCTGAGTTTACTGACTTTTCGATAGCCTGTTCCAACGGCTGTCGAAAGCCAGCCAAGCTTGTAAGGGTAAATACATCATATCACGAACAGCTGAATAGCTCAAGATATATTCAATATACCCAGTTTTTATATCTGTCTACCTCCTCGTGAGGCTTCTTTCAATGAATCGTTGCAAGCGGCACGACGATGAATCTCAAACGCTCAGAATTGCGTTTCAGTAACATTAATCGAAATCTGAAAATGCTCTGAAATTCGGTCTGGCCAAGCGAGAAAAAGCGCCCCAAGAGGGTATGGCATCCTCAGGCAACCTACAGCGAGCTAGTCTACATATTGAGCCAAACAACGAACTATGACCTCGTCCTTCTGCGAAAGGCAACAAAATTCTGGGCCTGTTCCACCTTGTCCTTTACGCTGGGGCCTGATCTTCTATGCGGTCCGGCAGCAGCCGGAGCGTCTCTCCTTGACATTCACGTGTCTCTTAGGGACCACTTACATAGCGTCACGCCATCTGGACCACTAAATATAATCGAAGTATGGCTCGGCCACGCCGGAGCAACTACATGCATGCATATCAAAATAAGCTACTACCCGAGAACAAATGCTCACAGTAAATCTGCTTTCATTCAGAATGAATTCTTCCGAATATTATGAGCTTGTATGAAGGGGGCCTTACATACCCCACTACACTGGTTTCAATAGCATTGACTCGAATGACTACCGACCGTCAGCGTCCATGTACCTCTGTCCTTTGCTCAACGTACTCTGAACGAATTGTCCTAAGCAGGACGGAGGCTGATCACGCCGTTTCCTGCACCACGTGCAAAGCCCAATGGCATCAAAAGGTCGACATACGGAATCCTATATAATAACAACACCGAATCTGCCCAAACTAGTTCGCGTCTTAACAGAGAACTCACCTCTGTTTGCCGGCTCTCAGCTAATTCCCCGGTGAACATGGCGTGGAAATACGGACTGCATGCTGAGAGCACGATCCGGTGAGCGAAGATTTTCTTCGTACCCACGACGAGGACGACGTCGCAGAGTTCCCGATGAAGTCGAAGCACGTTGATGGCATCGAGGGCCTGTCGGGGATGCTTGTCCGATGAGTGCTCCAAACGAGCAGGTTCAACTACACCGGCCGGTACGACAACTCCTTCCGTAACACCAGCAACCGAACTATCCATTCGATCTGTAGAGATTGAACAATGCAATATAATACAAGGTGTTATGTTGAACGGGGGGTGAAATTGTGTCGCCTACTTTTATAACTGACCAGACAAAATATTCACGTATTTCTGTTTATTAGCGCAACTGTAGCTTTTTTACAACACTTACAACAAGTGCTTCTCTCGTTGTACGTCACCAGGTCGTCGCCGGACGACTTGAACCTGCGGTGTTCAACTTCAACCAGAGACCACTTTGACACCGTTCAAACCACTCACCGTGCTGACAATCAAAGCATGCGCGTAACAAAAACCAAAACAACGATAAATGACCTTCTGATAACGTGTAAACGCAAAAGTAGTTAATAATACAGGTGCTCGTTAAGCTAAAACAAAATCCGTTCTATGCTCATTTGATCAAACGCTTGTTAAAATAGTGCAACATTAACCTTACATCTAGTCTGAAATATCCATGCTATCAACGACTTGGCAGTGTATTTCCAGGCTAAAGTTAAAGGTTTTGTTGGTTGATTAAACTAACTGCAATGTTTACAACGCGTAAGAACGCGTTCGCTCTCGACATGTGGTGATAACACGCACCACAATTAATTAATATGCCTATTACACACGTCACGCTAACAATATTTAGCTAGTTGTTATTAGTAAATGTTACTCAATTTGCCTTACTTAGTAATGTAGCAATTTCAAGCAGGCCGGCCTTGCCAACCCATGTAAACAATGGCAATGGTATCACTGCCATCACTTTGTCAGGCCCTTGGGCCATAGCTTCCATGCGCAGAGACACCCCCACGCTACGGGTTCGATACACGAAATGATACGACGTCCACCGCGTCCACCACCTCTGTCACTTCTTTCACTTTTATTAACTTCTTCGTCTAATTCAGTTCGCGAGGGCGCTCGCAGATGGACGTGTCTGTGTGTGGCGCTCGACCCGCGCAGAGTTTTGAATTTTTTTATTTATATAATGTTTCATATCGTTTTCTACGCTGCGTCCGTATCAGCAGTGATAATTAATTCGTTAACTCACTCTCGTAGATCGATCTCTCACTTTCGTAGATTTTTCACATAGGCTCGTTCGCTCTGTGTCCTTGTACCTGATGCCTCTGTACCTCGGGAAGGGGGGCATCACAAGGCGGATTACTTCTAGCCAAGGAGAAAAAATTGTAAAAAAATCAGCTGAGAAAACGATGGATACCGCGAGGAGAGCGGCAGAGGGACCGGGGCAAAGTCAAGCGATTCAATTGAATCGAACTTCTCGCATTGGCGGTCATTTAGTTCTACTAATTCTCTAGATGAAAACAATTATAGTCTCTAGACCACAACGGTGCGACCGCAGACAGGGAATTGAACGAACAACAGCCTCGACCTCTCTCCTCTCTCATATATATATATATATATATATATGTATACATATTGCCATCGCGATACGGGTATAGTTGTAGCTAGTATTTGTTTGGTAGACTGAATTATAAGATACCGTATGGTTAAATCAACAGGGTCCGGTTTACAGAGGAACAGTGCTGATATTCCTGTCCTAGTTCCACTCCAACTTGGACTCCCAGAACGGCTATGGTCTAGGCTGTGCAAATCGTCATTACCATATGAATGTGTCCACTCGAACTGTACACTGCTGTTTCAGGGGTAATTCAGCAACGCTTCAATGTTTAAGGGCAGTTTATTCAGTCGGTATCGATTGAGTGCCGTCCCTGATTGCACGGTCCGACAAATTCGCAACTTTTTTTTTGCTCAACAAGAACAAACTGCTGAGTTGTGTCCAATGGAGTTTGTTTTTTATGTTGAGCACAACTGTGATAACCAGGTATTCTTGTTGCCATGCAAATTGGAACAAATGAAATTTCGGGACGGAGATACATCTAAATCTAGAAAAACGGGTATCGTACGAAAAGTAAACACTACACACAAGTATAATGCATAATTGAGATGAAATTCTCAACAAATTCTCATATCAGAATTTTGTTGCACATACTCAGGCGTGTGCGAGAACGTGACTCACTGCGTGCCCGAGTGAATATATTTCCCGTAGGTTTGAATAGCGCTGGCTAGATAACCCGAGCGGCAAATTTTACGGCTTTAGTATGGTATTTTCAAAAAAAAAATTGCAGACGTGATAGTGTCATGAGTCGCATCAATCCGTTTGCATTTAAGGGGTCCGTCTTATGAAGCAAAGGGGACTCCGTGGACTGAGTTAAATATTACATTTAGTTTAATGTTATCATAGAATTGAGCCTGCGTCGTTTTTTCTCTCGTAAATTTTTGAACCAGAAACGATGAATCGTTAGAGAATCGATATGACAGGTTTGTCAGGTTGGGAGCTTAAACCCGAGATCTTCGGTTGATAATAGATTCCGCAGATGTGGAATAGCCGTTGGACCTTTGTATTCAAGGGGTCCGTTTTACGAAGCAATGCTGAACAACAAAGCAGTTGTACCGCGCGCAAGTTCTATGTTTAAGCTCAGCCTGGAACATTTCGTTTAGATCAGAAACAGCCGTCGTCGGTGCGCGGGTTTGATTCGTGTTCGGTAAGCTCCACGACGAGTGATTTTACCTATGTCACCTGTATTTCTCGCCCATTGATTTCGATCGTAGAACATCGAATTAGTGACAGAATTCATGATTGAATGCTACACTAGAGCATTCGATCGAAGTGATGATTTGTTCTTTCGTACCATAACTGTTCGCGGTCACCTTATCCACGAGGCAAATCGGGGCGGGTGTCCCTAAGAACACCCGGGTAACACAAGGCGACATCCTTCCAATGACGACAAGTTCTACATTCACAATCACGCACAATGCACATAATTTCCTTGCGCAGGGCATAGAGTCTACGTGCTAGCGCCGTTTTGTGTGTGGCGACTCCAGTAGACGACCCTGACCTCTGTCACGCAGTGATGTATATCCAAGGAACTAATCACCCTCGCAGGATATTCCAGTGATAGCCAGTCCCATTAGCCGGCACAGATGGACTCACGTCAAATGGCACTAGGTTAGGTTAGGATTAGGTGTCGCACATTGTGGCAATTTGTTCCCTTGGAATCCGAGCATAACACTGTATGGGACAAAAAGGGGAGTTTTTGCTTGTACATCCCATGTCAACTCGCTCAGCCCCATGAACTTTCTACCGGACAAGCCAAGTCCGTTGGCTACCGACGCCATATACAGCGTTTTCGGGAATGAATCCAATCCCCATCGCGGCGTCGAAGTCGTTTTCTTCTACACAGAGATAGACAGACGCACGCTCACTGACTCTCGGTAGCAAGATCTCTTCTCTCGTCAATGGTCGCCGGCAGAGTGGCCAGGGCAAACGATGAGAACGCCGACGGTGAAGGCGATGCCCTGCCCCCCCCCTCCCGCTCAGACGACGGCGGCGGCGGCTCGGATCAGTTGTCCACAACTCGGGAGCGAACGATACGAAGTGTACGCCAGCGACCCGAATGCCAAAGAAGACACAAGGGCGATGAAGTCAACCGAACTTCATCACCCGGCTACTGCCGATGCCAATATTGACGCGTTGATAGTGCTCAACAAGCTGACGAAGTCCCCAATTGCTGCCGCTGTTGCTGTCTTCGGCGGCGGTACAAAGCGTAACCGCTTCAGCACTTACTGTTGTTGCGTTCGCGATTCCAGATACTGTAGCATTTACGTATCCCGCGCGCGCCTCCTTGCTCACTCGAATGCCGCAGTGTGCGCTATCGACTGCATCATCGGCTACAGAAGCAGCCGCAGCAGCAGCAGCTGTCACCGTCCAGTCAGTGTCTGCCTGTCGATGTCCGTCCACGACGAAGATCAGTGGGGGCTGCAATTGATGCCGAGGGATCGGAGGTGATCGGCGACATCCGTCGTCAATCTCGCTCAGTGCCGCAATTCGCTCTACCCCGCTACCCTCAACTCCTCGCTCCCCCCTGTGAAAAGATCGCCCGCAGACTGAATTTCGTTCGATTTAGCATCACCACTCTGCCAATGGTGATGATAATACTGCCAATGCTGGCCCTTACTGCTGCTGCTGGCGGCTCTACTGGCGGTGGCCGGTGGCGAGCAGGACTCACGGCGAATTTGATTTCTGCCGCCGCCGCCGTCAGCGACGTCCGCGCGATGTATGACTCTGCTGGTCGAACATTTTCTGGAGATTCGCGCGCGCGCGCGGGTGCTCGAAAACTGCTGCTGCTGCTGCTGTTGTTGTTGTCGTCGTCGAACAACGTTCGCTTCCATAGTTAGCGGCGTCGGTATCTCGACTTGCAGTTTCGTTCCAAAGATGACTCCGCACGGAGGAAACGGCAGCGGCGGACGCTCGGGGGCTTGTCCCCCTGAGGCGCGAGGAATACGCCATCACGGCGGGGGTGGGTGGGTGGCTGGGGGATAAGGGGGTCAGTGAATGTTTTCATTCGTACGTTGGCGTACTTTCTCATGCGAGGTGTGCTTCGGCCATGTGGTCTGTGTGTTTGTGTGTGTGTGTATGAGACAACCTTGTCGGGGGGTATGTTTTTCATTTGACAAAACTACGGAGAAAGAAGCGAACAGCGGAGATGAAATGCCGTCTTCGATGAAACCAACACGAAACTGATCATCATGACGCATGGCCACCATGAAATCCTGGACGAGGAGCGTACGCCTGAGTGGGCCGCCGAATGTCTGTATGCATGACGTCAGGGTGCCAAAGATCATCTGGCACTTATCGCCGTATGAATCAGACGAAGCCAACGTACCACCCGGTACAACACTCACGATCAGAGAGTAGATTTATTATCGGGATCGAACAACAAAAGGGATGGGGATAGGTACATGTATTTGTAATTTTCAACTCAGAAAAAACAGTATACCCCAATACACAGTTGACCGCCCTGACACACGCGCCCTAACCGAATTCATCGTATATCCTAGCGCAGCGATAACGATGACCCACCATGTGAAAAGCGTACGCACACAAAAACCGAAGATAAATTATACTCTCTCTCTCTCTAAATCTATCAACTTATGTCATCAGCAGAGAGAGCTAGATATCTATACTCACCGGCCGAAAACTGCGCGAAACTCACTAGCATAATTACCCCCCCGCCTGACGTCGGTAAATATCAACACATCACGTTTGACGCGTTCGTCTGTCATCGCGTCATAAGATCTTTCTACTTTGGAATGGTCCACAACGGAATATCCAGCCGATGATCAGCTCGCAACGAAGCCGACAAAAATAGATTACAACGAATGTTGCTAACACTTCCCCCCCTCCCTGATTCGATTCGATGACACGAAATTCGAATCGCGAAATTTTTACCCGTAAAAACAAAGATCAAGTCAAATTCGTCACCACAATTTCTGGCGAAATCCTTATGAAACGCGGCGGGGTCCCGCCAACAGCCAGTGAAGGTTGTTAGCTGTCTGTGTCACTTGCACACAGCTGACTATGCACACTTGGTTAATCATGTGAATCGTGGTGTTTTACCTGGTGGACGTTGAGAAAAAAAAGAATTTGAATTCGCTCAATATCGTTTTGTCTCGTATTCAGCTATGGGGGCCAAGAGCTCGATTGGGCTAAATTGCAAATGAAGCCGATGTATCGGTGCCTTAACCAAGGCTATGTATAATCAATACAAGGCGCGAAATGACAACACTGCAGCGACATCAGCAACAACAACAACAATAACAACGGAATGGGCAGGACGATATCGCTGGAAAACCGCGTTCACGTATAGCACGCATCCGCGCGGACACGCACACGCTCGATGGGTACTCCTTGAGACAGCTATGCGCTCCCTGATTTTCATAATGAAACTCACCCAATTTGCTCGCTAGCTTAATATGGTGTAGCTCGAGCTGGGCACCAATCTCCCGGCTGAACCCGGTAACCATTTTGTTTCAATCATCATTATAACAGATGAGTACAAACGCGTCGGCTAGAGAGGAAAGCTTCTCGCTTTGATAATACCTCATTGAACGGAGGCAACTATCATGTATATAAGGTCGCTTGAGTTCGGTTTCAAGTCGAGTGTGTGATCGATCGATTGATCGACCGTCCGTCCGTGTAAATAAACGCAATTTCTGCCCGTAAGCAGCAGCTAGCTCAATCAATGGAGCTCGATAATACAGCTACTTGGCCGTAGACGCGGTGTATTGCTTTGGACGATGGATGGCTATGGTCTCAGGCTGTCGAGAAAAAGCCCGAGGCCGCAGATTCTAGTCGTCCCGCGACGACATGCTGAGAACATATAAGAGAACTAAGAGCTTTGTAAAACTGCAGTTCCTTCAATAAGCCAATAGGAGAACCTTTACCGTACGATCACTACTACTACCGCCGTGGTACCAGCCCCTCCCAATGCAAATCTGTCCACCGATTAGGTCAGACGAAGAGCTCCACTATTCACAGCCAAACTAAAATGGGTCATCTTCGTAGCTCGTCGACAAGCAGCAGCAACAACCCCTTTTCACAAGCATACATACTGGTAACAGGAAGGTGAGTGAGATCCATCTCCATTGTTGTCTGGGATGCCCTGATCCGACGGGCTACACGGTATACTCCTGCCGCTATCCAGCAACTCTAGCACCGTCGAACACCGAGAGATGGCACCATGTTCATCATTTGGCTTCGCTCACAACACCAGGATACGAGAGCATAACATTATCATGTCCACATAGATCTGTTGTATACCATTGCTGCCTGGCAGACGGCCACTCGTCCAATTCACAACATAAAAGCTACACACGGACCCCTCAGCTAAGAACGGCGTAGCGTTGGTGGCGCCAACCGAGCGCCATATTGGATTTTGGTGAGAGCGGGCTCTGGTTGCATAACAAGTGTCCGCTGGGAACCAAGATGATGTTCAGGGATGACGGTTAAGTTAGTTTTCTAGAGATGTCCGGGGATACGATCGGACGCTTAGATGGCGTCGCGGCTCTGGCTAGCTACGATTAGATAGTGGTTTTTCCTGTGTTTGTCCTCATCCCGGTGGTTAGCAGAACTAGCCGTGCGCCGGGGTTCGCGGCACCATCTTTTTCGTTGGCATTCTCTCCCTCGCTTGACAGCAGGAGTCGATCTACATTGGCCGTCTATGAACGTATGGGCGTAGGATCTTCTTATCTTGAATCGTTGGTCGCAGGTTGCCCGTAAGTTATGTGCTAGATACAACGAAGCGATTTGGCGGGTCGCTGCCGAGAACAATAGATAATGTAATAGAATGAAATAAACAGTTCGTGCATGTCAAGCATACTAATAATAATCACATCTTACCACTGATCGGAAAATCAGCTGCCAATAGAAAGTTTCACCGGCATCGAAAAAAAAAACGATTTAGTAAATCCCTCAGCGTTTTTAAAGAGTTTGAGAGTAGGGCAAATCTCTAGGCGGTACAGACAGTCGCAGCGATTGCTGTTGCTTGTTTCGCTATGAAAATATCATCCTTGGTGTTCGAGTTGGCCGATCAACCTCTCCAAAACAGCTCAGTCCGCTGCTATCTACCGCACTCTCCCCGAAACAGCCTTTGGGGCCTGCGTAACTAACGGTCTGGTGATCAGTTGGCTGGCGTTCTTCGGCGCTGGTGGTATTCGCGAGGGGAATGTTCGTCGAATCCTTCGCGGTTCGACGCTTCGAAGCGTCGTCGATTCAATGTGAAAGATGACGGGTGAAGACACTGAGCTAAGGGTCTCTTTCTGTTCATTCTCGGTACGCCCGAATAGTTAGGATCAGAGTTATTTTCAGAATGGAGACCCCCCCCCCCCACCACAGCAACAGCAATATTTCGTTTGTTGCTTCGAAATCATTCATTGTGGGAGTTGTGTGACGAACGTCACAAGTTCAACGAGATACCAATGGCAGGTATTCAGCTAACGGAAACATTAAATAACAACCATCTTCACCCAAGTCCCGCGATGTGGTAACGTATATCGAGGGAACCTCCTAAGGCGTTGTAGTAAAATGCAGTTCGGTTAATAAAGCAAAAGTGTTATTATTGTATTAGATATTGAGCAATCCAATCATCTGTCATTCTCATCGTTTGACATTGTCTCGCCGACTCGTCAGCTAGCCCTATGTGCAGATTTCTGTAGGATATCAAGCCCCCGGAGGTGAATTCGTGGTGGAGGTATTCGTGTGTCTCCGCCTTTCAACCGGAGGGGTGCAAGACGGGGGTCCTCACACGATGGGGGTTCAATCCCCCACTGTTGCTCTCACATTTGCATTGCAGGGCGGGGGGGGGGGCGTCTTATGAAGCAATGGAGAGACAATTCCGTGGACGCTGTTAAACGTTTATATGTTAAATATGGTTAAATGTTTAAGGCTGAGCGTTTTCAGCCTGAAATACATTTCAGCTTTGAGCACGATAACTTGATGTTGTGTTGAGGAGACTTGTGGATGGTTTAGGCTCACTAGCTCTAGGTAATTCCCAACAGTTAGAAAGATGCTCAACCAGCGGAAAGTAGCCAAAAAAGGGAATCTTTCATAGATGCTATAACTGATGACCTGCTTTTTATATACTACACAGCAACAGCGAGTTGAAATAGTCTCATGTCATTTCTGATCACTTACTGATGAACCATCGCCATTCACGAGAAGATATTTCGCTTGTTTTGACATTGGTCCACCTCAGTAATTAAATACAACATGTAATCAAGCCGGGTATATCTGGTACGCGACGTGAGCGAACCGGCGCCATTCAACTCCAATGACTCAGTGACTCGCTCTAATAATTACTATAATAATAATAATAATAATAATAAGATTATAATTGAATACTGTACGAAAGCGAAAACGCAGTGATTACGATTACGCATATTTAATTTTCAAGCTTCGCCGACTATTCTGTCCACTCATTTGCCTGCGTCCGGCTGTACCAACAATGGACCCGTGTGCGTACTAGAGGACGAAGGATTATTATTATTGTTTTTAGGAGGGAGTTCAGACTGCCTTGTCGTCCATTGTTGTCTGGTTTAGAAAACATCGGATATCTCCATAGCACTCGGTGTTATGGGAGCGAGACGTTTGCTTATAACTGTCGAGAGCGTCGAAAATCTGCTCGATTCAACTATTATATCGGCAGGACGAATATGTAGACAAGACACGAAGCTTTGCAGAATAACATAAAAGATAATGCCAGAGTAAATCCGAGATGGCCAAGCCGAAGGTTGCCGAAATGATGTGTTCGAAGCTGTGTTTGTATCATGGTAATACAATGTCGTGAAAGGTGTGGGCAACTTGGTGGCATGTTGGAGGACTCCTGTTGACATAGCTCATAAAAGAAGCTGTGTCCGTTAAAAGAACATCATATAATGTATTATTATACAGCGCCGCTGAACTTGTCTGTCTCTAACGTAGAATATCGTCGTAAGTCCTTCAAGAGCCTATAAATCCGGAGTGGACAGTGAATTCATACTTATATATATATATATATATATATATATATATATAGTTGAACCGTAAAAGGACTCGCTATATCGAGAGTATGGGAGGTCGAAGCTAAACCACGACGGCAACAATTATCTATATTGGAGGATTAACCGGGTCGCATGCTATGCTAATTGGTCTTTCATCAACGAGACATACAAATTAAAGAATGCTTTAGACGGAATTAGCACGAGAACTAATTTGGGCGACGAGCTCCGTTCAAGCCGAATGAAGTAGACGAACTCTCAGGCGAAGTATTCAGAAAGATATTGAGCAAAACTTGACCGAGTTGCTCCGTCCGGCGACACTGGTTCCAGAAAATAGTGAATAATTCTAATTTTAGAATAAATTAATTACAATACAAAGTGTTTGGTTTATTGACTGAAGTGCAGCTTTTTTTTACAACGCTTTATTGGTAAGCGCTTAGCTGATAGTGAGTTACACTACCTGATTGGCAACAGTGTTCATTGTCACAATGAACTGTGACAACAATAATAAAAACAATGTTCAGTTTTTAATTCTATAATTCAATAAAGAGAGCAGAAATTCTAATAATAATAATAATTGAATAACGGATCGTGAAGATCGCTGATACCCTTCGCTCATTCTACGGTGATCCATGCCTGACTATAGCGCTATACGCATCACCATAACTACTCTATATATAGATATATAAAGTATATCAATGTTTATTGACATAATGGTATGTTCGATCTATACTGTACTTTGGGATTCTCATTTATTCTTTTTTAACGACAACCTAAAGCGCTAACTATACTACATTTCCGTAAATAAGGTAAAGGTAAAGCTTTATTATATATATAGTATTGTATATATATATATATATATTGTTACAAGCCAACGTTGCATGTCGTCATCCCAGCTAGCTCGAGGCTTTTCGGAAGTGTCTTCACGTAATCTCGCGAGTGCTCGCTGATGTGGGCGTCGACAGCTCGAGACGGCGGCGGCGGCGGCGTATTGTTTGTCGTTTACGGCAGCCGTTGTTTCGGTGCATGTCTATCGACGAAACGATTTCTCGCTCTAGAGAATTGCCGGCCGTCGATCATGAGATCGTTTTGTCTAGACGATCGCTCGCTATTTTCTCCCAGATTAGGGATTATCAAGAAAATTGTCACTGCTCTGCGCGGGCGTGTGGTGCCTCCTGCTGCTGCATGGATACAGCACCGTGGACACGTTCGACGTGTGCATGTATATGATATTTAATGAAATGATTAGTATTGGCTAATGGAGGTGTGCGTGGCTCACAGGGCTTTTGAAGGTGAGCGTGTTCCGCGTGCAGCAGCAGCAGCCATAGTTAAAGAGAGTCTGTGTCGAGCGACATGCGCGAAGATCGGGGATCGAGACACATAGCTGTTCACAACACACAACAGTAACAAAAGCAACTGTAATCTGTTAAGCGCCTCAGTTCTTCTGACAGCCTTTTTCCGTTGGAGATCATTGCATCTCTAGTACAAAGCGCGATCTACATACACACACACACACCCTGACTCCCTCATGGAGACTACGCGGCTGACAGAAATCAAAGTAAAGGTAAAAGGTAAAGGTTTTATTGGTTTATTAAAGGAGCTGCAATTGTCACAATGCTTAAGCTCTCTCTTATATGTCCTCATCACGCAGCGGGGCTCGAACCTGCGGTCTCTGGCTTCCGATAACCAGAGACTTAGCAGTCCAAGCCACCCAAAAGGTATATTCTTTCGGGTCTGACTCTCAGGGTTAAACATTTAACGAGTGTCAACGGTACGATAACTGCTTTGGGCAACGCTCCATTGATAAGACGGACCTCCGTCCCCCAACCTTTAAATGCAGATATACAACTCCTATGTGGATCGAAATCCGTGAGAGTGTTTGAGTGTTCTCAATGAGGATATACATATGTATAGATGACATTGAAGCTGTGATAATCCCGAAGACTTAGACGATTGTTTAAATTGTTGTCGGCAGCTGGATGCTGCCGAGAGCTCAACGCACGTGGCGATTTCTTTACGAAAGTACAGGGTGATACTAGATGAAACAGGAGATGGTTCATAAGGCCTCAATATAAACTCTACATGTATATATATATATATATAATGTCTCTCTATATGCAGTGAGTGAAAAAGGCAAACAGAGATATATTTCGGCTATACAGCCGGCCATACTCGAAAGGCGAGTGGGCGCTTCGGGTTTATTCATCGACGCAAAAACAAATATGTGATCAACATATGATTATAGTTCTCTCATATATATATATATATATATATATATATATAAAGTACATAGATGGATCGTAGAAGCGGGAGCACAAGCGACGAGTCGCGGGACGGAGACAACTACAGGGAGGACAGTAAAAGGAACAATTTCATCGACGTAATTTACGCTAGACGTCGCCTACGTCTAGCCAAAGGGCAGCGAGCCGCCGTCCGCTTATTCGTTCTTCAACGCGTTCTTAATGTGTATACATCTTTATCAAACCAAGTCAACGTTGCTTTGTCGGATGAGAAGCCAAGTAGAGATTGGATCAGTACCGTACGCATATTATACGCCGATAAACGCAAGTGAATGGGACTCTCCCACGGTACTGGCGTTAGCGTTGCGTTAATACGTGTCCGTGACCGCCCCCCTCCCTCACCCCTAATAATAAAAATCCGATTTAACAACAACGTTAATTGATAATAACAACTATTGAATTGTGGTGGGAATTAATTACTGTGTGAGGCGAGCTGTGTTAGCATTAGGAACTTCGTTCTTACAATCCTCGGGTCGTCAGCATGGTCGCGTTTCCCCTTTGTTCGGCCCCGTGGCTTAAGTATGACTATTTCTGTTGGCACAAATCGAGACACAGACAAAATGTTCTCCTTGAGAGAAAGAGACAACGGCATCAACACAGCGAATGGGGTAATTCCCAAATGATACAAACGCGAGCCATAAAACAGTTTCATAAACAATTTGAGTACTTCTCAGTTCGAAAGTACTAATCTCACCGAACATCGAAAAAAAATGACAATTGGTCGAAGTGGAAAACGTCACTTCGCGGCGATGAGCCCATGTGACGTATTGTTCAATGGGGACTGACCCCTACCCCACTGTAGCTGCATTGGGTCTACCATCGGTTATTGGGACAGCGTATAATAGCTGGTGAGCTCTTATCGACCTCAGTCTCGAGAGTTTGCGTACGCGCTCGTTCAAGAAACGGCACCGTTTTCGTTGGAGAGGGACTCAGCCATCGTGTTTGGCCACAACAGAAAAAAAAGGCCCAGCTGAACAAAGAGCCGCAGTCCATAGGATCTGTAACGAAGAACGCGACGTATCATCACGAACGAGCGGACTTCGTACGGCGGGACTTCGGCTGAAGCTTCTCCCCAACTTCAGCTTCTGAAGCCACAACAGCAGTCGCCGTCACCACCACCGCCACCGCCGGCTTCGATGTTCGGTCTTCGGCCGTCTTCGATAGTACGTTGTCGGTCTGCCGCCGGCGGCTGCTGCTGCTGCTGCTCACGTTATTGGCTGACTCTTCGTACCGCTGTTGTTTCGGGCTTCGTCGCCCGCCGGCCGTCAGGCGAGCGGACCGCGAAGGATGAGCTTCGACCGTGTTCGGGGACCGCTCCGCCGGGAACGATCGCGACTGCCATCGCGTCAGCATCGATCGGCGCGAGGGTAGAACAACAACAACAGAGGCGGCTGTGGCGACGGCCGATGTTATTGTTATCGTCGTCGTCGTTGTTGTTGTTGTTGTTGCCGTGATGCTGCTGTTGTTGTTGTTGTTGTTTGCACCCAATGTGTAGCGTGTGAGTGAAGTACATGAGCAGGAGACGGGAAGATCCAGCAGATCCACGAACAGAACAAGGGCAGCAGAGGAGCAAATGCCACCGGATTGGACGACGACGACGACGGCGGGCGGGCGGGCGAACGAACGGACGGACGCCGTAGACTCCGCTAGTTGAGAAACAAAACAACGCCGGTGCTTCGTACAGTGTGTGCTCACTCACCCCCGGGTCCCCCGATGGTGGAGTCGTCTCGCTTCGTTTGAATAAGGGAAGATGTTTTGCTCAGACGGACAACGTGCACGAGTATAGGATTTGTGAAGACTGTCCCTGTGAGTGGCCGTGGTTACCGTCCTCATCAGCATATAGCACCAAATCAGTGTCGACAACACGCTAGGGCTGCACGATGGCGGAGAGTGCAAACGAGGATTAGTCATGACGTTGCGGTATCGTGCATGCGTGTTCCGCATAACCTCAACCGTACCCCCGTTCCCACCCAACACTAATACGTAAAAGAGCGACAACGCTAGTCGTAATTGTGTTGATCTTAGTGGACTAATTATAAGACGCGAGTGGCGCGGACAGCGGACGCGGTCTGGGTCCGGATCCAGCAGCGGTAGCCGCAGCAGCCCTACGGGCAAAGCGGCCGCCGGCCGAGGGTTCGCCCCCGTTCGGCGTCATGGCGACGAATGCTGTCGACCGTACGTCGCCTATACTCGCCGCTAGGTCTACCGTAAAAGAGTTGCAATCACAAGAACTTATGCTGCGGCACCGAACAACAGTGAATAGCCGGCCTACGGTAAACGTAATGATGTCGTCGTCCTCGAGAAGTTACTCCTCGCGTTGGCCGACGTCTACGGCAGGAGTGGCTATGATATTACTGCTAGCTGATATCATTATGATGATGGTAACGAACGTTGAGGCAGGAACGATGCAGCATCTGCCTTGTGTACGGACGGCCAACCAGTTGTATTGTCCTGCCCCAGGCAATCTCTATCCAAAGTGAGTATTTAGCAGTAGTAGTAGCCTCCGTGTTCGACCTGTCGTATGCATAGGCTATAGTGATGAGGCTAGATGGTAGCGGCAAGCTGTCTACGTCGCCACTTGAGTTAGGATTGGCTGGCTTAAGCAGCAAGATAACCTCAATATACAATAGAGCCGTAATGAGAAACTTGCTGGAGGAAGACACACGGAATCTGTTCCATCAATATTTCCCTATGAAATTGCCGGATTTGCAATTAACGCTTGCTGTGTGTTGCTCTCGCGCCGACTGATACCATCAGCTTGATAGCTAGCTTCTGAAAAAAAATACCTAAACGTGTAAGCGCCCAATTGCGTGTGTACACGCTTGCTCGGAGATCAATCTCTGTTTAACTAACTGACACCGTACGGACACTGGTCCATTTTGAACCATCCCTCGTGTTGTTTTTCTTCAGCTGACCTTCAGCTGTTCCCCTGATCTGACAGGGCTCAGCACTTTATGTTTAGGTGATCTTACTCTGAGATCCTCGGGTCACCACACTCTTTTCACCACACTCGAAGTCACTGAAGGACCTAAAGCATTCGCTTTGACTAATTCGAGTTAGAGATTCCCCTAACGATCATCCGAGCAGTCGGCGAGGATCGGCCGAAAAGATCTCCATATACACTGTGTTGATTCTCGTCCCGATTTGGGCTGAGAATCTCGACACGATTTAAAGGGAGAAGAGCACCTTACCTATTATTGGTATAGTCCCGTTCAGTTCTGCTCACCCATTTGAATAATAAATACGAATGACAGGGGTAATGTCGGGGGTCGAGTGAGTCACACACGTCGTTTGTTGAATCAAATCGACTCCCTGAATATATTGCAGTCCACGTGCAAATCTCTCGGACACATATTGATTATGAAATTTCACATCGATACATTAATACAATATATACGTATATATTTAAGCAAAATTGCAGTGTTTTGATTTAGGGACCTTTACAGCCATAAACGACCTCGTATAGAACAGTTCTCATCTCTCGGAGTACGGATCTCATTGGTGACTCATGCACTGGCCTTTATACTGTCACATTTACAGAGACTATCCAACCCATTGTTGGCTATAAAACAATACGTGGCTTCCAAGAAGGCTACAAATGATCAGAGAGTACAAAATAGACAGACATTGATTGTCCTAAGCTCTTGAGTTTCCCACGATGCTTTTATTGTTCACCTGTAAACCTTGCATAAGGCTCGACGCGGTGTCAATGGACAGACAGAAAGTACCTGTTAAACTTACTTTTGAGGATATACCCTACGAGCGCTATATGTCTTGTTGACAGAATGTAACCCACGAATCTCTGAGGACCCAACAAATGTCGAGTTCTTTTTTACCATACTCTTAGAGGAGTAAATTAGCTCCTCTACCAAAATAAATCGAGCTGATCACTAGGCAGCCACAATTTCACCAGGTTGAGAGAGATTGTCCCCAATGAAGAGTTTCTATTGCGCGACATCCTACTGCCGTCTCTGCCTTCGGTGGACCAATCGAAGAGAGAGCAACTGTGAGCTTGGGCATTTTCACCCGTTGATCAACGAGTCAAGCGCTAAATCGCTTTTGGCTTTTGGGTGGATAAATTTGTACGGACAAATTTTGCTGACATGTCAACAAAGATAACATGTCTATTTTATCAGATAATTATTCTCTAAACATTCGGGCTATCCGTAGAGTTAATGAGTTTCTCACACATTTTGTATAGTCCGCTTTGTCAGTGAATGTTGTCTTCACACCCCTTCGATGCGTCCCTGATAAGCGTGATCTTGTTTGCAGATGCTCAATCGGTTCTGTACTATACGCTTCCTTATTTAGGTTCGGGCGCCGAACCTAAAAGCAGTAAACATTTCGGACTAGCTGAGCTGCTGTAAATATAATATTTACGTAATGAAATCGAGAGTCAATCGTACATTTGTTAACCACCCTGTCAAAAAAAAACGATCTGGTCACAGTTTCACACTTATTCTGGAGTATTGACAACGAGCTAAAAGCACTCGAGTGTGGTGAATACGGTTTCTTGTGAACAATATCGCGAATGTTCGCTGTTGTAATCATTTCTGTAGCGTATCCGCGTACAACAACGATCCAACCTCTCCCATTGCGGTGGCTTGGACGGCTAAGTCTCTGGCAAATCGGAAGCCAGAGTGGGCAGGTTTGAGCCCCGCTGCGTGATGATGACATATAAGAGAGAGCTTAAGCATTGTGACAATTGCAGATCCTTTAATAAACCAATAAACCTTAACCTGAACCTCTCCGATTCACACATAGATCTAGATCGAGGCAAAACTGTACGAACCACGACTTCGTCAAACATACAAAGGTTTACAATTTAATTATCTCGATCCCTCGCCAATCCCGGTGTACTATTATACATTATACGTTTCAGTCGATGCCGACTGAAGGAGAGATGGAGTCAAGGAGAGAGAAGCTCTTGAAATGTCATGTTTTCATTAAATTTTATGTATTTTTTACTGGTGAAATCTTCGGTGGTTACGAGGATACTTGCGAGCAACATATTAGAGAGGCAGATCTTACGAGAAGATTTATCACAGGCGTTTATCCTTAGACAAGAACTATAATAGTTAGCAGATCTTGTCATTATGTCTTTTCTCAGTTGATCCTCTGAATGTTTCAAGCTCGAAAAAACAACGGTTGGTTTTGCAAGCAAAAACCGAATGCGTTCCAATAATTAACTGACAAACTAATGAAATGCACATTTCAATAAATTCATTATTCGATTGATAGCAATCCCCAATGCTAAATATAACTCAGTGAGAGGAGTATATTGTGTTCGACTGTAGCAAGGATATATCAGATCCCCTATGATTTTGCCGATGCTCAACTTTGAGATATCCTAAACTGTATAACAAATCAAATTCAGGTTGACAGTATCAACGCATTATTCAGAAGTCCAATAGCGTTATCCTCGAACCATCAATTATTGTTATTATAGACAGATTCGAGTCGCTGAGAGAGTTGTCAATGGCATCACTTTCGAGACAGCTACCTAATTCAACTATTGCTTATCTAATGTAATGCTATATTGTGTCTGTTGCTAATAATTGTACTGGTTAATTATGAATTCACAACTTTACTGCTTTAATGCTTTAATGCGTCGATAATTGACTGCTTGCATCCGCGATTCGTGATCGGCGTCACTTCCTTCCAGTATCAACTTAACAGAGCCAATGGTAGCGGGCCACAAATTCTCGAAGGACAAGACATGCAAAAGGTAAGGTCAATCAAGCTATACAATTAATCAAAGCATATTAATTAGCTATGCAGCGAAGTATGGCTAAGGGCACTGGCAGCAGCGAATCTATAGTAATTGGCGTTTACGTCGCAGTAAGTCGCTTCTCTAAAATCGAAACTACCCAAGAGTTAGGTGCAGGCAAACAAATGATTCGCTAATACCACAATAACATTTGAAATTAATCAGTATGGCCATATGTTTACACTCAAACTATATTCACATGAAATATAGGTGAATTTGACCTGAGTTCTCATTGAGTAAAATAGCCAGATTTCGTCGGTGGACATAGGCCTTCAGGGTTTGTCCGTCTCTCATATTACGAACAGAACAATGGAATTGATCAATACGGCCACCGCTAATTATTCTATATAATACATAGATATACAATACTTAGCATATCTTATACCCCGTACAATACCTATGCACTAACAGGAATCAGAGATGCTACCGGGGGCTAAGCATTCGATTTGACGATTTACAAACCAACTCTCTCCGTAGGACGTTCTCATTTCGATCCGTGTTAATCTGCAGATACACATATGTTTGGCTGCATACGAAGAGTGTATGGAAAGCGAGTTTAACAAAAAAAAAAGTACCAAAGAAAAAAAATGAATCCACCTAAAATGACATAATTTCAGCGAAGGTGAAAAATTTTCACCATTTTTTTTTTTCCGTCCGTTGTGTTCCACCAACTCGACATTTACAGGGAGCGAATTGACAATTTCATCGACGATAACAAATCAATGATTCGCCGAATGTTCGGCAATGTCGATAGCCCATCAGATCCATCAATTGAGCACTTCCAGACGTATGACGGGCGTCGGGTGCATCATCGAGGAAAGCGGGCGGCTAACGTCGGTGGGTCACCCCATAAAGTTGACGCGTGCGAATCAACCGTGGAGATTGTCACACCGTATTGGGCATCGAACAGCCATGGCAAGATACGGGCAATTGTCAATACGCAGCATCTGCAGCAGGCAATTCAAACGGTAGGCCATCACATATATATATATATATATATATATATATGTATATATATATATATATATATATATATATATATATATATATATATATAATATTTTAGTTAATTGTCTAAAATTGTTTAAGAGCTGCATGTTATGACATCGCACGTCATTAATGCCATTCACAAAAAAAAGCGGTACTGTTCATAAGAGGTAAAACTCGGCATATGAGAACGATGGTTCACAGATCGAAAGCTTCTCAGAGCTTGTATACACCGGTATTAGTCTGTGTCGGGATCAAATTCTCAACAAGCTTCTACTAATTACATATTTCTCCGTTAATTATATCCGTATCCTATTTTTTAGTTTTTTTTTCAATAATTTTTTTAAAACGAAATCTTTTATGAGTTACGTCCTCCTTAAATCGGAGCATTTTGAAACCAAATATTATACGATATACCAAATACTTCTATTCGAGAGAATCAAGCACGACTCATAGCCTGCAATAACCTCAAAGGTGTTCGTTGACACGGCCTAGGCTAAGCCTAGCTTTTGCATGGTGTATTTCGTACAGTGTTCAATATATATGCTAAAATCAGCTTAGCCTCATTGTTTCAATCTATCACGGCATACAGTGAAATGTCCACATCACTTCATTGGTTTTAGCATCGCAGATAAAGATAGGTGTCTATACACAACAAGAATAACGCCCGGGTTGATCTCCGGTACCGGCATCCCATAGAGTAAACATTATCGTCCCCTCATAAAACAAAGCACAATTTCGTGTCCTCCTCGAATTCGAGAGACAAATAAACCTTTCGGAGTGTTAGCGATCGCCAGTATTCGGGTGGCATGGGCCTCCACCTCGAGCTAAAGAAAAATTAGTCCATAGGTCATCTCTGTTATCAAGTAATCAAGTCACCTAATATTGCTACACATATAAATGCATGAGTCAAACGCCCCCGCTCGTAAGTGTGGAGATAGCTAAGGATTATTACTATTATCATTATTATTACTATTATTTAAGTTGAAAATTTCAACAACGAGTCTAATATTTCATCAAGACCCCTCCAAAATTGTGGTGAAACTTGGGAGGTTGGGTTCAGCGGTAAAAAAGCTAAAGAAAGCCACTACGGACGGTTAAGTCCGGGCTAAGGCTGACGAAAGCCAAAGGCCGCAGGTTCGAGTCTCTCTGCGTGATGATGACATATAAGAGAGCTTAAGCATTGTAAAATTGCAGCTCCTTTAATAAAACAATAAACCTTCACCTTTACTGCAATAAGGTTGCATAGATGCTCTAAAGAGGGCGGGTGCCTCTGTAGCGAGTTTTCGCATGACGTTTGGCAAACTACGATCACGCAGTAACGTTGTCGAATTCATGATGATAATTATTGTTGCTGTTGTTGTTATTATTATTGACATATAAAAGACGCTAACCATTATAAAATTACAGTTCCCTTAATCAACCAATAAAACCTCTACCTTTATGATACCACCCCTAAGCCCGCTATGACATTAACACAGGCGAGGAGCAATTATACAGCCCTTCGAAAACTTGCTCTATTTCGTGTTTTCTTGCTGTCGTTCTCCGCTGTAGGAGATGTGTCAAAACAGCCAGACCCGGAAGTGTAATGCCGATTGTGGCTGCGAACAGAAATACAAATGGCACCGGCTGTTGGCGTACGATCCAGATGACGACTGTAAGGGAATCTTCATGGATTGGTTTCTATTCCCGTCTTGCTGCGTTTGCCGATGTCAGAACCCGCTGCAGTCGCAACAGCAGTCGCCACATCAGTTCTCCAAGGCTAAGCATCACTAACTTAACATGACCCCAGAACATGTTGCTCTGGGGGGGGGGGGGCTCTAGGCTCTGAGTTACGTGTCTACCAACCTGCCTCGCTATCCGATATGTTGGCGTGGCGAGGTGGCAGCTGCTTTGATCAGGTTTTTAGCCCAACCGATACCTGTATGTCTCGGGGCAGATTACATCTGGTGAGTGAGGTCGCTCAACTCGTGCACGGATGGATGGCAGCGTGATTCTGATACGAGAGCGAACGTACGCCGAAATCGACGGTGTGACTTGAGGGTGTGACTTGACGGTGCTAGCTAACTGAACGACACCCACCCACATATTAGTGTTGTATATGTCTATATATATGTGGTATATATACTGTCTGTCGTGCCCCCGTAGTCGAGAAGTCTTTGCCTTTTTAGGCGGAAATCCTTAAAAGTACCTAGCAATAACACACGTTGGTACAGGTTCCTACCACATAGCAGATTTCAAACCACCAGAGTTAGCATTATGATAATGATATGTAAGGATATAACACCTCCCACAATGGATATATATATACCGGTAGCAGATATCTAATACGAATCATTATGTTACTTTTTTTTTATCATGAATTGTTCACCATTTGCTTCTTGGATCAAGAATACGTCCATTGAGACTATTGCGAAGGTTTGTTGTCAGATACAAGTACAGGACCCTACTGCAAATGTAGAAACGCATGATTCCACGGGGTATCAGCCAATATGGCCACTGCTCCGCCGAGGGATCTATGACAAAATGGCATTATTATTATTATTATAGGTTTCGTTTCCTTGATCGAGGTTGTAGTTCCTTATTATGTAGGACTATTGAGAACATTCGTATGATTAAGTCGCACATGTAAATTGCTGTACCATTATAACGACGTAGGCCAGGATACTAACAACGTAACAGTAATCATATAGTTATCATATCATATTGGTTTGAAGCGACTGGTGCTGAACTAGTATGTCTAAGTGTAAGTTTACCTGGATACGGCGGCATCTATTTAGAATTGCCTTAGAAACGATCGTTTGGATCGAAACAGCAAACAATTTCAATTTGAGTATAGCGATACCTTGGTACAATTGCATGATACCACCTTATGTATTTTAAGTATCCACCTGTAAAGTAATGATTTAAGCAGACAAAGTAGACGATCTGGTTCGTATATTCTACGTATATATAGAAAGTGGTGCGTTGTGTTTCTGGGAACACCCCGCGAGATTTGCTTGGTGGCGGCTGCCCCGCGTTAAATGACCGGTGACGAATGAAGGAATTAATAGCTTGTATTTAATTAGTAGTAGTAGTAGTAGTAGTATAATAGTTGCAGTAGTAATGGCAATAGGTGTCCCTCCTCCCTATCTAAGCATTTGTCATGTTAACAATTCTCTATTACTGTATAATTAACGTGTATAATAATCATAAAGATAATTATAATAAATATCTCGCCAAATCATGAGAAATGAACAAAATCGCATTTTTCTTGTTGTTTATAAGATAACTCTTGAAATCTTCAGTTCGGTTGGTTAAAAAGGTGCAAATGACGGATGCGATGCTGATTAAAAATCAGCCCGAAAAAGGTAGCGATAATTTTTTTTAAATTAAAATTGCCAACCCCTTGTGCAATTAGCAGATCGACTCAACATGACGCGTCCGCTCCGCAGCAGAGTGCATGGTATAGCAACATCTCACCGCTTATATCGGCAGGATATCGTGTATGCACAAGCAGTAAATTGTTAAGCAAACCGATCTGAAACTGGGCAGACGTCCAGGTACCTTTGGTTCACACGCGTAGATTGTTATTAGGGAAATGAGTGATTTTGTATCTGTCATAGCCGCTTGTTCGTTTTTGATATTCTAGGATAGTCAGATTGTTCCTTGGAAATGGGATTGTTTACGATGTGCACACTACAATGTCAACGTGATCTTACAGGTGAACTGTTCGAGCTCGGGAACCACTCGGTTATTTTAGGAGAGAAACATATTCACATTAAACTTTGACACTTCAGATCTATATAAACTAAGCGCTAAGGCTTCAGAGGTGGTGGTTGGTTTGCTGCGAGAAGATCGTAGATTTCGGCAACAAACCGTCTTGTCTCACGAAAACGTACGCATTGTATAATTGCAGTCGCGTCAATAAACCTCATTGAACGAATGAATTATAAATTTCATCGGAAGGGAAAGATGAGAAACTCCAAAATCGGGAAAGATGACAATCTACTCAATCGCATAATTTTGAATTTATGTAATTTCGTTAATAATCTCTGTACCACCCCTCTTTGGTTAATAAAGGTGTATTTGTATTGTATTGTAAATGAGTTGAAACGCCTTCACTGGGTCACGTCGATATCTGCGTTCGTCTGCTGAGCTATGGTTTGGTATATTCGTTGAAACGAATGCGAACTAGTCACGTATTACCATGAATTTCTTTGGTCGGCTTGCGTTAAGTAACAATGAACGCGTAGCACCAGGTTATGGTGAAAACTGCCTCCGAAAAATAACGTGGTGGACATGCGTTCATCGGGATCCACACAATTTAGGTGATATTCAAACACCACCTATGTTACCCGTAAGTAGACAGACGCCGTCAGGTAGTCCAATAGGTTGAACATGGTTTGCCGATCACCAGGTGTGTGGACATAGCCAAGGATTGCAACAGAGAAGTATCAGCTGCCTAAGTGTACTGGGTAATATCGTGGAGAGAGATGGAGAGACGTATCCGGGGTCTAGTAATGGTTAGGCAGTATGGAAATGGGAAGATGGTGCTTGAGGCGATTTTAATCGACTATGTCTCCCTCCATCTCTAATTAACGGCACAGGAAATGACAACAACTGTTCATTATATTCGACGCAGTGGCTTTACTGGATTATTGCGGGATTGTTCTCAATCATATATGCTTATAGGTCAAATAACAAAGTGTCCATGATCACAATATGAGCTCACAATCGCGGTCATTATAGCGAAATGATTATTAATGAATCAATTCATTCATCAATTCATTCAAATTGAGGTTTATTCATGGAACTGCAGTTTTTACACTGCTTAGGTTCTCAGACAATAAAATATTAAGGTGTAAGGAATAATATTTAGGTAAGGTTCATCGGACGAGCCTCATAATCGTATGCCACACCTATTTACAATGACACTATCATTACATTGAGTGCGTCTAACATAATTATACACAGGTTTGATTCGTAAGACATAAACTACAAGGTAAAAATCTGCATTAATATGTACATTCACAGAAGTACGAAGTTCCCGTATTATCAGTTATTAATGGCCTTCTTGAGTAATTATTATGGAGTGTAATTAGCATTGAATCTTAAATAAATTATTTGTTTTTAAGATTTTTTTAAGATTATTTGAGCCCTAACAACAGTACATTACAACGATATCACGCAGTCGCATAATTAGAACCTTGGGGAAGCATATTAATTCGATTTAGCGATAGACCGATACTGTTGAATACGATCCGCGCAATCTTGAGAGGCTCTTGTAATAAAAAATCTGTGCACCAAACAAGCATTTGGTGTCGTTTATTACTATTGATGCCTATAAACCAATACAACGATTCCCGGATGTATGTCTGAGTTGACGTTTCCGAACTATTTTAACGGCTGTCATTTGCGTAGGCCATGGGAAATGCTTATTTCCCGTCCAACCGGATGTGATAGCCTCTATTAAACATTTGCGGACATGCTACACGTGTCTGTAGCCTACGCAGAAAACGATGTATACGAGGCAGGCTTGCATCGCGGCTACGAAGAGCCGACCTATGCAAAAGCTTTATATCATTGACCAGCCCTGGGGAGGGTGGGTGGGTGGATAGGCGAGATCTCATTGTGACGTTACCGCATCAGCAGTGGCGTCAGCACAATCAATAGAACGAGGGCTCATTTATGTGTGATGATGTCGCCTGTATCTCTCACCCTTCTGCGGCGGCATAGATACTACAGAGATAGCTAACAATGAACTCCATAACAAGGGAACAGCCGGTGGCTATTTGCTTCAAGACCTGACGAGGATGTCGGGAAATATACCTTTAATTAGGCCGCTGCTAGAGAGGCACCTTGGGCATTGGTAACTTCCTCTTTGAAATGTAGAAATTCAATGTCATATATTTGGTCGGTGAAGTTCGTATTGTGTTTGTGGTTCAGGGTTGTCACGCAAGGGAGGTGTGTGAAAACAGAGGGGGTTGACTGATGGTAAATTTGTCCGATATGGATTTCTGTTAATCTGCTGTGTAATGTTGTACAACGGATACAAGGCAACAATGAAAACGGACTCGGCAGGTAGACAAGCGTTAAAATCACTTACGAATGAAATCTATGGTCAACACGGCTGCTAACGGAGTCAGACAAGAGCAGGCATTCAGCCATAGATGAATTATTTGACCCTCTACGCAGTAATCCATCCGTTAAGGTTACATTTTCCGGATTGCCACCAGGTGTCTGGGGGCCAACCTCACATTAATCTCGCTGGAACACATGTCACTGACATTCTGCTTAAGCACACTGTACATTTCAATTGTCATGGTTTACGACGTGACATATCCTTGTCGAGAGAACATTTTAAGCGTTGTAGATAACTCCAGTTCTGTTAATCAACCAACCACCTTGTATTGTATTATCGGATTAGTTACGACTCGGCAACCGATTCGTCTGGTGAGTCTTTGCAACGAGTAGATGAAAGACGTGTCACAGTTTTAGCTCGTGAATGTTTCCGGGATCTAACCCTCACAGCCTTAAACCTTTAACTCCATCTACCGTTCAACTGCTTTGTTCAGCATTACTTCATAAGACGGACCCCTTATTTAGATACTCACCCCCCCAGATACTTAGTTGGATATGGATGTATATGCCATTTACTAACGCGGATGATTCGACCGTTTATGGCTGGGGCAAACGAAAACCATCCTCCTCTCACTTATCAGAAGGTTTCGGCAGGTGGCGTGCTGGTGCACTCGTGTACGCCTTGCAATCAATTGGAGAAGACGAGTAGGCGCTCATACGAGCTCGATCCCCACCGGTGCACACTTGCATATAAAGGGGGAGGTCCGTCATATGAAGCCTTATGCCGAAAGACGTTGAACGGCAGACTGAATTAAATGTTTAAGGCTGCGAGGGTCAGATCCCGGAAAATTTTCTTTTTTTAGAACATTTCGCATACATTTGGCAATCTGCTAATTTAGGACAAATTTAGAAAGTATATACACGTATTGATCGCTGACCATGAGCAGGTATCATGCGATGTGCTTTTTTCCGTGGCGACCAGTGGCGCTATCGGACTGGCTTAGGGATATCCATGGTCGATTCCATGGGGTACATAAATAATTTCATGGGGTATGTGTTT
Source organism: Stratiolaelaps scimitus (assembly GCA_019614645.1). Taxonomy (NCBI): domain Eukaryota; kingdom Metazoa; phylum Arthropoda; class Arachnida; order Mesostigmata; family Laelapidae; genus Stratiolaelaps; species Stratiolaelaps scimitus. Next base: position 1,991,520 of record JABWDB010000048.1, read on the forward strand.
AAATAATTTTATATATAATACAGAAACTGATAATTAGCATATCATTCAATCGGAAAGAAACATGTGCAACCCCAACATGAAATCACACAACGAGAGTAGCACTCTATAAGAAGAATGGATACAGAAGAAGTCTTCCTTGCTAGCTGGATTCTTTAGCGTGATAGTCGATTGCTCCACTGGCCACAATGAGTCCCTTATCTAATAATAGATATACATGGACAGCCATAGGAGCTGTGGCCCATTTGACCAACGTTTGGTCGAATCGACATTGATATTCGGTTATGGTTAATGATTAACATGGAAACATTATTTTGCTTCTCAACGAATGAATGAGCCCCGCTGAATGGGTCGCGCTTATGTTAGATTGTTTGAACAAAAGGATTTTACAGAAATACAGCTATTCAAGTAATATGCTCATATATCATACTACTTTTATACCATGAAGTTCCAATATTTTCTATAAAAAAGATGTATAATAAAAAAATCCTGACTGTGTTATAAGTCAGATTATCGTGACCTTGTTTTATATACACCTTTTATTCAATTTTTTGTTTTCTTGCGAGAACTTAAGCATTGTGAAACTGCAGTTCCTAAAATAAACCACTAATGAAATGAAACATATATATATATGTTATTATTTTTTTAAAAATATTGGAAATACATGATATAAAATTATTGTTCGTTATAGGAAACTAATTAATATAGAAACGGATACCGTACGTAATCTATACACCGGGACGTGTAGTGTCTCGACTGTAACGTTAACTACATAATAATAACTACCGCTTATGGCGACCTTCATAAACAGCGACTGCTCTCTTTCTCTTTCGGAGAGGAGTGGTCAACCGCCGGGGCGAGAATGCTGACTGTGGCCCACACTTCTTACAACGGAAACTGGCGATTCCGAGGTAGGCGGTGGTCGATCTTCGAGACCACAATCAAAACATAAATACGTTCTGGCCCAGATACAGTGACTCGTTCGATTGGGTACATTGTCTCAAATGATCGTCCACTCCATAGCTTGAATAACTTTATCATTGGAACGTTATTTCTCGTGCAGGGGCAGTTTTAAACGGAGCTTGTGCTTGGCCACTGTGAAATGAATGCGCAGCCCTTCGAGACTTGTGTCCGTCAGTGTTGTGGGTATGAGCACGCTTGACATGTCCTGTTCGCCCGTATCCATCGTATGACTAGTGAGGCGCCTGTTAATATGGATACCCACCGGTGTGACTTTTATGGGCCTGAGACCGAAGGCGGGTCAGCTGGTGCCCAAACGTTGCTGGATGCTGAATTGGACCAACTGAGAGCGACTCTTGGGGGTCGAAATTTCGGCAGCAGCCACCTGCCGGAAGACGACACCGTGAAAATACAGAAAACTGTGCCGGAAAAGGGACACCTTGGAGTAGCCGTTGGAAGCGGCGGGGAAAGTGTTAACTTAGAGAACAAACGGGATCGAGGTGGTGGTTGTGGAAGCAAACCCGACGAATCCAAGGGTGACGACTCCCTTTCCCTTGGAGGTGATGGTGGATACCAGAGGACGACAGCAGATCAGGCGACGTCGTATGCACCGTTAGCTACAAGTTCGACAGGTGGAACGCTTGTTCAACCCCGCACGCCGCAAATTGGCTCGAGTCTCGCCGCCGGCGTACCCTCGTTCGAGCCGCAGAATGAGGCAAGCATCGATCTGCGTGGCGAATCGGACGAGTCAGATCTAGTGTGCTCTCATATAGGCAAAACGCGTAGAGGATACATGAGAGGCTGTGTGTGTTCTCCTATGGTACTCGTCAAGGACGTCCTCGCCTCGTCGCCATGCAAATGTGTTCGATTGAGGTGCAGCTACCTATTAGCTGTGATCATCATCGTCGCCCTAGGCCTCATAGGAACGCTAAGCTTTCATCATCGACATCATCGTAACGAGTGTGACTCGACACTCCGAACGTTCATGGGACAATTCTGCAATGTAAGCCTTCCTCCGATGCGGCTCACTCAAGCGGCTATCCTTAACACACAAAGCCAAAGGTTCAACCTGAGACTCATCCAAGGCCTAACGTGCGGCACTCACCGTCACTGGGTTTCGAAGGAAGAGAACAGCCTGTATGAGGGCATGGCATTGAATCTAACCACATCGTTTCTTCAATCATACGGATTGTCGACAAAAAATTTCTCGGCCGACCTCTTCAGCGTCGTAAAGGCACAATCGCAAGGGAGAAACTTTGTCATCGACTTTCGGGATAGCTGGGCCAGACAGGTGCTGCTCATCACACAGCACACCATCGGGGCCGGCGACTTTGGTAGCGCACTCACACGCTCGTATGAAGCTGCCACTGAAGCGCGGAACTCGAAGGGGGCGTCAGCACCACAGTCGGAGTTCTACTGGGCCAGTCTAGAAATGACAATGTATAGCTCTCATCCGAAACTCAGCCACGAGCGCCAGGCTGACAAGGCTTTCGTCGATTACCAGGGATCCCCATTTGATCTCTATTGGTCCATCGCTCTTAGTCGCCACTGCGGGTGCAAGCCACAGGCGGAACGACTTTCGGACGCCACTCCAGACGACGTTATCGGTCTCATAGGTCGCATAGTGTCACACATGCACAATTGTTACTGACCGCAGTAGTCACTCTTGGAAACGCTGTTCACCATCAGCATAAGTCAACGTGAAGCGTAGACAATGATGGGTATACGCCTAAAGGCGCTATTTCGTTCTACAATGCGAGCTGTACGTAGTGCGCTAGCCAGTCAGCCAGCCAACTATTGATTTCTCATGTTCAATTATGATACGTTGTCATCTACGGTGTCAATTACAAAACAATTAGTTGTGTCTTGTGCTTCCCTGGAAAATGCTCTCTATGCTGTGTGTGTGTGTGTGTGGAGCTAAAACAAAGGCAAACACAGTTTTTGTAAATATAACATTGGACATTTCGATAGAACAGATCAACAGATTCGTCTGATTCTCGCTATGATCACGTTACGTCTGGCTACAACGTAGATTTTAGAACGATTCACAACTTAAGTGTGGGAAAACTTGAGAGCTTGAATAGGCAATTAGTAGATAGTTAATGAGTATGTTCAAGTGTATTTCATAGTAACAATGCAATATAAAGGTGTCAACAATAGTTGAACTCATTGATACAATTGAATAATGCAATTCACCAAAGGAACTGAGTCGCTGTCTGCCCCGTGTCCGATGTCATCGAGAAATCGATGAGAAATAATGTAATTGATATATGAACGTATATCTACATAGATACATTAATAGAAATCGTCCTTACCGTTGGCACCACGTAATAACTCACTAAGTGACTTTTCATGTATAAGTCAATCATATATATATATATGTATTTGATTGTTGTTTTGGTAGAACCACACCCCTGAGCTAACGTAAGCCCAAGTCTCTTTACAACTGTACCGTAATGAAGTCTAACGCTCAGTATCATACAAAGGCGTATGAGGATCGGTTTATATTATGCACCTCGTGAAAGCAGAAAATCAGATTGATCACTAATGAAGCGTCCTAACATATAATAATAGTTAGGTAAATTTGAAGACTAAGGTCAAAGGTTATCGGGCTGACTCTCAGCCCACATTTAACGTCCACGATAGGCTACCAAATTTGTAGACTACCTCACATTTAACTAAACACGCCGAAAACCGTACACATGTTCACTATGAGGCATGCACACAAGTCGTCTTGATGTGGTATCAATCAATCTATTAATTATCCATGTTTCTTGAACCGGACTATTTTTAACTAACAGGACAATATTTCTTTGGATTTTCCGCTTTTTTTTTTGTTCAACAAGTCAATTCAATTCAGGTATTGAATCGTGTTGTCGCAAACACGATGATACCTTATTGTATATAAAACTGAGTTTGTTTTTGCCTTTGGGAAGTGTTGCATACACTTAAGCTGCACTATCTAAAGAACGACGTTTGTACCTTCCAATCCGGGACTGGATGTCATCTCTTATATTACAATTATATTCGTCAGACGATATACACACACACACGCATACTAATTGCACAATTCATTTCTACGACAAAGTGGTAGTCTCTGGCTGTAAAAAGAAGCCGGGGAGGGCGCAGGTTTGAATTGTCTCGCGACCTGATGAGGAACGTTTAAGAGAACTTCTTGAGCACTGTAAAAATTGCAGTTCGTTTAATAAACTAATAAAACTTTGACCTTCAAGAATATGATGTCCAGACCGAACCCCTGACTCATGGGCATACTTACTAAGGTACCCAAACGTTGTTCATACACATTATCCAGTCACAATTGTTCGCCCTTTGCTTATCAATAAATCAAAGCAAACAATGAAATAAAAAAACAGTTGATCACCGTGTAACTAAAAGCAGTTGTTGTACCGTGGACGTTGGATGTTGGCTGAGAGTCAGCCCCAAAGACTTTTTAACTAATTAGCTGACGATGACAAAACATAGGGATGCGTTGGTCAGGGATAGATGGTCTGTTTGACAAATGTCTCATTAACGAGCATGCGACTGAAGGATTCGCATGAGACAGTCACTTGTGAGAAGTAAAATTGCCCGCAATTTTAACCGTAACAAATCGATAACTTTGTATGTAATCGATTTAATGGACGTGTCTGCACGTCGTTCAAAACTGAACAATTAAGCGAAATGAATGTGCAACGTAATTAACGTGGAAATTCGCGAAGACGCATTGAGGCGAATATATTTTCGAGACGTGTCAAGATAATGGTTCTGAAGGTGGTTTTGCCGAAATTTTTCATACTGACTAATTAGTGTAAACAATTTATATTGATAATTGCGTTTCTTTCAGTTTTTCCTACTTCACACAAATCACGACGATATATTGCCGTTCATTGAACATTTTATAAAAGAATCATTGAGGCACAAAGTAACCCAAGTAATACTGCCACAGTGGATGTAACAATGACTGTTAAAGATTAGAAATAAACTAAGTTCGATAAAATGACTACTCGCTGTAATTCGCTTCATTGCAGTGCTGGCCATATCGACACTGTTTGTAGAGACATGTCATCCACTTCCGCTCTCGTAAAAAGGCATTTGAAACAGAATATGATTTTTTGTATAAGCAAAGACTGGCTGGTTTTTTTCCGCTACCTCTAAGTGACATTTAATCTTGATACATGTGTATTTTGGGCTGCTCGCAAACGATGAAAGGTTTTGCAAACGGTTAACACGCAAACTTCGTATTGCGGACGGACATGTTCATTGCGTGTAGGGTGGCTAGGTTCGTGTCAAGGGCTATTCGGCTTGTGGTTATGTTATGAATGAACATTTTGGGCAGATAATGACAACTGTCCTGTTATAGACAACGAGTTCGGCCGATCGAGCCGATTTCCCAAGTGGCTTACAGCACACGAAAACTAATCAATATGCTTGAGTATGGCATTCGTTTGAAACAAAAGTGACACGGGATCGTCATATTTCGAGTGTATTGCATGTGTTGTTGTATGTCCATATCCAAGTGACATATCCATGTTTGATTAAGGGAATGCGTAAACTAACCATGACCTCAGACCTCGGCCAGACACCCCAACTGCTTCTCTAATTATAGATTGTATATATTAAGACGCAGAATCATGATCTAAAAAAAAAAGGCTTAAACGGACCAAAACCAAGCTTCGCAAGAAGGAGGTTTATTCTGACGGTTCGACGAGGGTAAGCTTGCATGAATAAATGCTATGATATGGCCAGAAGTAGTATATACAAAATAATCGCATTGCCATCCATCTGCGAGTCAACTATGTAAAGGGCAGCATTATCAACAACAGCGATTGTTTTCATCGCCTCGCTCGAGTCAATATTGAGAAGTTGAAAATTTGATCGCAGACGGAGAGGCGCAACTTTCAACTCCTCGAGACGTCAATATATCACAAGGAGTGGCAAATCAAACTCAACTCAAACTTTTTCGCAGCGATTTGGAAGCCGTTGCCGCCGAATCTTTCCCGGGCAGTGCAGATATCGGACGTATAAAATACTATATACATATAGTAATATGTATATATATAATATGTATATATATCTATATATAATGTCTCTGATGGTGTCCGTGCGTTTGAAGAAAATGTCCTCCACTCAAAAAAAAAATCTTTCACCGCAAATATAATATATATATATATATATATATATATATATATTATATTTGCGGTGAAAGATTTTTTTTTTGAGTATAATATATATATATATATATATATATATATATATTATATTTGCGGTGAAAGATTTTTTTTTTGAGTGGAGGACATTTTCTTCAAACGCACGGACACCATCAGAGACATTCCAATCTCCATGAAAGTGGGCCGATCCAGTGCAGGGTTGACGTGGATGACAAAACGCCTCTGCCTGCTAAAACCACCATCCTCTGCTGAGATCTCTTCCGTAGAGTTGGCAAGCTTGGCATTACTTCGATCTCTAGGGTAGGTGTGTATTGCTCTGGCTAGTGTTGTTCTATAGCCGGGTGCCTTGGTCTCATATGCGCTGGAAGCGTTTGAGACTCTCTTTATCGAACTATTCTACTAGCTGTAAAATACACTCTTCGAACGGTCTGCCACAGACTTAATTTAAGCCAACACGAGGAGGTTATGCCATTAAAGGCGGCCCTATAATGACCGATTTAGGGCGTTTTGGCTGTCGAGGTACTGTTAGCATGGTTATTAGACAGCTTTGTTCCGAGTTGCCCTAATTATCGGCTCATTTAGAACACAACGTTGTCACCGTGATCGTTGTCGATATTAGTCTTAGCTGACGCAACGACGTAACTATCGCGGGCAGTAATTCTTAATGAAACTGAATTATTAATTAAAGTCAAATTAAATTATTAATTATTAATGAAAACTTATACAGCAAATGCCTTGAGAATGAATAGGGCGATTGATATATATATATATATATATATATATATAATTGGCTACTGAATATCGGTGTATTCGCTAATAGAATTATAATTTTTTGAACTGGGTGTTGTTCTTAGATGAGGTTTCACGTTCAGCGGGGGCGGGGGGTACAATTATATTATTGACTAATTAATAACTACCGTTGCGAGACATCATAATCGTAATTATAAGACGATCTCCACACACACACACACTCTGTGTCGGCCACGAGCTGTCGTCATCTGGAAAGCGTATCATACCTTGTACAAAGGTTTTCTGTTATTGGTTTACAAACAGAACTGGAGATTTCTATAATTTCTTCACTTTTACAGCTTACACTTTCACGGTGAAATTCACCACAGACAGAGAAGCGAGTCCTTCAATGTTTCCAAGGTATATTTAAATTTAAATCATATAGCTAACCTTTCAAATTCACATTGTAACCATGAGTTTCGTATGAGCGCGCACACTCGCTTCATTTACGTGTTGCGTTTGCCAGGGAACACTTTTTGACGCGGGGGCACAGTCGCGAATCGCTGAATTTTAGTTTCGTTCTTCAGTCTATCTTCGACATCATAATGCCCGCCGGTCATTTGTCGATTGCCTGAGGGCATCATTGGTGGCCAAACAGTTCGAAAGTTACCGCAACAGCCGGTGGCAGACGTTGTCGTATCTCGCCGCAAGGAGACAACAGCAGGCGAACGAGATGGAAATGCTGTTTGAGACTAGCACAAATCTGTCCTGAGTACACGAACGGCGACAGGCTTCTGAGGTAAAGCCTAAAGCAAATAATGGACCCAATTCAATAGCAGCTCAGGACAAACAATCGGACAAACGGAGCCGCTCGGTGGAAGGTCTCGGATGGTCGGAAACGATCGAGAAGTTCTCGAACTCGCCGCCACTGAAAAGAGGTCCCAACCTTGCGGACAGGGTTCGGACCCGCAACTCGGTTGCTATCGGATTCGACTACAGCAGGATTTCTTTCGTCGGCAACCTCGAGCGCAGTTGCAGAAGCGCACTGAGCTGATTGTAGATCTGCCGGCCCTACGAAGATCTTTTTCCCTGGTGACACATTTATATATATATATATATATATATCGATGGGCAACTGTAAAAAATTATTCATTTTCGAAAAAAAATCCGTGTGCGTGGTTTATTGAACATGATGAACATGTTCGTTGTTTTGTAGTTTATCTTCAAGCGTGGCTTATTTGGCTCTAGTTACACCGAAACCAGCCCCAGAGCATCGGCTCATCATAGTTCTACGCGCCTTTCCGCGACCTGCTGACACATATCGAGAGAACCTACGCGAGTCGTAAGAAAGACTGGAGTTCCGTTAATAAATCAATAAAGCCATTTACCTTTACGTATCAACCATCGGGGAACTGATAGGGGAATCAGTGCTGCCATGTTTGTTCGGGGCATTGCTTGTTAGTTAGGAGTAGTAATCGTTTTCGTATGTCATGCTAGTTAACGCTGATCATTTCACATTTTTCATACTTTTGAGACATTCATCATGTTTGCAGAAGATCATACTAGAATGATATTATTGCTTTCAACCATTCAATGCAGTGTGTTTATATATAATATAGGCGAGACCACGCCGCCAAATGTCAACACATCCAGCGTCAGACATCGTCGCTGTCAAAACATCATCTACAGGCAATGTGTGCCGATTGCCTCATACAATGCTAGGTTCTAGCAGTTCGCCCTGTTTGACCAGAATATCCTCTGTTGTATCGTGTTGAATGGTACAATTTGCAACGACGATGGAGAGCTCGCTCTTTGTTGGTTTGCGGTAAACAGTTGTTGCCAGGTACGAGGAAGGAAGAGAATAAGCAAGGGTGGCCCCGATAGGTTATCATAGTGATACCTAAAGGTTAAGAGCTGAGGCCTGTCAGATAGGGGAACAACCGAGGGTCAGCACGAAAAAGAACAATTATTATGAGTTCTTGCTAAGGGCCGATGGGTAGTTTGTCAACCGTTTCGTACCAAGAATAGGAAATGTAGTCTGCTCCCCCTTCAAGTTTTAATATGAACTAAATATCATTGTTTACTGAATTGACTTTTTAATGATGTCGCCCATCTTTGGGCAAAATGTGAGCCCCATCATCCAGCTTGATTGATATCGCATAATCTTGCAGACCCAAAAAGGCATTCACCCTCTGAAATCAACAACAAAAGTGTCTCGAATTGACATCAGCGTGTATAGTGTTGTTGGCTCCTCGTGAATAGAGGGAGATCACCTTCATAGCCGATGCAATTCGAAGAATTATCGCCCCAGGACACGACTTGCTTGAGGCCGAAGCTTCGCTGTTGGGCGGCACCGTTGGGCCGGTAAAAAGGTTCACTTTTGATACCTCTCGAGGCCTTTGACCCACATCTCTCTCTCTCCACAGAGTTTTGCCTCTCAAACGAATTGCATTATGCAACCAGTGTAACTTATTCAGTAGTTCCTCGGGACTTGCCGACACAGCCGCCGCCCCCTTGCCTTCATCAGGGCGTCATTAGATTTCATTCACTAAAAAGGCTCAGAGGCAGAGCCGTTCACACGGCCCTCTGATCCCCACGGTGGCTGTGGATCTGATATGGCGAGGGGCGAATGAGTTAACGAGGCCATTGAAAGTGAATTTAATATATAAGCAAACCGCCTCTGAGCCAGTCCCTCTGTGATTATCCACTGCCCACACAAATGGCAAACGGCTCTTGGGGAACGGAGTCGGAGCGACTGGTGGCAGTTTTCCGCCGGGAAACTTTCGCCACACACTCAAAGGATGATCATAGATGGTGAGGGTTGGCGCTGTTTGCGGGCATGCTCATTCCTCTCAGGAAAGGGTGATCAGATATACAGCAATGTACCGTGTCAGCAGAAGGGTATCTGAAAATATTGCGGCTCTTTGAGGCTAGGAGGGGTTTGCGACACGAAGTGTATATTGCTTTTGTAAGTCTCACTTTTGTATTTTTCCTGACACTGTAATAGCTCTGCATCGCGCATTATTACAGACGACATTATAGTGAGCGGACTGCACTCAGATAAGGTGTCTTCTTGGTGTGATCAAAATTTTGGGATTATCTTCGAAAATATTGATATTCAAACACGTGTAGGACTATGTTATATATATATATATATATATATATATATATATATATATATATATATATAGATGAGGCTGTTTTAATATGGTGGTCAGTTGTGCTTGTATTTATTTATCTGATGTTAGCTGACACTTCTATGAACACGTCTCTATATTAGAATTTCCATGCCTGACGTCCTGAAGGGCTGAGGATACGCTGAGGAAGGCACTGATATGCAACTTCATTATATTATTAATAAATATAAAAGCTACTGGCCTGGTATGATTCTAGTCGTTGTTATGTTCGATCCAACCTTGTCCATGTTTTAGCCCCAACTTGAAGGTCCTTCCCCAGTGATCAAGCACATCGCCAACACCCACTGTTCCCTGCTTACTCAGAACAATAATCCTGAGGCAATCAAATAGACGTCTCTTTCATTGTATCTCTCTCTCTATCTCAGTTAGGAGTATGCTGCCTCGAAGAAGCACTGACGATCCAACTGGAGGAAAATTTCAATCTTGGGCCTCGTCACGTCTATGGTGTTCTCCTTCTCGAGAAGTAATCTCATAGAATATTTCCCTGAAGCATATCAACGATTTGTTCCGCCCTGATCCGGACCAGCGTGTTTCCACAATATTCATCCGTGGAAGAAAAGACGCTCAGAACTATTATATGATGATGATCGGAGACTCGGAGCTGGCTCCGGCTACCACCATCCTGTTCTACTGTTTCCTACCTGAACCATTATTCCATTTCTCCGCTTGGGTCGACGAGGCCAAACTCTAATCCAATTCTATTCTTGGCTTAACCTACGGCCAGTTCTGATGACTAAAGCTCCAGACACCCGCCACCTCTCTCTCTCTATCTCTCTCTCTCTCAATCTGAAATTGCACTCATCATCTGTTCGACCGATTACGAGTGTGTGCTTTATACTATATATGTATCTTCGTGCTTACTTCGCTGAACATCATATGAGATCTGCTTATGTATTAAAGATAAGAGTGTGTCCCGTATGCAATTATTTGTGAGCTGACATTACAACGTTAGGATAATAATAATCCTAACTATATAATGTGTACGTTTATTAAGTAAACGTGTTAATTAAGTTCAAAATATCGGCAGTCCACTCTGTCGGAACACCAGCCCACTTTTCAGCATGAGGGTGGCTTGGACGGCTAAGCTTTGCCTATGGTTGTAAAAAAATGCCGAAGGCCGGAGGCGTTCGAGTCGTCCAGCGTGACGACCTGGTGATCCTATATCGATTGAACCTGGTGTTGCAAAAAAAAAACTGCACTTTCATCACTAAACCAAAACTTTGTATTGTATTATTTTCATACGTTCGAACGTAATCGTCCCGGAGAATCTCGTCAGGGGAACCCGGTGTAATCTCCTCTTGAAATAGTATCAGCACTGGGTGAGCGGACAGGGCCCAACTCTACCTAGGCTTCCAGGCTGACTCTCAGCCAACTTTGAACGTTCACGGTACAACAACTGCTTTTAGAATTGCTTCGTATGACCGACCCCTAAATGCAAATCTGCAACGGTGCAAATGTGTGGGTCGAACTGTACTCGAGTATCGTATCTATTTGTGGCCAATTTCTGCACAAAAATAGTTCGAATTGTATAATCATTTAGCAGTAATGAGCTGATGTGTAACGAGGTGATACGTCTAACAAGATTGTCCCGCTATCTTCGAGGTCTACATATTCATAGCCAAAGATAAGTGCCTTCAATATATCGACGCATTATGTAAGTTGCAAATAAAACAATCAACTTCAAGGCAAACGAAGTTATTGTAAGTGGAACTTGACCACTTGGACAGTTCGGGCTTCCGAGATAGGACATTCGAAAGCGTTCTCGAAATCGCCAGTTGAGCCGACCCTCCAGCTGACCTCGAAGCTGAACCCCCGACAATCACTGAGAACCCCTGAAGCGCCACGAGCGAAGCCCATAAATTAGCCTGGACGGACGCTAATCCATTTTAGCGATATTCATTATTTTACCCGTGTTTACGACCTGTTAGCTAACATGTTGTGTCGCACTTTACACTGAGCCTGATACTTATGTCTGAGGCTAAGCCAATCACAAAAGCTCTAGGTATTAGACTAACACCAGCCAAACGGTGGACAATTACTTACGTGAACGGATCTTAAGTAGAAACCTACAGAATAAATCGCCATGTGGGATTACGTTCGAAATACGGAAGAGATCAATATCGAATTAGACCGTTTTACTAGAAAATATATAGTCTCAAACTTCTTCGGGGCAAACCGGACATAAGTCAAATAAGGAACCCAAATGCAAACCACTCACGATAAAGTGGGGACAACGCTGTCTCGATCAGATGCGCACATGTGGACACCAATCGAATTGGACAAAAAAAAATAGTGCATTCAAATATATTGAGATGACAATACGAGAAAGAGATCATTTGTTGAAGCTCGCATTTAAGTGTTACACCTTTCGTCTGTTATGTATTATATCGTAGCTCTATATGATATATATATTGTACATTACAAGCGAGAACGCTCAAGTCCATAGGGTACACAATAGAAATAGGATTTATTTACTATGAAAGAATTTAACCCTTGTAAAAATTGCAGTCCCGCTAATAATCCAATAAAACCTTGATCTTTACCATACTAAATATCACTAACATTTACGTGCTGGTTGTCGATTACCTGCCCGCTAAAGTTCACCATTACCCACGAACAAAACACGCAGATAGTCAATCGTTGTACCGAATCATTGACACTTGTTGTTAGCACGCCTCCAATCTTATCGCTTCTTGAATACAAGAAGCCATGAACCTTTCCGACGACCAAGGTGCGCTGTGTCGATTGACAGTATGTCACCTTGAAATAATTAAGATCCTAGGCGTTCGTAAGTTCTGCAGTTCGCCCAGCTTGTGCAGCGCAACAACGTCGATTCATTTCCGTTCGGATCGGACTTGTTCCGGAATCATATTTCGTCGAAATGGAAAAAAGGTAGATCAGAGTTGAGCGAGTAAATGATGAATCTGATAGTGTGCTGCAGTAGATCTACTGCTTGTCCTAATCTATTTAAGGGCGCGTGTGCGCTAAGGCCGAGGCTGAGCCAGGACGGGAGATAGGTGGCCAATCATAGCGAAGGTGGATTGAACGATAGCAGTTAATAGACACTGATACGAGTCGAGCCCGGTGGCGAATTAGGTTCCTGTGCGCCTTGCAATCCGAGGAGACGGACACGTAAGTGTACGGGTTCAATCCCCACCGCTAGACATTTTCATTTAAAGGGGTTGTCCGTCTTATGAAGCCTTATGCCGAAAGCTGTTGTACCGTGAACTAAGTTAAATGTTTCAAGGCTGTGAGGTAGCGCGGAAAATCCACTAATTAGTATATGCAAGTGGGCGTTGAGGCGAATTTTTTCAAGATCGTTGTCTATCCCAGGCAGATTGTTTGGCCTTTCGGAAGTCTCTGTGACGTGACAGATCGCACTCCGAGAATCGCCGGTTCAATGGCACACACAATATGGTTCAATGGATAATGCCATTGATGGCGATGTACAGAACGGCATACGGGGTAATACCAGTTGGATCGGTCGTGTGGAAACTCTGATGTGGCGTGTTGCGTTTTGCGATATTGTAACAAACTCTTTCGTGAAACGAGGTTGGTCATTAATTTGAGACAGATCATGGTTCCGAGTCGGACGCCCTTTGATTTTTGATTCAGCCTGTCCCGAGAGATCCAGCGATGATACCTGTACCTTCGTTCGAAGTTGCCCTCTACCCAAATGCTACACAGGCGCAGATAAATACAACCGGGAGCGAATTTGATAAGGAATACGAGTATAGAGAGTTGTCTCTTTTCTGGTGCCATTTCGAAAAATACTAATTAGCTAGACTTGACCCAGTGGGGTAGTCATTTCGCCAGCTTTTCACTAATAACGACCACTGATGACTAGCAGCTAAATGCAACGCATCTTTCTGAATCACAAGTCGAAATCAATAGGAACTTTATAGCAGATAAAGAGAGAAGAAAGATGACAGAGAACAAGCGATATCGACATACGAAGGTTAGTCAAGCCTAGTTTCAGGTCCCCAAGAAAACCTCCATTTGACAACTGCTGAAATGGACACTATGCCACCTTTATCTTGACGGAACAAAGGTGTACAATAGCGAGGAGATTCGTCTTGCAATAGTCCTGATTCCGGTATACATAAACGCTGGTGTCAGCGAATCTCTCCCGAGAAGCGAGCGTGGTAGAACCAACGCGAGCGACGATATCAACGAACGACCATCATCACCAGAGGGCAACTCTTCCTCTGGTGCCTGGCTGACAACAACAACGGGCAGATATTTCGGCTTCCCTTACTGGCTTGTTGTATCGCCAACCAAGAGGCGATAAGGCAAGGTATTGCTTTTTCGTTATTCTGAGCAGATGTCTCGGTGAGATGTCGACGCGGCAAAACGAAATAGGAGATATCGAGGCGGGCTACCAGTGCTCGATTTTGAAGACATCTCCGAGCTGAGTTGATCGCACTTACGCTGACCAAGTCGACCTTGAAGAATACTGAAAAATAATGGTAATCATATAATAAGCAGCATATGAATTTATTCAATGATTAAAGTGGGTGACAATTTTACCAATTTCACAGTTTTTATAATTTTACGATAACTGTGTCACCTGGTAAACATGAAATACGTCTAAGAACGGCCTCCTCTATCTGTCCCGTTATGAAACAAGGAGCGCAACCTCCTTCCCCAGTCCATAAGTGTGCACCGAAAATAGAAATGGGGTTGTTTCTTCAGATAAGAAATAACGATCAACAATCAACAACAAGCCTTATTACATTTAAGGAAGTAATATTTGCATTAAAAATTCAATTGCCCGAGATTGAATACTCCCTTTACGAGCACGATGTGGATACTGCTCAGGCTAATTATAATGTGGGCTCAGTCGATTGATGACTGAATCTGTTCAAGTGACCTCATGCTTCCTGCAAGGTTATTGCCAATCAGGATATATTTGATGATTCGAGCTGGCAAAATGAACCTCGCGTTTGGAAAATTGATTACAATAATTTCTGCATAAATACAGCGGTGTGCATAAACTTAACAAACAAAGAATACACATTTGAGGCATTTATTCTGTATCACATTAATTTACGTGTCAAATAACGTACACACGACAAAGAACAGTCGCATGCAGCCTGCTACTATAAAATGTGTCACATTTCAGTTGCGCAAGATGATAACGCACCCTCGCAGTTTATTCGAGATGAGACGAGAGTGAGTGCGAGTTTTCCAAGCTCCTCAAACCATGAAGCATACTCCGCCAAAAATGCGCTTCGAGAAGTACCTCGATTCCTTACGTACATCATGCCAATAACCGTTAAATCCATCTAGCCCATCCAAATGTAACTTCTTCTCGTCACTGAAGACGATTTGAAACAACATAGTACCTTTTAGATAGATGTGCACCCTCAGGATACTATTTAAAAAACGTTGCCCAATATTCACCAATGTCCAGTCGCTGTCCATATTGCTGCGAGTCGAAGTTTAGTTGGGTTCAACTCTTGCCTGATTGCTGCACAACTTATGGTCGAATTCGAGGCCAATCGACAGATGTGCATGGCAGTTCGCTGGCTGATCTTTCGTGGACGTCCTTTAGACTAATTAGTACTATACGTCGACAGACTGCGTAAATTATTTTGTATTACGCGACGACTTCTGGCAATTGCAGCCTGGGTCTTTCCTGCTCGGTGTAAAGTAATAATAACTGCTTTCTCTGCATCAGTAAGGCTAGAAGCATGTCCCATGACTACAGTAC
Source organism: Stratiolaelaps scimitus (assembly GCA_019614645.1). Lineage (NCBI taxonomy): Eukaryota > Metazoa > Arthropoda > Arachnida > Mesostigmata > Laelapidae > Stratiolaelaps > Stratiolaelaps scimitus. The sequence continues at coordinate 2,007,287 of JABWDB010000048.1, forward strand.
AGCTTGAATGCTCAACACAAACTGGATTAATTCAGCGAGAACACTCGATAACTGAGTCGTGCGTTATCATTTTGCACAATCGAAATAATAATAATAATAATAACGCTTTATTTCAAAGGTTAGGTTTAACAATATCTGAGTTAGCCGCTATGTGTTTGCCAAGAAGAGGTCATATGTTTGAAAAAGCTACCCATCACGTAGGGCTCGAGACACTCTCCAAGGAAATAAGTCATTTACACATTGTTTCTTAGCTATGAATTTAGGTAAGACATTTATACCAGCTCTGGTAGCCGTCACAGTCACATCAAACATTGCACTCATTAGCATGGGAAGATGTTTACCAATACAAATATATGTGCGCTTATCTATATTGTCAAATTTAGCCAATATTGGCATTATATTCACTTCCTCCCTCGTACATTGACATTTAAAAGCGACGCGTTTCACGAATTTATCCCCCACTTTTTGCAGCCTCTCTTTGTCCAGTTTTAATCCTGGGTACCATACTGGCGCTGCATACGTCATAATGGGTTCAACATAAATCTTAAAAAGTTTAACAAATAGGGCCGGGTCGTTCACTACGAAAGAACGTAATATCCAGTTCGCACGGCGCGTTGCACGAAGCACAACATCCGTAACATGATCAGTATATTTCAATGTGGTTGAGGTAATTACTCCTAAGTCGCGCATTGTTTCGGCAGAGCGCAGAGGATGTCCACCAATTCTATACACATGTTTGGGATTTCCGTGACCAAAGTGTAGTACTGCACATTTTTCAATTGATAGTTTTAGATCAAGGCCCAAGGTCCATTCCAGGAACTGATCTAGGGCATTTTGAAGTTGTGCCCTCTCATGGTCCGTGTCAACTTTAGAATAAATTTTTACGTCATCTGCATATATCTTAACGGATATGGATTGCGGTAATATATACATTATGGAATTTATGTACATTATATACATCAGAGGACCTAGTATCGTTCCCTGAGGACAGCCGGACGTCACTCGCGCAGTATTGGAGTATTTGCTGTTCACCCGCACCCTGAAGGTCCTATCACGAAGGAAGTCTTTTATCCATTTTACGAGAAGATCACCAACTCCGAAGAAGGGCAGGATCTTGAGGAGTTTCGAGTGAGTCACCCGTTCGAAGGCTGACTTGAAGTCGAAATAAACAACGTCGAAACGATGACACATTTAATTGTAGCAGGCTGCATGCGATGTCATATGCGCTGTTCTTTGTGGCGTGTATGTTAATTGACACATACATTAATCTGATACAGAATAAATGCCTCAAATGAGTATCCTTTGTAACGATTTGTTGACATATAGGGGTGACTTAAGTTTATGCACACCACAGAAATAAAATGTTTTTTTTTGGTTTAATAAAGGGACTACAGTTTTTTACAACGCTTACGAACTTCTCGATCTGCCAACACAGTACGGGACTCGAACCTGGTGCCCTCCGGCTTTTAAAAGCGGGAGACCACTTGGCCACTGTCCAAGACACCCACCACGCTGACGGTCACGATTTACAGAGCAATCTAACCACACCGTTAACTACTCCAAACGCGTGTTCCATGGTTCCTATGCGTATTTTCCAATTTCAGCCATATTCTGTATTTTGCAATACAATTATATGTGCTAATTCGAATGTTCACAAATTAAACAATTTTCCACGCACTCAATTGAGGCTGACCTGGTCTCTGGCGTCCGGAAACTCGACAGAACGTTCTTCTATTCACAGAGTGAAGCTAAGGGGGTCCATCGGCTCATTGTTATTTAAATGAGTCGCAAAAAAAACTTTTTCAAAATTACTACCTTCAACCTACAACCGCTCCTTAGACTTTGTGATAAGATGCTTAGCATAGGGCGTTCTGAGATCTTCAAAGTTATTTATACTAGTTTATAGGTTGAAGTTCTATTCCATTCCATTTTAGCAAGCATCTTATGTTCGACGTACTTGTGAGGTCCTCCATTTCCATCTAGAGTTAATCCAACCCCCAATGTCTAAAATGCTCATAAGTTAATTGTGCCCTATCCTAATTGCTCTTTATGTTGAGTTGTTTGAAAGGCTCGGCGTATCAACTCACCTCGCATTGTCGAGCACAATGGCGTGGTGCATTCGTGTGCGCCTCGCAATCGGAGGAGAGACACGAAGGTGCGTGGGTTCGATCCCCACCGTTGCACATTTGCATTTAGGGGTTGTCCGTCTTACGAAGCAATGCTAAAAGCAGTTGTACCGTGGACGTTAAATGTTTAAGGCTGAGAGACAGCCCGAAAACCTTATATCCGGCCACATCACATCAAGCGCAGTGTAAAGTGCTGATCGAATTTCTATCATAGTCATTGGATTAGGGTGGGACGGGGACGAGTCAACGTTCAGCTGAACGATGGCAAACTACGATCCTAGGATGTTGAGCATACGGTGACCCGATGCGTGTCACTAGCATCGGCCAGGCAGGGAGGATCGAGGGAGGTTGTGGGGAAACCAGTCAGAGAACTGGCGTCCTGGGCGGATGTCGTAGACTGGATGGGGGATCATTAAGCTCTGGAGAGTGAGGAGAGAGACAGAAGGGCCCGATCGAGCCACCAAAGCCTTCCCCCTCGGGGGGCCTCGGAGGCCCGCTCCACCGTTAGCTAGACCGGCTTCCACCGCGCATTCCCACCCAGGTGAGCCGGGCACAGTTGGACCGAGCGGCCGGGACCTCTTGGGTAGATTGGCCGGCCTGTCACAGGAGGCCTTTTCCTTCACCAGCCTCTCCCCGCTATCACGGGCCGGGGATTAGGTGACCGAGCCTCCCCGGTGCCAATCCCTCAACAGGGAGCACAAAGTAGTTGTAGGAAACTAAGGCACCCGGCTGTAGAATACTAGCTGGAGCAGTTACACACCTTCTCTAGAGATCGAAGTAATGCCAAGCGTGCCGATTCTACGAGAGAGAGAGATAGAATCTCAGAAGGGGATTGGTTTTAGCAGGTGGGGGCGTTTTGTCTTCAACGTCAACCCTGCACCGGATTGGCCCACTTTTATGAAGGTTGGAATGTCTCTGGTGCTTTCCGTGAGTTTCAAAAAAAATCCCTCCTCTCAAAATATCATTTATCAGACTTGGACGATGGCTAAGTTTGTGGCTAGAAAAAAAAGCCGGAGCCGAAGGTTCGAGTCTCGCGACGTGGTGAGAAGATATAAGAGAGCTTATTAAGCATTGTAAAACAGTGCAGTTCTTCTAATAAACTAATAAAACCTTTACATCGATCTGCAATCGGCTTCGTTTGTTCCTCATTTGTTGAAAGATGGTCCAATCATTAATATTGACCTCACTCCGAACTGCCGGCCATAGTCGCTCGGTCAGCCAAAAACGGGAACGGAAAAGTAAGCTAACGATGAAATAGTGACAGGGTTCGTACAGCCTCCACCAGCGACAGACCAATGTCGAATTTGTTCGGGAAACTGTCTCGCCTACAAAAAAGGCGGCCCGCGCCGAGAGCAAGGTAAGCCGTCCAACTGGCCCTGCAGAGATAAAAATGTTATGCCTTCACTGGCTGTGCACCAATGCCTTGCTAAGGGTGCGTATATATATATATATATATATATATATATACATTCAATCGACAGCACACCTTGCAGAAACTCAACTTGCGGACGAGGAAGTAGACAAAAATAGTGTGATGGGAAGTACCTAGTATATAATAGGAACTGACTGCTGTCTGCGGATAAAGCTTTTTTTTCTTGCGTACGGTCTCCTGCTGGCCACCTCATGCCAATTGCTACACGGTCACAGCCAATTACATGTGGCAGTGCAAGGCGCTGGAAAAACCCTACATATAGTGAAATTAAACGTTGTAAAACTGCAGTTTCGTTTATCAAACAAAAATGTTCTCAGGCTGACATCCACGGTCCAACTGCTTTTTGCATTGCTTCGTAAGACGGACCTCTCCTATAAATGCAACGGTGACGACCGAACCCCATCGTGTTGCAAGGCGGGTGCTCACGAATGCAGCACTCCCAGGCCACCCCCGGGGGGCTCGACGTTAACAAAGCAATAACCTTTACTGTCCTTAGTGACGGAATTACAAAGCGACATCGAGCGCGGTGATCACAATTTGAATTTGTTCTCAACTGTTAAATGTCACAAATGGTTTTCTTTGAGATAGAACATATAACTCGTTGATGTCATTTTGATTACGCATTGTGACACGTATTCTTTCCAACAGGACAAGAGATTCTACCTCGTCCTTGACGCGTCATCCTCCACGTTACGGTTGCATTCATGCGGCGTATATTATCAGATGGAATGTAAATGTTTATGATCATATTTTGTGCTATATATATATATATATATATATATATATATATATGTGCAGAGATGTTTCGACCACGAGAAATATAGTATTTGAAAACGTTTAGTTAGTGCGTACTCGTTCGTCAAGTGTCTTTCGATACGTGTGATATCGGTAATTGTTGTTTGAAGGGTGCGTCAAAATGATAGCCCACTTAGTGTTTGTCGAACACAACTGAGTTCAAACATCGTTCTCTTACAATTTTTTTACTAGTTCAGTATATTGTCGGGCCGCCGCCGCCGTTCTCCACAACAGAAATTAATCGACTGGGCATAGATTCATAAAATTGACGTATGAGGTTTTGATCAAAAACATTCCATTCGGATACCAAAGCTTTTTCTAGCCCATGTAGCGTTTGATATTGCTTGCCACCTTTAAAAACAGCTCTAGATAAGACGCTCTACAGGTTTCCTATAATATTCAAGAGTCTGGAGAGTGTGCAGGCTAGCTCAGTAACTGTATGTCTTGAGTTTCGAAGAACTCCTTGACGATTTTCGCCGTATGAACTGCGGCGTTATCCTGCTGGAAGATGAATTTTTCAGCACCGATTTTCTCGGCGTGATTCCTGAGTTGATCCTCCAACATAGAAACGCAGCCACGACTATTCATTCGCCCGTCTACGAAGACCAAATCGGTCTTCCCGTTGTAGCCAATGCCGGCCCAAATCATCACACCACCACCACTTCTCGCCTATCGTCGACTTAGGAGTTTCTCTTCTTTCCTAATGGCATGGAAGTAATAAGAATGTGTCCATCAGGAGCGTTGAGATTGAATCTCTTTTCATGAGGAAACAGCACACGAAATTGCCACTCGTCTGTAAACGAAATTTGCTCACGAGCGACGCTCAATCTTGGATCTGTGTCCCAATAATAAAGGATGTTTTCGTTTGAGTTTTCTATGAACAACATGTTCTGATGCCTGAAAAACTCTTTGCAAGTTTCGGACGTTCGTTTCGGCTCCAGCCTCGATGCAATTTCGCGACAAGTGAAAAGTCTGATAGAGGCTCATCGGAGGAGGAAGCGTTCTTCTCGCACTTTTACTGCCTCGGGTTGTCTTGGTGAATTCTTGGTCCCGTACTGTTCAGGATCTTTAAGAAAATTTAAAATCACCTCCCTGCTTCTTTGTAAAATTCGCGCAATATATTTGAATGACTGAAAGCAAAACTGCACTGCCACTATGGTTGAGAAAGCAAATTGGAAACATGGGGGTGGGCTATCATATTGACGGGGTGTGTATGTTTATAGCGATGTACGGCGTTCATTATGATAAATAACGCATACCGAGTACCCCCTCCCGCCAGCAGCTAGATAATCATATTCATCTAATCGTAAAGATCCTTTATACAGATGACTTGAATTGAAATTGCTGTGAATCCGAGGAACTAACAGCATACCGGGTTCTGACTTCACATTGATTGTATCGCAAAAATTATGATTCCCTATCATAAAGGAGAGGTCTTGCCTTCATTTGCCGTAATGTACAGTAGTGTAACGAACCTTGGAGAAAGATTCATTTCAGTAGTAGTGAGACTCGTACAGTGAGTCTCGTCTGATTGAGCTTAAATGACTTGGTCCATAAAATTTCATAATTGGAACAACAGATGATCTCAACCCTCACTTTTACAGTGTATTATAGAACATAAATGATCCTTAAATGCCCTCCCCCCCCTCGGCTGAGAACGTCTCCGTATTTTATTTGAATAGTCCACTCACCATCGCATGTATCAGTTACTGATATGGCAGTCCAACAGTGCATTTATTCAATGATAAAGGTGTACGACAATTGCACCCCTCACTGAAGGGGAAATAACAATCATCGATGAACAGCCTCCTTTATAGAATATCCTTAATAGAATATCCTTAAAGCAAAGAGGTCCCACTTCCCCCATAGTTGTTTTGTTGTGCCGATATTTAACAAAAAAACAAAGCTCACCAACTGACGAATGGCATTGACACAAAAGCTAATGCCCGTCTTCATTTGAACCATTTGAGGTTTGAGGTTTGCCTTCCAGCATTGACGCCTTCAGCCAGTGAGCGCTCGTAAATAATTCGTCCTTCGCGAACCGTCGCTTTGGAGGCCACCCGCTGACTAATGTCACTGCCTTTACGGTCGGAGAAATCCAGCTTGGATACAGATAGTACGACTGGAGACGTTCCTTGTAAATGAACAGTCAGCTTCGGGGTCGTCAGTCAGGCGTAATGCATTCCCTCAAATGAGGCTGCTCCTCTATGACGGTTGCCAAGCTGTATGCCGAACTCGTTAGTTTCGTCGAGTCTATGGGTATCACGATCAAGCGATAACAACGTATTTTTTTTCTTTATTAGAGTTTATTTATTCCCTCTGGTGATATACGTCCGTCTGACAGTGACCTGCATTTCTTTCGGGGGTCGATTTGGAGGGGTATTTTTCTTCGAAGGGGTGGTCATATTTGGCTAGAGTTGGCCGCCGAGCGTCAGGGTAAGGCTAGCTCCAATTATTATTATTATTATATTTAGTAGACGTATCACTTTGTTGAAATGTTGCAATTGTTTTCAAAATCGTCGATGGTTATTGGCTATTCTAAATGCGTCAACTCTTTCAATTAACGGTTACATGTGTCTTTCTAGCTATACAAGGGGTAGCGAGCGATCCGTGTATTTGTTAAGTACATCACGGGAAACAGAGAGTCCCAAAGGTTCAGGGTTTTTAATGAGTCGTTGTTGTAGTCGTCTCAAACCACCTAAACCTATAGTAGCAGAGAGTACAAGGCCTATCTCGAGATAATCCACCGATGTAAAGTGCCACACACACACACACACACACACACACGCACAGCTCCAGTTTATGTAAGAATGAATCCTAATTAAAAAAAGTGACTCACCCCACTGTGACGAATATCCTCGTATTGAAGTCCGGCGTCCATAATGGATTTTTGCCTTAAACCTCTATAAAAAGGAATGCAACACAAAAATGAGCAACGGTCGGTACACGAACCGGCGGGAGACTACGAGTGCTATACTATTTGCTCGCTCACGTCAATGCTACCGCACTGCTGCGATGTGAGCATTGCATAGGGGACAGATGTACAACTGGCGGTCATACCAAAATTGGCAACGTGCCTGATCTACCGGGCCGACAGAATTTACGAGCTCAGCCTACGTTCTCAGAAATCTACCTCTCTCACGCGCGTGTTTGTGTGTGTGAGGGCGGAAAGCCACAGCAAGCAGCAAATAGAGCTGTAAACTGTTGGACCTCGACGATGTTGATGAGTTGTATTGGTTGCAGGGTGGCGCTGACGCGACGATCAACGAATTCTATGAGCGTAGCGTCCACTCTGTGTCAATAAAATGTAAAGGTGACTCCCCACGGGCAAGGTCCAATTTGGCTGCGATGGGACACGATTCGGCAAAGTTGTGTATCTTTTTCCTCCAAACGACGACCTGGATTCAAATCCCTTCGGTCGCTAGCTACTGAGATATTAAAGGAACATTGTAAAAAAATCATGTGGGGGTTAAGATTCGAAATCACTCTCGCCATGTGGCTCAATGGGGACGAAACAAGAAATACAATACACAGCAGCCTTATTATGCAAAAATGAAATGCCTAAGTAGACTACGGGGTCTTCAACCGTTAGTACTACATACATATGTACACCCTTGCGTGACAGTATCGACACAACAGGAAAAGCAGCCAAGGCCTGTTACACAATGGGGATAAGAATTATTATAATTTGAATATTATTATTGTAATGGGTACTGTAATCCGTGGGGTTCGCTTGAAACAAATCGCGTTCCAGATAACAGGTTACCCTTGAGAACGTAAGCACCGACAGGCAATATTGTTCGACTATGAGAAAAACAACAGGAACAGTTTGGGGCAGCTACCGCTCATTTTTCATGTTATTAGTATCTAATTTAATTCTATAATTTCTATCTCATCATCTTACTTTGGACAAAGTACGATGATGATATAGAAATTCACAGATTCTCCGCGTCTCACAGGATTTGAATCCAAAGCATATATCCCTTCCATCTAATAATCCAAGACGCTTACCCCTAGACGATATACGTGACACCTTTGAGAAACTTGAGGCTGAATATGAGCGGAATATCTAAATACGAATATCCATTTATCTCGCCCCGAGCTGCGGTCTCTCACATCAAAGCTTCTTTCTCGGCATGATGATCAGTCCTCCGATACGTTTCAATGTGGCAGTTATACACATAGTGGTACTAATTAGTGACGCTGGACGTCAGCCAGCTAAGATTTTCGCCAAAAGTTTTCGACGTTCGATTGAGGGGACGTGTTTCGCTGAAGGTTGAAATGAAGTCTCATTTATGCTGGCATAATAATAGCCGAATAGTCCATTTGAGGTTTCGTACGAGGTGAACGTAACGTAATGGACGGGTGAGGACACTTCAAACTTTCCACAATTCAAGATTTGGAAAGAACGGAACCACTGGCCTGGAACAACCTTCAAGGGTCAAATGGTGACATCTTCGATGGAGTGGTGAAACAATTCTAAGAATCGAAACGATGAAGTTTTCAGTACACGCATGAGGGTACGTAAAAGGCTAACTAACCCACACTGGGTCAAGTAAGCGGCTTAGATGCAATTGGTCAAGGTGACTTGTGCAAAAGGTCCACCTGAGCGCCGGGTTAGCGCGCCACTCGAAACTGCACAGTAAGCTGTAGAACACACGTTGATGCGTCAAGGCCGATAGCGTAGTGGTGCATTCGTGTTCGTCTGTTGTCCAATCGGAGGAGAAACACGCAGGTAGTCAAACTTGTTCGATCGCCCCGACCTCGACGGACATTCGCATTTAAAGGAGGGTCCATCTGACGATGCAATGCAGATTAGCAATACCGCGGGCGTTAACTATTCACTGGGAGAAAGCCTGAAAGCTGAGTTGATGCAAGAGGATGGACCCCGCGATATAAGGCTACTATCAAGTGTTCAACTGCGTGTCGCATGGTTTTTTTGATTGAAAATGTCCGGACGGACCCTCTTTTAAAATGTGCAATGGCGGGTATCGAACCCGTGTAATGCACTACGTGTCGCCTCCGGTTGCAAGATAGGCGCACACGAATGCACCCACCACTCCACCGGGTACTCGAGCCAAAGGACTTATCAGTTACATATGAGTCGAGCAGCGGGAGTCCAACCAGCGGCTTCTTCGCAGTCAAAGGCACTCATCCAAATTACGGCAGCGACCGTTGTGTAACGTATGTGTCATATGTAACGTACGACGTGTAATGTCTTACCATGTGACACTCCTGTACGCCTCTCGAATGAAGTTGTTCTCTATTTCATAAGCTCATAACACCTTGAAACCCTTAATGATGGCTCGGATCGATACGACGATTACCTGTGTTTTCCTGTAAACAACGCGTGCACAGTGGATGAACGGGTGCCATTACACGCTACTGTAAAAAAAAGATACCACTGAGACAAACAGTCATAATAATTCATTGTATATTAGTAAATCGTATACTATTATACAAATACCATTGGCTACAGACTATCTGTGTTCGTCAGTGCGATGGACAGGACGGTGGCTAAGTAATCTATGGCTGTAAAACGCAGGAGGCCACAGGTTCGAGTCCACTGACGTGGTGACATATTAGAGAATTTAAACATTGTAAAGATAGCAGTACCTTAAATAAACTAAGAACTCCGTACATTCCACGCAACGTATATATATATATATCGCGTCGCGAAGCTCCAATCACAGACTCCTTACTACTTACAGTTGTACTGTATATGGTTTTTGCGGAAGGTCTCTCTTATACAGACTCTTCTTCACGATAAGGAAACCACAGACACCCGGGCTCGAAAGAATACCAATTAGACCCCTTGTTGTTATTGTTGCGAAACGTCGGTGTAATAAACGACTTTGTTCGTTGCCTGGTGTTACTGAAACGACTCGTCGACTTGCATGTTGTCGTCAGATATATTGCAGGAGTCGTTAACTAGTCAACATGCTAAATTACATTTTCTTTGGTAGAAAAGTAGCCGTCGGACGGATGGATGGACGGAGAGAGAGAGAGAGGAGACAGGATCTATCTGTCTTGTGATCAGGGCAAACTTCGTCCGAATGAATGTCCGCCTCGATTCTCGGACAAAATTGAAAATTTCCTAAGACCCCAGACCAGTGTACACAAAGGACAGCCGAACGATTGTAAACAGGGACTAGTTTATTAGGCTTCAAAATGAATAGAGGGATTTATTGATTGCTATACGACGATCAATAACTACAAGCTGGGCCTGAGGCCACTGGGGAAATCATTGCCGTCCGACCTGCCTGCTAACGAACATCACCACACATGGTGACCCTTTTTAACGGCTCTGGACACCCTCTTCATTTCAGTCTCGGTGTGGGCCACGCCATGCGGACGCACCGGACGCTACCTAACATAATCTTGGTACTTTTACCTAGCCGACAAGCTAGACGTGGTTTAATGTTATATGTTGAGGATATTCACTCGAAGAGAAGATTGATATGTGCGCTCGAGGAATCGAAACCCGAACTCCTTCATTGCTCATTGTGAAGAAAGGAACTCACCTTACGCCCCCTGTATGCGTCATGAATGCTACGTGTTTTTAGAGACACGGGTCTTCCTACGCATGCCCTATTGACCGCAGTAGTCGTTTACGGACGGGAAGCGGATAGTTAGGTCCTAGAGAGGAGTCGAGCCTGGTGGCGTGCTAAATTCGTTTGCGACCAGCAACCGGAAGAGACACGGAGGTTCACCGGTTCGATCAACACCGTTACACGTTTCCATTTAGGGATCCGTCTTGTGAAGCAATACAGTAGACGTTAAATGTTGGCTGAGGGTCATCCCGTAAACATGATTTATTCAGCTCCTAGAGAGGAGGTCTGGCAAGAGAGGGAAGGGAGCCAGCTGAGAGTCAGCTAACCACGTTATGTCCGTAAGGCAAAGGAGGATGTGCGGTGCTCGTGGCTGGGCTTGTACACATCTCACCGTGCCTTTACTGAAGAGATGCGCTAAGCGATACCGGGATAGGCGGTGCTTTTTAGCATCGTCAACAGTTCCGAAGGGGGAGGCAAGATTATATCAACTCAATCCATATATATCCTTTTCGTCGAGAAATCCGAACCCTAGACGAGAAAAGTGTCCGTAAACACGCCCATACCAACACTTAGTTTATTCTACCTTTTTAACCTGTCGCCTATAGTGAGGCGGCGGCATTCACCGTCGAAGATTTACCACCGTAACTTGTTTACATGTCGTCTCTCGCCCCCTTCTCCAAACTCACGTCCTTCCTAGGAAAATATATTCCTCTGTTCTGACTCAACTTCTGCCCGATCAGTCTGAAATGACAGATGTCACTCCCCTTTTTCCGATGGTCACTTTCTTAGGAAATACATTTCGGCATCCGATGTTTGCGTTTCCACTGCGATGATTTCACTTCGCTCACGCCAGGACTGCCTGTTCCGGCAGCGGGGGCCCGCTGCAGTTTGCACGGCCTGTGGGGTCCACCCAAGTTCGAGTTCGTCCATGATCAAGTAGTCGGACGAAGGCGCAAGTTGCCAACTCCGAATCTTAGTTGTGTCAATACCGCGGCACAGCTTGGACCGGACCAGACCGGGGGGTCTCTCGCTGAATCCTCCGTTTGTTCAACTTCGGCTCCCAGCCCCCTTGAGATCGTCCTTCGTCGGTCAAACACTGGAACACTGTTCTCGACGACTTCGGGAAAGTAAGACGGAGTTTTCGATGAGAGGGAAAACTCGAGAAAGGATTGGCTGGAATGAAAAGCAAGCCTATTGTGCCACTGCGTGGAGGCCGGGAGAACATCGACATGGTTGCGATAGTGGGCGACGGGGGACACTGGGACCCAGGCAAAAGTCCAGACGAACTTGCCGATAGGGTGATGCCGGTGGTAGGCGGTTAGCCGGAACGGTCCAGCCTGTGACTCCGTCTGAGGCTCGCCTTGGCTGAATTGACGAGCGGCTGAGCGAAGGTTTTTTCGCCCTCTGTCTGGTGGGTGCTGGATTCCATGTGCAGCACACATCTACCTACAGTTGACACATGCTAAAGCCAACTTGAAAGATCGGTGTCTGCGTCGCCTTTACTGCTGATGTCGTAGACCTAAAAGCAGGTTGTTTTTTCGGAGTTTTTCCATGGCCCTTGGTAAGCGACGATTAATCGCAATGCCCAATCAGATAATGGTGTATGTACATATCTCTTCATGCTCACGGCTTACAAAACTTTCGGATTCGTCGACGCAGAGCTAGTCACCGAACGAACTACGGCTCGCTGCTAAGTAGATCCTTTAAATGTACGCAAAAACCAATTTATTTATTCGTCCATAGTGAAAAACATCACCATTCGCTCTCCCTGATTAAATGAGATGATCGCCCATGGCACTACGCAGCTGGGCTGATCGTTGCCGACGACGACGACGACGACTCAACGCGTCGACTTTTCCTTGCACAATTGAGAATTTCCCGATTGTAGGGGCCTCTACATCGCTCTTCTCATCCAATCCTATGCCGCCGATTGTATACACGGAGCTGGCAACACTAACTAAAGAACACGCATATAGAACAAATGCTTAATGAATGTAAATACTCTAATGAAGTAGGTCGTCTCAACCCGCAAACGCGTTCACTTCCCCTCAAACGTGGACCTCTCTAGGCAATCGAGCATAGAATAGAATCGGCCGAAAGCCAATAGGCTAATCTCGTTTGGACAGTGCAACAACGAATGTTCCGAGAAAAAGCTTTGTGGAGGGATCAGGCTCTTAACGACCGATTAGTGTGGGCTTCCTGAGTTGGCCTGATGCGAGTCCTGGCTAATAGACGAAGCGGCCTTGATGCAGCAACAGTCATATGTCCTACTGTGCTCATTATTCGACTACAACCTTTCTGTGTCAATAAACATCCTTATAGCAGGGACGCGCTGATAAGTTCCTTTTTTTCGATTACTAAAAATAATTGATGTAGGTTGTACACATTTTACAAGTCTTCAGTCTATATATATATATATATATATATATATCCAGGACATGTAAGTGTCCAGTCACATTTGTGCTAACCATGAATGTACCTGATTCCCAGCTGTAAACCCACTCCTGCCTTCCTTCTGGTATCAATAAACTTAATCGATTGTCAGTTAAAGAATTAGAAAAGTATTGGAGCACCTTGGTATCTCATAAGTATTGTGACGTCTGCGTAGCCGAGTTCAGCAACAGGTGGCAGGAAGACGCGATGTATATGATACAATTTGATTAAATGAACAATGTTTATATAAAAATGGATCGAGACACTGTTCACGAGAAGTCATTAACAGCATTTATTAGTTAAACAAAATGTAAATGCAGTTCACATAGTTGTAACCCCGATATTAAAGAAGAGTACTTACTCCCTCGTTAGATTTGGAGGCAGGCTGACAATTAGCGAAGAACATGGATGTTTTGCAAGCCATGGTTAACCGCGTCTAAAGCTAATTTACGTGTTATAATCAACAATTATCCATAAAAACGTTCAGATACGATATACACGGATAGCGCTGCCAAGGTAAGTCTGTCCACAGCCACACCATGAGCCATCGTTCCATCGAGAGAAGAAAAAAAACATCATCTCTCTCGTTAAATCTAAATTAAGCGCGCTAATTAGCGTGTCACCGTTTCTCATCTTCTGTCAACTAAGTAAGTGGTGTCGACAAAAACGTGTCGATGTTCTGATATCAGCCGATATTGCGCTCAGATAAAAGCAAATTGCAATGGTGAAAACGTCTGCTATATGGCTGAGGGTTGTCCACGATTATAAAACATCGGGGACAGGCGGCACAAGAGTTTCTTTCTACTGCTGTTAGAAATATTATTAATCACCATATAATACTTGAGATGATCTATTCATAATTGTTTAGTACGTTGCGTGTGTATACTCGTATCATTGCGAAAATAACTGAAAAATCTTTACATATATATATATATATAAGAAATTGTCCCGATAATGGACAAAACCTCGTTCGAGCCTAGTTCAAATGGCTTAGCTGCAAACATTGCTTCTATATTGGCGTTCACTGGGTGACGCCAACTCGGACGTGTGATTTTAGGGTCCCCTTACTTGCTGTCGTATCGTTAAGAGTGGTGATCGTCTTTGACCGAACATCAGCTTGAATTAAAATTTGAACTGCTTGGACTTTTGCATGATGAAAAGATTGAGATTCGTTATGATGTATGTCCCTTGTAACATCGAGTGTGCGATCTAACCTTTTAAACGAGATAGTTGAGAAAGTTGACGAAGTTCTCAGGAATTGTTTTTCAAAAATATGTACTTTTTCAATTTCTAATACTTTTCAATATTTATTTGTAGAGAGATTTGCCAAAATGTTCCTCAAGCCCAACAGATCAACAATATGGTATTAACATGTCATTGTTTAATCAAATCACACACACACACACACAACACAAAGTGTTTAATTTGTGAACGCAACTGAAGTTGTTTACAGCTCTTAGATAGTTCCCCTTCTCACTCTCGATATGCCGCCACGTCATCGCGGGACAAAACTCAAACTCGGGCTTCTTCCAACAGCCATAGACTACTTAGCCAAGGACCGTCCAACCGCAACCCGTTCCCCAGCGCTGACATGAAAGTATACACTTCTCTGATAGCTATTGTCGTGTGCAAAGTGCACATTATGATGCTTGGGAGGCGGCGCAGCAAAAGCAATATAAAACAGATATTTTTGTGATATTCCGACCCACCCGAGGGGGGCGGGGTGTCATTTTGATTCAAACACTATGCAAATTTGCGTACACTATCGTTTTTATACAGGGCGGCCACAATGGGGCCTCTTGTTTATTTTTTTTCTTTTCGTTTAACAATAATCTGGAGCCGGCTGGGTTACATACTGTGGGTGTTAGCCTTGTTTGTCAATGGGGGCTGTTTGAAGTCTATTGCCCTAGATAAAAAAGGAAACCATAACATTTTCAGGATCTCGCTGCGGATGAATGTATTGCGGAGTCTGTAAAGTTCCATCAACGATGAAGCTAAGCTAAAGGTTTATTGGTTTATTAAAGCAACTGCGGTTTTTACAATGCCTAAGAAGTTCTCTTATGTGTACGTCGCGGGACTCGAACCCGCGTGAGTAGGATCGTATTGAATCGTTATGTTTGCTGTCATCCTGCAACTTTGACTGAGAAAGCCTATCTCAAGTCAATCCGTAGTTTATATATAGGCTCCATTTCATTCTAGTGTCGTAAATCGATGCGATTCCTTGCATTGAAGCGGGTAAGGTAATTCAGTGTCTTGTCATTAAGTGGCTCCTGGATAAGTGAGTGCTACTTAAATCGATTAGAGTTAATCATTGCAACTCGAAGTACAAGAAGTTGCACATGTGGGACAAGTGTCAAAGAATTGTATAGTACTTCTATTTTTCAAAACGTCTTCAAGCTCTACAGTAAATGTGCAAATCTTTCATCTCTAGATTGTAATCTAGTTCTTTGCCTCCACCAGGCAGGCACAGATACGGGTGGTAATGCAAGTCAAGTGCTACCTACTTCTAGCTGAACCTCACGGACCGTTCTCAGTAGTCCCACGTCCGTTCGAGTCGCCCAGTCTTGTCTATCTCGAGTGTGTTCAGGCTCTGTCTAGGCCTCCTGTCCTGGCCATCAGGCGAACCCGCTTCATTGCCTCCTCACGACAACATTTCATAGTATTAGGCTTTACCATTGGGTCACCGAGCCCACCCCCAAACCCCTGGCTCCTCCGCCCACTCCATAGTCTCCTGGGTACCGTCCATTCGAAATGGCCCCCCACCGACGCATCAAGCACGATTACGTCTCTGTCATCCTCAGGCAAAAGCTCCAGCATCTCGCTCGCCAAGAGCAACCCAAATACAAAATTCGACTAAGTGAATGTGACTTTCAGCCGCGCCTACGTCACCTTCTCCGGATGCTGGAATTCACTTGTAGGCTTGCCTTCACTATCTCTGGCCCTGCCGTCCAAGGGGGGGGATAAATGTGTCACCGGCGTCCTTCTCACAGCTTTTTACCCAGTCACTTACTTAGCCTGAGCGAGCAATGTCTTCCGGTCAGTGAGCGGATCTGTCAGGCTACTCTGTTTGCCGTCCTGTGCGCGTTAGAGAGAGAGAGAGAGAGAGAGAAGGTCTCGGGGGTAGGGGGTCCTAGTCCTGAATCAGGCCCCGGGATTTATGGCACTCCTCCCACTTTTCACTTGGTTCCTACTCGTTTTCTAACTCGGTTGAGCTCGGCGAAATGATCCAACTTGGAGTGAACTGACTGTGACGTCTATTCTACGCCAGCGGTGACAACAAGACGAGCAACAACAGCAACAGCAGCAGCAGCCGTAGAGTGCATCACTAGCTGTGGAGGGTGATAGTTCTGGCAGATCATGCGGCTTGCCTTTGGCCGTAATGGCAACATTGTACAATTCTCATATGACATCCCCCCGGTAGCAGTTGTTGATTCGTCGACTGTTACTGAACAACGAACCCCGCTCGTCTTGGCTGTGCACCACCGTCCGCTGTCATTGCCAACGGTCGAGTCCAACAGAATGACTATGTTGTAGTGCTTTGCCGGGGCTTTGCCAAGCTGATTCTAGTGCCGTTCCTGCTGCTGCTGCTGCTCGCGGTGAGATCTGCCCCCACTTGCTCTCATCCTTTATCATCTCTCTCTCTCTCTCTCTCTCTTTCTAACTCGGGTCGGCAGCCATTCCTCGCCCTTAATGAATTTCATTATACAACCAACCACAAACGAGTTTGTCACTTATTCAGCTGGGGGCGTATTCGCCGGGCCACAGCCCGAGTGGCTCGCCGATCTACTCTCATCCGTTCACTTCAGTAGCAGTCGTCTCGAGCATACCGCATCTTTCCCCGAGCAAACATCCTTCTTCCGAGGAATGCCCTCTCTCTCTCTCTCTCTCTCTCGCTCTCGCTCTCTTGTATTTAGCACGATGCGATACTGATGTCGTGGGCGAGAGATGTCATTCCGTCTTGTCCTATATATAGAACCGTATACATACATTAAAAGAGGCAGAGAAATGTGGCCATCCTGGTCGCCGCTCCAACAGCGACTTTGTTGCGGCGGAGCGGGGCGTTCTCCCCTGAACGAGAACAGAACGTCGAACGGCGGAAATAGAGGGTGATCGGAAATAAACGAAAATGCACACACACACACAGTGAATATATATATATATATATATATATGTATGTATACGCAGTTGACGCATTGATCGGAAGATGTGTGAATAATTTGGCTGCGGTTTGCGTTCAGCGGCAGCGTATATTCAATAAGAGCACAAATAAACTCGACAAAGAAGTGGAGATAGAAGAAGTGGTTGAGGGGGCAGAGAATGCTGGTGAGATCTGTACGGATTCCAATAGTAGTGAATGGCGTTTTATACTAAGTATTCTACACTTTGATCTTAGCCAAAAGGTCTTACGAAGCAATGCGAAAGCGGTACCGTGGACGTTAAATGTTTAAGGCTGAGAGTCAGCCCGAAAAAGTTTATGTTTATGTTTTTATACTAAGTATTCTCCTACGCGTTTGGTGCTAGATGTGGTTCAATGGCCATCTCACGTCGTCCGTCAGATTTAATCCATGTTGTGGAGGAGGTGTGGATTTTACTGCATACACAGTGTCAGCCTGCTCCAGCTAGCGAACCATGTAACTATTTCTTGCTTGGATAAGGACTGCGTCAACGTCGATGATATATATATATATACATATATATATAATATTCAGCAAGGATCTGTAAATAACTGGAAGCTAGTAATCTGTTATATATATATATATATATATATATATATATATATATATATATATATATATATATACTCCTAATATATGATTCACCTTCTAGTAAAAACACGTCTCTGCACCTTCCGGGGGTTATGTCCCCCGGGGGATGTACACCCCCACTAGCGCTAATGCATCGAAGTCGCTCATATGATGCGTCGTAAGAACATGACTCTGCTAATGGGCGAGGCGTTATGCTAGGGATAACAAATGACACTGAAATAACACGGCGAGATACTACTTCAAACGGAATTAACGTGACAAAACGAAAACACCGGCTATGGGGGTGCAACGAACGACGCCGACGAGTGTAGCGAGAATGGAATACAAAGTGACGCTGTTCGAGCCCCCCCACCCCCACCCCCGGCGTCCACCCCCGCGTCGAGCTGGGACCCCACCGCGTGTGTGGGTCTCTCAGCTCGATGATGTCCTTAACTATTCGCTTTGTCGGGGGTAAACCGTCTGTTTATTTGTTTTAATATTCGCTATCGATAAGTAACAGAGTCGCTATTGTTGTTGTTTAAGTAATTGCTTCTTTATTGCTAAATTAAAATCCGACGATGACTTCGAATTTTCCGGAAGAGTTTAAGGTAGGTTTTTGGACCACTTCGTAAAGGCAACACGGATTTAAGTGAAGTGAAGTGAATTTTCCGGCGGCTGACTTAACCGACCTTTAATGCATTCAGAGATTTTGCATAAGAGAACGCATTTAAGAGATCTGTCTGCTTTCTCCAAATCGACGAAATGAGCTAAAAATATAGCTTCTAATTTCAGATAAATGCTTATGTCGTTAATTTTTGCTTGTTAATACTTAATTCGAGTGCAAATGCGCTCGTTGAACTTACATCCGTGAAGAAATGTTTCAAAACGCGCAATGCTTATGAGTGGCTTACCAAATCCTAGGCAAAAAAACTTGTTCATGCTTAAATACGTTCTATGGTTCAACGTTACCTGCTGCCGGGACCCCGTAGATCAATTACGAATCTCTCTATGATATGCGAAGTCAGACAGCAATCAGCATAAACAATGAAGGGAAACATTACCTTGAACAAAAGGAAAAAACGGCAGAAACCGACCTATTAAAATAATGTCGCGTTAGCTGTCACCGAGTGATTCTATTCAACTTTTGTAGATGGCCTTAAATTGCTACTGTGGTACGCAAAACGGGCCGTTGTTTAAATGTGTTCAATGCGCACCTGCCCCCCCGGCGCATATTGGCTTTCTTTTATGATGTCAGATGAATGGAACCAGCACTTTTGAGTTTACTCGATAAATACTCACTTTGCCGGGACTTCTACCTTACCGCCTCCCCTGCCTAGTCTGTGGCCTCGAAAATCGGGCGATTCGTTCATTTGCTCGTGTTGCTGAACTCCTTGGTAAAGGTCTTATTATTGGTTGATATTAAAGGAACTGCAATTTTACAATGTTTGAGAAGTTCTCCCAATATGACATCACCCATGCACGAGTCGAACGCGCAGCTTCGGGCTTCGTTTTGTAGCCAGAAACCACTTAGCCATCGAAAGTTCAACCCGCGCGACCCGCGCGCTGACGGCAGTAGACATTTTTCCATTTTACTCGAAATGTGCCTCGCGTGTGCCTTCTTTATAATTTTAACATTTCGTGACGAAATTGCCCTTGGAACAGCTGCGATTTTTCACTGCGTTTTGGTTCTGTTTGAGTCCGTTATGTACCGTATGCGTAGATCTTGTCCAAAAAGGGAAGTGTATATTATTTTTATAGCACTATAATAATTTTAGATCGAATACAAATACATTCTGTAGGCCGATACCGCCATTCAAATGACTAAGCTGTAATAACCGATGTAACGGCTGTGTCAGCAACAGTACAGGTCTATGACAATGTTGCAGTTCTTTTGAAATGTTTATAATTGAATGTTGTTGTGTCTGCCTGTCTACAATACAGATTGACGCTATTGTTCGATTTACAATTAGCTTTCATCGATACGGCTACTTTAGTATCAGATACTCTCCTCCCGGATCCCGGATCGTCATCGGTAGTCAAGGACAAGGCACGTCCCATGACGAGTAAATAGCTAACAGCAATAAGAACTCGTTGTTTCGTATGCTAGCTCCGAGCATAGGACACAGAGCAGCACATCAGAGGGTTTACGTAGGAGTTTCGTCTGCGTCAAGCCCCTGGGACGTCGGAATTACCTGCTGTTGCTGATTGCAGCCCGGTCTGTTCACCTCGTTCCATCCAAAGCCCCGAAGCCCCTGCCGCCACTCGAAGCATCACACGGACGCCTCTTCGACGACAAACCCCTCCCCGCAAATGCCGCCATCGACGTTACTCCATCTGTAATTCGTGGTGTCTGGTCAACCCGATTGAATGAAGGCTTTCGCTGAAAAGAAGCCTATTAGGTCTAAGTCCCCATGTAGCTGGCCTGGCTGGCAGCCAATTGGGTTTAACCCACTCGATGATAAATCGCGCAGGGGGCGGGGGGGGGTGCTGATGGGGGTCAGATCGAGGGACACCCGAGAGCTGAGGGCCACCTCCGAAAAGCCAATACAGAATTTCAGCCAGTGCCTCACTAGGATGAAGGGAACACTGCGACGATGCTCGGTTATAGGCTGAGAGACGATAGAATAGAAACAAGAGGAAGGGGCCCCGATGATGAGGTGGTGCCCATTCTGATTTCAGAATAAAAAGGCGATGACGAACTCAGTCGTGGTGAGGTCACTCTTTGAGGTATATGAACTGTGTCATTGTTATAGTGACAACACTTCATACGTATGTGTATCTTGTAGTTGACTCTATCATATGTAATTCTGATCGTTTGCATATAGAGGTATCTGACTCGACTTCACGTTACCTCATGGCCTCTTCCGCTCGATCCACTACCAGAACATTCGGGGCACGAATTAACAAAGCGGCACTGATGTTAGAGAAGGCGCCACCAACACTCGCACTGTAATGACGACGTGTTTTACACAAGTGCTTTAATAGTAAAAGCCAGAAATCAGCCTTTCATGGTTTGTAAGGCGTGGTGTTCATATGGAAACACATTGGTGTGCTGGGAACAATGGCCCTGAACGTGCATCATCCGCTATTGTTGTGATGCTCACGGCACGAACTCAGGACGAAGAGGCTAAAAACAATACGAGGAAAAGTGCCGAATGGCGGTGCGCGGTTCTGACAAACGGCTTTCTTTCACTTGGGTCGGGTGGGGTCCTCCGATGTTGGACCATAATCACGACCCGTTATAAGGGTCTTTCAGGACATTAACAGCGGTAGAAGGTTCATTGAATGATGATAAGGAGCACGGCACCGTCTGTAATACTTAGCGTATACGGAGTAAATTGCAAATCTGAGTTCAAAAAAACAGGTTGGCCATTGTGAAAATCCCGTACCAAAGAATGGTTAACGACCAGATTTTGGAATTTAAAGAAATCGAATTAACGTTTGTCTGGTCCTTGACACCTTATGCAGGGGAAATCGAGTCATCTGAGCCTTTGCTTGGATTTCACCTAAACACCAAACACAAATAAATAATAACTCAGCTTACTACTAGCTTGTACGTCAAATAGTTAAAAAAAAACAGTTAACAAACACATAGGCGAAAGCTGCTAATTAGTGAGTTGAGCACAAATGGAAGGACATCCCATTTTTCTCCGCAAAATATCCAACACAAAATAACTAACTTCTAGGTGCTTTCAAAATATGAACGGCAGTACCTACGACCAAGCCTGTAAAACACTATTTGCTCGCATTGACTAAGAATACACTGACTCTATGTTGATTCTAGTGCGGAATCTCCCGGGATGCTCGGGTTTTTCTACTATAATAATATATTACATGCAATAGTTCAACTCTCTATAAATTCATCATTAATGGCATTCGTTGATTTCAAACACTCTCGAATCACTCTACTGTTTTCCATGATATATTTACTATCGATGATTAGGGCGAAATGTAACTTATCTTCAAACTATAATACATAATTATGCGCGTGTTTGTCATGCTAATGGTTGCGTGATGCTCTCTCTCTCTCTCTCTCCACACCACACACATATAAGGCTTGCTTTTAAGATTACAAGCTTGTTCAAGTACTACCGTAAATGTTTCAGTCACTTAACACAGTCCACGGTACAACAACTAGCTTTTGTTCAAGTACCGCAACCCAAATGAAGTCGAGGGGAAAATTGTTGTCTTCCTTTTCAGCGAAACAAACGACCAAATTTGTCAATAGAGAACATCATTCTCGGAATGGGATAAGCATCTACCAGAGTGTCAACGCATTTTTACATTCGTGCACATTATATATATATATATATATACACACATGTATACGTATATATATATATATATATATATATATATATACATGTATACAAATGCAAGAAGCCAAGGGAAATGTGAGCGTTAAATTCCAGCGAGATGTGAGGCCAAAGCATCGTCTTCCTGAATAGAAGTAAAGGGCGGTGTTTGTCTCGAGCTCCCCTGGACCCCCCGGGAACCCTCTGCATCCCATACAAACAACGAAACCACCCATCCACCCACCCAAGTCGCTCGGTCGGCCGCGCGCTCTCTTCTCACAATCTCAGGACAGCACCACATTCGTGTATGTTCTCATTCCAATTCGCATTCCGAACTTGCGGCCGTTCCGTGTCAACAGAAAGGGTTCAGCACTCCTGATTCCCTGGAGATCAGGAATCTTTCGCTTTGGATCGGCGGTATCCTATCCGGCTAGATGTCAGGCGGTCGCTTAGTTTTCCGTCCGGTGTACGTGAAAGCTCACGAGCAGCAGCACACACACACACACGCTTGCGCGAGCGATGGGGGTTGCTGCAAATTTCAAATTACATGCTTCTAACACCCCGCACGGTATCCTGGATTTTCGACTGACGACAATTCCCTTGCGGGTTGGTTGTTTTAGAAACTATCAACTGCTAGCTTATTGCGCAGGTCTTGTTGTGGCCGACAACTGTACAAAGCTATCGCGCCCTGGCAGATAGATGGCTATACAGAAGTTGATGTCGACGGAAAGGCAGAGTTTGTATCCAGAAACCAAGTTTTCGATGGTTACAATTTAATCGGCGAAATCTAGCCAATCTCTGTTCATGCACGGATTCGCTTTTGCAAGCTTTTCTGTCGAGGTCAATTTTCCATCGAGTTTCTGTCATATTTTGCGCGAACTTTTCGAAGCGGGATCATAAATAGCCTCATTCGTTCCTCTACGTTTGAGCCATTAAGGGTTACAGCAACGTCCAGAAAAATGCAGACTATCACTTTTCGCCGGCCGCTTGTGTGGTTGAAGTTAGTTAGAATATTGCAAAAGGCTGCCGGATCTTGGAAGTCCGGTGGATGATACAGAAAACCTCAAAATGTCCTAGAGCTCCAATGTGGTGCCTTTCGACTTGAGGTCAGTTTCTGAGCGCGTCACCTAGCCCCGAGCTACTTCGCGTGTTCCCGTAGTTCGGCGAACTACCTATAATATATCTGCACCATCAACCTAACATCTACCTAATTATTTACCTAATACATGAACCAAATATAGACCGCCACTCATATTTGTTAACATGCACGCGGACGATGCAAAATATTCACATTTGATTTTATACCGACGAGAGTAGCCGGTAAGAATGTATTGGTTTATTAAAAAAAAACTCCAATTATTATAGATCATTATTATAAGAAGCGCTGAATACTTTCGTAGAATGAACCACGACTTTTGACCCTCTGAAGCTACAAATTGAACAGTTCGGATAATAATGATTACGATCTCCGTGACCCAAAGGGCCGAGGCCCCCTGTGATCAACATGTGGGGGCCCCTGGAGGAGACCCCGTTGTAGGACGGACCCCCTTTAACTCCAAATGTGAGACGGTCGCTTGAAGAGTTTCACTACAGTCGTTCGCTTTTCGCGAGACAAAACTGTACGCTTCGTATGGAACCAATCATAAAAAATTCTTTTTTTTGCTCGTTTATAGCCCTCACGCTTGTGTATAAGCACCAGTACAGTTTGCAAGTTCGAGGTAACACAATAAAAACATGAACACGGAAATGGAGATTCAGGTCTTATTGGTTTATTGAAGGAACTGCACTTTTTTACAATGCATAAGAAGTTCTCTTATTGGTCCTCACCACGTCGCTAAAAAAGAAGGGGTAAATCATGTTCGAATTTTATCGAGACATGATATTATCGACAAGCGCACATTCGCACTTGTTGAAAGCAGCAGCCTAAAGATAGCTGTGTACATAGAGATACTGCATCCCACAGGAATAACATTATCACGGAACGTTTATGGCCAAGGGACACTATGAGAATTATCTATTCGATGAAGAGTCGCAACAGAGTGATGTGTATATACAATGTGGCGTACGACGTTATCGCCGGATATATATATATATGTATATATATATATGTTTTTTTTAAATATGCGTATAAGCTCACCAAGACTAACCTTCACTCGCGTACGGCCTGCCGCGTTTAGACGAAGCTTCCAAGTTTGATAGAATCGAGATGTAGTGAGCCCATTGTTCGCGATCTGCCCGAGGCGAAGCGTTATGCTCGTGTCGCATAGGACTTTCATATTTGCAGCAGGTGACGTGGGCAAACACGTTATTATTCATCACGGTCGCTCCATGGGATACGTGACAGCTCAATAAAATTTCCGTTTTGAAGCTGACGTGCTCCTTGCAGACGTATGTATATCTCTGAGGGTTTGTCTTGCCGTAGCTGGCATTCGGGCCAACGCGAGTCCTTCTCGTGACGGCTGTGTTTTTGTACATTTCACACGATTGACGAAATCTTCGATTAGGTGGGTTTTTCAATGCGTTCTTACGAGCGATGTTTGGCAGTGGCGTTAGTCTCGTGCATTGTTGACTCTGTTATGGGTTTAGATTTTGAGTTAGTAAATTTCATTGGGAACAAATTTCAAACAGGTGCCTTTCAAAATGCGTTATTTAATCGTGTATGACGTCAGCGGCATCAGCTAGTTAAAAACTATTGATTGAGGGTAAAAACAACAACCAAAAAATGAGTAACACATCTCACATAAGGTCACGTTCATGGAATTTGACGAATTAAAAAATCGCAAATGATAAAATCAATCGCCACCCACCGAAATACACCACTCGTCACTCACTACAATTATGCAATTTGCATTGATAACAAAAAATCGTGAACGAAAGAAAAAGTGCACAAATAGAGGCCATGAGAGTTATTCGGGCTTCTAAACGGCCCATTGATATTATCTCGAAAATGGCCGATTGTAAGTACAAGAAAGTCTATTGCAGACTTGTTCAGCAAGCTGAAATATACAAAGTAAGCCGAACAAAAAAACACGCCCTATATGTATACATAGAACGCCATCTTGTGGAATTTTAACTCACAATTTTCGACCTGAAAACTTAATTGTTCCAGCGCGCGGAACATTTCTAGATCAAAGCAGACCATTGCTAACTACCGATTAGTCAAAAAAAATACCCAAAGGTAGACCTCGATTCGTTCAAACCCCCCACCATTTTGGCCCTCACCATATACGAGCTCATCGTATACACCACCCAAGCTCATCATATACACTCCACACTATATACTATACCTAAGCCAAAATACCCCCGAAAGCTGGTGAGCTCACCATTGAACGAAAGGACGTCACCATCGAAAATAGACGACAGATAAGACATTAGATATAATGATATTAAGGTAACTCCACAAAATGAGATATCGTCCTCATTGAAAATAATAACTTCAAGGACCAAGTCGTCTAAGTCCAGTGGACTAAGTCGAGGTGATAATTAGTACGATTTTGCGATTACGTACTTTGGTGCAGGACATCCCGGGTGGTGAAAAAATCTCTCTCATCGCACGAGTGCCACTCGCTCAGTTCAAAGGAACTAAAACAAGTCTCGGTCGATCTATTTAAAACCTATTTCAGGGCAGGGTGTTCATCACGACGATGATGATGATAATGATGATGATAATGCTGACGCCCACAATAGAACTAATTTGCGTCGAATAAGAGGGTGGCCGGAGACGAGGGAGAGACCAGTAACAATGAACATAGAAGAGCTACCAGCCAGTGTCGAAGTATCTTGTAGGACAATACCCACAATGCCGACAATGTCCCACAGACGACACCTACAGCAACAACGACGACTACTACAGCTAATACTACTACCACTATAATATGGGGTCTTTACTGTGCACCCTTAGTCTAGTCCAACTTGACCCAATACGATCCGCCTGCCTCGCCACTGCTGCCTCGTCAGATCAGATAAGTGGAAGAGACTAACTCGAGCTAAGGGGAAACCCCCATGGGGCATAGAGAAAGAGAGAGAGAGAGGGGTGGTAGGAGAGCACAATCCCCACAGTGAACGTGAGATAAAAGACGAAGTGACACGAAATCCCCCCTGAATCAGAGGGACGGCGGTGGGCGTTGTAGTGCCGTAGCTTCTTGGCGGCGGCGGCGGCGGCGGCGGCGGCAACAGCAGCATCAGAGGGACCAGAACCGAAACTACGCTGGCTGGTCAGAGAAGTCAGGTCCCTGTTGAGGGAGTCAATATTAATTGATTTCGTCCGAACCCCCCTCCCCCTCGTCGATCGTTGTTGCATTCAGAGAAGACACAGAGAGATAGATAGAGAGAGAGAGGAGAGAGAGACACGCAGTGAGTTGTCGTCATTACAACTGCGTAGGCTTTCGTCGGGTCATTGACACAGGCCGAATAGGCCGACGTTCGAGGAACTACGCAACACGGCGGTAATTGCTGGCTACGAACCCATTCGACAAGTAAGAACATCGTTCATGCTTTGAAGTGGCTGATACGTTTAAATCGTATTCACTTGTTGATGTGTTGTGACTTCATTCGAGCATCGTCGCCTTCCTCATGTGTATAGTTTCTAGAAACACCGTGTAGAGAATCACTGTAAAATAAATAACCCGTTTTATTTTTTGCAGCGATTGCTTTCTTATAGTCTGTACCGGTTATTCGCCTGAGAGCGGGCCATAGTGGGAAATCCATTGTGCAATTGCCCTTTGTGCTGAGTTCCTGCTACGTGTTGTATCGCATGAACTCGTTTGCTAGGAATGGTTCCGCTGAGGTGTGTAAAAGTATCTGAGGTCAAGGTAGAATAGTCCTCTTTCATAATGACAAGTCCTTTACTAGCCTGCTATTTTTCCCGCCAACTGTGTCCTGTTCATCGCAGCTGTTGGCAAGAGAATGTATACTTAAATAGCTGAGCCTGGTGGTGCATTCGTGTGCGCTCCTTTGAAACAGGAGGAGACATGAAAGTCCATGGGCTCGACCACCATCGTTGCCCATTTGCATTTAAAGGCGTCCGCATAACGAAGCAATGCAAAGGCAATACCGTACATGTTTATTGTTAGCTGAGACTCAGCCCGAAAGCATAATTAGATGTCTAGATGTATATAGGTGTATAGGTTATAGATAAATGTCGAGATCTTTGAATGCCGATGTCCAAGACGTCTTCAGATCAACGTCGATGAAGATTCTCGATATCACTTCTTGCAGGTTCGACATTGTGTTCGGATATAAAAATGGTAAGCGGAAATTGGATTGACTTAAACTACATCCCGGGTCCAACAACAAGAAGAAGTTCAAATATCCTCTGAATAATTTCCTTCTTCTCGTATTTATATAGGGATTTTTTATTTAAAGTGATTAAGTTCTCTTCCCTCCACTTGCCGCGAAATTCGAGCGTTAGGAGCCTCCGATCTCGCAGAGGGAAATGAATTGAGTTCGTCTTAGAGGACGGTAAGTAAATTCCATGCCAGTGGTGATTAGAACGTAGAACATACGGCTAGATTCAATGCTGCCAAATACAAGATTAGAAGGCATTGTCGTACCACCTGCCAGAGACCAACTTTCAGCTTTATTCGATAGTGAAATACGCGTAATATGTAGCATCAATGAGTTGTTACTGACTAATTTACTCAAAGGGCTGATTGACCACAGGCTGATACGCGCCCCCGGGGACAAACGCGCAGGGTCTTTCTTTCGGGAGCGGGTTTCTCTTCGCTCTAAGGCAGAGAGGCAGAGGGACGCTGGCCATAGCCTCCCTCGGGGATTCATCATGACCTCAGGCCTCGGCAAGGCACCCTAACTGTCCCAAACTGCTTCTCTGATTATCGAATATTTTAGGACTCACAATCATAACCAATATCCGATGTAGAATAGAACAACAACCGTTTGAAAGCGTTGTTAAGTTTAGTAAATTGATGCATCGATGATGTAGAAAGTTTCTATGCGCATTGGGCTCACTACGATTAATGTAGGATTGTTTGCAAAAATATATATAATTACACCCTTTACAATATATGAGTTTCAGTTTTAAATGTGCACGGGTTTATACACTGGTGTAAAAAAAATATGTAGATGCGGTAGACAAACGCTTCGGAACAGTAGCCCTTTAGTGAGTTCCATGCAAGGTTGTAAAATCTATATTTAGCAAACGAATGATTAATTACTACGCAACAACCACCCCACACATCTCGAAACGGTATTTTTATCTCAATTTCCGATTTGCATGCGCCACTCTGGTAGTCGTGTTTCCTGTTATGCTGCGCCCGAAGGCAAACATTCTGAACATGTCGTCTATCAACTACTTGCGCTGCCTCTGCCTGGCTAAGATGCAGCCAATGGTATGTTACGTTCATGTCGATGTAGAATAATAAGAGACGCTCAAATCCTCACTCGAATGTTTTTTTGCAGAAATCGATTCAAAGTTTATCAATTTATTCGATTAGAATGTTCCATTTTGTATTTGTAGTGTCAACATGGAATGGGGAAGAGACACACTCTCAGCAGAGGATGGTTTTAGCAGGCAGAGGCGTTTTGTCATCCACGTCAACCCTGCACTGGATCGGCCCACTTTCATGGAGATTGGAATGTCTCTGGTGGTAATCGTGCGTTTAAAGTAAATTTCCTCCTCTAAAAAAAAAAAAAAAAAGTGTCAACATGGAAGGGGTGCGTAGTCAGTATGCGAACTCATTTCCTCATTAACAAGTGAACAAAGAGATCAGCTTTAGAGTAAAGGCTTTTAGGCCGACCGCATCTCATCTTGTCGCTCCGAGGGTCCATGCAGTTATCTTGAAATATCGGTCATGTAATTCGTTCTAGGCATATTTTTAGATGAGAGTCAGCCGGAAACATAAAGAGCAAACTTAAAAGTGGAGGGTAAAGCGCGATCTCACCTCTGTGATAGCTAGTCGGGCTCAGGTGGTACGATCGCATATCTGGGCTTTGAGGGAGTCTGAAGTGCGGCGTAGGAATTGGCTCGATGGCCACCAAATTGTGTCCTCCACTTCGGCCTCAGCTGTTGTTCATCGCCACAAGGTAAGAGAAAAAGAGGAGCCTGACTTGTGGCCTGTGGTTGTTCCTTTCTTTTTGTCCGGATGTCGGTGCAGCAGAGGTTTTCGATAACGACGAATTCCAAACAGTCACCCTGTGAGCAAGTTGGCTCGGGCGAGCGACGCCTCGAGCGACTGAAACACCTGAATTGGGCTGTGAAACCTCCGGGCCAGAGACTCTCGTATCCATATTTGTGTTGGTGCGACGAAGAAGAGGCCGAACAATTGAGGTGCTAAATTTAGGCTCAGGCCTCGTTGAAGGACAGCATATATAGGAAAACCACTCGTCGTTGCTTCATAGTTACGTCGGTGTGCATGCCTTCGTGAAATGAATATTCCACTGGTTGAATAATAAACAACTAACTCGGTTAGAAGTATTATAGAAATATTATGTCTTTACCATATATATATATGGTACAAAACACGACCATGGTATCTGTCAGAGCTCATAGAGTGCTCGTACCAACAGGTAAAAATAAAAGGTAGCAGAGTATTTCCTTCGTACGTGAAGTCTGGACCGGTTCCGCGACCATTCATGCACTGGATAAAAAAATCTATGGATACCCTACAAATTTGCTGTTCCGTACACGAAATAGATGGGCCCACATTAGGTTGTTGATTGGATCTGCACAATTGTGTTTATCCACCACAATCCGAAGAAAATAACATTGTAGATACCTTTGTCCTAAATAACAAGTGGGATTGTGATATTTGTGAGATATGCTCTAATGTGATAATTTTTGCTTGACTCAATCTAATCATCCGCCTTTCGGCGCAGTCTGTCTGACTTTGAATTGAATTCATGTCCAGCTACCGTCTAATATAGAACTTCCCTTCATGGCCATTACACAATTAGGTTATTATCATTCTCTGAACATTTAGCAGTTAGCCCGTTTAGGCATAATTGTTATTACGCCTAGCCAATCATAGTTTGCATAGTTCCCAACTGGATTGCTCAGTAGATTAACAGGCCAACCATGATCTCGTTATCTCAATATAGAAAGGTCTGAAAATAGCTGGTTCCTTACTGACATTATGTGTCTAATGTGATGCATCTCATAATCATCGTGTTCGATAGGAAGGCCTGTCATTCAAATATTCTGCCGTTGTGATTCTCTACCCCGTGAGTATTTATTGTCAACTTAGTACACTCAGATGATTTGTGAACGTTCAGCGGATGTTGGGGTCTCCCCATGGTTTGCTTGCTTCTCGAGTTGGCTCTATACGGACAATACCCATGAAAGCAGTGTCGCCTGATCGACGACCATCCCGCCGATAGAACGTGCGGAACCTCAATATCGGTTAACAATGCTGAGGCAAAGAAGACGACTACGATATATATATATATATATATATATATATATATATATATATATATATATGATTATTATTATGACTAATATTTATTATTGAAGTAGTTCGTTGATAGAAGAACCGAGCCTAGATTAGAAGTAACGAGAGAACAGGAGAACCTCACCAAGGACAAATACTATTATATATACATGCCACTAGAAGAGAAGCACCTAGAAGGCATTTCCCCCAATCTGAAAACGTTATTATTATTATTATTATTATTATTATTATTGTTATTAATAGAATGAGCATGATTAGAATAATAAGAATATAATTTTATTTCAAAATCTGTCAACAAATGTTACAATGGCACAAAGTGGTTCGAAAACTTAGCGAACTTGAATAGTTCAGACTCAGCTACCGAGACGGACTATATCCTAGATCGGCTCAGGGGGCCTCTAAGAAGACACGATTACCCCGATACAATTTTAGTGATTAGATCATTGCCAGTACTATCTTTAATTAGAGATGTTCGATAGAGATCCATTAACTCGTTGCGTTCTCGCCTCTTCTCAGCAAACATTTAAGAAGACTGACTTACTGATCGATTCATAAATCCCAAGGGGTAATCTTAGGCATATCACGAGTGGGAAAAATAAGCAAAGGTCACAACATTTTGCATGGGACAGGTCAACTCGGGCAAAATCAAGCCTCCTTCTTCGAAGTGTGCTCGCGTGATCACCAACAGAAGTCAATGACATATTATTATTATTATTGTTATCGGACGGGCTACGCAGAAATAGTTCCCTTTATCACTAATGCGGGGTAAAGAATATTAGTGGTCCTGCTAACGACGAAGTCGCTCGTTGTACTGGGTGGGTTCACACACGTCGCTGGAGAACAATATTCGGATCATTAGCTTTGTGCTTCTCTTGCCCATCATGTGCCCGGTAATGTGTTACTCAATTAAGATGCTAGCGTTCGTGCGAAATCTTATCCGAAATTGGTGGACGGCCTGCATCCCCTCCCCACGTGTTATGTTTTTATCAATTATTACAATTATTAACTGTTATTAACTGAAATAATTCCTAACTACTGTATGTTTGAAGAAAATAAATTCTGTGTGGTTATTATTAACTGTTCTTTATTATCACCACAGTGTAACGGGGTTCATTTATGAGCGCGATGGATGTGCTCAGATATTTTCTCGCTCATGAGCGAGTGCGTCTATCCATATTGTTCCTACTGTTAAGCACACGAATGATTACGAAATAAACTTTAATAATAAAGGCAAATTCGAATTTGTCTGACGTAAGCAATACCTGAGCACATCCATCGCGCTCATATGGAAAACGTTCACCAATCGTAAATACTCCTTCGTCGCATTGCTTCGCGAACAGCAGTAACTCACCTCGCTTTGCAATTTCTTTAGTATTCCATATTAATATCACAACAGTATATCCAGTAATAATTAACTAAGCTATCCCGCCAGCCACGTACGTAAGTCGGCCTTATACTGCTAATTCCCTTGTGCTTATTTCATCACGTAATGTTATACCTATGGTAGCTAGGCTTCCTCATTTTCTTTTTGTCTTTTCTCTTTGTCTCAGGCAATGCTGATGCAAACGAGAATACATAAAGGGGGATAGACAGCACCAGCCGAGTGGCACGGCCCTGTTGTGCTAACCATATCAACAACAGCTGCATTGCAAGCAACCACAGGCAATACATAAATCGTACACATAATCGTAACTACACAGAGCGGATGAGAGCCGAGAACGACTGCCGAGTCATCCCAGCGAGCAAGAATGCTCGAGCATAGTAAAGCAACTTGGTGCCGAGGCCTCGCGAGGTGCTCTTGACCGACTCCCGTGTCCAGCGTCCGTAGTTAGCCATCGTAAGGGCGGCGAAGGCCACGAAGGTGCAGAGAGCTGCACAGGTTGTGGGTACGCTGAGTCTCGTTGATCTCCAGCCAGCGGGGGTGAAGAGAGAGAGAGAGAGGGGTGACTGGAAAAAAACGCCAATACTGACCACGGATCAGTGTCGGAGATCTGGTAAAGTGGAACGGTGAGTGAGGCAGTGACGTCCTTTGCGATTCCGCAGGCCACAGCGACTATGAGGGCAACACAGTATAAGAGAAATGGAATCTGATCAGACGTATCAGCCTGACTTCACGGTGGTCCCATAGACTCACATGGTAGATAGCTGTGGGTGGATAAGTGTTACACACAAACGATGAATGCAATTAGTTGAAATATTTAGCTGCAGAATGAAATGAACGCGGTGATGATCGCACGGGAGCGTCTTGGGTGTACCTACCTGCGCAGGACAACAATAACAACCACAATTAACTCGAGTGAGAAACGATGTATTGGATATGATGACTAAGGAGGACAAATATACCATATACTAAAAAGCATTAAAGACCGATATGAATATGTTTCAGCCAGCACGAGAATAGCGACGACCCTTAGAAGGTCGTCGGAATTGTACTGATCACCGTAATTCGGCAAAAAATAAAACATTTGACAATTGGACAGCGTCACGATTAGAAACGGCCTGCGAGGGCCCATCATTTGTTTTCTTGCTGTTTGGAATGAATTGTAAGAAAAAGCTGACCCTAAAAAAGTGTCGAAGAAAAATAGTTCGAGAGCAATGAATATATTCAACCATCGTAATTGGCCTGGCGATCATTATAACATCATTATATATATAATGGCCTTAAATGCCATTGGTGCCACTGGTGAAAATGACCCTTAAATGCCACTGAAGCATTGGCCTATTTATCAGATTTTTAAGGGCAGGTTGTTAATTATACGATGCTATTTCATGTCATATTTAACTGATATCAGTCGATTGGGAGGAAGAAGAAGAAGAGCCTCTATCGGGTGCTCTAAGGTAGATATCGTTAACAAAGCTCATGTGAACTCCAGCTCATTTGAACTTTGACAAGATCCTCTTCACCACTAAAGGGCTGATCTATTCTTGGCTAATCACGAAATAGTTCCCATTTGGGATGGTTACAGATGCAAGACCCCTGCTGTGCGTTTAATAAATTTTCGAAGCGGTACTTCCTGAGCACTACGAATCTCGTTTGGAACCAGAAGAAACAGCAAGGTAACAAGAACCTTCACACTCTGGTGGAAAGGTTCTTCTTACCTTGCAACCCTCTCCAGGATCGCAAAGACTTTGCTGTCAACTTCAGGGACCGTGCAAAGTGGAATTAAACAGATTACCTGAGGAAAATTATTGATCGTATAGGCAATATAAGCGCTAATCTCAGTTCTCGAAACGAACTGAGATTTTTTCTTTGTAAAAGGTAAAGGTAACGCTTTATTGGTTTATTAAAGGAACTGCAGTTTTTACAATGCTTAAGTTCTCTTATATGTCATGACACGGGACTCGAACCTAGAGAGGCGGAAATTTTCTTCAAACGCATCGACACCACTAGAGACATCGAGAGTGGGCCAATCCAGTGCAGGTGGGTTGACGTGGAACACAAAACGCCTCTACCTGCTAAAAGCAACATCCTCTGCTGAGAGTCACTGAACAGAGATCAGGCATCTCCCAGATGCATACGTAGACTCTTGCACAATAATGAAGAATAACCATTGTCAACAGCCAGGACGATCGTGTATTCCAAGGGCGTATCATCAACAGGCAAAGCTATGCGTCGCACAAAGCTATGTGAAAGACTCAAATAAATTGTGATCCCGTCCATGACCGCTTCTCGAGATTTGTCCCGGGAGGGAGGGAGCCACTGCTAGCGTTCTTTTTTGTTGAGCGCAACGAAGTTTTGTGGCGTAGTACGATATTGTGACAAACATCTGCAGGTACAATCAACATCGAGTAAATGCATGGATTTGTTACCCAATTGCATTTGTCCAAGCGTCGGTGACACAGAAGAATTACGATAGCGCATCGAAGGGGAACCGATTAAGCTCGCTCGAGGCGGCATAATCGCCCCATAGCCATTAGCTGGTTTAAGAGATTCGCAACAGGGTAAGCGACATCGAATGGCGAGTGCCGAAACATTCACAAGACAACCACCAGCGTCACTTGACCTTTATGCGATTCTGTTGATACAACGGACAGCGACACTTGGTGAGATAAAGAGCGCCTATCGGAAGCTCGCCCTCAGGTGGCATCCGGATAAGAACCCGGACAATCGCGACGAGGCGGAACACCGTTTCAAGGAGATCTCGGCAGCGTACGAAATCTTGTCAGATGAAGGCAAACGCCGTATGTATGACAGCTACACATGGCGGCGTGGCGGGGTGGCACAAGATGCTTCGAGCTGTTCCAGGTCGAACGTTTCGAACGCCGGCCGTGCATGGGACAAAGATATTGAGGAGCTCTTGGTCATGTTCGGTTTCCGAACTCCGGAGCAAGTATTTCGAGATTTCTTCGACGATGACAGACTCGCCCACGATTTAGCTAACTTGTGTAGCCAAACGGTCAACTCTCTGCTTGACACATTCGCTGACAAACTCAAGAAGCATCTGAGCTCAGTCTGAAGTGTTATTCCCTCTTTTATACGACGCTGGTGCATGGTGTCTCTCAGATAGTCTGCCGTGATGATTAAGGTTCCTGCTTCTTGCGACGTCTACGTCTCGTTCTTGGCGTTTTTTGTTTACGTCATTATTCAGAAACAGCAACGGGACGGACCTAGAATACGTCGTACTGTAAACGTCACAATAATAGTAATATAAAAATGAATTAGAAAGCAAATACGATAACGTAACTTCAAATATAGCAGGAATGATATTTTCACATTAATCTGGGGCGAATCTCTTTTTTTAAATTAGTATAAAAACAGAATGTAGCATGATGCAGCCTAGTCTTCACTACTAAGGTATTCGTCTGAGACTATGGTAGCCCCATCCACTAAAGGCCCGGACCTCAACATCTTGGGCCACGGGAAAATGCAATATGGTTGGGGGGACATCGCTGCCTTGGGTACAAATACAATATACTTTTGATATATTAACAGAACCGCAGCTCTTTCTTACGAACGCTTAAGTTTTCGATGTGTCACGTCATAGAACTTGAACTTGCGTCCTTCGCTTTTTGCAGCCTAGGTTTTCGGGCTGACCCTCAGCCTTAAACATTTAACGTCCACGGTACAACTGCTTTTAGCATTACTTCGTAAGACGGACCCTTACATTCAAATGTGCAACGATGGGAATCGAACCCGCGCACCTCTTTGCAGCCACAGACCACTTAGCCACCGTCGAAGTCACCCTGGGGTCATAAAAGGGAAAGGTTTATCGATCTGTTATATAAATATATGTGTCTCTCAGATTTCTTGTTGTAAGCTGGCGCCCAGCTATCAGCGGTG
The DNA here is from genome assembly GCA_019614645.1 of Stratiolaelaps scimitus. Classification (NCBI taxonomy): domain Eukaryota; kingdom Metazoa; phylum Arthropoda; class Arachnida; order Mesostigmata; family Laelapidae; genus Stratiolaelaps; species Stratiolaelaps scimitus. The sequence goes on from JABWDB010000048.1 coordinate 2,043,356, forward strand.
TCTTCATGCCGAAGACTCACGATACAGCCACATGCATGATCCTCGCTTACCAACCGTACTAATCTAAACGCGGCCACAAAAATTGCTTCATACACGCTGGAGCTGCAAAGTGTTGTGAACTAACTGCATTCAACTTGGCATGGATACGCCATATGGACGCGATTTGACATACTACTTGTTGTATGTCACGTATATACGTATATATAATGGAGGCTCCTAGCTGGAACGTTCGCGCATCAGACGTCCGGTCATTCCCTCGATGATCTAATTCATATTAATTTCAAGCATACCGTTCGATTTCGAAACACGACGTGCCGAATGAAAATCGAATAAGGCGGATCGACTAATTGCTATGAATTTCAGCCCGTTTCCAGCGAAATGGAATTATTTCACTGTACTCAACTTGCGTCAGAGACTGTCTGTCAGTATCGAAATCGTTCCCCTTGGTAAAATACAAGGACCTAAAATGACATTTGTTTAGATATGAGCAATCGATTGTGTTATCAGGTGATGCTGCAATGAACTGAGAATGTCGACGCCAGTTGCAGGACAATCAATTCCGTTCAAGATTGATTGGAAAGGTTTCAATCTCGAACAAGATGCGTATTCATGGTACCATAGACGCGATAGGCTGGGGTCCGTTATTTGGATGACTTCCTCGCTAGGAGAATTAACATATTATGCTTTTGATATTGACTAAAGTAAGCCTCAACATAACATATATATATATATATATATATATACATACTCGTTCATGCTGCATATGTGTACTCGTATACTTACCAAGCTGTCCTACTGTCGTTGGTCCCATAGTGGACTTGTAATGTGAGATACATACAATACAAATACACCTTTATTAACCAAAACAGGGGTGGTACAGAGATTATTAAAGAAATTACATAAATTGGTAGAAGCGAAGGCAATTTTTACAATTGTGGTAACGGCAAATGTCCACTTCCTGAGACTCGTATGAGACGTGAGGTTCTCCAAGAGAACAAATTATTTAGCATTTCGGTGCGTGCTACTGACGCAGTGTATATAACGAGATATCTATCTATGTATCTCAGCATCAACTGCTTCACCTAACGAATTGAAGTCCTCTAATCGAATGCTTCACCTTCGAATTAATGTCTATATATATATATATATATATATATATATATATATATATATATTTCAATGTGACAAAATGTTGCAATCGTCTTGCGTGGACGAACGGCCCCCCCCCATGTCGGCCTTCATACGCCTATAAAATGACAACAGGCGTTGTAGTAAAAATGTCTCCAGTCGTAGTTGTTGTCAACGCGGCGTTGACAAACTCCTCCTACTGGGCACGTGGGGGAGCCAGAACCCCGTCTAAATGGACTTCGCGAGCCACCGCCTGCAAACATTTCCTTCATTTGGAATGACAGACTCGCGACTCTGCGCATTTATAGTCGTTGACGCAGTGTGACTGGGATAGCCTGTAGGGCCTGGTCTCGCCATTGTTATCCCACACCAGTTGTACACCCGTACGTATGTATATTAATTACAATATTACGATATTATTAATGGCAATTACATTTGTTATGGCCCCTGGTATTAATTTAAGCTCTGGGCTCCCGTTGCACCAACGGGTTGCGGGTACCTTACCTGCGGCCCTTTTTAAATTCCGTTTTTTTCTTATGAGGGGGTTTCCTGAGTGCCTAATGCGCATGCGTCACTCAGCTGTAATGTGGGATTATTGCGGAACTCACACACTCATTAAAATCATCGGATTCCTCTGCCCCCAAGGCTCGGCAATTATTAGGCATTACTTTGATATCATGGCAGCGGACATCCGACTCCTTTTTAAATTACTGTTTGCCTCTATGCGCACAATGGAAGACGATCGATATTAGTCGAAGTTGATAACGTTCGATCTCGGTCAAGCTCACTGATTACAACAGCGGAAGTTGTGTTGGAAGTTCGTTTGTGTCGCATTAGTTACCTGATTTTTATTGGTTTCCGGATAGACTTCACATACGTGTTTATTTTCATACAACTTACTTTGTAACATTAAGTGTTTGGCGTCCCTTGGCGTACTCACAGCCACACTCTCTCGTAGTAGTGGATCGATTGGATTGTCAGCCGATTCGATCACCGAATTGCATTCAAACACTGTTTAAACTGACTCTCAGCGCCTTCCCCATGTTGTGTGATGAAGGCCTCGGCTCCGAACCTTTACGTATTACTACGAGGACATATCGACGAATTGCGTTCAGTCGGAGATAACAACTCTGCCATCTCAGGTCAGTAAGCTCGAGATGCTCAGTGTCCCACACCCAGTGACATGGTTTCGGTTATAGCCCATGAAACAAGTGAACGTACACCATACACACGACGATTTTTTACGTTCTACCAAACTCAGTAGCTCAAGGACACGACACTTCACGATGTGCTATCGAAAAACAGCGGCGCCACCCCACCGCCGGGTCGGGATCGATCATCGAATGACATCAGTGGCCGGTGTTTCCCGTTCGTTGAAAACAACGAAAATTGGCGGCATACTACGAATACTATGGTGGGAAAACATTTGTGGATACTTTAGTGATCAAGATCGAGTGAGCGCATCGTTTCTAATTACGATTCGTCGGGCACAACGCACGTAGCACGTTGTTGGTCGTACGTGAAGCAAGCAGACGCTCGAGAGCGGGCGCTCCAGACACGCAACGAATCTCGAGGTTCCTCGAGTCGACAACATCGAATGGCTCACACGCGCGCATTCACGAGGCTACCACAACGTGACCTCTATGCTGTCCTCGGGGTGAAGCGGACCGCGACGTCGGATGAGGTGAAAAAGGCCTATCGAAAGCTCGCCCTCAGATGGCATCCGGATAAGAATCCGAACAATCGCGAGGAGGCAGAGCGACGCTTCAAGGAGATCTCCGAGGCGTACGAGATTCTATCGGACGATAGGAAACGCCGCATCTACGATGCCTATGGAGGGCATCGGGGTATTCCGGCAAGCGGTTCTGTTCGACCTGCTACAGGCAGTCCATGGGCAACCTCCTACAGTGGCCGTGTATGGGACAAAGACATTGAGGAGTTTCTAGCATCGTTCCGCTTCCGCAACCCGGAGGATGTATTTAAGGAGTTCTTCCATGATGACAATTTCGCAAATGACTTTGCCAGCTTCTTCGGTAAAACGATACGAATTAATATACGCCCGCAGACTCGTCCTAATCAGCGTTCGCCACATTACCATCGAAATGGCTCGCCAAACCCGTTCGCCGCCAAGCCCAGCACGCAGGCGCCAAGCACCAGCTCACCCGGCACCAGTGGCCAACAACAGGGAGGCAGGCGCTCGACACGGATGGCCAAGATGACAAGTGTGCATTTCGCCAATGGTCGACGAATTGAGACGACTCGATACATCGAGGGTGACAAGGAGGTCGTTATCACGAAGGAGGATGGTATCGTGACCAAGAAAACAGTCAATGGCAAAGACATGCCACTATAATCGGATATTTTATCGAGCGAGAGCCCAAGTGCGTAAGCTCTCAAAACAAAAGGTGTGTTAACTTAACGATTAGGTATGATCTGACGATCTCTGCAGCAAATGAACGAAGTAGAAAGGGACGCAAAATTGTGTCGGCAAAAATATACTCTACCTAAATAACGCTCGGGAAATCTAAATCAATGAAATTATTTTATTCATTCTTCTTATTTTCCTTCTCGCATATTTAATTAGTTTTACATTAATATAATAATTACGAACGAACGAAAAATAAAGCAAGGCGTACCTATGACGCCAGCGTAGACCCGCTCATCTCAGGGTCCTATTATCCGTCATGTAGAGCCTAGGTGTGATTATTACCCTGGGCGTAACTCTCTCTCTCTAGAAGGAAGATATAAATCGATAAAGCACGACATAATCACAGGCAGGCTAGGCATAGTTAGGGAAATAGGTTAGGGTTTTTTTTTACCTTCGGGCGTGATGGCTAAATCGGGGGTAGTTGATGATGGCGGGGGGGGGGGGTCTCAATGGGTGCAAAAGTGTTGAAAATAAAATAGGCAGTGCCCAATGCTGTCTTTTGTTCTAATGCAACGCTTATTAGTACAATCGCATTCGTTTGAACAATGTCTGTCAGTAAAAGCCTATCTATCAAGACGCGGAGTGAACGTTCCGAGTAGGAGGGAGATGTAAAATGCTTAGGTATAAAAATGGCTGACGGTTTCGGTTGTGACATTTTGTATGACGTGAATTCCGCCTTGGGAGAGGTGTCGTTTTGAGTGTTTACTATTAGATAATTATCGTTTGATAGGTATACACAACATTTTAGTGAGAATTAAGTTTAACACGCATTTCGGATCCTATTACCGAGGTGTTTCCTCATAGCCAGGGGTGGGGGGGGGGGTATCGACACAAAGGATATCGATTGCAGATGACATGTTCTTCTTGTCTCTCAAGTCAGCCCATCTCATTCCCTTCACAAGGAGTTGTTAATATTAGCATATTTTTAATGGACCCGTGATCATCTTTCGTGATCACGATAGACGTGCCTTGGTCACCCCCTTTTAATTGGACAGGTCATATAAACGTGAGCAAAAGCTGAGGTGTAACCACTTCTCCTTTCGCAGCCTAAGTTTTAACTGCTGTGGTTTCGGAGTGATCTGCAGCTATGGCATCTCGGCAACGGCGAGGCGTCATCAGGCAGTTCTATTTGACAAGTTGGAGATTGTAAGGCAGGTTACAAAAAAAGCTGAATTCAATGAACTTTACAGCGACATTTCTCTGCCTTTTGCCACCTAAATTAATGATGTAACTTTCCTGGACCACGTTCAGGACAATGAGCGACGATTATCGCCACAGAGAATCAAATATCGCGAAGGCACTACACTATTCCCAAGGAACAAGTATGTCTTGACTTCACGAAATCATTTTGATTACGAAAGCTAAAGTGCGCAGTTCTGTCGTACCCGCACCTTACAACTCCGTAGCCACAGCAATCTCGAGTAGTGTGTTGAGTACGGGAGCGATTTCTTGCACAGATCGTCGGCGCATATGAGATTCACCATTGGACGAATCCACTCAAAAACTCAACGAAAGTCTGAGCCGCAAGCGGCGGTGGCAAAGAACGATTGACCCGGAGACATTGTGGTCACTACGGGATGCGCGATTCGATCCACGTCGACTCGTTCACCAGAGAGCTAACAAATGATAATTATGTTGAGCCGTTTCTCCGCCTTAAAGGTGCATAGGCTGAGCAGAATCGTAGGGTAATCAAGGCGAACATTCTGTTCCAGCACATCAACGAACCAGCGCACATGTCCCTGTTTGCGAGGTCCAAATGAAGACACAGCTCAATGAAGTTCAATCTGCTTGGAGTCCCACTCTATTCGCCAGACCTAGAGCTCAGTCAGGACTGGCCGTTTTAAACATCTCAAACAGAGGCGGATTTGACCTGATTTCACGATGAAATTGAAGTGCTATCGGTTTTGGAGGCTAAGTTTTGCAATCCATGAGGCGACCTGTAATACTCATCATATAAACATGCTAGGGGACCGCTGTGCAGTTGCCCTCTGAGGAGTTCTACAAGTTAACCAAGTAACAATAATTTGCATTAAAATTCGCTATCTGCATTTTTAATACTTGTGAGATATATAAGTGTACACAAGTATTAATATATATATATATATATATATATATCAATACTTGTATACACTTATATATCTATATATATAATATATGTATATATATGCACACTGGAAGGATACATTTAAAACGACGTACGTGGCCGGAATTTTCTTTTTGGAAAAAGTCCAACTTGGTTTTGAAGAACTCCATTTACTCAATGAATTTTGCCCTCTTCAATAAGTAGTTTCGCATATTGACTATTGAAGAGTCTTACTCTTTTTTACCTTGAACAATATGTGTATATATATATATATATATATTGTCGTTACTACTATCAGAGTAATAGTGATGTCCATAATCGGAAACGTCTTGTATAGTAGTCACAAATAGCTCACAAAAGCAGAAAGCTTGCCCAAATTCCAAGTTAGTCTTCAGTAGAGAGAAATGTTTCTCACAAATTCGATGTCATAACATGATCTAACATTCGAGCCTGAAACAAAGAACAAATGCGCCATACATTGCATGAATGATCAACCAGCAGAATCAGTAAAATGCGTCAGAATGCGTAGTTACAAAAGAAAAAACAACACTTTACGAAGCACCAAGTATTCTTTTCTGTTAGTAGCGAAGAAAGGCTGTAATTTTCGCTTCCGGCGAGATTTTTTTAGCACACCTACGGCTCGCTACGTTGTGAACTAAACGGTGCCGAGTGATCGTGGATCCGGGTTGTGATACCCCATCGTCATTGGGTACACTAACCCTCGTATGAGTTCGTACAGCGTTCAAATAGACCGCCGAGATTTACACCTACGCAGACATGTGTGTTTGAACAGGAAATATCGTTGGTCCTGCTGGCGCCGCCACCACCGTCGCCGCCGCCGCCGTTGATGATAATTTCTTCAAACGCGGCACGATAGAGCTAGGAAATCACTTCCGCCGGGGTAGCGGCCTTCGCTGATTCGCTTTCACTGCGCAGACGATGTTATAATATAGAGAAACCGGGCCATCAGCAACGAGACGAAATTGAGAGCGTTGAGCCTTGTGCTGCTGCTGCTGGTGCTGCTTCTACTGCTGTTACTGTTCGATCCGTTGGGATTCATAATGGTGCAGCAATACAGCGGAGGGAGGTTGATATAAAAAATAAACTCGCCTTTTGGGTAAGGCAGTCCTTCCCATCGCGGGTGAACGTGGCTGCCATTCATTGCCAGCAATGAAAAATGCAGAACTGAAGTACTCTTGATTATTGTGCCTGGCAAAGCACGGCACGGAACATTACCGGTCAACACGTTCGCTGAAGGGACACAAGAATGGGGGGATTAAGCCTTAAACGAAATATGTTCACGTGGGAAAATCATGCATCGAATTTACTAGTGGCCTCTGTGTGAGATCTGATGTTGAAGTGAACCCAGTCAATCATACGTAGCCATGCTACTACATTGTTTCAGCTCTAGAAATTTCTAGGCATTTCTCGTATCTTGGAAATCTGAAAAATCGGCATATATAGTGATCTCTCCCTAGGGTGTTCTCCCCGCTGTGAACGGGCTCTTGCAACTTTGAGCCTGATCTCTCTCACATCATCTAAGTACGAGTTGGTAATGATTACACCGATCACAGCCGGGTGGTAGAGACAAGTGGAAGAAGACGTCTTCCATGTTATTACTGCAACACAATTAGTGCGACAAACGATTCAATCAATGAATGATTTGCACTTTGTAATATCGAATGAAAATATGCTGCACATGAACGTTGCCACGTCTGACCACGATATCGGGACATGAGCCTGAGATGATCGACCGGCGTGTCATCATCACGTTCGAGAGCCAGACTGCTCTTTCAGGGGGAACTACAACAACCCGGGGGCCCTCCACAACCCTTCCGTAGTATGTTCGTGGTTGAAGGTGACAGCCGAGAGAAGGCATATGATATCAGTTCGTTGGACAGGTGTCGGCGGGGTTTGTGATAATTACGATCTTACAACACATTTTAAGTAGAAAGAATTTATCGAAGCAGAAACATGCTTTTCATTACGGCGACATTAAATGTCGTAATCGATACGCTGACAAGGGAACGACTCGTTGGCGAACCTTGGCCTTGGTGAGATGAGATCTCTGCGGTCACACATTAGACGGCTGTTAATTCATTCTTTAAGATTAAGCTGTGAAATGCTTTCTTCGAAAAAGTTACAATAGTTTAAAAGTTTCTAAGGCGCAATTGTGTATAGGTGTCGTGGTCTCGTGGCCATTTCTACACGAGCAAAACTGCAATGCATGTAACTAGATTGGTCTCGTCTCGCATGGCCCCAAAAGACGCTCGTTGTATGCCTATGTCAGTTCCTCGCTAATTAATAACGTGATGTTTGAATCCTGACAGCGTTGATAATTAAAATCGATCTGGCGCCAAATTTTCAAAGTAACAAGCCCACGAGAACGAGTGATCTTGTCCAAAGCTATATTCGTTTCATCACGATAATTGTTTCATACGTGGGTTTTCACCCGTTCATTAGTTCTTCTATATTTGCAGGCCAGTTATGCAGCGTAGACCTCCGTATTGTGAAATGGATTCGCCAGTATCGCGATCGCATATCCGAGTATCTTTAGTCGGAACTCACGATAACAACGAGTCGGTGTCACCTAGAGTCCCTAGAGACTAACAGATGCCGAGACCAATAAGTGGTGGCTTTTGATCCAACTTCGGCCGTCTCGATGTTCGTGCAACGGCCCGCCTGCCGTAAACGGCACGAACTAGATCACGGCTCGAAATATGGCTGAACACGGAAGAGATCTATACAAAATTTTAGGCGTACCTCCACAGGCCACCGCTGATGAGATTAAGAGGGCCTATCATTATTTAGCGATTAAGTTTCACCCGGACAAGAATCGAGCTTCAAGCGGCGAGCATTTCAAGGCCATCAGAGCGGCATACGAAGTGTTGTCTGACAGAAATCAGCGTCATGAGTACGATCTTAGGCATCGGGTATCCAGCCCGAACCAAATCTGGACGAATGAGTTCGATGAGTTTTTCAATGCTAGCCGATTTTTTCGCACCCTACAAAGCTCGCTGAACTTGAACCATTCGTTTCTAGAAGTGCCGTTCCAGTTCCACCGATACAGATATCCTGAAGACGATGAGCGTTCGCATCGTTCTGAGCAACATCACTCGGCGACCACTTCATACACAAGCGAACAGCGTCAGTTTGACGACATGTTTGACCTGCTGCCCCGACGCTCCTGTAATTGTCACGACGTTGACGACCGATGCCGAGGGAGCGCACCGTCGATGAATAACTCCCCCAGCCACTGGATTACTAGAGGAATCGATGGGATCGAGAGAAATGCATCTGGGCGTTCAAGCCAATACGCCAGTAGTGGGTTGAATATCACATATCACCGCCAGAGTGTACAGGTTATTCGAAATAACAACAAAGGGAACATGCTCAGAGTGCAGCGGGTGGAAACTCAGGAGGACGGTGAAACCCGATGGCGTACCACGACTAGCAGGCGTATCAGCGGAAAGCTGGTAGAGACAGTCATCGTAGTTCGTAACGGCGTGAAAACTGTTACAATTACTGAAGATGGTATCGTTACGTGTCGAACGGTTAATGGACAACGAGTCGACCGGATCATGGACAACAACAATTCTTAATTAGCTAGCCGAAATTGGTGTGCAATTATCCAAATCGGGTAATCATTTAGGGAGTCTTGAAAGGATAGGTGCATGCCGTTTATTAAAAAGTAATTCCAATTACTGGGTTGTTTCGACGCACAGAGCTTCGCGTGCCGTGTATTGCGCAAACGTGACTAAGTGCGACACGTCTCAAACCTAACGAGGAAACACAAGACGTCACAAACCCTTGAATAAAGTAATGGAAAAAGGTGGTAGTAAAGTCAGACTCGGACATTAACCTAAGCCACCGTTCTTTCAGGGCGTGGCCACTATTTCGGAGTTCACAGAAAAAAAGTGGCGGACATTAACCTAAGCCACCGTTCTTTCAGGGCGTGGCCACTATTTCGGAGTTCACAGAAAAAAAGTGGTGAAATAGATAGGAACTCCGGGGCCTCCTGCTGAACTCCGGGGCCTCCTGCTGAACTCCGGGGCCTCCTGCTGAACTCCGGGGCCTCCTGCTGAACTCGGGGGCCTCCTGCTGAACTCGGGGGCCTCCTGCTGAACTCGGGGGCCTCCTGCTGAACTCCGGGGCCTCCTGCTGAACTCCGGGGCCTCCTGCTGAACTCCGGGGCCTCCTGCTGAACTCCGGGGCCTCCTGCTGAACTCCGGGGCCTCCTGCTGAACTCCGGGGCCTCCTGCTGAACTCCGGGGCCTAAGTAATGTTCTACCAGAACGAGCACAAGATCTTTATCGGCCACGGACCCAGCTATCATGCCCTTCGAGTTCTAGTTGAGAGAATTTTTAGCTGGATTATCGGTTCAATAGCGCATACGACTCTGAACTGAGGGAGCAGCGCACCTCTTCTACTCAGATTTCTGTGCGATAATTCAACTATGAGCTTGACATCATATGACAAGCATTCATTTTAGGGCGTGGTTTTCAACTTGTGTGGATACATGTAGTATAGGATATATTTAGTATAGGGATGGAGGCAGTGTTTGTAGTTACACCCTAGGCTTAAGGTAAAATAACACAGTAAGTGGCGGCCTGGAGTGCGTCCGTTGTCGTGAAAAGTGTGACCAACGAACTTAGGTCCATCGCTCGTGAGGTCACAGATCGACTTTTATACATAAATGAGTCCAACGAAATGAAGGCCAGATGTAAGAGCACCTGGCTACGTGGATATGTCTCAGTTTGCCTTGCACCATGTAAGTTAGTTTATTCGATACGAGCCGAGATGTAGAGTAAGCCTTCCGTAAACAGTTCATAGAACCAACGCCAAAAAGGTATTTTCGAAGACAAGACATGTGCAGATGACCCCAATTAATGGGCGCGACTATCCATATATTAGGGAATTCTGGATATTATATATATTATATATTATATCCAGAATATCTAGATATTATATTCTGGATATTCTGAAAAAAACCATTTGCATTTCCATTTATAACTTCGTTATCTATTGCTTCTTTGAGTAGGTCGACGTTTGCATATGAAACCCCACCTATTGCCCGTTTTAATGCATGGAAACAGCCATAATCACATGGGCTTAAATCAGGAGAATATGGGGGTTGATGCCATCGCTCAATATTGTTCCCCCCATCCAGGCTGTAATTTTAGCAGTGCGGTGAGGTCTTGCATTGTCGTCGAGTAACCACACTCGGTCCTGTCGATCGCCACGCCACTTGTTCATCAATCCCTTCCACAAGACGAGATATCGGGGAGCATTGACTTTTTCTTTTGCGGCTAATATTTCGCAATAGCAAACACCCTTGATATCCAGGGCGGGTATCATCAACACCTTTCGTCCGAATCTATCTGGCACTGACACAACCGCTGCTGCTTCACCTTGTCGGAGCCACTGTTTTGCTTGGTCCTTAACAGGAGGTCTATGCAGGCTAACCCATGTCTCGTCTATCGACACGGTGTGTTCTAAGCGACTGGTTTGTTGCGTTTAAGTCTTCAGATTAAATGTCGAACACTCCACACGCATTTTCATCTGCTCAGCACTCAGTTTATGGGGAACCCATTTTTCATTTTTTTTCTTCATCTTCAGTATGTTGGTGATAATTCATTTAAATGGTAATAATTGATTTTTGGGGAAATTTGAACTTTTTGCTGCAGTGTCCATCTTTCTGATCGTAACCAAACCACTCAGTGTTCGAAAGGAAGCCACGTTCCTCCCTCGCCTGCCCACTCCAAAAATGACTCATTGTATCGCCTAATTCGGATTGTGCGCCATTCGAAAGGCGCACAAATTCGAACGGAAATCCCCAATAATTAATAACTATCAACCTTTTTATTCATATCGTTAACCTATCCACTCTGAAATACAGCATTCGCACAACCACACCCACATCTAGAGCAATGCACGCTGATACATTCGTAGTTATGTCTACGTATCTGGCGTCCGCGTCCGGTGTGGCTAATTAACGCGACGTTTTAAATGCACGGAGCGCAGTGTCTCATGTTGCAACACGGATATAACAAACCTGATTTGACTTCTCGAATGTATCGGCATATATTATATGCAAGAGCAGATCGGGATGGCCCCACAGGAGGAAGTGCTATTATCGAATATGAACGCCCAGACCGTTCGCCTATCCCATCCTATAATTTTATAGCGATTGATTTAACGAGCCGCATTGGTGACCTATTTATGAATACCAATTAACCCGTAGAAAGGTAGCGTAGATTCACAAATTTATTTCCTCGTACCGGTCTTCTGCTTCGGCTCTTCCATGGCGATTCGCGCTGGTTGATTCGCTTGTTCACTTTTAACCACTCCATCTTCACGCACCGTAATCGTCTCTACCCCCTTGTCGTCGACCAATTTCACGGTCTCGTGGGTCTTCCCATTGACCTCCTTGGTAAGTGTCGTCCGCGAGCTTTTCTTATCACCTTCTCGAGTCTCCTCTCGTTTCTCCGTGACGATGTCGCCACTGTCATCTCGATATGTTCTCGACATACTCCGATACATGTGGGGTGCGTCGGCGGTCATGGCGGCATCGGCGGTCATGGCCGCGCCCAGGTTCCCGAAAAGTCCTCGAAGGAGATTTCCAAGGGGATTGCCAGAGAGCGGATCCGCAGGCGAACCACTTCGACTGGCGTGATTGCAACGGCGTTGTCGTCGTCGTCGTACGTGTTCCGGCGTGCCGTGAACGCTCGCTTCACGTCTTCGCGTCGGCCGATCCCCGGCATTACTCCCATGTGGACATTGTTGGAAGTTGAACCCCGACAGAGGAACTATAATGGATGGGAACCCAAAGTGGCGCATTGGAAAACTATTAAACATCATGCCAAGTGGACCCAACCCGTTGAAAAAGTCGTCCATGTTCGACCCGTTCATCCTTCGTCTCGTGTCATACTGGCGACGTTTTTCCGCATCCGACAGAATCTCGTATGCGGCGCTGATCGCCTTGAACCGCTCGCCGACCTCGGCATTGTTTCGATTCTTGTCTGGATGATATCGCTTGGCTAAGCGGCGATACGACATTTTGATGTCGTTCTCGGTAGCGTCGGGGTTCACCTCCAAAATTTTGTACAGATCATTGCTGGGCGCCACCATTTTGTCTCTGCCTTCTGTTTTTTGGGCGACGAACAGATTTATGGGACAGATCGCCTCTTGTTCGTGTAGCTCGTTTAGCTCAATTTACGTCATTACAGAATAAGATGCAGCTGTGCTTAATCAAATCGGCGTACGCTTAACCAGTAGCAGGTGGTCAATTCACCGGACGTCGTTCTTCGTTGCGAACGATTAGTGAAACTCAGAAAAATCGCTAGCTATTGTAAAGTTACACGTTCTTCTAGCCTAGCCGAAGCGACCCGTGTGCTCTTTACCAAGGTGGATTGTGCATCTTACAGCCATCAGTGGGGCTCATACTCTGTACCCCTCAAATTCTTAAATGTGAAGCACAGTGTGTGAATATCTTGCCCGTCATGAATGGACACGGTACCAAAGTGACCACGATTCAGTCGGGGCGAAATCAGATCTCAGCTCAACGGCGGGTGGAGGGGGATGGCGGTAGATGTATCATAGCAATCAGATGCGTTGCAAAAATGACGGTGATATGATACAATACAATCGTTGATCAGTTTATTAACGGAATTGCAGTTGTTTCTTACGACGCTTAAGAAGTTCGCTAGCGGGACAACTCTTCGGACCTTTTACAGCCAGAAACGCAGCGTTCAAGCTATCCGCCGCGCTGAAATTTCGATTTGGTACTAAATTCTTGTTTTGTCAAAACGAAAGAGTTCCCTCCAATCATTTAACCAATATTGTATTTCTGCTCAAACATACACCCGTTGGAACCACGTAATCGGAGCATCGGTGGAAAATCAAGGGAAAAAAACGTGTATTCCAATAGGAGTTTGCGGCACAACCAATCACCTGAGTTTTATGCGTTTTCCGGTTGCATTTCAGCACGACATGCGTTCAGCAAAAGGCACTCGTACATATCAACCTCCTCTATAAGGTCTTCATTTTATTGTTTAAAATCGTTCATTTGAGGATGAACCCGCTGCGAATCAGCGGTGCTGATCTCGAGCGTCGCTGAGCCCGTGAATGGTAGCCACCCTTAGTTAATATAGCCCTCCCTCCCCGTGACGCCTGGCCTGCGCCTAGCTGTTCGTCTGCAGGCCACTTTCAAGACAAGAAACTCGTCCGCCGTGCGGAACAACCTCGGCTTCGTTGGGGAAGGATATTGTGAAAGTGTTACTTTTTTTTTATCCTTTGACACATCCACACGTGTAAAATGCGGATAACTAATTTCGGAGCACTCTGAAATCTGCTTTCTTTGCTTGGGACCACCTGTCTCTGACAGACAAGACGAGGTCGAGTCCTTCGCACAAAGGTCTAGCTGTTAAAAATACCCTGCCAGAGGAGTGATGCCCACTTGATTATGGAAAAAGGGTAGCGTTATTTAACTATGATTAATTAACGCAATGATTTGGCCGTGCAATAGTTCAACGGGCATTTGAAACAATGTTATCTTGTCATACTTCGGTTTATGCCGAGAAGACGAGTTTACGCCAATCTTTTAGTTAAACCAATTAAAGTGGAAGACTGCGCGTCTTTCATTTAAATAAAACACCCGAAAATTTTGCTTGATCATGAATTAAACTGGTTTTAAGTTAAATCTGTTATTTTTTGCCCCACGAGGCTATCGTAACGTTCTTTTAACTTTAGTCCAAGAGAACTACCTTGCAATTGCAAAGGTTCCTTCTGCGATGCTCGTCACATGTTGACAATACTACTAGCCTCAGATGAGCGGCCTGGCTTGTCCAGGAAGAGAATTTCGTCAACTTGAACCCAACTTTTTAATTGGGTGGCGTATCATATTATTGATGCTATTAAAGATTGTATTACCGCATGATTCCTCCCCACTGCAATTATAATAACAGAAGACGCTTGCGTTAACTACTGTTACAACTACCAGCCACTCGATCAACTAATTGCGGAGTTGGAAAGGCCTATTTTATTCAAAAAATTTCATAGGTCGCCCCCGCAGGTCACTGTGCAGCCCTTTTCAGGACCTTCGCTTGTTCTGATGGCCTCCCAGTGCAACATATCGCGCGCGTCACCGCCACCGTGGACAATGGCGCGAAAGTGGCATACGCAAATGGAGGCCGTGGTACGGCCGCGTTTCGGGGCTGCGAAATCTACATGATTTGATGGTGCTGAATGTTTGTGGGTATGAGCTGGTCGGGTTGACACATAGGTGCTCACCCGGATTTGATCGTTGCACATTAGCATTTAACAAGGGGGTCGGTCTTAGGAAGAGGAGCTGAGAGCAGTTGTACCGTGGACGTTAAATGTTCAAAGCTGTGAGTCAGCCCTGGAAAATTTACGGAAGATTCTTGTCGGGTACGAGTATGGCAGAGAATAAGCAAAGGTGGCCCCGACAGGTCCTCATAGTAATACCTAAAGATTAACAGCTGAGGCCTGTCAGATAAAGGGGGAACAGCTAAGGGTCAGCTCGAAAAAACAGGTGATCCTGCCACACACTATGAATGCTTGACGGGCAAGATACCTGACGACTCCCCTTCTCCATCTTTCGCTGCTTCAAAGCGTGTCTGAAGCGTAGGGACGATGCAATTCACAACACGTTTCCTCATTTGTACTTCGTACTTCACCACTTCATTTACTTAATTGAACGCCACCGGCGTTCGATGGTGGCGTTTTGGCAAGATTTGACCATCTCCACCCGACAAATAATGGTGGCAACGGATCTCATTTGCCGGGATCAGCCAGCATGAGAGCAAACCGCTTGTGCAAGCACTATCACAATTATTAACAGCCTCCTTTGCACTTTTTTGTACAGAGAAGAAGGCGTCCCTCTGCTGATGCCGCACCTGTTCATTCGATACATCTTCGAAGATTTCTCCAATTACCCCTTGTATCAGAAAACGACGATAAAAAAAGGTTGCAAGACGCACACACGAACGCACTACGCTGCCGGGCCCGACTTGTTGAACTGACTAGCAAAATATAACCATACATTATGTTAAGTTGATCATGCGTTACCCTTTATTGCAGAAACAAGCTGGGGGCAACTACTCACGGTCATACCCCCCCCCCCCCCCTTGGTCGGCTGAGTAGTCTCTGACTACAAAAAGCCAGAGGCCGCAGGTTCAAGTCCCCTGTCGTGACATATAAGAGAACTTAAGCGTTGTAAAAACTGCAGTTCCTTTAATAAACCAATAAAGCTTTACCTTTACCTTCAACTCGAGATAAAAAAAGGTGTTTAGCGCCTCGTGCGCAGATCGTTTTCTGTGGGAACACTTAACCGTTTACTTAGTCCAATCACCTGAGCCACTGAGCCACGAATATGATAATGTCCAGATAATCATCGACGATAGCGAAATTGAACAAAAGGTGGAGCTCACACGATCTCGGTCTCCTCCGGTCCCTCCAATGGTTCATATAAAGCGTTAGCCGGTTTTCGCGTAGCGCCGTCCCAGCCTGAGGGTGGGCTTAGACTGAAGCTATATTGTAACGAAGCTAGTGAGACAGTTGTACCGCCACACAACGATCACCGTGCACGTGGCGTGCCACTGTGCAATGGGAATTGAGATGCGGGGGACATTTCTCCACCGGTATGTGACACTGTGCTTGGTCGCAATGCTGCTACCAGCGGAGGCGCTGGCGATATCGCCCCCGTTGGGCAACAGCTGCCACTACCGGCGTATTGGTGGTAACGTGTTGGACAACCACTCGGAAGAATTGTTAAACTTCCGCGGGGTATTGGTAATAATTCCAGTAATAATAGTTCCAGCAGCTGCACTGAGGCGTCGACGAATTCATAGGCGACTTTTGACCAACAGTGATAGCGAAATGAAGTTGGTTACTGTGATGAACATAGTAGAGACTACTCCTGGCGAAAACTTAGCCACAGATACAGCTGTGTTAATGTTGATGATAATGACGATGATGAGAGTAGCTGCCGGCCACTGGCGTCGTAGATGCGATGTGTGATTGGCCAGCGGAATTACGGACAGCAGATCGTTGTATGACTGGTCAATGTAATTAGGGGGCGAAACGCGCCCGGTCCAGCCAATGTGAAACAAATAAAAGCCCTGCACGGGGCAGGTCTGTTTCCCTCGAGGAGAGCCACTCGAAGACGAGTCTCCCGGAGAGTTCCCCGGAATGGGGTCTCCCGGAAGGTCTGTCGCCCCCTAGAGCGCCTCTCTCGAGGAGAACTACACCGGCGTCGAGCCACCCACTATCTCATCACGTCATCCCTGTAGGAAATCTGTAGTGCTGAGTCACCGAGGAAGAGTAGGCATAGGAGAGCTGTGAACACACTTTAAGCACCCACCTTAGCTACCGCTTAACTAACCACGACTGTTATCCTCCATCACCATTAAATGCAAATGTGCATTTAGTTTGGGGATCACAACCCGTGTGTGCACCCCCGTGTTGCACCTCCGATTGCAAAGCAGGCGTACCCGAATGCGCCACCAGGCCACCGGGGCCTCGATGAATGATCCCAACTATTTACACGCTACTGGCTGTAATTCAGGGCTACAGAAACATGTGAGTGAACTCTCAGTAGCCTGTGTCATTAATTATACAAAGGATCGCTCGGGCAATGATATCTTCTTCATCCATATCGGTGTTATTCTACGTGATCTGCGAAATTTCGTAGCTTGTAAAAGTGACTATACAGCTCACTAAATTCTACAGATGTGAAGGTAAAACTTTTTATTAGTTTACTAACGGAACTGCAGTTGTACAATGCTTAAGTTCTCTCGATATGCATATACATATATATATATATATATATGCATATACATATATGTATATATATATATTACACCAGGTCGCGGGACTCGAACCTGCGGCCTCCGGCTTTCTACAGTCAGAGATCCCCTAGCCACCCACCGTCCAACAGCCACCCACCCCGCTGATGTATTGACAAGTTCGTTCCGCCTATTGGTGGTGCGTTCTAACGGACAAAAAAAAGAAACGTATAGCTGGTTAGCAGTTTGGAAAAAATTTACTCATTGTCGCCACTGTACGCCCTATTTATACAGACCTACCCTATCGGTATGCCTGATCATGTGATGAAAGGTCTCATGTCAAGGTTGGCATCGTTTTTGTCGTTATCTGGCGAGGCAAACGGTAAACGTCGCTGAGCGTGTGCAAATGCAGCAATGAAAGGACGCTTGCAGTATAACATAGTCTCAGGGCGAGTCCCGGCAGACGGAACAGCGAACGTGTAGTTTCGAAGTCGACATTCATTGACGACTGAAAGCAGGCCGCACTTTAGCCCCAGACGTCAAACCTACATCAGCATAACTAATTCTCAGAGGACCACTAATGTAGGCTGGTGGAAATGATTGACGAACGGGTGACCTTGAGTTTTAGGAGCGAGTCGTCGGTGCCCTCTATGGAGACACTCGTGGAGCAAAAACCTTCTGCGCCTAAGGTAGTCGATGGAGAGGCCACGCAAGCAATGTTTTCTCATTTTCTCCTGAAAGCGTTATCATGGCCCGAGGAGGTTCCACTTTTCAACACTAGGCATCCGAACAGGTTACCGGGAATTGCAGTTCCTTTAACAAACCAGTATAATCTTCACCTGTACCTACAGGTAATCAGGTTGTGAGTCCTAATATTCTGTGTGAGTTCAGACAGATAGGTATCCAACAACAAACCTTTTACGACACCAGCACGACTGTTCGACTCCTGCGTACCTTATATAGCACCATCATCATGCTTTGACACCACGCTTGTTAACCGCTTTTACTGTGACTAGCTTTGTGGCGCCTTGTTGGCCACTTTCACTGTGGCCAGTACTTCATTGGTTCAGCTGTACCGACGGTTGCTAAATACTCGTGGAAGTTTGCCAGTGTTGGCAGCGTTTCTAAGCGATGCAAAAACCAAGACCAGCAACGCATTGACGCCAAAGGAGTCTCTCGAACAATTAGGAACTATTAAAGCAAACTCCCGTTGTTAATTCCACGGGTCGAGGTCGAGGTTGCACAGGTCGAAAGTATAAAAACTGCGAATCGATATGTTCCGAGGTGAGCCCCAGGAAGGGGGAACAGAAAGGGGTTGTTTACCTCGTTTACGGGGGGGGGGTGTAGTCTACCGACCCGACCCGTGGCTAATGCAACCTGAGCAGCTTTGAGAATTCGAGACCCTCACGGTTGTGTTCATAGTTACACCCTATCGTTTTTGGTCGAAGCTTCAACGTTCTCAGTAGAGGTCAACGGCTATACCTGGATTCTCCTGATATTCTACCTCAAGGATTGCCTCAGGCAAAGCCCTGCACCTGCTATCGAAGGAACAGACTTTACTTCGAGGTCAAGTCTATACCAAAGGATAATCAGAGAAAATATTCGAGGCGAAATTGTGAATGAGGACCTGTAATATTAATACGGCGATAGTTTAGTTGAAGCTATAAGAGGCTAAGCTAAGCCGTTGGACATTTGCATTTAAGGGGGCCTGTCTTATGGAGCAATGCCGAAAGCAGTTGCATCGTGGACTATGTTAAATGTTCGCTGTGAGTCGGCCCGGCAAATTTCGTTATAGATGAAGCTAAGCGGCTTAACAACAAAAATATAGTATCCCCCACATTGAATCAATTCGTCCCGAATTGAACCGAAGATATCAGCAGCATTGTGCGCAATGGCCCTTTGTATATTGTATCGAAGAACAATCTCTGTATTGAAAGCTGTCATTATTTTTGCGGTCGATAACAAATCGGGTATATAATTGCACTAGGATGCAATATCGGATAATATTGATGCCCTGGCGTGCCTCTCTGTACAGCTACATATCTATCGTGCTTAATTTTTCTTTAGTTTTCATGGAGGTTTCTGAGACTATTTTCGTTGTGAGCCAGCCGGCGTTAACTTCGATTTAGCGAGCTGACGACGCCTTCCATGTTGCCGCATCTCATTAATCTTCATCTTGTTCGTTGCTCGACAAATTGAATGGCTGATGGTTGGATCGTTTCCACGTGTGTGCGGTTTGTCGGAGATTTCAGCGCGGGCACCTCTGCGGGCATTCTTGTTATTTCGCTCGTTCGGAACCGCTTCGTAGTTTGTCGTACAACTCTAATACGTCTCCCCACCCATAGAGGAACCCTTAAGCAGATCTTCAATGGGCAGGATGACGATGTTCAACGAAGTCTCCCCCGATCGTATCCACCTGTCCGAGCTGCGGTTTCATTTGTCATACCCCGATGATCCGACTGACCCACCCTCTTCCGACCATCGCACGCGGATGTCTGTCTGATCGGCTCTCTGACTGTTCCAGCGCAGAGCGCCGCGTGAACGCCGCAGCGTGCTGCCGTCACCGTGGAGAGGGCCCTTCCGTGGAGAGGGCCGAGGGATGTCGTCAGAGAGATGGCCAATGTGGCCACATGTTGCGTTAAAGCGCCCCCTGGACGCCGGCTGTGGCGGCTCAGAGATACGAGCAGCTATCCTCTAGACACGGTCCAGATGGAAGGCCAGAGCTGCTACTACATTCGGCGTCGAGTGCGGAAATCCTACCAAGTGCACCAGTTGTTATAGTAATACAAGTAGTCGTAGTAGTAGCAGGTGTAGCCGTGGCGCGGGCAATTGATTGTCAGATGCGTCCATCGAAGGCCACTTGGTCACCACGAACAACAACAACAAGAACAACAATCTCTGCTCTGCCCTTAACGCGAGACGTATAGAGATGCACTGACTGCTTAGCATTCTCGACTGTTCCTTCGTGTCTGAGTCTGTGTTTGTTTCTAAGATGTATATACACAAATGTATATATATACATCTCTGACGAGTGCGCTAGTCCGTTTCATTTATTAGTCCGTGTCATTCGCTGTGTGATTAGGTAACGATTCCGCAGGATGACAACACTTTCGTCCGAGGCATACTCCGTGGATGTTTGTAGATTTGGTGTTAAGTGAGTTTCTTGCCGACCGTTTCGAGGAATACGCATCATCTACGCTGAGAAGTCGATGTGGGAAGCCCTGCTATAAAGAACAACTGAGTTTCGTAACCGGCGCTCAGCTCCGTGATCTATATAACTCGACGAGAAGAACCGTCTCAAAAACTTCTGTACAGTTCGATAGACCTAGAGAGACAGAGAGAGAGAGAGAGAGAGAGGAGAGAGAGCAGAGAGATATTTATATGGATACAGGTAGAGGTATAGAAATGTGTTCACATGCCGTTGTGTGATTTTCTACGACTTATATACAGGAGGGTGGTTATGCATCGTGACCAATTCTCACTGTTGCTCAATGGCCAATGAGATGAGTGCTACAAGTTTTGTGTGGAACCCTTGTGCCAATATAGTTGCCTGATCGTCGTCGTCATCATCAGTCCGAGTAGAATGGATCTAAAGCAGAGAATTGAGTGTTGACTGTACGACGATAGCCTTTACAAGCCGCCGCCGCAGACGCCACTTGAATCTGAGGAAGCGCACGAAATCGGTAACGAGGAAGAACTTGGCTGACAATGTAAACTCTAAACCGACTCCTCAGAAATCGGACATTTCGGCTGACACTTACGACACACTCCGACATCGTAAATCCGAGATCTGGAGAATGGGAGAGATTGTGGCGTGCAATATCTAAGGCCACTCCTATGTGGTATCTCCTTAGACGAGTGCGTCCACAATTAGCTGTCCTTGTGTTCCGGGTCGAGGGCCACTATTGTGGAAATTGCTCCCATCGTCATTTGCGCCACCGGACGTTGCTCGCGTGTTGAAGCTGTGGCTGTAGCGTCATTAACCTCTCTCCAATTAGGATTTCTGCTACCGTCCCGTTTCTCTAAGCGCAAGCGCGCGCTCGCGGTGGTCAACCCAGAACGTCTTCGACGCCTAACCCCCACCTGCGAAGTAATTGCGGAAATCTGAACGTCAAAACACGCACAGGACAGCAGCGGCACAGGCCCTATACGAAAGCGTGCTATTAAAGACCACCACAAGTAACAGCAGCAGCAGCAGCGGTCAGCGGTCAGCGTAGATTTAATTTTTCAACGTAGAAATAGGAGGCGACAACGATTAATGACCACAACAACCAAAAAATTCGTGTTCCTCGCCTGCCCGACCAAGTGATAAATCCGTGTGTCATCTTGATAAATCCTTGTGGTAGTTGTTGTTGTTACTGTTGTTGATGCTGATACTGTTGTTCCCATCAGCATCAGCAGCATCATCTCTGTCGTTAGTGTTCTTGTCGTTGTCGAGGGTCGCTTGCAAACAACCCGCTCGGGCGAAACTGTTCACTGAGTATCCGAAGATCCATCTCTGCGTCGTGTGGTGCGGTGCGCGCATTTTGCCGCGGTTTCTCGTTCTCGCCCCTCCTCGGCTTTTCCACGGCTTAACATTATCTGTATAATCTCTTTATCATCCCGGTAATCTCTCTACCTGTCTCTTTCTCCACGTGACTGTGTGTGTGCGAGTCTGTCTCTATGCGTGATAGTGTATGTACCACCAGTGGAACGTGGTGATTCCTCTGAGCCTCGTGAAGTCTCGTAGAATCTCACGAACGCACGTAGATTTCTGCTCACCCGGACGTGGTTGCATGTTGACCTGGAGTTGCTGTCGAACCCGTGATCGATTGGCCCACTCATTGCACAAACAACAGTGGGATACCAACAGCGTTCTCGTCCGAAGCAGAAAGCCTGTAACATCAGCGACAACAAGAAGTTGCTGCTTCTGTTGTTGTTACCGCTACCGTCACCAAGCGCAACATAACGCCGCGAATTGCTCATCGTTTACTTCGACAGCCAATTTTGGAGACAACGCTTTAGACTAACTCACCGGTTCATTTCGCCACAGCATATACACACACACAAATATATATATATATATATATATATATATATAGAAATATATATATATATATGTATGTATATACTTCTGAACTTCTGATCTATCTGGCAGCACGGTTGACTGTCGGCAAACGGCAGCGGCGAGGCCACAGGTTCCGTTTATCTATCACACAGATCGGATCAAATCGGCATCCACTCTTCGATTTTCGACATCATCATCATCTTATTCTTCATCATCATCATCATCGTCGTCATCAAACAGCTTGGTTTCCGTAGTGGTCTCACCGTGTCTTCATACTGTTACAATAGCAAGAGCAGCTACAACTGGTGCAACAAGCCCAACCGCAACCGCCAATCACCCCTGCTACCGGGGGTCATTTCGCTCGCGTCGGAGTTAGCCGACGCCGGGCGAGAGCACATTTAGATTGGAGGCACGTCTGGTGAGCTGCTGCTGCTGCTGCTGCGACTGTTGTTACTGCCCATACGAGCGAGTACAGCCGCCGCCGCCGCCGCGCCACTGCGCTCTTCGGCAAAAGATAGAAACCTGATGTAGACGAAAATATCGACTGTTACAGCCGGCGCCACTAGTTTCACCTTTGACAACTTCGATCCTGATCGCGCACATACATCGTATCGCGTCGAGCAGGCATACCCAGACACCCAGTCAGATACACCTGGCCATAGGCGCATGCATACAGACGGACCACACGGAGAGAAATTCAGATCCGTCGGTGGTCGTCGAGCATCCGCCGAAGTATCAGCCTCAGACAGCCGTTCCGATCTGATCGAAGATTGAAGGGAGTAACAAGCACGCGCGGCGGTGATCCCCCACCTACTGATAACAGCAGTTCGTAGCTGCTGCTGCTGCTGCTGATAGACACTGCGCGATGAGTTAAACAAGTATCGGGTCGATTCAATCGATTGACGGTCACCGCGACGGCAGCCGAAGCATTGCCGTTGCTATTGCCGGTGTCGACGCCGACACCGCTGCAGCCGCCACCGTCTCTGCGGCGGCTGCTGCTGTATCTACCGACTCCGCGCGAGAACCTGTCCCGTAGTGTATATGCGTTGTGTGCACGGTCACAGAGGACTCTTGTTGTGATGATTATTTCGTAGCGGCTGCTGAGTGCTTCCGATAGGTGGCTGACGGAGAGATAAGCAGCAGAAGTTTGTTTTCAACAGTCAGCGGAAACTGTGGGAGACACCATCATCGTCCCCTTTATGGGCCACCACACGAAATATAAGGACAAAAATGATGATAAGATCATCGGCATCAGCATCATTGGCTCTATCATCAACACGAACGTAAATGTATAGCGTACGTAGGGGGGGGCGGCCGATGACGACGATGCCGAGGGGAATCACACTCACACGATAGACACCTTTGTCAGATCGACTCGTCGTACTATTGATTTCTTCAAACGCGAACGTCTCGATCAGCGAGCGAGCAACGAACATGAGCAACGCCTGGGTCTCGCTTGTGGCGTCGATCGAAAGGCGCCTCGCGTCGAAAGCGCTCGCAGACCAACTAGGATCTTAAGGATTATGCAACCGAACACTGGTGCAAGGTGATCACCACCAGCAACGTCACGTAACAGCGCGGAACGTACAGAAACTGGCCAGCAGATCGCCAGACGACAGTGGCGGGAAATGCTTATGTGAAAGCGTTTGCTGATACAAGCGATACGAACAACCTAAGTTTTCTCTTCAAGTGGTCGACGCGAAATTCTCGATGGCTTCATGGTCTGAGAGATATATCATGTGTGAACGTGTGTATGGTCTTCAATGATGATTTTGTGATATCGGAAACAGGAGACCCTTTTTAGGTTGAAGTGTCGAAACGTCCCTCTGTGTTCGACCACCTCATCTGGGACTTTGTCTGTGCGGTCTCGTGACCTCGTGAGGAAGCAGTTTCGTAACACGGCCAACCACGAGACGCGAGAAACGTAAGCCGTCGTCCGAATTATCACTCGCGGGTGAGAGGGTGTATGCTTTTGAATGTGTGTTTGTGTATGGTGCGCTCATGACAAATGTATAGCTGGTTCTTCTCCAGAACTCTCAGTCTGTTGGGGAAAAATATTGTGATTGAGGTAGATTCAAATCAGCCGAGAAAATACCGCCCTACGATGGACGTCGTCAACTGTAATCGTAAGTACCACTTTGTCCTAAGCAAGCAATATGCTTTAATTTACTATTGTGAAATGAGTTGTCCTGACTGGTGGACCCATGTTCTAATCATGGTAATTGACTTGTCTGATGTGTCGACGCAATCTCGAAACACCCTCCCTGAGGCTAGGAAAATCAATTCTCCCCAATGATAGCGGGCGGACCAGCGTATCGGTGTTGCTTGAAAGACATTTGGAATATTTTACACTTTTTTTTTATATCGTTAATACCTTTCTATCTTCGTCGACGTGAACTCTCCATTTCGTGAACTGTTTCATTTTCCTATAATCCTCACTGTCGTTAGTACCAGTATCTGAACAGTCTATGTACATGGGGATTTCAAAGAACGTACATTGTACTCAAAGGAAACACCTCTGTATGGATTTCTCATTGAGGCATATCATACAAGAATACTTCTAAGAGACCCCTGTGCAATGGGGTCGCCGAGCGCTAATTACATATTCAACGTATTTTTTGTTGCTTGAAAGCACCAGCACATACAGTACGGACAACATTCAGGGCGCATTATAAAGAGCGCGGAGTCAAAAAATTTGCTTCTGTCAAGGGATCCTTTAAAATGGGGTGACCATATCTCTAACGCCTGTTGCGATACACACACATGCTTGGGAATACGACATTTTGTTGTATCGAGTTAAAACGTTCGTCTTCTACCTCAGTGAACGTCCCCTAGGATGTGCTAAAGCCTTTCATCTGTTTTCCTGCATATGCCATAATGAAGTCCATTTGTCGCAAAGAAAAGTGTAGCATTCAGCAAAAAATACTCGCTGCCTTTGAGCAATATGGACACGAGCCATGACCCTAGAACACGAACAGCCAATTCATAATTAGCGCATGAGCTTAAAGCCGCTAAACTCGATTCGAAATTGTAATACTTAGGGGCTTACACCAATCGCAACAGAGACCACGGTTCGTACGGTTAGCTCATTGCAAGTAGCGCTGCGAACATCTGCAACTGTGAGATTATATACAATTTGCTGACAACTAATGGCCTTGTTGCATCATTATGTATACTCGTCATGTTCTGTCCACAGATCGACTTAGATTTCGCTTAATCAACGTAGGTAAATCTCTCTCTCTCTCTCTCTCTCTATTTGAAATTCGTCGCTCACCATCCATATGACTACGAACTTTCCACCTCCCTGATGATGTCTATAAATTACGCTATACCTCGACATGTTTTTTGTACGAATCTCCAACCCAACGAGCGATCGTCCAGCAGTACTGTCCAGGCGGCGCTGTAAGCCTACTCAGCCTACTCCTGCATCCTCATTTTAATCGATCCCTCGAGTTTGTTCCCTCAGCGAGTCGTCCACCTCAGCCCATTTCTTCCTTTGTTCGGCCTTCGTATTGCGCCAACACCGGGAACGTGGGAACGCCGACGTCTCCCCACACATCCACGTCCCGTTCCACTCCCGAAAGCCGGTGCACGACGGTCAAGCAGTTGATTCACCATGATGAGTCAACAGGAGCAGCAGCCGCAGCAGCTGAAGTTCCTGCTGCTGCTGTTGCTGCCGTTTCAGTTAGGAAGGAAAAACTCCTCCGTGGCTGTAATGGCTGATGACACCCTGGAGAGTCTATACCGGCATAGCGGCCGGCTGGGAGGGACGATAGGGGGCCAACTTCTTTGGAAAATTTGTTGCTGAACGATGTCGATATTGAATGAGTAAATGAACTTGGGACAAGGGATATATATATATATATGTATGAATGAAAAGGCCTGATATATATATATATCAGGTTTTTCCATTCATATATATATCCCTTGTCCCAAGCATATTGTATATATATGCACGTGCGGGTGTTTTCGTTCAACGTTTTATGTATTTATTAGATACATGCTAAATATAACAACAATCGTTAGGATTATGTTTTTACTAAATATTACTGTTATTGTTGTTGTTTTTATTACTAGTTATTGTTCCTTGTTATTATTTATGCACTTTTCTAGTTATCGTCAAGTGATTGGGCAATTGTCCAGCTTGCGCTTATATCAATAGATGGCGATGTTGGACCATCCATGGTCAAAGACTGCCCCTCTGTACCAGTGTGAATTCGCTCTTAGCCAAACAGCTGGCTTCAGTAATAGTCAGCCACAAGCACTCTACATCTGACGATTTTTAGGTTGAAATCAATAGGAAGACAATACAATAGAATATCACTATCATATATATATATATATATTATGATAATGCACGTAGAAAATGTTGTATACATTGCCGGCGAGTCGCGCATTTATCTCCTGCTTAGATAAAGATCCCATAACACATTCTAGCCTCTTCGCATTACATTACAATGTGCGGACGTGCCCTTCGAATATGCACTGGCTAGTTACGATTCCATGAGGGCCGGGCATTGGCATTTTTACATGCACATCTCGAACAGTGACGCAATTCTCCAATTTCTTCATTAGCAATCCATCGTACAGACAGCAGCAGCAGCAGGACCACCACCACCAGCACCAAATGAGGGTAACGGTACGAACTGATTAATAAATGAATGCAGCCGATGATGATGGTTCGTTTCGTTCATGTCTGAAATGTTTGTCCGCCGCCAAATCGGAATCGAAACAGTTTCTCCAATGGAAAGACGAAAAAAAGTTCTCCCGCCGAGAACGCACACAAACATGGGAAGAGAGGAGAGAAGGGGGGAGAATCGCGTTCGTCGTATTCCCGTGCACCCGACCATTCGCGTTGGGCTTGGCCCCGCTGTTTTCTGTAAGTGAGTGGCCCGCCGAGACCCAGCCGGCATCTGATCATGAACGGGTCGAAGCCGGAACAGCGACGAGCCCCGGTGTGCTTACCGAGCGTTCGGACGCTTTAGTTACCAGGGTCGAAAAACGATATTTCTACCATATCTACGCCTTTCATAGACATTGTTATGCCTCTGTCCCTTTTGCTGTTGGTGCTGAGAAACGTGCGCGATCCAAGAATGTACAACAATTTCGTGGCGATCGCGGCGCTGACGCGAAAAAGAAAAAAAAAACGCGGCTCTCGCTTCTACTGCTGCTGGTGACGGTGACGGTGGCGTCGGACTTCAGAAGACGAATCGCAGTTAAATTACGGAAGATGCGGAGCACGCGTTGCTGGCGGCGGCAGCGGCAGAAGCACCGCCAGCACCATCACCACCACCACCACAGATCAACGGAGCGTTGATCCGTTGAGCGCCGCCAGAAGTGTCAGGGTAAGCGCAAAATTCGAATCGGCCAAACGAAACCGGAGAGGAGCTGACTGCCGGGTAACGTCATACGGCCGACAATGTCGACTACGCTACGGCCGGCCTTACTATGATCACTGGCGGTATATAGAGGGCGTATGGCCGATCGGGCAATCGTACGCATGGGTGCCTTGTCAAAAGCATGCTCGAAAACAGTGAGAAAGGGTGCTTAGCAAGAGAAGGTGTTGTTCGCTACGAGGCTCACTCAGAGACGGGACGGCTGGCTACTTGGTCACTGTACCGGCTCGGGTGGAATGAATAAGAAATGGCCCCACTGAGCGGGCAGGGAAAACAAGTTTCTGTGGTTGGCTTCCATTCTCTATTACAGAAAAGAGAGGATAACTGCTCCGGGACACAGTTTGGCTGCTTTTTACCGACCGTGATTATTGTTGTTATTACTGTAACGCTCACGTACGTGCATATGAATTAAACGCCCACTATTTACATTATAGTGAAGTATCATTGGAGAAAGACCACCAATAACATATATATATATATATATATATAATGACACGTTTACTACGCGTCACAGTCCTATTTATTGACTTATCCCCTGAGGCGTGGAACCACTTATTCAGTATGTCTTCAGAGTCCTCCAGGGAGGGATGCCTTTAGCTAAGCTTAGAAGCGTCATAGTCAGGCTCTATGCTAGGCATCGAGGTTATGTCTCGATGAAACAGCTCAATGGCAAGATTGTCGATCGAACAATCACCAGTAACGAGGGTCCGACCTGAGACAGGATCATAAAACATATTTAACACTTTGCAATGCTCCTTAGCACAATATCGAAAAACGTGACCGTTCACAGAGACCGCAAACCCTCCCATAGTTTGACTGCTACTGTATCCCTACGAGATCTATTCATTCACACTTGTATTTCTATATTTTCTTCGGGGTTGAAAAGCTTAAAGGCAGAACTCCATCATGGACAAACAGCGGACTTCACTGTCTAAAGCTATACCCCCCCCCGTATGCTATATTAAGGTCATCATTGTCTCTGTGATTCTGTATCGATTGCGTTCCGCCTTAAAAACAGACAAACAAGTGCACGGACGCGAATGTGGGCGTCTGGAAATACACGCCTTTTGTTCGGTCTCGTTTCTAACAGCACCAATCTCTCTGTGGAGGCGTGGGCGGCACGCATGAATGTGTCTGCCCCCGGGGACGGGGGATCTGTGAGTGTATAGAACACAATACACAATACAAGGGGTGGTTAATTGACGGCACTGCAATTACGGAAATGCAATTAAGCTCTCGTGATAAAATAGTTGTAAAAGAGTATCACAAAATATTTGGAACATCGGAACATTCATTGTTTGTACATATACACAGGTGGGCACAGATTTCGCATGTGTATGTACATACATATGGATACATGTAGCAATATTAGTACAGCTTTTGTTGCTAAGATACCACTCAGAGGCGTAGACTCCTCTGCGCGTTGTCTCGGTACAAAAAACGTCAGCGTTTTTTTTTTACCAGTGTCAGTAACGAGCGAACAAGGCAGACAGGCGTCGTAAAGTC
Source organism: Stratiolaelaps scimitus (assembly GCA_019614645.1). Classification (NCBI taxonomy): domain Eukaryota; kingdom Metazoa; phylum Arthropoda; class Arachnida; order Mesostigmata; family Laelapidae; genus Stratiolaelaps; species Stratiolaelaps scimitus. The sequence continues at coordinate 2,072,751 of JABWDB010000048.1, forward strand.
ACGTTGAAAGAGCGTATTGCTAGGACACCCGCTATGAGGCGTCCATACATCGTTCCTATGAGAGAAACGGGAGCCGACCACGGCCACGATCCCTAATAGTTTGTACACGAAGAGACAGAGATAGACAGGCACATTTCGAATGATTCATGTCGTCTTCATCTGGGCTCCTTCCATCTGAGTGGAGCCCAATAGAGGAGAAACCATGTTGAGGGTAAAGGCACTCGATGAAGATTGAGCCGGAAATCAACGGCCGATGCGGCGGCAGACACTCCTCGATCGCTTGATGACTTATGAAAGATATGCCAACTTCGATCTGAGTTCAATGGGCGGTTATTTTCAGCCAACGACAAAGAAGATATAAAGAGAGAGAGAGAGAGATATGGACTGAAGTTGGCAGTTGATACTACAGAAGTGTGTACAATTTTATCATAATATCGAGATTGGTTGACTTTCGTCGAATTTTGTTTGCACAGGGACGTCATTGAATGCTATGCTGCAATTGGGCGAAATTCATTCTACATATTAACTATGAAAGATGATGATACTAAAGTTGTTTCTAGGTATTTTCAGTTTACCTCTAGAGCAGATGAACGTGAGGAAAAATGGTCAAAAATGGAAATTTCTCGAGGAGGTTTGTGGCTCGGGAAGTGTTATGTCAACAGGGTTGACGAGACCCTTGAACGCCTGTGCGTGTACTGACCAATCGGCATATAAAAATAATCAAATTCGACCCATACAAGATCTATTTCGGGAGCTGGAACATGATTCATGTACCGATGGAATTGTAACCGACGCCTAATATTTTACAGAGGAAGAATTGCCATACGAATGTGGCAAGAACCAAATACTGCTAGAGAAAGATGGCGACATATCTGCAGGAGTCGCAAAATTGCGTTTAGCCTTTAGCTCGAATAAATCCCCCTTTGGTATTTGAGGTTAAATTGGATTCAAACCTCTCGAAGGTTTACTGCTATGACAACCCTTACGATCGTCGATCAACCGAATAGACCTTGGGCGTCCGGCTCCGATACTCGTAGTACCTACGTCCAGCGACGACTGTTTACTTAAGGACGTTGACTAGTGAAACGCTTTTTCAAGTAAAAGCTATGCTACTTCAACAACACTTTGAATGGCATCTCCATACGGTGAGCATCTCAATACGGCACGGGTGAGCACGGTTGATTCCAGTTAATCGCAATGGAGAGCGTATATCATGCGTATGAAGAGAGCTGACGTGTCCTTTCAGGGACCTGCTTAGGTCAACCTTTACTACCAGGTCACCGGTCAGGAGCATTTGAATGTTCGCAACATATAAATCTGTTTGGCTGGTCTAGGTAAATATATATATTATATTTATAAATATATATATATATTATATATATATATATATATATATATATATATATATATATATATATATATATATATATATATATATATCGTTCATAGTGCTGTACTGTAACAAATGCCCATTTTCGTTATTGCACTCTCTTGTGATTTCGCCTGAAGCTAAGCGGTAGCCGTTACCATCGGTGCTTAAATCTCCCTCCTCGACCACTGTCCACGCATCCCTGTTAATCGAGTGAATTCGGTCGAGCAGACAGGACCCTATAATACTATACATAGATGCAAATGATCTTAGACGCCCGATGGGGTCGTTAGAATCTCGAGCACATTAGATACTCGCGAGTGAAGAATCTTGCTTGCCTCGGAATACAGTGATGGTAGGACGATGACGTAAAACATTCTTGAATATATATTTTGATCATATTTATCGGTAATTAACTATTATACTTCGAGTGCCATAAACAGATGTTCACGGCACATCTACGGGTTCTACTAATCAATATTATTGATAATCTCCACGAATTCTATACGGCGTAAACAGACTCATTTCAATTTCTAGGTAAATGAGAATAATGTATGTTGCCAGATATGAATAGTTGCTAGCAACGAGATGGCATAGGTAAGATAAACATTTCTTTCGAGAGTTCGTGCATCGATAACGATCTACCCACATAAAGACAATATGTAAATAGTCTATGTAGCTAAGTCGCAAATAGCTAAATGCCTCAATACAATTGGTAGAAGGGCTAACTAAAGAGATCTGGCCCCTCGACAAGCCAGCGGCAGACAAGCAATACAGTTGGAAAGTGCTCTCCGAAACAAAACGTACTATAGGTCTCGCGTTATGCTGTATCATACGCTTATAGTAAGTACTATATATTAGCTGTGTAGCTTATCTCGATTTCGCGGCTCCTTGCCATCATCGTCGAGCAAAATCACTACTGGTATTTTAATCTAATTATATATTCATTGAGCGTTGAGATTGAAATCTGTTCAGTGGCATTGACTTGAACTGAATCGAACGATCACCCAACGAAAGATTGACACTCCGCTCACTGTTCGCAGCTTCCATGCGCTTCCATTGGGCCTCGCTTGACCACGGGGTTTGCCCCGATCACCCCACTGACTGAAATCCCCTTGTCAATCCGGAGCGTGATCCCTCACCACCGAATTCTACTTCAGTGAATCCCACGTAAAAGATCGTCCACAACGCGAAGGATAATCAAAGGGACAAAGTAAAATCACGTAGCACTCATTGTCATTTCAACTTTCTCTGTAGAGCGGAGAGGAATGAGCACATGAGAGAGAGATAGAGAGAGAGACGGGATATCGAGGAGATATCGAAGTGGACATGAGACGTTCTCACGAGAGGCCGCGAGAGAAGCTTTTGTAATGGGTGTTCCTGCACGTTCAGCTACGATTGTCATCGCATCGTCTCCGATGTGCTACTTTTAGCATCCAGCTCGCACCTGCTCTGCTGTTTCGACGCTGTACTGCCAGCCATATCTACACTATTGTGGGGGAAGGTATTTTATATAGTAATACCTTAGTGTATCCCGTCACGTGTCTGCCATTGAAGCTGGACGAAGGGCGGGCGGGTCAGTTCACAATCAAGTGGTCCAGTGCAGAAATAGTAGCCGTGTGTAAGAGACGCTGTTGCTACGAACAATCACCACCATGGCCACGCACTGTCCTTCTACCGATTGAGAACAGTGGAGGGGGTCATTGTCGTAGTGTTCGCTAAGCAGAGAGAGAGAGAGCTCATTAGCAAAAGTCACTACCCCCCAGACAGTGGGATATCTTCTAGCGAGACGGAACCGACTGCGACTGTCTGATGAACCGCACGGCCAAGTCGCCAACGATCGAGCTACACCTGAACTACCGAAATTGCACCAATTATTCAACCGGAAGTGGGCTGATACCAACGAATATATATATATATATATATATATATATATGTCCAATGGGCGCTAAAGGATCATTTTCTTTGGTCATTTCTTCATTTCGAATTCCATCTTGGAAGCTTCTCAGAAAGCAAGATAAATCTATCAGTATATACCGTCGTATAAAATATGGTAGCATCAACAATAACAGCGTTCCTCAACGTGGTCATCATTCTTATACGAAACCGTCGTGTTCATATTTGTCTCAAGCGATTTCTTCACACGGCAATTTCTTCAACTCGCCCTTCTCTCTCTATCTCTCTCTATCTCGAGTTCTCTCGATGCTGCTCTCAATCACCCAGATGAAGAACAAACACGCCGCGAGATTATTTCGCTACGGACGCCTGTTGAGTGACGGGGTGGCTGGTGCATGGGTGGGTGGAGTACTACGATAGCAGTAGTTGCAGGTACGTGGATATCTCGACCCTTCATAGAGTCCTCATTCGATTGAAGACACCGAGCCCACTGTTTGTCTGTCCGTTATACTAAAAATGATCATATGAATATCTATAGTGTGTCTTTACTTTTTCGGGCTAACTCCCCGCCAACATTTAACGTCCACGGTACCGCTTTCGCATTGCATCTATAGTGTATCTAAGGAAGTATATCTATAGTGTATTTGTGAAGGAAAATGCGCGTGAATGGTGTAGATACGACAACGATATTTGATTCCTTCCTTATAGTACTGTTGTTCTTGTTTCCTGTGAAAGTAGATCGTTTGATTGCTGTCGACGACACTGGCAGGTTCGAGCCCCGCTGCGTGACACATGAGAGAGAGCTTAAGCATTGCAAAATTGCACCTCCTTTAATAAGCCTATATAAACCTTTAAATTTACCTTACGTGCCGTGGAGTGATAATGATAACGGTGACCAAGGGTGGCATTCGTCCAGATGACATCGACTTCCTCCTCTTCAGAGGTTGGGACAATTGGGGCTTATGCAGTATTGTTGCCCGTATCGTTTAGTCATGCAGTGACATCAGTATGACAAAGCAACAAAATACGAAGCTGTCTAGATTTATATCCGCGCGGGGGGTGGCTTAATGGTCTAATAAATTTTCCAGGCTAACTCACAGCCAACAGTTAAAGGCCACGGTACTCTGCCTTCACGGCATAAGGCTTCATAAGACGGACAACCCCTTTAAATGCAAAAGTGTAACGGTGGGGATCGAGCCCGTGTGAGCACCTACGTCCATCTCCTCCGCATGCGAGGCCGGCGCACACGAATGCACCCACCAGGCCACCAAAGGGCTTGACGACTTAATGCTCTGTGGCGCTAGAAAGAAGCCGCGGATCGCAGCTTGGAGTTGCGCGACGTCGTGACGTATATCTTGGAGAACTTCTTATGCTTTGCAAAAAAAAAAAATGCAGGTCCATTAATAAACCAAACACTGGCAGTATCTGAACTAACGAGAAGTATTTTCTGGAACAGGGGTAAAGATCAGACGGAACGGGAATACACCAGGAAATAATAATAATAATTATTAGTATTATTGTTATTACTATCTGTCTTTAATCCACCGTTGTTCAACAGGATAGTTCCAGCTGCATATATTGTCTACTGCCTCACGCGTAAGACCAACAGTAACACAAGTGATTGCCATGTCCGCTGTTCTACCGAGTTCGCTCGGTTAAGAGCTGACGTTACAGTGACGCTGTTGTTTTAGCCTCCTTCCCCTTACTGTTGTAGAGAGTCCTTTTGATGGGATCGACCCTCGATAATCTGTTGTGTGATCCAGTAATCGTGTGGTATATTATTCCTATACAGACTGAACACAACGGAGAGATCTCGAAATAGTCACTGTGCACTGGAAGATATATATATATATATATATATGTGCAATTGAGAAGAACGTATCTTCCATTTTACGATTAAAATTGTTCATTTTGAGAACAATTTCACAAGCGGTATCTTGCACAATATGAATACACATATTATTTTTAGTAATGCACTCAGCGCAAATCTTACAAGAAACTCAACTGGCACTGTTTGGATCATACGCGAGATATGTGGCAATGGGCCAGAGACGTCCAAGATTGCCTTATCTAGCTCAGGAAGATCATAGCTGCTGCAGAGGTAGTTAATCACGTAAGCTGTGAAAAGGCTTGAGCATGGTCTAACGTATCCGTCGCCGTCTCGAGTGCGTAAAGGAAACACGTATAATGCGTTAAAGAAAAAAAAAGGCTACGTAACAACTCGACACCCCGACCCCCACCTCCACACACAACTCCACCTTCACAGGCACCCACGAGATGGAAGTCTGTGCTTGAAATACTGCTCTTCTTGTCTTCACACTGTGAGATAAGGTTGAACCACCTAAAACTCGTGGGATTTTACCACTGCACTCAGCGCTGCTCGGATGGCTCAGGTCCGACTGTCGTTTTGTCAAGGAAAATAACGTCCGAGAGTGACGTTCCACCCACTACTATGCCTATATGTCTACTTCCACTGTCGCGAGGTACAAGTTTTGATGAAGAGTAATTCTCTGAGGTTTCTTCATCCTGTGTTCAACTACGACGAAAGTGTTGGATTTTGGATTCGACGGAGCCAGAAAGCCTCGCGTTCATAGAACAGAATCGATGTAACCTATGTGGCAGGTGTCGAACTTGATCAGGTGACTTGTTAAATTTTGGTGAAATTTAATTGCGTGAGAATTTTGTGAACATACATAATGCATATTTTTGCATTTATATATACCTCGCCTGGCTCAGTAACTACAGACATATAATACAGCTTATGCGAATGTAAATAAAGGTAAAGTTCAAGGTCAACGTAAAGACCCATCAAATTGAAATCAATCGGATTACCATCTGCCATCAGCGTGACAGAAACTATATATATATATATATATTTATATGTAGCATGTCAACGTTCAAGTATCTAGCTTCGACTTATTTCGGATGACACGAGACTGTTACAGGATGTTCATTGTATACTTGACGAGGAAAGTTGAACACGAATAAAAGCCAGCGCATACAAGGATCTCATCTTCTACCTATTTGGACATCTGATGGGAGATTTGAGGTACAGTCGCACCTAAAATTATCACATTCTCGACTCGCACACATTGAAATACAAATTCGTGTTTTGCCGCCAGCGCAGGCAAGGTGCGCTTGTTTAAGCTACAAATATTAAGATCAGATCAGTATGTCGCGGGAGTATGCAGGAGATCAAGCATCTTAAAGAAAATAACCGCTATATCAAGTGCTATATATATATATATATATATATATATATATATATAAGATAGTGCTAGTTGTATTAGATATAAATACAACGTAGAACGTGGTCGCGTATATCGTGACTCTAGGACAGATTGAGAAAGACTGGCTTTTCGACCACGCTACTACTAATAACCACGATCCTGGCTATATATATATATATATATATATATATCGAGCTGGCAGGAATTTGACGCCTCCAGTAACTTTTTCTTCAGATGTCTTTCGTCTCCCTCCTCCGAACTCCGGGGCGATCTCGAGTCACTCGATGTTGTTCGCTTCTTATTTCGTTCGCGTTGACGACGCGATTGGGAGGTGTTAGCTAGTGACACATCCGTACACACTCGATCGAGACATAGCCAATCGACACAGTGAGTCATAGAAACACAGCAATGCCAATCGTCGAACAGGATCAAGGCCACTCAACACCCACCCATAGCTTTCCTTTCCTCGTCGCCTTGGCCCTGTCGAGTTTCTTGCGCCTAACGCCTGCGCCTAACGAAGCTGGTGGGGTTTTCCGCCACAACACTCGGGAGCACAGACAGTCAGTTGTGTGATGGCAACAGTCTGTGAAGTGGCGGCTTGTGTGTCGGGCATGCTTCTTGAGCCTGGTGTCGACGCGGTCCACTACCAGCCATGGGGAGTGCCGCAAACGCGAGTTGACCACGTCGAAACAAATGCATCTGATCTACACTTTAGGGGCTTCGTAGAAATGATAACTTTTAACTGGAGGATAGTAAAAAAAAAATGTCGAGCGGACGCCTGCAACGCTTTGCTGCGTGATTAGTATACTGTCGTAATTAACTTCATGGCTTGACCCTGCGATGTTCTCGGTAGTGTGGTAGCTCCTTGCTGGTCACTGCTAAAAATAATAACAACTCTGGGTCAGCTGAAGTCTGACCACAAGGCGAGGCAGAGAGAGTGCAGCGTGTCCATATTCGAATATCGATTTGTATTAACTCAACTGCACTGCGCGGGAGGGAGGGGCAATATAGAATAAATATACACGTACGATGATGATAATAATAATAATAATAATGATTCTCCTTATGCGCACTAATTGATGCAAGCGCTTCTGACACGGAGCCCACGTTCGGACCTCCGTATTGGGTTGATCACTGATAAATACCTTTCGGTCTTTAAACAAACACCGGTGGATCGCCGATTGTTTGCTGTTAGAGCGGGTCGATAGAGCGCTTAGTCTTGGCAGAGTTCGAGGCGAGCAGTCTCTCATACAGCCCGGTTCGTTCGAACAGCACAATATTACAAGGTACAAGTAAATATTGATAAATAAGAAATAGCAACAAAATCAGCTCTGTCTCGTTATTTCTAAACGTGTATTGCGTGTCTTCGCTCAAATCAAAGCACGTGCAACACAAACACTCCTTCATCATGAAGAACCAACCGGGGACGAGGGAGTCGTACAATTAAATTATCTATTGATTCTCCTTCGAGTCGTGTATGTATCTGTCTATGACTTAACAACCCTAAACGCTAGCGAAATGCAAGTCATCACAAATATTAAATAAAAATCTCGTAGCAAAGCCTTGTCGCTTATTGCTCATTGTCGAGCGAATCGAATCTTTATGCGACATCTAAACATTAAATCACAAGGATTAAATTGTGTATTTTTTGAGAATATATAAATATATATATATATATATATATCTTCTAAAATATTAGAATATTAAAAACTTGCTGTATCAGTCAATAACGATAACACACAAGCGATAACAATTATGACTGTAAATTAGCTCCAGTTGCAAAGGTCTGCTCGTTATCTTGTTTATCAATAATATCGAAATCTCGGCTGATCAGTCACATTCAAACGCACGTGGAGTGGAAACGAACATTAAATATAAATCAGCATAGCTAAATCATTGCGTCTAGCTACGCAAATTGTAACTCATCCATAGGACAGGCATCAAACTATATTCCATTAGCCGTCACTGAATTAGATCAGTGCTGAGCGCACTAATACTTATCAGCAACACTGATGATCAACTATGATTAAACGATGCATAGCTAAACTAATTATGATTGAGTTGTCGAGAGTGTCATCCGTTTGCTTTGACATTCATAGTCATTAACATTTCCCTGAGCCGCCTGTTGTCAACTCAACTATATCAACGAACACATTTATCATGAACTTTAAATGCAAATGTGTATTAGCTATGACTACTACCATTGCTGGTACCAAGTGGAGCGGAGATGTCCAATCGTCGACTCCTTTCAAGCGTTCGTGTTTAGTCAATCAGGTGTGTGTGCATCGTACTGGATATATTTAACTATAGCAAACGGTTCTGTGTGAATCGAGCAACAACAACAGACGCCTCCTCAAACGTCCCTTCCCGGCTGCTCCAAGCCCGTTCTTTTCCTAGCAAATCTTTGCCTTTGTCAGGCTCAAATGTTTCTCGTGCGAACGTACGACCGCTTCGGTGGACACGTGGGCCTTCTTCAGGCCGCAAGTCATATTTCCGACGAGCGCCGGACCCTGTGGTTGGTGCTGGCACTGTGATTGTTGTCGACAACGACCCGTTGACCCACATCAGCTTTGTTGACACAGCTAATTGCATCAGAATGGCCAGAACAGAATCAAATTTGATGTCGACAAAGAAATTAGTGTGGGCCGGTGATTCTCTCGCGTCGAGTCGTTATTACAGTGAATAAATCTATGCTATCGTAGCTTGAAGCAGATGTTGTTGTTTCGAAAAACGAGCTGAAAACCGGTCAATAACTCAGATAATATAGGTCTAACAGATATATCATCGTAGAATTATAAATTGAGATTTGTAGTTGCAGCTTGTATCGTATATAACGAAGGTCAGGCGCAATGCAGATCTCGGGCAACTGAAAGAAATAAGCTCAGGCAGTAAGCTGAAAGCGAGTTAACCCGAGTGGTGTATGAGAGAAGATTAAGATTGATATACTTTGCATTAGGCTATGTCAAAAAAATGGGTTAGGCCTTGACACAATTTTCAGGAACACTGAGCGATTATCTCGGGGACATGCATTTGCAAAACAGAACTTCGAAGCGGTCCCCCGGTGCGGTGTAAAAAATTGAGAGATTATTTTTCTTGAATTTATCGACTGAACAACATGTGCAGGTCATTCGTGGTCTCCGAATAAATTCAATCTCGGCTGCGTTCTCTGTTCTGCTGGACAACCACTGAAAGTGCGAAGTAACTATAGGATTTACTATGTTTATGTTTATGTCTTATTATTGTTATTATTTATGTGACGATATTTTTCCTCGGTAGCTTAGGTTATTCCTACGGCCACGTTTGTATTGCATACAAGAGTATTGTCTTAACAAATTATCACATATGGGCTTTAGGATTTAAAATGAAAACCCTTTGTGATATCCACAATCTAGGTCGATCGTTCCGAATTTCATTGCATCATATAACTATTTGCGATAAGCAGTATCCTGTTGGAAAGATTAGTCGTCGGCTATAGATATCTCGTCAGCTGAAACTGAAATAGTGAGATGAGGGCGATGGAGGGAGCGTCCTTTAAGAGGGGATCTTCCATCCTTTCCTGAAAGTAATACCCTTTTTCATTATTAATACACGTTTAAGGGGTACAATTATTGCTCAAAATATATGAATATTAAATATCATTCGGAACATGATGAAAGTAAAGAAGAACACAACTTGCTAATTAATGCACGATGCAGGATGTTCACATAGCCATATCTCTTGATTAGAGCTTTGTGTCAATTCGAAATAAGTACACGACCGAGAGAGTGTGATAATGCAAGTCTATCTTCTCCAAAAGAAATTTCCGGGTGCTTTTTCCAGAGCAGGTGGAACGCGACTGGAAACATTGTTGTGTTATTTCTAGCGTACATTGTCATTAATCAGGACGTCATTTAGACAAAGGCTAAAATAGGCGCGGTCGCCACCGACTAGGCTCTACGCAATAGGCCATAGAGCCTATGAAAGGGTACACGCTTTAACCTGAAAGGTCTAGTTATCTTGGCCTGACACAAAAAGGAGGGCCTACTATTCTCATATACGTGATCTAATAGAAGTGGCGTTTTGAAATTTATATACACATTTAAATACACATGACTATATAATATCAAGAGCATTACTGCAGGCTTCATATAGCAGGAGATGTTAATTCAAGAAGAGCGGGAACGAACGTATACTTCAGATACTTCCTGCACTGGATACGTACTGATCTTGACACCTCCACTATGACCGTAGCACGTAACACTGTACAACAGTATTTACATATAGCCTATAGCGTATAGCGTTTGGTGTACATAAATATAATATACACAGGTACATATATATATTTTTTTCTTTTTATTATTATTATTTTTATAGTCGCCTGTTAACGGACACGGCTTGAACGGTACAGTTTCTTGACAAGCACTTGGGCGTATAATTGTGACAATCAACCAGCAATTAGCAGCGTCGCCATTGAACGCATGAGCAATTTGTAATGTTTCGGCTACATTGCACGTGAACATTTTCTAGATCAAATTTCCTATTATATATCTAATATCCTTCAATTACACTGTCACGATTATTATTATCGTATTGTCTTCAAAAATAAACAAACACTACACTCATACGAACGACAAATCTCTGTTTCGGACACAGTCGTTTTAGTTTGACGTTCGTGGGTTCGTCACGTTTACTGATTGGACCTGTTTTAGTCCCCTTCGATACCGAAACAAACGGGTCTGCCCCTCTCTCCCACCTGGATGACAGATCCAGCCGTCGCCGTCCCATGGACGTATCCGGCTCAGCTCGCCGATTTCCGCAATCACTGACCTATTCTGGCGGTCAGTGACAAATTGAACTGCAGAGAAATGCTTGCACTATTCAACTCGCCGTAAGGTGACGCTGATGAGTTTTCTCTTTTTTTGTTCTCTCAAATGAAGCACGTCCATGCGTGAACAGGCTGCGTGACCCGGACGGGAGAGGGGCTCTGACATTGTGTCATCTTGACAGTTGTTTAGTATATATATATATATACATTGTCCTAGTGCCTTTTACCATCTGTTTAACTTCACGCATACGTCGAGAATGGGCCCACCAAAGACTCGACAGCTACAATGGCGCAATGGCCTGTGAAGGCAGGATGCAGGTGATGTCGATGGACATGTCGAGTAAGCCAATGTTTCGAGTGAAGAGGGAGACTCCCGACTATATCAATCTGTCGATCTGAAGTACACACATGAAGTTTTTCTGAACAAAGGGGCTTATTTTTGTTTGATTTGTAGTTATCTACGTTCTTTGCCAGGGCATAGAGCTTCTCTAGGCACTGGAAGCACGTCTTTGGGTCAAACTTTAGTGGGCCGCAGTTAGAGGTTATGCCGAGGTAATTTGCCCGTGATGAGAGAATTCCAATATATACATATATATAAAATTTGTATCGTATTTATATGCTTTACATATATATATATATATATATATATATATATATATATATATATATATATATATATATAAGAAGTGAATAAGAAGTTTGATATTAACGATTTTTCTAGTATGGAGTGTGAGCAAGTGTCCACTTACCGTGTAAATACGCCGAGGTCCATTTCAATACATGCTGCTATCCCAGAAAACACAATGCTGGCCAAACTTGCCCCGCCCGAAAACGCAGCTTAAGTCCATTGGTAGTTTTGGGGAAAATTGAACAAAGTCAGTATTTCCATTCATGTAAAGATAACGTTGATTAGGAAGAGTGGACTTAAGTCCCGTTGCCGCAAACACTCTAGGGGGGGTGCTGATGATTATCGAATAGCGGCTTACAGTCACACGGTTGACTAGCAAGCGCACCCCAGCTTTCGTCATCATTGCTTTAACACAATACAAACGGCGGTTTATTGACGGAACTGCAACATACATTGCTTGAGTTCTCGTAAAAAAGTAGGTAAAAGGTGTAAAATATCACACAGCAACAGACGAAGTTACACCAGCACCAGGATAGGGATTAAGGTCACCAGCACGAGGATATCAGTCCCCTGGATGGTCTGTGGTGAGCGTCTTAGACTACTAGACCGGAGGGACACGTGTGTGTTGGGTTCAAATGCTGTCAGACGCGTTGGAGAATCTTTGGAGTTCTTTATCATCTTTCTTCATCTGAAGATTCTTGTCAGGTATGAGTAAGGCAGAGAATAAGCAAAGCTGGCCCCGACAGGTCCTCATAGTAATACCTAAAGGTTAACAGCTGAGGCCTGTCAGATAAAAGGGGAACAGCTGAGGGTCAGCTCGCAAAAAAACAGCACGAGGATATCAATAGAAGCTTAAATTATTGTTCATTTAAATATTTATTATTTAAGATAGAACCAAAGTGCGATTCACGATCAGTTAAGTCGCTTGATATTTTCGTTTAAAATTTGATTATCACGCTAATGTTTACGGTTTGGCTCCCAATAGACTGACATAGTGGAGCCTCTAGCTGTTCCTGTGGGACACAGAGAATGTCGAATCACGGCATAAGGGTCAGCCGTCTTTCAATGTACGAAATTTTCAAACGAGACCCCAGGGCGACCGGATCCTACAGTGAGTATTATAAACAATGTTTCAGTGGGAGAATTGTTTCTAGCTAGGTAATTAAGTATCGTGAAATGAGCTCGGCGGAAGGCATGCCAAGGAAACATTTCTACCCTGCGTTGCCTAAACTAAATAAATTAATTAAAAGTAATTAAACGTTTCAGTTCGAACCCCCCTCCCCCTCACGATACTGATCTTGATACAACGTAGCTTTTTGACTTTCGCCAATAATGTTTCATTGTCAGATCAGTTAGTTCAGATTGGCCAGATCGAAGGTGTCAGACTGGCCAATCCGAAATGTTGTAAGTAGTCCATTCTCAAAGCAGGATTTCCCATTTGATCAACACCAAAGCGTGTCAATCACGAACAACCTGCTGCTCAAACACTATCCAACACAGTTTCTATCCACAGAACAGTGCCCCTATACAGCAGCTCGAAAAGGCGGTAAGTCCGTGCCACTCATGAGAAACGGACGCAACGCTAAATGCGGCCGTGTGTTACCTTACTGTTCCAAGTGACTGTCAGAGCTAACGAGCAGCTGTTCTCTGATTCAGATCAGATGAAAGTGTGATGTCGACGCGCTGAAGCGACGTTCGATGGTCGGCGGCCGTGAATATCTCATTGATGATACTATAAATACTCTCTAATATAAACTCTTAACGTTGTTTCTGTACTACATAACAATTACTAACTTCTTTACGTAGTCAAGTCGCGCGAACGACACTCGGAATTATAGTCTCACAGTATACGCGTGTTGCATTTTCTTGATCTGTGCCTCGGGTACTTGGGGTGCCATCATTTTCATTAAGAGATTTTTAAACAGAGGTATGTATGCACTATTGAAATGGGTTCGATTTGACATCGGGCGGATTATTATCGGTTCGTCTCATTGTTCTGTTTCATAGTTTGTTTCAGCTCTAATCAGCTATCTGCTGGGACTGTTGCTCAGATTAACCATGCAGGCTATCTCGCTGCCGCTGCGGTCGGAAAGCCAGTCATCATGCCCTTGTGCAAGTCATCTCATTCATAAAAGCGTTCAGCGGCATCGACGGGAGATGTTGCTGAGCTATCTAATAGAACTGATTCCGATAGAGAACCACCTCCGATAATGATCCGTTTGGATGATCCAGTGTGAGCTGGTATATCTGATGCTCGTCCCAGATGGTTCCGTGAATGTTTTTTAGATAACACTCATCGGAATATTCTACTTGAACACGTCTTTGGGGCCTTCTACCACGGAATGGCCTCCCTCGAGGGGGGTCCGTCAACCGCAAAGTTAATTCATTATTACCTTTCTATATCTTCTCCCGAGTTTATCAAAGTGGGATTTGACAGTCGAAAATCACCCTCATATACACGGAGAGCTTAAACGGACGAAAAGGTTTTTCTATAGAATATAACATACATGTTACTCATAAAATATATAATATTATATATTAATATATATGATATTATAGTTTGTATAAAATACACGTATATGATGAAATAAGCATATACCGTGGACCGTTAAATACTGGCTGAGAGCCAGAACGAAAAAGTTAGCCTTTAGACTTACATAACATCGCATGTGTATTTGATTTTATTAAATTGCAGGCCATTGGATAATAAAGCTAATTTATGTCATTCTAGTGCATTCGTGCGCGCTTTGCAATACGGAGGAGATACGTTGGTGCGCGGGAAAATTTATTTTAGGTAATTCTAACAGAATAAAAATATTCTATGATAAAATTCATTATATATATATATTTATATATACAGAATTAATGAAGTGACTTTATATATATATATATATACAAATGCTGTGTATCTTTCCTAGTATGAAATTGATGAAAATAAGGCAACGAGCACATGCTCAATCTTTAGTAAGAATCTATGCATGATATTGTTTTTATCACGCTCGTTATTCATAGCGAAACAGCTACAGATTAGACATAAATGCATATAGGCATGTCCAGTAGGCGGTGCATATACATATGAGCCTGTACTCATATATATATATATATATATGTGTGTGTGGGTGTCTATGTATTCATCTATGGTTGTATTCACTCTCCTCACATTGAGCAGGTTCTCTCTTGCCTCCTCTCGTAGAAGGTGTTGTCGAGCTCCCCGGTACAGTCTAAAACACGTAACCCATGTCGCTGCTGTATATCATGACATGGCAAACACGTCGTACTTTGTCCACGCCCGCTGTCATTGCGTACGCAGCATTCACAAAAACATACAAATTTATAGCTTGATCTATTATTATTATTATTGTTAATATTTATACTATATTTGCCTTCTCTGCTGCCGACAGGCCGACAGGCACCACCATGAGGTCAACGAATTCTCTGTCGAAATGCTAAATTCGCTCCATTGTTACACGAGAATGAAGATACGAACAGCGGCGTGCAGCGTCCCGCTGGCTGACGTTGTGTCAGTGCGAACTGCGAGTTACATTATCCAATAATTTTCATCTTGATCTCCTCACACGCAGACAAGTCGTGTAGGTATAATTGCCGATTGCTCGATCGAATCGCGGAGGGAGCCGTTAATTAACATGGTCCGCTCGTACACCAAGTGAATGTAACGGAATCGTGATCGGCACATTCGTCGATTCGTTGGGCTTTTCGAAGCTCGCCTGATGATGATGTTCTCGGTAGCTGTAAATATTAATAATGCGGGTTGAGTTGCCCCATGTCACAGTGCACTCGTGCGGCATGCTATTTATTCTATACTATTTATAAAGTTATTATGCTATTTACACGAACAAATAGAGACTCGGCTAACGAGGGTTACCGAACGCGTTCATCAACAATCTGACACCAACCATAAAAATAATGCAGTTCGAATTCAATGCGAGGCACAGCAA
Organism: Stratiolaelaps scimitus; assembly: GCA_019614645.1. Taxonomy (NCBI): domain Eukaryota; kingdom Metazoa; phylum Arthropoda; class Arachnida; order Mesostigmata; family Laelapidae; genus Stratiolaelaps; species Stratiolaelaps scimitus. The sequence continues at coordinate 2,088,634 of JABWDB010000048.1, forward strand.
ACAAGCTGGACTTAGAACATGATGATGGTAATAGCGCATAAGGATACATTGTCTGTCTCACCGAATACGAACTCACTTGCCAAATCTAATTGATGTCAGAATACAGCCTCTGAACGTTATGCTATACTGGATGTGTAACGGTCATGCTCATCAAGTAATTACAGGGTACAATTATTCTATATATAAACATAGTAGTATCCTGTAAGTGCAGCCAGCGATCCAGCCGTTCTAGTGGTGGGTGTTTTGGACGGTGACCAAGTGGTCTTTGGCTGTAAAAAGCCGGAAGCCGCAGGAGCTTCGAGTTGTCCCGCGACGTGCTGAGATATCTTAGAGAATCGTTGTACAAAACATTTGCGGTTCCGTTAATAAACCAAACTATTTGTATTGTATTAATGCATAATTTGCACATAACATAGAAAATGACTTCGTACACACTTGCCCTTATGTGCCCATGTATAAAAGACCCGTGGAGCCCGTCATAGTACAACAATAGACGAAAGCACATATGGTAGTAGTATATTTCACTGGATACCGAGTAGCTCCTGCTCGATATGACGACTGCTGTTTCCGTGGTCTATGATTTAACATAACTGTAGATTTTTATGACACAGAGAAGGAATTACACAGCCACTAGCATATAACATACGGGATACGGGGCATCAGCGCCATATAGAGTATCGTATCGTACTTGGTGACAATCACATATGTTACGAACTAAAGCAGAGAGACGATATTAAATTGATATGTAGCTTGTTCAATCTACGTCCAAAATCAAGTTCATCAATACAAGGACGCCAGTCAGCCTCTCGAAAGACGTCGAACCTAAATTTATATGGAGATTGCGTCGAACAATGGAGCATTGACAACTAGAGAAGACCGGCTCCCTGCCAGCTTGAAAAATAGTGGTAATTTTAATGGTCAGTAACATGTTGAGTTTACCCTGCGCCAGCCCAATGACGCAGCACATGCATACGCATGCATGAGCTAGGTGACATTTATGTTGAAGTATCGAATCGCCTAAATGGATTATTTATTCTACGAACGAAGGTTGATTTACGAGTGACTTGATATTAGACCTTCCTCCTATGGAGGAATCACTGCACGCAGAGATTATACTGTCTTGCAGAGCCTGTGGACGGTCTCGCCTATAGGTTGACGAGTCTTGCTTATTCTAGAGATCAGCGTATATGTAGATAAATGCTTATAGGCTTAATGTTTAATGGTTAATTAAACGGACGATGTCGTCACAAGCAAAGTCAGCATGCTCATGTCCATATGACGTCGATCCCAACCTAAATCTATCTAATATGGCTAACTTATATTGGAAAATTGATCAAATACCGAATAACCCTGAATGTGCTACGAGATTGTTGACATTGACAACGGCTGATATTCTGTTTGATATCATTGAAGATATATGTATGAAAATAGTGAATTTATTAAACGAACCATAACTCGGGCACTTAGTTCAGAAGACAACGTGCTCTGAATGAATTGTTCTTGTATTTTTCGTATTTTTTTTTGTTCTTGTTAATTGCTATCTTTGCACGCCGCCATCATTATTCAACTAGATTCCTCATAAATATAATATTAGTTCTGTGGATGGAGCATACTGAAAATGTTTTGGTTCGCACTTAAGAATGGGTTTCATTTTCATTTCGAAACGAAACTGCTGGGTTCGAATACCTCACGCTCGCACGATATATTGCAGCTGCTGCCTCGTGTCCTCATCAAAACAAATTTGAAGAATCCCAATAAATCATCAAGTGTCTTTTACGGCGACAGCCATATTAACGCGAGAGGCTCGTCTCTTTTTGTTCCTTCTACTATTCCGAGGGCCCCCAGCGATGTGACTCTCAATGGAAACATGGAATTATGGTCAGGTAGCCATCCCAGCTTCTGGGTGACGATCTGAACACCACTATCATCCCTCTGGGCTAACTAAATACCTAGTATGGCCAGCTGGCGGCGCATCGACAAAACGAGCTTACACAGGTCGGGGTGGATGGATCCAGTTCCACAGTACAGGCTATATATCTACAAAATATATATATATATATATATATATATATATATATATATACCGTGGCGGTGTTGGCTCTGATAGAGGCGGTTGTACGTTCTCGTTAGGGAGCGGACACAGCCTTACCAGCCACTGTCACGTAATGCGTCCAGAGCCGAGTTTTGCCAGCGGACCTTCAAGGCAAACTGCTCGTAGGCTGTCGCATGTAACAACTCAGTCAGTGTATCCCGGCATCGTATTTGCGTTTTCCGCTGCTCGGGCGACACTGTTTCTAATGATTGTTTATGATTTTGGTAAGATAGCCCAAAGTTGTAAATAAATTCATCACGACAATAATGCGACAAATCTCTCCTTGGCGTTGGCTTGTCACCAACGCACGGCGAACGCGCGTAAATATTGCCACAGATTCGGTTCGTGACGACGCGTTCGACATCGTGAGACGTCGAGAGAATTCTTCTTAATCGTTGTGAGAAACAACTGCATTTTCCGAGAATACACCAAGCATTTTATATTGTATTTGTTAGAAAAAAAAACAATCACTATGTTATGTTATAATTTACAATATGATCTGTTGTTATCTAAGAAAGTGACAACAATACTTGCAATAGCGTTCACATAGATAACATAACATAACATTTGCGGTTTATTTCCGGAACTGCAATTTTACTGCTTTAGTTCTCGATTAAAAATTAGGGTAAAAGTAAGAGGCGTATACCAAATGCGCGTTTCAGGCAGCTGAACTTCTCTTAAATAAATAAAACAGCAAAGCTCTACGAATGATCCTACGAGATAGGTGAACTCCTACTGGTTTCGCTATTGACGTGTTGCTTTGGACGTGAGTTCTTACGGGGAACCGGACATCTTAAACGCTCTACCTTCGACGACAATGCCACGTTAGGGGGTGTGCAAATGGATCAATTGATATTAAGGCAACTACCCAGTAAAAAGATAAAAAAGGCAGATTTCCACGATGACACGATGGGCTATATATATATATATATATATATATATATATATATATACATACAATTTTATTTATATGATTCGTTGACTCGATAGAAAAACTGAGACCACAATTGGTCGTCTTCGTTTGCAGCTGAGCTGATAGCACTCAAGGGGTAATGTATAGTGGTGTGTTATTAATACAGGATGATACTTAATTATTAAGCATTAAAACGTCAATCAATTGGAACTTCTCACGTGTGCCACTACAGTTCGCGTGGGAACTATGACCAACATCAAACTAAATGTATCATATGCCGTCTCTTTCGAATGCAGAGTTTAATGGCCATAACATACGGGGAATACTCGTACCTTACATTGAGATCAGGGTTTTGGAGGACTTCAAATCCATTCGATTCAAATGCCTAGCACTTACATCGCACACAGGTCATTGTATTACGTCTCAGTCATACCACAATGATTATAGCATTTGGTCGCTGTTTGCGTTGTTTGCCACATCGCTTGTTGATTTTGTCACACCGTCATAATATATAAATATGCATTATTCAAAAGTTCAACCTCCCGGTAGACGATCATTGATGATGAAAAATATAGTCTCCCTATGTAGCTGTCTAGCCTAATTGTCAACGCATTAATCATTCGAGCCGCCTGATCTTACTCGCGTATACGGCAATAGTTGTACCCCACTGAGGGCTCAGACACTTGTACTCGATCTCAGTTAGAGTCCTCGAGTCACCTCTGCTGCAGAACACGAATATGCCTGAAACCGCATATAATGTTAACTGCTATCATGTAGTCAGTTGCAATGGTCGTTCTTTGGGAAAATGACGGATGAGGGCGGCTGAGAGGAACTCGGTGTAAACTCACTTGCGGCTCGGCAATCGCGACCTGCCCTTTTTTGATCTACAGGACATTCATACTTGGCGGACGTTTCCCGCTCTCTCGATGTTACAGGGAATAAGGTGAACTTGAGAGAAAGGGCACATACACGACACCACCAGCCCGTGGTTGGTACAGCGATTAAAGAAAAATACTTAATGGAAATGGACTTTGTGTAACTTTGTTTCGTCTGCCAAGTAAAGTAAACCTTTCGGGCGTACTCACAGAGAACGTTTAACGTCCATGGTACTGCCCCAATGCCTAGATCTATTATACAACAGCACTACCGTTGTTTCGTGCGTAAGCTGTCACTTCAAAGATATTCAGCTGTTTCTGTCTTGACCGCAATCCTCAGCCTTCAGCGTAGAAGTATATATATATATATATATATATGCACTGTCGTTAAGTTTACTTTGCACAGCTATTGTAATTTGTCAGACGCTGAGACGAATAGCTCACAATACTTTTTCAACGTACTTCTAGAGCTCGAGTGGATTATTGTATGAGGATGTGTACGACGAAAGGTTCTTAATATGATGGGATCAATATTAATATATGGATATCAGACTGCATAAATCCTGCATGCGCCGCTTGCAGGCCTGTTGGGACTCCACAGGCCACATCCGTTTTTACATTTAACACATTCAATATCTTCCTGCTTATAAATACAGTATGCTAATATCTTGCTCTTGTTTGCTCGCGCGTGCCACCGTCGTGACATTACAATGAATAGATGTCCTCCTCCTGTAGACCTTGAAACCGCGTATTTTATATCGTTGACGGCATGGCATTTACACCGTATACGTTCATACAGTCACAAAAAAAAAGCCGGTGCTCCCCTATGGGACCATATTGTTTCCAGATACTCGTTCGGCCGCTTATGCTATTCTACCTATATTTACTAAGATAGGAGCCAAACTATTCGGGCTGTCGAGGAAGGATCATTGAATGGTATACTCTCCTCTATAATCTGTAGTGGTCTCGTTGTATTCATAAGCGCCGCGAAGCAAGGAGATGTTGAAACGTCATGATATCAATGTTGTCTGTATATCAATGAATATGTCAGTTGATGATAACGGTACTGCCAACTTACCTGACGGAATCGTACGGAGAATGACCTTTCAGAACATCGACAGTCGGGGTGGGTTTGAACCAACAATCGACGATTTGGATGGTTCGAAGAGGTTTGCACTACGATGTGGTGTTCAGATTCAGGACAAAACTCAGATTAATCACGAACGGGTGGTCACAAGCTTCTCCGCCAAAGACTTGACTCTGCGAGTGAGTCCACGCCCTGCGTCAACAAGTTTGTAGATACGAGGGCACATGATCAGCATAAATAAAGTACAACAATAAACAAAGCCGTTTTATTCAGTGTTTCACACAATTGTGGAAGGTTAGCAACGATATCTATCGCTGAGGCTAACAAGGGCCCGGATGACGTAGAAAATATAATATCTTTGGGTTAGAATCCAAGTTAGCAAAGCTGTGTTGTTCTAGATAGGACCGAATACAACTCAAATGAGATTCAACCTGATCCTTTCAATCCTGCTAAGTCGTGACATGAAAAGCTTTTGAGAACTAGGTTCAATGACAAAAGTCGCTATCAGGGCTCCACTTCAGCGGGGTCTTGGAGTCTTCTAATCAAGTGGAACCTATGGGCGCTCGCGGTCTGCTCAACTATCAGGTTCGATGCAGTGCTAGAAAATCATCGTGCTCAAAGTAAGACAGGCACTTTGTCTTAACCTGGGCAAGATATAATCGATCAAGATGTCAAATCGTTTATGCCATGACGGTGTTGTCTTTTCGGGAATCGCGCGCCATCCCAGAATTATCCCTACGCCAGCATATATAATACTAATACAGAAATGACTGGTGATATATAATAATTATTGCATATAAGACAATTTGAGGATCGTAAAACTTTACTTCTTTTAATAAACCAACAAAAATACACCTTGACCTTTAATTCTATGACTGGTGCTGGCTTGGTACTTTCAATATATACAATAATTAGTGACGCATTTAGCGATACACACATATATATATATATATATATATATATATCTAATACGAATGCATATTGTTAGCAACATTTCGCGACCACACATCGACTGTAGTTGTACGAGGCTGCAGCGAGTTATCAAGAAGCGAAGCGTCAACGGCTCGACGGTGTAGCTCAGAAAGCGCCGTTCTCGTCTGGCGGCGGCAACAGACGCCACCACCGCCTTCTCTCCCACCACATCCATGGACGCTGACATAACGAAAGTTTGATAAGGTTACAGCGTCCTTCCGTGGCTGCCTTCTTCGTCTTCCTAATGGCTATTCTGAAAGCATTTTAAGCTTAGTGAATTACAATATAATTGGCCGTTTTAGTCATTGAGTACACTTAGTAGGAATTTCCTTTACATAGACTCACCACACACATATATATATATATATATATATATGTATATATATATAAATATATATATATACCATGACAAACGCTTGTGCGAAAGCTGAAAATAATGTACGAGTGGTTATTTTTTAGTTTTCAAGCATGAAATAGCATTGGTTGCTGCCATCAAATGCAATGTAGATTTTCGCCAGACAATGGTTCCGCTATTGGTTTTCGAAGAAAAAATAACGCTCCAATACGCCATAAAGCAAATATCCTCTTCTGTTACGCGCAGAGGACAACATATTATTTCACCGCAAAAGTCGCAGAATATGCAAGCCTTGGAGTGGCGGCGAAAAACATTGATCTGATTAACGCTTACAAGCTAACACGTACCCACAGCAGTCTATTACAATCAGCATCGACAAGATCTGGGTGTATGTACAGAGAATTAGTGTTATCATTACGCTCAACTGATCTATGCCCATTGTCAAAGCTGCCAATTAACTGTCTTTGTTGAGAGATAATTTCTCTATTGGATAATTGCCAGCATGTACTCTGAAGGCGGTTTATGCTCTATGACTAATTAGGGAGAGGAGCGCTCGCTGCATTGACGAACAGACTGACAGACAGTTTAGAAAACTAAGGTAAGCCGTCCCGTAGACTGGCGTCTTCCCTGGCGTACGTCGACGTGTCAACAACAGTGGTAAGCGGGAAAAATATGCCGGTGACGATGTCTCGTCACAAGTGGCAATGCGTAATGTATTAATGCAGAATATCTTTATTAGCATAAACTAGACATAGATAGATAGATTCTCGAAGGCAAAACTGCACAATGATTATATATATATATATATATATATAGATTGGTGTAGATCGCGATAGGTGAGTGAGGTACATGTTGGTATGCTTCTTCTAGAAACGAGTTATTGAGAAAAATGCTAAAACGGCGAGAGGATTACGAAGCTCGCATCATCAACTGGTCATCATCGGGCGGCCCCCGAGGATGAGAGACACAGAGAAAGAGAGACCTCGAAAAAACGTTTGGCTCTTTCTTCTCCCTTCTGCTGAAGTCAATGATCAATCAAACACGTATCTCGTATAGAACAAATCTAAGAGAACGTCCCAAATGTATTATGCCGGCGTTATATCGTGTATGCATATGTTTCGACATCGACGCATATCGGGGTGGTTAGCGTGCACCTATGTCTATTGAATGCGACAAGGGATGTGACAAGCTTTGATCCGTTCACTTTGGTGATACTCACACGACTCTCCGAGCACCCTCAGATCTTTAGATATTTGTTTCGTGTTTGTATCAAGAATATACGATGCAGCTGTAATCGCATTCATGAGCCGTCGTCGTCGTCGTCGTTCCAGATGACAAAACGAAACCTTAAACAGAATACGCAAACATCCTGCCAAAGTCAGACATCTTCTGTTGCCTCTCGACTAAGAGCCTAACCTGACCTAAACAAGTTATGCGCTAGTCACTTAGGACTGCCGTACAGTATATAGATGAATAAAGGCATCTGGTTAGGGATCTCAATTCTGCACCTTTACGTACAAGTATGATAATGCATTGCGAGTCAAATCACAACATACATAAGCAGGCTGAATCGGGGTTTATGGCTCATCCGAGTATCGGCAATTGTTCGATTTGGGCCTTACGTCTGTCGAGGACAACAAAGTGGCATGGTTATGTATGATATATATTTATCTCTATGTATTTAATTCGATTGTAGTCATGTTTCCATTGGGTCAGGGGATCAGCGTGTAGATTAAACAAAACGTATTCGGTACACATGTATTATATATTATAGAATAATGGGATTATAGACATCGAAGGACGACTTTAGTGTTGTACCTCATATGATACAAGAAGCTTTTTGCTTATCACAATGCAGGTGATACCCCTATGAATCACGCAAAGCAAATTAGATTGACCTTAAGAGAAACCTAATATAGGTATGTGGCAAATAACTTTTTAGAAATTGAAGTTGAACCCCGGAGACAAAAGATATTTTTACGGCACAAGCTGATGAAGTTGTTAAAAGATCATTTCACTCTAGATCAAACTGCAGAAGGTTATTTGGTAACAAAAGTACTGCGAATACCCTTCGTTGCAGTAGGCCTGCACAGGTCAAGGTGAGGTCCCGCTGTTGGAATGATTCAATTAAAACCATAACTACTATTATTATTAGTCTAATAATTATTAGTTAGACAGATTGCGATTATAAGGCTTTGACACAATACGATTCGTCAGGTCCGGCAACACCAGGGACTTGGAACCATTGGGTCTCCGGTGTGATTCCCACAGGACACACACACACACACGAATCGATGCGCTTCTTGCTTACCAATTTGTCAATATAGTTATTATTAATTATTAATAACTGACACCGAAAAACTCTTTCTTGTTTGGCAAACCATCTGGAATACCATAGTATTACTGATTGAAAATACGCAGAGCTGGATTATGCATGACGGATTGGAGAAGCTAGATAAACTAATTGTCAAGTAACATCGAAATAGTCGTTACGTTCCATACACCGTGGACTATTTCGATGTTACTTTACAATTTATCTAGCTTCTCCAATCCGTGCTCATGCGTGGTCCAGTTGTGCATATTTTCTATCAGTAATTAACCCAATATCTATATTAATACGCATGCACAGTGCAGCGTGCAATACATCTAAAACAAGTATAGCCACAGTTCCTTGAAGCGTACCCGAAACAAACTCCAAATCTTTTCACCTATAACACGCAATATCATTTACCGTAGAGAACCAAAAAAACACGTTCCCCGTCTTGTATGGTGGCCGGCCTCATTCCTAATGGCTTGAATTGAAGAGTAAGATAACACGTTCTCGTTGTCGTAGAACGTGTCAATGTTATTTACGCGCTATGAATATCGTGACCCTACACCCAACACCGATCTCATCCCAGGCAATTACTACTTCGGGGGTCTGGCCATTACTGTTAAGAGGTAGCCCATCAATGGGCTCTTCGGGATCTTACACATCTCTAGCCATTCAATGCTATGCAGTTGGGCACAACAATGACTTAGTTAATGTTGTCCCCCTCTACTTTATATGAGGCCTCGTTGATGGCGCGAAAGCACGAATGATATCAAACGGCGCGGAGAAGCAAGCCCTCCTACAGAGCAGGGTAACTGCGAACAGCGATCCCCCTCTTAACCAGCTTCATTCGCTCTCTCTCTCTTTCTCCTGCTTGCCCTCACCCGCTTTATATCAGGCAGCTCGGTAAAGCTTGGAGAGGTTTTGTCTCCTAGAAATTAATATCACGTGGTCAGCAGTATGCCCTGAGACTCAGCTAACGTATGACAATAAGGTGGAGTGTTCAGTAATACTTTGTCCGCAAGCACGAACACGCGGTACGATAATCGTTCAGCGAGATCAGAGCATTTCCAAGGAAGAATCTTACAAATGGCGACGTAAACCTTACGTATTGCCTCGTGAAGTTTCTTGGTCTCAACGAATTGAAAGGGACCCCACCCAACTATGCGTAAAATGCCTTCTGTGAAGTCGAGAGATGGACCAACTTAATAGGGTAAACACCCATAGGAAAGAAATGGCTTGACTGTTTTAATAATACTGTTTCTGATGCATATTACTTCATCAATTTGTAAGGCTCCACGGAGCCCTTTCGAAGGGTACTCTAACAGGCAAAACACATATGGCGTAATTTGTGCTAGGAGTCTTCAAACCGCCCTTCTGTCTGGTTTCTTATTACTATTTTTTCCCTATTCATTGTGATTTGCATTGTTAACTTGAGGCTATGAAGTTGTCAAAGGAAAATGAAACAAATTGAGTCTCGAAGGCACAACACTTCGGCATAGGATTATGGGTTATGGCTGATTTGTCGTGACCTCTTAAAAACAGCCTTAATCAGCCCCTCCCACATCGGTTCCACGACCAACCCAAACACACCATACATTCCCTCAATGTATCAACGCATAGCTCAGTGTTTTCCTCTTTCAGGGGTTGTCCCCCCTCTGTCAAAAACCCGGTGATGAAGCATTTGCGTGCACGGGTTGAACGGTTGCACATTTACATTCAAGGGGTCCGTCTTATGAGGCAATACCGAGAGCAGAGTACCGTGGACCATGTTAAATGTTGGCTGAGCGTTGGTTCGGAAAATTTACTTTTTAGGAGTTTTCGCCTTTCTATTTCGGCCACTTTTATTACCAGAAATGAACTCATAAACGTAAATAACGCCGGGGCTGAACTGCGCGTACAGTTTTCCGCCACCCCCCAGTCCCCACTCGCGCCAACTAAGCATCGTGTGCCCCCGTCCGTATTTTTGTGGCAAACGAAGCCTCTCCGTTCTTATCGTTTTCGTCTTTGGTGAACATTCAACGCTGCTTGGAAGTCGAGAACAGCAGCTGTGTTTTCGGTTCCAAGACGTTTCGCCTTGGTGCCTTGGCCTGCTCGTCCCTGCGTGCCTCACGATCCGGGAGTACTTCGCCTCTCCTTTAACGACACCCGCTGCATCGAGATACTTGGCGACAACGTCTCTGCTCACCCCCTTTCGGCGACAGCAACGGCAATAGCTCACCCAGCTATAATAACGCCACCAAAGTCGGCTCATATGAGTCGTAACTTGACATCTTGGCAGCGTTGCTGCCGCCGGCTCGTCCAGCAATACAACCACCACACACAACAGATACACACACACACACACACACGCAGAGAGACAGACATATCTACACAAAGAAGCACTCAGCTGCGTCATCCCCTTACGCCATCATTGGATGAGAGAGGTGTTTGTGGAAGAGCGGTCGTGCCCGCACCGCCCGCCGCCCGCCTTTCTAGATGTCCTCTTGACATCTCGACGACTTCAATGAACGGGATCTGCATCTCGAACCGTGGCAAACGGAGACCACGCACCACACGATCTGACTATATGAAGAGGAAACGGCTTGCGGCTCACGCCTGAGAAGGCATACCAAGAACAAACAAAAGCAGACAGCCAAATGACGCTTGGGTTAATGGCGGCCAATGACATTAAAGGGATTATAAGGCACTATCTCTCTCTCTCTCTCTCACGCTCTCCTTGCCTTTTTCCTCCTGGTGCTTATCGCACGTTTCCTGACTACGCTTAGGTAGTAACACTGGTTAGGTTAAGAGCAAACTGGCATCGCGTATAGATTTCAACAATGTCAACAAAGATTTACGGCAGCCCGAGAAAGAAGTCGTGTAACGCGCACGATGCTCGCTGCGGAGGAGGGCTGCAAATCAGCTAAGTGGCAAGGAAAGGTCGACTTGCGGTGCGGGACAGTTCTTTTGTCTTTTGTATCTTAAATGCACTGGTGGTCGCTAGGTTTTCGAAATCGTTTGAGCTCAAAGAGTTCGAAACGAGACCGCCGTTCCATAAGGCGTTTACATGACGGAACACAGACGGTTCTGTGAGGGCTTTCCTCTTAACAATGCGAACGTCGGTCAGGGCGAGCCATCCATCCGTCTGTTCTGGCCGAGTATAAAGTGCACAAAAGCTTGTGTCTAGTCTGAGTGTGGAGTGAATAAACCGATGTAGTTAGGGTTACCCCCTATGGGATTACGTTTTGAGAGCATCTCTGCCCTTGAATCTTACGGAGGTGCGATTTTCGGTGCTTGCTCGTTTGACGCGTTACTTCTCTGTGGCGGATTTCGTAACTGTTTCGAGCAGGATAGGGTTGCGTGTATACACCAACACGCTATATGTGCCAAGGGCAGCTTCGAATAATACACGTACATTCGTGTCATATACACTCATACAAGATGCCCATCTTGAAACCTGTATGGATATGGGCGTCTGAGTCGCAGATACTTAGTGACATAGAAGTGATCATTTGAGTTCTATTCTTTCATCGTCCCGGCGTTAAGGCCCCGTGGACTAATATAAGGTTGAATGTCACAGGCTAAAGTAGTTTCGTGAAATGTCTGCTTAACATTTTCCAGATATATCAAGCAATGTTATAGGTACATGACTTCATTGGGAGGTTAGGGAAGCAATAGAAAAATTGCTTCGGTAATGAGGCCTAATCATGTGTTTACCCTCATAGGGTGATCAAATGACCAAAGTTATTCCGAAAGGTTCAAAGGGATAAAATGTTTCCTTAATATGCTGAGTGTCCCCGTGATGGTCTAGGTGGTAACGTCAGTGGTACCAAGGGACACAGCTTGAATGAATAGCTCGGATCACTATCGCAGGTTCGAGTCCTGCCGTAACGTCGGGGAGGAGTGGATTCTCTCTCCTACATTCGTTGAAATAATGCCATTATGCGGGCTAATAAATCCCGAGAAGTGCCTTCTTAGGGATAAAGGGGCTGGGGTCTTTCAGCCGCTAACGAGAAACTTTGAAATATGTTCAGTGGTTAATTTAGCATGTGTCATATATTTTGCCCGCAGCCGGCAAAATATATCTAGCATTTGATATTTTTACCTTCACTAGTTGTGCTATTGACAACCGCGCCGAGCTCGCGGGCCCTATTCGAAATTAGGTAATGTGCCGGCTCTGTTTACACCTGCGGCCTTTCATTGCCGCTCCTGATCGGGCGCAGATTTGCCGCTCGACCAATCAGCGGCCGTTATCTATTGAAATTGTGTGTTGTGGCTCGAAGGCCACAACTATAGTAATGCGTGATTTTAGTGGTGTAAAGTGAGTGTATTATCACGTGAATGGTGTCAATTAATGAGGAATTACGAGGAGCACCGATTGTAGTAATTTTTGTGGTATGTTAATTGATTATGTTATTATTAGAAGAGGTCTAGTACTCCAATAGCAGAATTTCGATGTTTAGGAATATGTACTTCGCTTTCCCGATTGAGTGATGGAAACTTCACCCTGAACCAGCCGAATTGTTTGAAGTGGCGCTGAAGGCCACTAGCGGAGGTGATGTCGGGGAAGACACGACCTCTGAAAATAGAGTGACAGTAGAAGCCGTCGTAGACGGTCAAGTTTGTGCAATACAACCGCTACGCGGCACTAGCCTCCTGCTACTACCACTACTACTACTGTGTTTTTACTGACAGCCCCACTAGCGTAGACAGTGATCCCCCATTTGGTCTAGCATATACGATCAGCTCCAGACATATTCGGTGACCGTACACGGCCCTCACGGCCAAACGCTCTCGCTACACAAACGACATCTCAGTTTGTGTACCGCTCCCTCCGTTTATCTCTCAGCATGTATGATTAAAATGATGGACCATACCGATAATCCAACGTGAATGGCAACAAGCAGCGTTTTTATCTCTTTCTCATCTCGAGACGCATGTCCAGGGACCATTAAGTATTGCAAGTACATCTGAATGTACGCCCCCTCCTCTTTATCATGCCGCAGCCTATAACACGGTTGAAATTAGGTCGCTGCCGGCCTCGCACCACTCGGAAACGTAGTAGCTTCGATTCCCCCGGGGGCATACGAACGAACGCGCACAGCATGAAACTTCTAACCATCCGTAATTTAATTCAATTATTTTTAACAAAATCCTCTTGAAAGAAAGAAAACAAATAAATGGATTGAAGGCGCGCCAATGCAAGTTCGTGTTTTGAACGAAGGGCGTATGGTTCTTCGGGAAACACAAGATCCCCCCTCTCTCTCTCTCTCGATACCAATCAGACGGCTATGCTACTCCTGTTACTAGCATGAGACATATGTTAGAGTGTCGATTCCCTCTGTCTGTTCTAACAAGTGTTGGCATTATTATAGTTAAGATCGTTGGAGAAGCTATTATACATTGAATACATGGTACATGGAAACCTTGACATGGAGTAACAGATCTTTATAGCATTACTTCCAACAATTCTACATCTACGTAGATTCATCTACATGTGTAGATCTACGTAGGTTTCCGCATAGATTCCGAACAATACTAATGTACGTTATTAACAATATTAGGGGCAGCATGAGAATCGTACAGCTTCATATTGAGAACCGCGGAGAATTTTCGAGCAGAGGCCCTCAGGTTCCAGTTGTAAATCGTCCATGCGATGAGCTACAATATAATTCGTTTGTTTGCCGAAGTTCATCGAATTATACAGCCTAATTCCTCTAGATCGTTCACAGCAGAAGAGAAAGTATTGCTGAATAAGGGTTTTCGAGCACAGAACACCGTTTATTTATTTGCAGAAAGTCGGACCCACACACGCTCAGTCCATGAAGTCATCAATTTTTCAAAGCCGAGAAGAGTCGAGCAGCCCGATTCTCCACCGTATTTGCGTCCGCTATCAGCCGTCTTAATGTCAGCCACATCGATGTACAAATCCATTCATGGTTCAGTCATCACTTTGACCCAGTGCACGTCTAGCATTAAGCAATAAGCTGCTGAGAACAGTGCCCCGAGGGCAGCCATTGGCCGCGCGCCCTGTCGTGGAAAAGCCCACTCAGAGCTTAAACATCAATGTCCTGTCACGTCGGAAGTCCGAGATCCGATTTACGAGGTAGACGTTATGCTAATAGTCTGAAAGAAACAACGAACACCCTTCATATTTATAGTGTTAAATTTAGTGTTAAATCACTCCTACGCTTTTTTTTTTCATTGATTCAGTGGGTTTATAAGCCTCACACATTACGGCTAAGTGACACATGTGCATTAAGCATTTACGAAACCCTCCAGAACAAAAAAATCTCGCGATAAAGTGCACGATATTAATGGGCCTAAATCCCGGCGTAGTTGTACCAAACCATTGCCCTTGGAAGGCTTGCATCGATCACAGATAATCAGGATTCTCAAAGGGATCGGCAAAAGGGAGACTCTCAGCACTCGAATTTCCCAGCATTACGAGGTGGAACTCTGGTATAAATGAATATATATCTTTTCGCCTGGTGCGTGCCCTTCGTCCGCTCTGTAAAGGGAGACATCCACTGAACTGAATAGTGTATGCGACAGTAAGGACACAGTTTGCGTTTAAAAGTTCATTTCGATATATATATATATGTGCTATATGTTTATTAGTACTCGTCGCGTTCGCCGAAGCGAGCATATATTTTTTCGCATCATCGACACCACCGCTTGCAGTCCAGTACTACCCGTCAACTTTCGATGGAGACGGCATAAACGGTATCCTATTACGGGTCGTCTGTGTCAAAGGACACTCGTACTAATCTAGATACCCCTCCAGACTTTCAATGAGACCATCCCCAAGAGTTTCTACGCTGTCAAAATGCCTTTCTTAGTAGTCGCCGTTGACGACCGCGTGTCTGACCGCCGTCATATCATCTGTACGAAGGCCACTTTTATTCTATCCATGTCCTGGGTCTCGATTGCTCGAACTCGTATTTTGCGTATCCCGATAGCCGTGTGAATAAACGGACACATATCTACATAATACAGTAGTAGCTCATTCATACATACATCACTGGCGGAGCGAGCAGTTGACCGGGCGCAGTCCGTAGAATACGATCGAATCAAGCCGCTTAACGTTGTACGAGCAGGATGGCCAGCCAACGGTGTACGACACAACATTGTAGCGGTGAGAGTCTGTTGATGCTGGCGCTGGTGTTGGTAAAGAGCCGTAGGCCAGCGAAGTAGTCCCCTGCTTCTGCTTATGCGTGCAAGAGAGCGATGAACCAAGCGGGTGCGTTTGGATAGGTCGTTTCATGTATGAACGCTATGAACGCGGGTTCGCGGGGCAGGCTCTCATCAGGAGCCCCACAGCGGACGGGTGACGGCAGAACAAAGCAAGGCCTGCTTGCAGGCCGGCCCAGCTATCGAGGCAGCCAAGCAAGAGCGTCGAGACGTTGAAGCGAAAGGCATGCTCCGGGAATTGTTGGCCTGCTCGACCCTGTCAACGACGATGTCGTTGACAGGGGGTGAGGCCGATGTGGACGACGTCCATCGGGCCGGACGGCCCGCAAACATCGGCCTGCGCCAGCATCTGTACCGCCCGCGACAGCAAGAGTATCTACAGAACCATCAACAGCGGCGAGATAAGCCACCCGGTGGGATGGCACAGCGGCACTGTGTTACGAACTAACGCAAACGACAGACGGCAGACGGAGAGACACTAAGGAACTCGAAACAGGGGGTGTGAACGCGTCCGGCGATGGGGAGCTAGTGAAGGTATTAAGAAAGGGCCGAAACGCCCAAGGACAACCGAGCATCCCTCTGGTGGTTCGGAGTAGAACAGATACACAGAACTAGGAAGACAGAGAGAGACAGAGAGAGAGAGAGTTAACAAACTCATCTGGAACAGACGGTCTATTCCCTGATGATGTCCGAACTCTCGCGGTTCTCCGAAGACTCCCCGAAGCTCTCACGCCACCATATGTCCCATGATACGCCATTGCGTCTTGCTAGCTGCGTAATACTAAAGTCATTAGGATTTCCCTACCCATTGTCATATCCAGTGTAGCGTTCATGGACGCTGCTCTGACCTCTGCTCATCCAGCAGTTCACGATGATGACTGAGCGTATTCAGTGATAATTTTTTCGCCTTGTCAACTAAAAACAGCTACTACTGCCGTCATCGTACGAAATATATATATATATATATATATATATGCACATATATCCCTGGCAGCACTCTATTGGTTCTGCCAACCGTGTATTGCCAGGGACATATCATCAGGCGTAGAAGAGAACGACGGCTTCGGTATAACTGCAGAGAGATAGAGACGTGGAAAAATTTTGCTCACTGGGATATTTGTTACAGGCTATATTTATTATTTGCGTAACATATAATAGAACTTCTTAAGCATTGTAGAAGTTTCACTTCGTTTAATAAACAAATCAAACTTCAGCTTGGCAAGGAATGAAACCTGCCGGCGTTAATACATCAGACAAATACTTCTGGAGACTACGCAGGTATATGCCTTATTGTTAATTATTGTATATTTGCTAAATAGTTGCTCTCACACACAGAAATGAGAATGGGTTGACAATAATATAGGTCAAACATAAGACTACAGTGAGAACGTCATTGACTCTTTTTTATCCATCTGTCAATCTACTTACTCATTACCTATTTGTCTTTTATAATAACAACCCCTGACACAGTTTGTATGCTCTGTCCTCTCTAAGCGGTGTAGATCTCCTACACAAATTCGATTGACCTAGGGTCTTTTATGTATACAGACAGGCAGGCAGATCGGTTGATTGGCTATGTGATTTAATCCGTACTGTTAATTATTCTAATTCTTCACCGAGTGAATTGACGAGCATTGTCATTGAATGATTCTAACGAAATGGCGAAACGGACACACATTTTATAAAATGGTACACAGTGAACTGACACAATAATTCTGCACAAAAATAAAGCACTATTTCATCAACGCTACGTCAGTGTCATCAACGCTAGAGTCTATGTATCTGTCCAGATGATCCGTCCCAGAAAACAGCTCCCATTCCAGTTTGTTTTACCTGCGAGCTACGGCCACAAGTTTCGATGAAAGGACTACATTTGCAAACTTAGTTTTCAGTTCCTCTGTTTCGAGACAACAGGAGACAAGGGCATCTTTTGTCTTGTTATCAGTTATGCACTTCGAGGCTGTATAGTCTGCTTTGCCGGGCGTTCGCCGTTGCGCCAAGCGAACCGTTAAATAAATAGGTAGATAGGCACTATTTTAGCATCTGTTCTAGAGGAATAAGGCTTTCCTGTCCCAGTGGAGATCCATTATGTATATGCCCCTAAGGAGACATTGAAACAGCGACAGTCCACCGCAGCCGTAGAGCTTGTCACCAATGTCGCGAGTTACATGCAAGCAAGTTACCAGTGACAACTGAGGAGATGGTGAGGCGCCTCCACGCCTATCTGGCTCTATAGGACATAACGGCTCCGACGATTCAACATCGTGCTTCATTGGGATGCCGGCGTTATGCAGATAGAGGAACCCTCCCATGTGCGTTATGCATAAGACATAAGATAAGGCAATAACACACCAACCCTCGACGTCATGGAGCTCGGCAGATATCCTCGTCATTGGCGTGCGTATGTACATCAGTGAAGGAGATGAGCTCTCAACCAGTGATGCCAGTGGCTTAGCGGAGACAACCGTGTCTGGATGATGCTCCACATGATGACCACTGTGTCGAGCAATGTCTTTTAGAAACCCACCTTTCGAGTTTTGATCAATAGTAATAAAGCAGTAGTATAGTAGTAGTGGTCAAAGTGGTGGTCAGAGTAGGACGAACTCATTATATCCAACGGCGGGGATCGAACCCGTGCACCTACATGTCTCCCTCCATTGCAAGGCGCAAGTGAATGCACCGAGAAGGTGGGTGGTTGAAAACGAAAAGTTTTGAAAACAATTATTGACTGTGTTCTCGGAAATGCTACTTCTGTGTCAAATGCTTACACCTAGAATTGTCTTATATGAACGCCGAAAGTGATTTTATGCAGATGACCTAATCAGTTAGCCAAAGGCTACACTCTACTGTTAGTATTATTATTATTATTATATTGGTAATAAAATATACTATCTTACTACCAGTGTAGCCCATTTTGGTCTATGACATTGACAAAGAGTTCTTGATCGTTAGCAGTATCTATATGTACATATGAGATACAATACTGCCCAATCAATTGGAGCGCATTGCCGCTGGCATTTCGCGGCAAGATCCACGCTGTGTTGCCTTGCCCTACTGAGCTGCTGAAAGACTTATCAAGGATCCAGGTGGGACCCTCGAAGAAAGGCTCACATATTTATCGTGACAGTATCTAATTCTCGGGCGTCAACTTTCGGGGCTTAACATAAGTCGGGTCTCTACGGGTTAAAATCTAATTAAGGACCTAAGTAAATTTTCCGGCTCACAGCCTTTCACATTTAACATAGTCTACGGAACTGCCTTTGGCAGTTCTTCATAAGAGGGATCCCTTACTTCAAGGATCTAACTGTAAGCTACGTCCGTATCTGTAAAACTGTCGGCATACGCTTGTGATCTGTATGAAACAATTTACCAATCTGGCGATAGGCTGTGATCCCATTTTGTCTAATATTATTTTATAATATCGGCCTTCCATATCTCAACGCTTTTGGGCGACCTCTGCGCGATCTCATAAGATGCAAGTTCTACCACACGTTATCTGGACTAATATACTCGGCCTCACGGCCTTTTGGCTAAGACTTCGGAGAGTGTAGACTGACACAGGTGGCTAGACACATCCTTTCCAAAAGCGTTTCATTTACATACAAAAGCGGTACCATCCATAACAGCACACAGACATTTAGCAAGGACACGGACTGTGATTGTGCTTATACAAAATACGATTGTCGCTACAGATCCATACTTTAGCTTGATCATATGAGATGTAATGTGTTTATATTCTACTTATCTTTCTACATCTTGAAACCAATATGTCTTTCCTCACTTTTCTTGCTCCCGTAATGCAACACTGTTGATTGAACAGTGTTGTACATTGTGGTGGAACTAGATAGAATTTCACAAAGGTTCGAGTCCACCGCGGTTGATTCTAATGAAACCTATTATTATTATTATTATTATTATTATTATTACTATTATTATTATTTTACTTAGAATAAAGTTCGTTTATATTGTATTATTAATTTAAGCTCCGTTTACTCTTCAAGTTATCTTATAGACAGGCGATGAAGGATGCAGACTTTCGTTCGACAAAGAGGCGTTACCCGTCATTCGTAAATGACGTTTAGCTGCCTATGAGACATTGATTCTAGTGACGTTAAACATCACCCCATAACAAATTTATATTATAGTTATAACGTTTATCGAGGCGGCCTATGCTATACATCGGATCCATATGCAAGGGCGCCTCATATGTTGCTCGGCTGAGTCGGGGCCTGTACACGACTCTGCCTTCATCAGTGGGGGCGATCAGTGTCTCGGCGGACATGCAATTGATTCCTATCCTTGAGAGCCAAATTGCTCAGCGCGTCATCGTCACCCTGCGTCATTATCATTCCTACCTAGAAACGCGCAGAGCCGCGGGCGATCGTAAATGGCGGGTGATGTCCTCATTACGTCGGATCTCTCGGTTCGGTTACTCCAGAAACAACGTCTTCCAGGATTCGGTGTCCCTCATTCGTAGATTGTCCGTATTGGCACTGCTTTGAGGTGAAGGGTCTGTTGCACTACAAACATGAGAATTTCGATCAACCTAGGGACAGAGACTGAACGGGTTCTCGAGTGCTAAGGGTGGTTCGGAGTTACTGGTTGAAGCTTGTCATGAAACATGGTCTATAGGCTTGCTTGCTTGGTTACTTAGCTTGGTACGCCTGTCGATGTCGGTCTGAGGGATCTGGCGGGGGTGATGTGTGTGTGTGTGTGTGTCGCGTTGTCGTTCGAAATCCTAGTGACTAAGTCTTCCTGTAACATCGCCTGAGCGATATTTATGTTCGTAACTGCTCGACGAGACTGGAAAGTTCGGCAATAGAATGTTTAGCTGGGAGTCTGACTGCATTTTGTGTTGCGGCGTCCCTTTGTTTTTTCAAAGAGCTGACCCTCAACTCTACCCCTATCTGATAGGCCTCAGTACTTACCTCCTAGGTGTCACTACAAGGACCTGTCGGGGACCACTTTTGCTTATCTGCTCGACTTTCTTCGTACCTGGGAGGAATCCACACGTAAATTTAGACGATAAAGAGCTCCAAAGATTCTCCGCGTCTGATAGGATTTGATCCCAAGCCACATGTTCCTCCTGTGTAGCAGTTCAAAACGTTCACCACTAGACCATCCAGTGGACGGGTTACGGGGTACCTATCCACCTTCGACCGTGCGACAAACAAGAAAGGCTTGCTAGACAGCTGGCCTCGCTGTCGAAAGGCTCAGACGGATGAGTAAGGCCCCTACCGGCGTGCATACCGCTGCCGGCTCGGTTCCCGGAACAGCAACCTGCCTGAGAGCTGTCTTTGCACCGGCCATCCGTACAACCGCCTTGACCTTCCTCAGCAGTCGCTGGCGCTCACGTTTATTTGCAGTTGCGGCTCGGTGTGTTGTGCAAGACCGCCGTGCCTTGGAGGACTGCACGCTGCTCTGTTGGTTGTTTCGCTGTTTGTTCCCAACGTGCTCCAATCCACGACGAGAAGACCCGCGATTTTAGGGAAGGTCATGCGTGCATGCTATGAACGTGCACACGCGTGCGAATTGCTTGAGCGTCTCTGCGGGCACGATTGTTGCTGGACTCGTGAGCTGACCCTGGCTCACATGTTTCAGATCTCACCATGCGGCCTCCCCGGCCGACGCCCGTCTCACCCGCGAGTTGAGTGAACCGAAAGAGTTCCTTGTGTTCCGGCGCCGTGTCCGGCAAAACCCTAGTTTTTTTTCTTCCCTACGATTATCTTTGCTTAGCTGTGCGTTCGCTTGTGCCGAACCGCTGCGACTGCTCTTGCTGCTAACACAAAACACGCATAAGCAGAGGTAATTTCCTTCCGCTGGCATCCACAGCCCGCAGTGGGCCGACGACACCCAAAGCTCAGACATGTGCCGTGCTCGCTTTCGCAGCCGTAGAAATAGCAGTGAGAAGGTCGGTCGAGATGCAGATCGCTTCGCCCTCTCCGTTCGTTGTTTGTTTTCCTCGGGGGCAATCACACCCCGCGATACGCCACACATTTACTCGTTTACAACACTGCCTTTACTGTTATTATTGTTTGATGTTGTTTAATATTCCCGACGCAAGCTAAGAGCAATATGTCTGCCAGAATATTTAAGACGCCCACTCCGTCCGGCCATTCAGTCGCTATATATATATATATATAGTGGTGTCTACTAGGTGCGCAGTCGATACGAAGCCAGACACCAACCGCTGGAGAATTTCGAATCGGTGCTCAGATCGGTATCGTTCGCGGCACGTTAACACGAGGATGGCATTTGCATTTATCTCTAGTGGGCGGCACCGATTCACTTGTGTCTCCCTTTTGGAAAGTTTTCCTCATGCATGAAAAGCATCCTGTCATTCTATTCGATCCTGAGCAATAACAACTATCACAAGGAGATGAGAGGAGCAAGGGGATGACGGCAAAGCTGAACGTATCGTTGAGCACAAGCCCAGTGGAGATAGTGGTTCAGTGACTCCAGTCACCCCTTTTTTTCGTCGAACCTGTTTCTCCCCGTCACCTTTTTGTAGAAAAGGCTACTTTCACATCCTGTTGCTGCCGTGAGGAATCCGACACAATCGCGTCTCTCCCTAATACCTCAGTTGCCACGTACCAGGTGGACATATCGCCGACGGGATCGTTGCGCGCAAGTTTCGCCGGAAAATACTACGAACATTACCTTTGCGGTTGGTAAGTTACAGCAAAGCTCATTGAATGTACTCTTGTACACAAAGACAACTTTCACACAAACATCTTTTTTATCGTCCGTATATCTCCCCCCAAGCCAGTATTGTGTGTTCGACCGCAGAAGCCTCCACAGCGCGCGACAGCCCGCGCCAGGAAAGTGCCTGAGGAGATGCCCGAGGTCCTCTATTTCGAAGGCCGCTTACGAAAGTAAACAAAAACAAACTTTTCATTCATAAATTATGACGCAGTCATCGTCTGTGGGTGTGGAGCCGTTCCAGGGCACGGGACATCGCCGAGAGCGAAGGAAAATTATGCTGCCCCAATTCCAATGTTGCCAATGGCGTACGTGTGAGTCTTTGGGAACCTTGAAATCAATTTCTTTCCATTTCTACGTGAATGACCGCTCCTATTTGTTGCTGCCTGCTAGTCCGAACAAGTGAGTCAGTCAGTCAGTTAGTTAGTTAGTTAGTTCGTTCTCGGGAACCGATCCATCCAATTGTGCGCCAATGCCAGCTCCAATGAATAGGAGGACATCAAAGATGACTAATTGTTCCATTTCGTGAATCAGGCTCCAATGCTCTTGGACGTGTGGACGGTGGCGGTATATTGATGACGAAAACGATTCCGATGTGGTTCGAGCGTATCAGGAACTGACTCTTAGCTCAACTCATTATTATAATTGGTTCGAGGTCTCTCATTTAACAGTTGAGCTGTTCTTTTTCGCATTGTTGCCGCTGTTGTTATTGTTGTTATTCTCGTTGTTCATTTGAGTTAATTTCATTGTTTATGTATAGACTCGTGGTACGCTCATGATCCGTTCATGATCCTTCTCGAACTCGTTATCCCTTGCCACGCCACAAATCTTCAGGATTATTTTAGATCTCAGAGCTTAGCCAGGGATATAACTCGTCCCATTGCCCTCTCCACATCTCGTTCCGTCTCTGCCAGATGCGCGAGTTGGCGTACAAATGGGTGGTAAGGTTATCGACGAGGTCCTTGTTCCAATTATACCTTTTTTTTTTTCTTCTACTTTTTCCGGGACTCGGAGGCGGAATGGGCTCAGGACCCCGGACGCTGGCTGGCTCCTTGTCCTCTCTCTAGATTGGTAAGCACGGTTCTTCTTGCCTTTTGCGCTTTCAGCAGCATTACCCGCTCCCGGCTAGCCAAGACTAGCTCCACAATACGGACAGACGCAACACAACAATATTAGCATTGTAAATGCGAGGTCATGCACTCGCCTGACCTGTCGTTGAGACTAGAGAAGACCAGTTTAGCTGTCCCGTTTTTTCAGCTTCCCTGAGCGAAGCAGCTCCTGGCTAACGCAGCCAGAGCTCCGGTCCCGGGACAAAAAAAAAAGATACCAACGGAGTAGTAACAGAGCACATGTGACTTTGCAGCTTGTCGGATGCTATGCTCCGACGTGGTCAGGAATGGGAGAGTCGCAGAACCGAATCCGAGTCGGCGTCAACTCTCAGAGATAATCAACTGTCAACTCTGCATGTGAAATGTTTTTGGGTGTCTCTCTAAGAGATGTGGCCGATGGCAATGGTGTGGCATCAGCTGGACGGTGTTTATTCATTCATTTATTCATTCAAATAAAGATGTTTATTATTCATGGAACTGCAGTTTTTACAATGCTCAAGTTCTCAGATATAGAAATACTGAGTTGTAAAGAACAATATTTAGGTAAGGTTCGTCGCCTAGGCGTTGGGCTAAGGGACGCATTCATCGCCGATATTCCCGATGGGCATAATAGTCCTAATAGCCCCAACTACGTCTGTCAAGCTATTTACAATGACACACTATCATTACATTGATTGCGTCTAACGTAATTATATACATAGGTTTGGTTTGTAAGGTATAAACTACAGGGTGAAAATATCCTTTAATATGTGTATTCGCAGAAGCACGGAGTTCTCCCATTACCGGTTATAAATGGCCCTCTTCACTGCGCACAAAAACACCCTTGTTGAGATGAGTGACCGAGTCTCCTTTGGCAATCAGCCCCAGATCACCGGTAGACGATTGGCACGTGCATGGCGACAAGATGCCTTAATTACGAATGACATCTCAAACACAGTTGCGCGCCGGGTTGTTCCCTTCTAGACAGCGGCAATTGGGAACGATATATCGAACTCATTACCACTTATGGAAGGTCTCACCACAGCGAAATTGGAAAAAAACTCGATTCGTGGTCTCTATCGACTCTGTCGTCGCCTTGGCAACAGCGCCTATGCAGAGTAAACAAGCATTCGGTGATCAGATAAAGCGATTCTTGGAAGGCTCGTTCGAGATGGTGACGTTCCGATGCGGATTTGTGGATCACTGCAGTTGCGGCGCCATCATTACCATGCAACACTTGTAGGCTTCATATACCTACTCACTTGAGTAGGAAAAAACCTTGAGACGCTTCAAGCACCCCATAGCCAATTCTGAAACGAAATTTTGTCTCTTTAAAGTGTGCTCGTCAGGTCCTGAGGGGTACACTCTGCATACGAGAATATCGAGTTGAAGCACTTCTCAGGAGCGGTTAGTTCTCTGCTTGCGACCTCCTCGGCTTGCAAACGCAAGCCCAAATGTGAGCGTTAGAATTTTTGGGCTGAGCCTGTTCGAACCCTTGTCGATTGCCAGACCTCTCATATATATATATATATCTGTCAAAAACGACGACTAAAATCATACTCCAATATATGAGCCAATAGTCTTTTCAGCTGACACTACATTTGGGGTCATAAACAAACTCCAGAATAACAAAAACAGCCAGCAGAGATGGACAAACACAAACGGACACAAACGTCGTATCTTTTTCAAATCCAAATAGAAATGTGGCCCGATAAAATTGGTTTTTACTTCCCACTTTGTATGACAATTAACCTATCTCTAGGCAATATCATTATGCTCAAATCTAATATAATCTAGTAAATGAACACACGGTAGGAAATATACCCATGATGCGTATTCGAGTTATATATAGAAAGCCTATTACAGAGATTTGGGCTGTTAGCTTTCAAGCTAATGCAATGTGCTGTCTTCTTACCAAA
Source organism: Stratiolaelaps scimitus (assembly GCA_019614645.1). NCBI lineage: Eukaryota > Metazoa > Arthropoda > Arachnida > Mesostigmata > Laelapidae > Stratiolaelaps > Stratiolaelaps scimitus. The sequence continues at coordinate 2,114,124 of JABWDB010000048.1, forward strand.
GGCAATGGTTTGCCATCCAATGTTTAGGATTCTAGGCATTGTTCTTCCATTCCTGTGAATTTGTATTGAATCTGTGCCGCCTTTTGAAGCAGATCAGACATTTCAAAATCTGGGAATCTTCATTTACCCATAAGATGAAGCTGACGATGTCGATTTTTCATTGTCTCTAATCAAATCTCCCAGAACACTTTTCAGGTCGACGTGTAACGTGGTCCCAGAGCGAGTCTCGATCTCTTGAAAGGAATTGCCAACGTCTAGCTATAGTCAACATGTGAGATTTGAACAGAGACTTTCAAGACTACGGAGTATTGGCGAGGATACGTCAAGGTTATTATAATAGATCTACGAAAACGGGAGTGGCTAAGGTATTAATCAAGAGAGCACACAGTACATTAATTAGAGTCCCTCAACGGGGGCACGTTTTGAATTAATATTATTATTATTAATTTCCAAATATCGTATATTACGAGTTTGGCTATATATATCTTCTAACTGACAACATATGAGATCCTTTGCTGGATTTGTTCACGTTGGGCCACGAGATTACCACCTCTGCCGAACGTGTAGCTCAGAGCTTTCGTTCGGCACGCTATCAAGTGAGAAGACCAGCTTTTCATCTTGCCGCGATGAGAGCGCAAATTTATTACTGCGGAGGTGTTGCTGCTGCTGCTGCGATCGCGTGAGCACGTCGGTCGGTAACGCTCATTCCGGACAGGTCATAGTAGATTCGAGTTTTAGCAGATATCAAAATCCATCGTCGAAGCCAGTTCCCGAGCGATTTCGATCAATGTCAACTTGAGGGAAAGGAAATACAACATTATACAATGAAGGTGATATAAGCCGATTTTTTTTCTAAATCCTCCCCCCCCCCCTGCTCGGCTAACAGACGAGGTCCGCTGAGCCACATGAGCCCGCATGAGAAAACTCTCAGCGGCAATTGGCAAATTCCGCCGGATGAGCGAGTCGAAAGAGCGGAGAGACATAAGCACGAACGTATGTGTCGGCGTTCCCATCAGTCCCCCTCCCCGCGTGTTTGCGCTGCCCATTGACATGTACGGGACCCGTACGGGCAGTGTATGTGCATGCATGTAAAAGCTGTTTCGCTACCGCTGTATGCTGCTAGCTCTGCTCAAGCGGCGGACGAATGTATGGACCGGCGGGGAAAAGGTAGAGAAAGAGGAACAAAGAAAAACCGACCATGTGCCCCTCCCTCCTCCTCCTCCGCCGCCCCGCCCCTCCTCTACGCCAAAGGTTTGTGCTCGTACCGCACTCGAGCCGGCTTGAGGAGATTTCCCTTTAAGAGGCCGAGGGAACAACAGACAGACGTGTGAGGAGCTGCCGGCGGTCTCGGCCGCCCGCCTCTGTGCACCACCGTGTATCTGACTAAAAGAGAAGTGGCAAATGTGCGTGAGAGGAATAGATTTGTTTCCCGATGCACATAGCAGGAGCCATAGACATCAAGGAGCCACTTTCTGTAAATCGTTTGAGCGGCAAAGCGAGCGAGCGAGCGAGCGAACGAGAATGAGAGACACCTAGACAGGGAGAGATATGGTTGAGTGTGCCCCCGTCCTCAGCTGAGTTGCCGCATGCGGCGCTCCCGCTGACCAACAACAGAGATGACCGATTCAATTCCATTGTTGTGTCGTAGTTTTATTTTCTATTGTTGACTAGGATGATTGAGTGCCAACAGCATGCTGCATCATTCATTATTCCCTCTGCTTTTTATCAGAAGCGGCCGAGCGAAGGTCTTCGGACAAAGGAGTGAATAAGAGAAAAAGAGAGCGGGACATAGGGAGGTGTGTTGTTAATGCTGTTGTCGTTGGCGGTCGCTGAGCGGCTGGTGGTTAGCGTCATCTCAGCTGTGCTATATATGTATGAGGGGCGCACACTCCAGCTACAACTAATAGTACGCGGGGGGTCATGGGCGGTGTGTATTGCCCAGGTGGCCGTGAGCCGCATACGTGATGATGGCCGAATTAGTAGACTTGTACAGCAGCAGCAGCAGAAGAAACAGAACCGGCAGCAGCAGCAGCCGCCGCCCACAGTGTTCATGTTGTAGTCCAATTCGTGGTGGGTGTACACCCACTGGTCGGCGGCAGTTACAGTTATCTGGCGAGAAGCGAGGCAATCTGCACCAACCTGCTGGCGTTGCTGTTGCTACGAGCTACAGGCTGGCTACGAAGTAGAAGCTCAAACAAACAGCAAACGCATTAAGTGCTGGCTTTGTGGGGCCGCGTACTCTCAAACAGACGTATAGACAGAGGGAGAGCGAGAGAGAGACCGGCAGATCGTCAGATACCAGTAACACCTCCTCCCTTAATATGATCTTGCCACCGAACCGAATGTACGAAGCCAAACAAGCGCGAGGTCAACGTGAGGAATAGTGAAGGAAATAGGAGTGGTTGGGGTTAACACGTTCAGGGGAACAAATCCGATCGGGTAATGATTGGTGCAATGCTCATGTGACTAGAGATCAGTGGTAGATCGAGCTGCTGAGAGGTGAACATAACAATGAGATGAGTACCGAGCCTTCGGTGATGTGCGCGTTGGGTTGGTGTGCGATTGCTTTGCAACTCGGGAGTGCACGGGCTCGATGCCCACCGTTGCATATTTACGTACAAAGGGGGTCCGTCTTACGAAGCCATGCACGAGTAATACCGTGGATGTTCCATGTTGGCTGAGAGTCAGCCCGAGAACATTAGGACAACGCAGATGAGTGAACATGCTAATGCGATTTCGCCAGGCACGAATAGCGTGACGTGTAGAGAGGGAGAATAGGGGGGGACCGGATGAATTCGAGAACCAACCGTCCGAAGGCGAGTTCCAGACTCGCTCGATGACCCAGACTCGACTCACCAGTAGCGATTTTGTGCACTTCAAAGCCCTGCCACAGGGGATAAATTGAAGCAGAAAAAATTCAATGGTGATTGAACAACTAGTTGAGAGAGACAACTGTCTCAGTGGAAAACGCGTTAGCGCCGCACGATTGTAGAGGTATTGTAAATGATACCTACCTAATCGTCATGCACGAACCACTTGAAGCCGACAGGTCACCTACAGATAAGATATGATACACAATGATGCTGCTGTTGCTAGATCGAATATACTTGAAGTAGGTCTTCATCGCCATTGTACATCTTCACACGGACCGAACATCTTCCTAGAACAGCAGGGATAATCTTCGAACTGTTTTATTGAGAGAATTTTCGCCCTTCTTTTGTATCGAGTACAAAATACAATATAAGGTGTTGGGTTTATAATAAAAAAATATACAATAGTAAGTTTTTGTTTAATTTCAAGTACAATACAAAGTTTTCAGTTTTGTTTGTTTTCAACTACAGTTCTTTACAACGTTTAAGTTCTCTTGAAATGTCAGCACGTTGCGGGACCATTCGAAACTTCGGCAGGCTTCGGCCTTGGATGTAGACAAGTAGATCGTCATTCGTAGCACTGAAGTGTTTGAGATCATCAGAAAAATGGAAGCTGGACACGATGAACTGGGTTTCTTCACATTGTTCAAGGATCACACACGAACTTAATGTGCAATAGGTTGTAATGGAGGTTTTTTTTTAGGTTTAGGGTTTGAGTGAAACCCCAGTGTGCAGTAATACTCGAGTGTGGTCGAATATTTCAACAAACTCTATATCCAATGGTTGTACGAAGTTTAGTCTATGATCAATGGCTATATGTACACTGTCATGAACATGTAAAGCGGTAATTATATCCAAAAGCGATAATTGCTCTCTCTCGTTGCGCTGGTTGCTGTCATCCTGAGACATCGCAGAATTATTAATTAGGTGAGCGGGTGGTAATCTGGAAAAAAACACGAACATGAAAACCACGACATGAAGTTGATTCCCCCTCGCTGACTTCCTCCTCCAAGGGAACAGATGGGAGACCGCTGTTGCTGGTCTTCCTACCCCGATAGAGGGTCAAGGCAGTGCAGTGCTGGTGAGCAGAGACGAATGCAGGATTGAACCGAACGTTGATCTGAGCGTTGCTTGACACTCGATAGTATTGAATGCTTGTTATACAAGCGTAACGTAATTTGCTTATAAATTATGGCTGATCCCAAGAAATAGGTTCGCACTATCATTTTGGCTGGAGGGACGGTTGCGAGGTTTACAGCGAGCTCATAATGGGAACTCACTCAATACGGTCGCCTATCTATAAACCGTTACTGGCTCCTCAGACGAATAGAAACCGAGCAACAGTGATGAACACAAATGAACATGATCCATAGGATTCAGTTCGTGACTTGGGGGTACTCAGATATATTTTGGTGGTGCTCGAGAGTGTGACGCTGAGAGGATTTCGGATGAACGACGCCTTCTTATGAGATTTGACAATTATTATTATGATTATTATTATTATTATTATCTATGCGTAGCCTCAGGCTTGAGTAGATAATAACAGCTTATGCCAATTAGCTAAAGGTACTATCCCAGCTACCATTGACAAAATCAAGCTATTCACTGTAAAGATAAGGGTTATATTGGTTTATTAACGGAACTACGGTTTTACAATGCTTAAGGTCACTATATGACAAGTTGAGCTAAGGTGTGCTGTATATATATCTTAGAGGGATCTCCGCTCAGGCAGCTAAATAGGTTGATGGCTGCTCATTCTAAACTTTTTCATCGTTCTGCCAAAGTTCCATTGCCATCCCATGGGAATTGCAGTGATGACGTTCACCAATAGTCGAACACAAATTCCCCTCATTTTTGGAGGCGGAACTTTTTTTCAGTCGGGTAATACTCTGAACGCTTTTCCACAGTATTCCTTTCCTATACAATAAGCATATCTTATCTCACTTATAGGACACAACACACACCTTACACACGATAGCAGGTATGTTACTGCTTCTTAGTCGAGATTGCTTATGTCTACTCGAGAGTACGCAATTTCGCAATTACGTCATCTATGATATCACATGTAAACCAGAGTGCTAGGTACACATACAGATAATTACTAATCAAACTAATTATCTGTATGTGTACCTGGTGGTGATCGTGCGTTCGAAGAAAATGTCCTCCTCTAAAAAAAAAAAGTCATCAAACTAAGCCTCAAGGAGACGTATTGTACAAGAAATCATTTCAACCGATTATAGTTTAGCATCACTAACTAATGACAATGCCGCTGTTGTTGTTGCTGTTGCTGGTGCAGCAGATACTGTACATCATCGGTGTCGTTAGCCATAGGTCGACGTCGAGCCGACGCGTGGCGTGGTACATACGTGTGACTCTGGCTCGCAATCGAAGGAGACACATATGTGCGCACAGTGGTTTGATCCCCATTTCGTTTCTGCCTTAAAGGAGTCCACCTTATGAAGTACTGCCGAAGGCGGTTGTAACGTGAACTTAGTAAAATGTTTAAGGCTCAGAGAGTCACCCCGGAAAACTTACTTAGACGTACGTCGTGAAGTCACTAAGAGGCAACTGAATTCCACACTTGGCCATTATATGGGAATCGCTGTTTCCGTGTCTACGTCTGTTCCGGTGCACGCATGGGTGCACTGTCGCCGGCCGAGAGAGAATTTGGCGGTCAATTTACGCAAGACCGTCAGACCCGGGCGGAGGATGCAAAACGTTTCCTCTTGGGTTTGTGAGGGAGCGCGCCACCAGTGGATGGGTCGTTCAAGGGCTAAAAGCAACCCAGTGGCCGAGAGGAGAGAGGAAAAAGTCTCTTGACCGTCCATGTGTCACCAAAACACGAAGCAGGCGACCGACCCACCTCACACAAAGTCAGCGTAGCGGTCCCTCTCTCTCTCTCTCTCTTCGCAATTGGGCTAATCTTAATAGGCGAACTCAGTAGAGCCGGGAATGTTTGCCGAGTGCCGCGTCACAAGCGAGACTAACTTAGACCCGCCACAAAGGCCCAGACCTAAGTCCAGAAGACTTGCTGGGCTGGAAAACGTGGTCTGTGGCCTACGTCGCGTTGTTCATCCTGCCGTCTGTGACGAGTCCACGCCTCGTGGAGGTGACGCCGTTGGGAGTAGAGTTTCTGTGCCCAATCTCCTCTAACAAATAAAGTGGTAACCACTGAGCAGTGGTCAAGCTAGGCCTACGCACAAGCTAGGCAATGTACGATAAGGAGTACAGATTGGACAACACATCTGCTGCCACCGTCAGCAACATCAGCTCCTCCTTAGTTGAGGGGGTTTTTGTTTTAACCCTGAATGTGAGAACGAGAGAGGGTTCGGGAGATGACACTAGATCCGCTACCACTACAACACCTACTGTTACCACTGGAGCGTTTGAGCCCCTTAAGTCTGTTACATCGGCCTTACTGTCCAACTGATGGCTGTGCACATGCAGATACAACATGGTGGTCACAGGCCAAAGGCCGCCGACGCATGCTTATCTCCCTCGGCTTTACGCGATTTCCAACTGGATTTGTCTGATACTTGCACAAATAGGTGCAGCACGCGACCACGGACGACTACAGACCCGGCCATTATTGCCGTGAATGAGGTTAACACAGAGATCTCGTCCGATTTCTAGATCTACTATTTCTAATTTGCTAGTTGACTTACGCCAGAGTACAACGACTGAATTTCCCTCACGAAATGGCTATTTTTGGTACATAATTGCCACTGCAGCTCATTGTCACGTACCCTGCCAGATGCCTATCCAAGTTACGCCTTACGCCTGTTTCGCGTGACAGATCAAAGAGAGACCTCTCTACTAGCATCCGTGTAATATTTCTTCGTAATATTTATTTTCGATCAGTTAGACAAAATGTAAATATAAGATAATTATAGAAGCAGTTGTTGCGAATGAGTGTATAATATTTTAGGTGTTTCTACATTCATTCAGATGTATTCAATGTTCGCATCACACTTCTCGATACTATTTCTCTAATATTCTGCATGATTTGATACACGACAAACACATTTCGTACTAACCCAAAATAGATGAGACGATCCGGGCGCGCCATTGCGTTAACATCTGTCCGTCAAAGCATCCAAAATGTCCAGTTGCTTTTTCCGCTTCGATTCATCTCGGCTGCCTCCGACGGCGACAGCTTTCAACCAATATGCCTCTGCTCGGCCAAGAGAGATTGTCCGAGAAATATCGGGAGTGAGGGTGGATCAGGAGAATTTGGTCAGCTATCCGATTTCTCTAGCCGTTTCGCAACTGACAGCAGCAGCAGCAGCAGCAGCAGCAGCAGGGAGTCCGTCTTGTGAAGCAATGCCCAAAGCAGTTTCGTGGACGTTAAATGCTTTAGGCTGTGAGTCCGCCCGCAAAATTCAGCAGCAACAGCAGCAGCAGCAGAAGAGCGCCCATCTGAAGTGTACGATACATCTAGCATATGTAGCATGGATGGACGGACTGTGGGTGGCATTCACCTGTCTTCGTTTGTTGCACAATGCGATGTACGGCCACTTCATGAAGCCAACTGTATAGAACAAGCATCAGTGTCTGGCCGGCTCGTTGGCTGACTGGCGGGATATCTATTTCTAATGTAATCGCCTTCGCATTGACGAAAATTCACAGCTGCTTGGTATATCGGTGCGAGTTGATAACCTTGTTATGTATGTAGCCTGTATAATAGAGTATCATCAGCAAGAGATCATGGTCCATTGGCGAAGCGTCATTACCGTTATCAGCACAATTAATTAATATAGCCGATTCGAAGGCGGTGATGGGAGGGGGCGGCAGTGAACTGTGTCGGGAGATGGATAATTTGTCGAGACACATTCTGTTTGACATCGGATTCATTAACAGGAAAACATTAGCGCAAAAGAAGTCAATGAGACGGCCAGAACCAGTGAGTCTCGGATTCAAGTTCGGGATCACAGTTGTCGCCACGGGCAAAGAAACTGATACAGGTGAAAATGATTGACGTTAACATATACATATATATATATATATATATATATGGGCCACAATTGTACCTGAGATAGGAGTTGGACATTACTAGTTTTACCTTTACGTAAACATTTACTTTCTACGTAAATGGTGGGGTTAAAAATTATAAATGAAGCTATTATCATTATTATTATTATATGAAGTATATTTAGACATTTATTTCAGATAAAATATTTTCCCTATTTTATTAAAGCTATAGATATGTTATTAATAGCAGAAAAGGAAGATAAACTCACAATACGCCACGAATATATTAATCAATCGTATTACAAACTCACCGTATTGATCACTTTGTCCTTTGCTAATTACAAAGCTTCGATGAGACGATTTTCACTCGCCAGTTAGCTCTAACGTATAGCCATTGTTGTATGCCACACTTGGCCTATGGCACTGTAATTATAACGTTCTGAAGGTCACTGGGACGCACGTTATCGTTTGCAAGCGCCTGCTGTTGCTAATCTGCGACAAATATTAGCCGCGCTCAGAGATGGAGAGTCAGACACATCTCTGACAGAGCTGATCTGGCTTGCACAGCCATCAGATGTTTGTCGCAAGCGGCAGTGACGTTCTTGTTTGATTGACATACGCGGGTACAGCCGGAAAATGGGAAGAGCGAGGAGGAGAGAGAGAGAGAGAGAGTTCTTCCCGAAAGGGCTCCAGAAATAATTAGGGGATCCCAGTGACAAGAGGCGTCATCTTGGAAACGCGCCGGGTGGTTGGTGCCATCTGCTGCTGTGAGGCAGAAATTAATAAGCAAAAATACGTGTCACCTTTCATAATACAGTGACCGTTAGCACCGTTTGATTGTAATGATTCGACAACATTATTTACATATTCTTAACAATTATTTTGCATTTCTATATACTTGAATTATGATATCCTAGCTATATGTTTGCGAACCTACATATATATATATATATATATATAGCACGAATCAGCAATCTCTATTCGATGATAAATGTTCGAAACGAAGTGATTGGCCATGAGTATATATATATATATATATATATATATATATTCATGGCCAGTGATTTCGTTTTCGGAAATTTATCATCGAATAAAGATTGCAACAGATGAACCAACTAATGTTGCCATCGTGCTGTTTCTGAAACACGGCGTAATCTCGATCAGTGCGCTTTACCAATGTCTATACCGCTGCGAGATCTGCACGGCATATATTTCTCCGGTTCCACAAATCGCACGACGATCAATAGCAGTATGTAGTATCTCTGTTGTACCACATCCACGCCATTCGTATACAACATTGTACTAAATCATATATATATATATATATATATATATATATATAGAAGCAATTGAAAGAATACAGCTTATCCTGCTGAGGAATCATTCGAAGCGATGGTCGGCTCCACTGCTCGCGCTGCGATCCCCTTCTGCGGCGTAAATCTGTTGATGTGTGCGTCTGCGTGCTTCAACAGAATAATAATAATAATGAATGTAGTACTCGTGAAATAGAATAACATTTTGTACAGGCTGACTCCCAACGGTGTCAGATAACAGCACGACCCGTCATTATATTAACTGAATTGCAACGCCAGCGTTACCTTATCGTTCGATTTGTTATTCGCAATTAAATTTGTAACAATAATAATAATAATAATAATACTAATAATAATGACAACAACACCAACAATAACGCTAGCTATAATATACAATTCAATGCAATAAGAATAATTACTATTATATTCATATGTTGCGAGTATTCGAACTGATCATCATGCCATAGGCAACATGCTACGTATAAATAGCATCGAATGTATGGATCGAATCCCCCTCGCCCCCCCCGTTCTGCCGCATCAGTCCAACGATCTTCTCTCGGATCATGATCAGTCAGATGGAAAAACGTCTGTAGTGACGCAATTTACGTCTCCTCATCCAAACGTGTGTGGCCGCCGCGTTACAGCGGCGGCAAATTGGCAGTCTTCACCAATAGAGACCACGGACTTACAAAAAGCGTGGTACAACTCTATGGGGAACCAAAAAAAAAGCCAGCGAAGCAGATAGATACGGCTTAGCCCGAAGACAGAAACTGCTGAAAATCGCATTGATCGTTGCTGGTGAATCCGTCCACTGATGTAGCATTCGTAATTGCTACGTTCGCATATGCATGTCCCCAATAGCTTGAAACTCTATAATGATAGTTATTGTTAGTACTATTATTGTTCTATGCTTTTGACGACGCAGTGGTCTTTTAGTGTGCATGAGTTGTGGTGGAGCTGGACGAAGCAACGCCATTGATTCCACTTGCTCTGTGGTCTTACGAATACAACACATTACACCTTTGATTGCTGATAGTTGCCTGTATTCACCTTCCTCTGCCAGCGGTTCGTACGATGTTACCAGATCGATTGTCGTACACAGGAGATTTCCGACACAGTGCATAGCTATAACGAGAGCGTACAATCGTAGTGATCGGAAGGTGCAAGTGTTCGTCGTCCATTTCTATTATGAATGTACTAACCGATGTATAATTATATGTGTGCTAGATCACTAACAAAAAAAACAAGCGACAGTCGACAAACGATAAACTATGGAGGACTAACCATGTCCATAACCTGCTTGGCTACGCCTCTGCCTCCGATGTTGGAGGTGGGACGTGAACACAGCAAGCTATAATTCTTCGAATCGCTTCGACTGTCGTCCAATTGAAATCGACCTTTGGGGCTAACTAAGTAGCTCGTATGTAGAACGTGTGTGCGCGATTCTGTATCTGGCATATATACCTTTTAGCGTTTGTTGCCGTCAATAGTTCGGTGGTTGTACGCCGTGGGGCGAGGCCACGCCCGGAAAGTACGGCCGCAGAATGCCAAATAGAACATTTCACATACACAAACTTCCATCTCGACGACACTTTCTGCGCTAGTCGACTTTGCATTTCGACGCGAAGAGAGATACACAAAAATGATGATTTCTATGATGATTATTATTATTATTATTATAGTTATGGCGAATGATTTGCAATGCTCTGACGTTCCCATTTTGTCGCTGGGTCGTTTCTCTATAATCATCCTTCATTCGGGTTCCGTTCCGTCGTTAAACACCTCACCTTCTTCTTTGTTATTAGCAAAGATCAGAGAAATTATTCATAGAATCTCTATAGCGATAGAGAAGATCAGACGACACCAGGAAACTAAGAACATTCCTAGCTATTCCTGGATGGTCCTTATTATTATTATTTTTATAATTAGTATGCAAGACAGTAGAATTTCATTCAACTAGGGGTAAATCGTGTCTTGAATTTGGGAAAGAATATGTTTACTTATCGGTGTTCGGTATGAATTAGTGGAGTTCATAATTAGCCGTGGTTATGCTGGATTCATTGGGGCAACAATATGTGTTTTTTTTTATCTACGCCGTAAGAAATTATCCATTATTCATAATGTTTTAAATATTCTGCTATATGTTAAATATAGAATTTGATCATTCACAGCGGATCGCACGTGTAAATAATTGACAGAACTGTAATACTATTGATTATATTTGATTGACTCTAAACAATATTCCATAGCAGGCTATCAGGCTGAGGCGAAATATTGATTCTAATATTTACTATGTGCAAATCCATGAGATTTTAAGGGACCTTATTCTAAGCACGTCCACAACATCGAATTGTGACATTTTATTGCTATTTCGAAAATAGGCCTGTTTTGCAGTTGACAAGGCCATTTTTTTCACGTCGCAGAAACAGCCTGAGACCACGAACACCTCGCGGGTGCAAAATCTTTTTTTTGCCGTAACAACGCCCACCAATATAAAGTCATATCGATAATTCACCTTCGAAGCATTTCGTATTACAAATATCGAACACTATGATATGAAATCTATGCAAAAACGCTATCTAATTCACTACATAGCGTTCACAGAGAAAAAAAAAATCATACACTTGCTTACTAGGTGAATGCCGCTCAATAGAAACATCTCAGACACCACAGTATAATATCTGCTTGGATGAGCTTCACCACCTAGCTGCGCAATTTTGACATATTGAATCAAACATTAGCGATGCCTGTTCTATTTGTGCGTGAGCTTGTGAGACCCGATCGCTTCTCACGACGTCATATTGCCACTATGCATATTTATTGATGTGCTTATTTAAAGGGGTCTATCTCTTGTGTGCCTACGCTGCGGGTGAGCCAGTATATTGGTCTGTCCACGTCACGGTGTCAATGGGTACCTCCGGATACGGATGGTCTCTAAGTGTTATGGCTTTCAATCCACAAAGAGTGATGCTTCGATACACAACCATTGTCAAAACATGGCACACAACTACTGGAAAAAGACGCACTGCTGCCAGTTATACGTTATAGGGTCGCTAATCGAGATATATTTGACTTGTGCAGTATAAAAAATAAATATATTATATATGTACCAGCGTGGTGGCTTCGACGGTGGGTGGCTATGTCTCTGGTTGTAGGAGGTTGGAGGTCGTAGATTTGAGTCCTGCCACGTAAGCATATAAGAGGACATAAGCATTGTAAAATCGCAGTTCTTTTAATATAGCAACAAACCTTGACTTCACCTTTATCACCAAAAACCGAAAGCCAGTATTAATTGCTTATATCTTTATAAAAGTTATTTGTTATTTACACAAACTTTACGATCTGTTATAGCTCCACAGGGGTAGAATGGAGATTTGCAGAAGCAGGGGGGTGGGCGTTGACGTGGGGGTTTTAGCAGCAGGATGGACAGAAAAAAATACAAGAAAGTTTTTATCATTGATTCCAACCTGTGAAGACTCAGATGTGACCACGTAGTCCCCTTGTATTCATTGGCTTTATCGTTAATCCTATTTGCAACACCGTGTTACACCACCTCGGTCGTCGACGGCAGGTGGGATCAGATCATCCACGTGTATCGCTTATTAATTACATGAACTGCAACCTTTTTGGCGCAATCCAATGAGAGGTAAGCATGTGTTATCATATGTATATATATATATATATATATATATATATATACAGATTAGTGATAATCACGACTACGTCGACGATTACTTTTTACTGCCACTACCATCAGCAGAGGCTGGCTGAGTAGACGAGGGCGAGGATATTCGCCTGGTTGTTGTGTACAGCTTATGAGTCAATGTCACTTGCAACTTAGGCTGTCTTTGTGCGGCAAATCTGATCGAGTCGAAATGAGTCGTTCACTCTGTGTGTACTTGCTTGCATGAATGCGTAACCAGAATCTGAATAGGTCCAACTGATCCGGTAGGCGCCTGCCACTCTCCGTTGGTCCGTAGTACTGTTAATTCTGAAGATCCGGACCATCCCAGAGTGAAGCTTAAGTGGGGCGTGAGTTTAGTGGGTAGGTCTGCCGCTCCACCAGGCAGGAGTCCCACAGTACCATGGCAAATACCTTAGTCGTAAAGCCTGGTCTGCATGAGCATTCTCCGTCATAAAAAAAAAAAAAAAAAAAAAAAAAAGAATCTGAATAGGTCCACATTAAATCGCCCGTAAATATACTGAAGCTTAGTTAATCATTATCAGCAGGTTAAAATTTTAATGTTGTTCTGAGACTGCTGCTCGAGACATAAAACAGTCTGTTCATCTGTGTTTCGGTCAATGAACTAGTAACGTTATAATTTCACCATAAACACCTCAGTAGCTGTCGACACTTGATCCATGTTTCAATCCATTCGGGGGCGGGATAGAATTTAATTAACTTGTGTCGCAGTGCCAGGTGAATGTCGATGAGAACCATCAGGTAATATCGCCCAAATTCTAGAAGGATATACGTTGTTTTCCCTGCGTATGCCCTCTAAACAAACTCATTATAATAATGATAATAATTGTCGATTAATTAGTTATTTAATAATACTTATTTTTTTCTGTTACGTACGCTGCAAAAAATTGGCTTCGAGATTTCGCCCAGCTCGGGCCACTATCCTGGCCAAACTCTGGGTCGTAGTGACCAAATATAATCGTCTGTTTCTCTCTCTCTACGCAGCTTGAACAGATAGCTGCACAATATGTTCCGCGTTAATTGTTCGCTGCGAGTCAGCTTGGGAAATTTACTGTTACGATGTGTTCCAAGAAATGCTGTACAGGATTCCCCCCAACTTCGCGCTGTAACGAATGACGCCTCAGACACTAAGCTAAAACGATTTAGCGGACATCGCGAGACTAATTATCAAGTCTCCGTGAAGTTTTATTCGTTATGATCTGTACGCGTATCGGTATGGCTGTGCAATGGGCTCTCGTGGTGTTGATACGACGGACGTTGGATTTACTTTGATATTTGTTTGTGGTTGACTCGTGTGCAAGGTCGTCTGGGTCATCTTGAGAAAAATGGCTCTGAGCCCTTGCCAATTCAGCCCCAAAGGGCCTTCTTACGGTAGATCACTCACGGTCAGGCGGCGCAGCGGTGCCACAGGGACTTCTGAGCCTTTTCTTGGTGATAGTTGTCGTGCGTTACTCTATTTAACGCCGCTTAAAAATAGCCCACTGCAAATAGAAAATAACCTTACGCTCGTAGTCTGTTACTGTGAACTTGTGGAGGGTGCTAGCCTAAGCTACATATTATAGAACGAACCCAGTCAATTGATTTATGTGTGAGGGAGAGGTGTCTACACATAGCGCACTTCTGAAAGAGTTGACACTGAAGAAAGTGTTCAGTGGGCTTCGTATGCGACAATTTGTCTCGTATCGAATGCTTCAAGGGTGACATATCAGTCATGAGGGGATTCAGTGAAATGTCTTCTTATCAACAGGGCGACTTTTCTTTGTCAATAATTTGTTTTTCTTATGAAAGGTAGCAACGTGTAGACGAAAGGAGCGTTTTTGCGTTGGAGACGATTTCAGGGTGGAGTTGAGGGGCTTCAGCAATTCTATGTGAATTCGTTTAAAATCGATCCTGCCGATAGACATGAGTTATATTTATTCTGCCTGCTACACTAGTTCTAAAGGTGGGCGTATATGTTACAGTGATGAAATGTATCAGAATCGGTCCGGACCAAAACCAAGGAAACAGTGGCCCTAGGTTCAGTTAGTAGCACACTTTTCATTTTTCAACGTAAGCCGCATATGTACATATCCTCTCTGAGGGAACTATAGTCATTATTCCCCTCGCTCTGGCAAACACCTTGGGACTGGTCTCCACGTGTGATATCGGCGTGCCACTGGCAACGTGGCTTGGACAACGGAGATTCTAGCGTAAAAAGTCAGACTTCAGCTGGTTCAAACCCAGCCGTAACCTATACACACACCAACTAAACATTTGTGATAACATAAACGAAGTGTATGTACTGGATGGAGTACATACTTCATCATCTGTTCACACGGTATCGTGTTATACACATCTAGGCACCATAAGTAAAATGGTACAATGGTAAGTAAAAACAGCGAAAACAATAAACGAAGTGTATCATATCTCGAAGAGTATTATCCGACAATTTGGCAGATTTGTCAAAAACACCTCGTTAGCATCGATTGAACTAGAACCAAATCAAGAGTTTACCTACCTACTTATACAGGAACATGATATGTATACCTACATATAATATTGTCTATTTGGAAGGTAACCAAATACTACAGTAATATAAACTCCTTCAGGATTTTCCCAGTTTTTTCCCTTAGTTTTTCAAATAAGCGCTGTCGTCCTAGTCGACACAAATATATCATGGGATGGGGGCCGGTTAGAAAAGCATAGCTGTACTTGACAAATAGTTGTGCCACCAGAATGTCGTGCGGTAGTATATTAGAGAGCCTTGACGCGGCATAATATTAGACTATGAATAGCTCAGTTGAGATCGAGTTGTGACCGAGGCAATCCGCTGACCTGTACGATAGTGTCAACAGGCACTCGAGGCGAACTTGGCTCGCCGTCGCTACTAGGAATCGTAGTCCACGAACCGCGCGAATCAGATAATCTCCAGACGAATTTGGTTCCGCTGTCGTTGGTCACGTTCTGGTCCATGGTGCAGGTTGGGTTCGTTTTCCAGTTGGAATTGCTGTGGTGTCAGCAAGCCTCGGGCACCCTATCGATTATTGCGCTAGTTCTCAGCCTCAGTAGGGTTCTGGCGATCTATGCCATGTTGGCGTTACATAACTGAGTACTCATGTGTTGCCTTGTCTGCAGGAGTCACCCGTTTCGATGTCGATGGAACCTAAGGAATATGTAAACAGGACCTATGTAGTCCTTGAGTTATACACAAATAACATGCGGTGTGATGCATGACAATGTGATATTTAATATCCTGCATAAGAATAATGAATAAGGTAACTCTAACGTTTAGAGCAGTAATATAGCGTTACTGTGCAAAGGGCCCTACACGGTCTGCCAGATTTTCTCAGGGCCAGTCGCGAGGAAATCACATGTAGTATATTTTTGAGTATCTATTTTTTTTTGCTAGTTTCGTTGTGATTTGCTTGGCAGATTGTGAACGCCACTAAGAAAAATATAAAAACATGAAAATGCGTATAACATCATGATGTTGATACAAGCAAAGTAAACTTCCTGGGCTCACTGTCAGCCTTAAATATATAACGTCTACGGCACAACTGCTTTCGGCATTACTTCATAAGACGGACCCCAGTATTGAATGCAACTTTGCAAAGATGGGGCTCGAACCCGTGTGAGTACCCCGTGTCTGTCCCTGATTGCGAGGCGCATACGATCATATCACGGCACCGGGCTCGACGTATTGATTCACGCAAACACGCCGGATTTACCCAAAGCCTTCCACAGAAATGTCTGCATTGCTCTCAAAAGTTTAATATTTCGTTGGTTTAAAGGAACGATAAAATTCATCAATTTGATCAAATTTCGGGGGGGTTCAGCAAATACTAATGGCCTAATTCAGTGTACTTTTCTGAAGCGTGCTTTTTTTTTGATCTGGTGCAAAGTCACAACGTGCAACGACGAACAGGCATCCACAGGTTAGAAATAATTCTTAGCCATAAAGTGAATACGTTTTGTGCACAAAGTTTGTTCAGGGCCTTTGTCTGCAATAATGTAACCTCTCGGCTGGAAGACCTGGTTGCGACCTGCTTACACTATTATATATATATATATATTTTTTTTTTTTTTCTCGGTAGGAGAATTCCCCAACCATTCTACAGTGGTCTCGCCAAGCTCCGCCGTTTCTCGTACGCAGTCTACCAACCGATAAAGTATGTGTGCGTGTGTGTGTATGACACTGCGCCTTCGGAAGCGTAGGACGCGGGGGGTGTGTGTGTGTTGACGAGGCTCGGAGAGCTGCTTTCGGTAGAATAATGTTCGTCCAGCGCTGCCCGCGGGCTTCATTATCCGCCTGACCGAAGCCAGTCGCTGCGGCCTGCCCTCTATCGCGGAACGGCCACGAGCATTGCCTGCCCACGACAGTTCGCCCCACAGCAGCAGCAGCGTCGGCGACGGCGGCGGCGGCGGCGGCAGCAGCAGCAGTTTACGCGCGGCGGCGCCAACGCGGGCGAGTCCAAGGTCAGTTTGCGAAGGCGTCAAAGAGAACCTCGAGAAGGAACCTTCGAGGGATCACTCAGTGGCCGACGGACGCTAGCTCGCTCTGTTTAGTCTAAGTTTTCTCCTGCTGGCACCCTCCTTCCTTCTTCTCCACATCTCCTGCCGCTGGAAAGAAAAAGGTTGAAAACTGGACCCGAGCCGTCCCGTCCTGCTGTGAAGTGCGCTCATCTCCATCCTGTTGAAGTCCACCAAGTCAGATGAGAGAACCTGAACACTGTGCAGAAATGGCCGAGCGTTGAGGAAACACAGGAAAGAAGCTCATTGTTGACCCAGACCAAGCTTAAATTGACGATAGCAAAAACGCCGACGCAGAGGGGAGAATACAAGAGGATTCTCCCAAATAAATACGAAAGGAAAAACAGCGAGCAAGCAAGCAAGCAAATATTGTATATTGTACATCGATATCTTAGCTAAGCTCATACTCTACACGGATCTACTGTTCGATCTACCCGCGTCCTGCTCAGTTGAAGCGATCTCATCGACGTTCACCAATGGCGAAGACATGTCACGGCAACAATAGCAGCACAACCGCCATCATCATCGTCATCACTACACTCACCACCACCACCACCACCCACTATCACCATGAAGAAATAACAATCTGTCACGTTCAACGTTCACTTGTGTTAAGGAACTACTATTTCTCTATTACGAAGAACACCAGCAGAATGTCGAAGAGCGTTTCTATTTGTGCGCTTGACAGATCACTCGGAGTTGTGTTTCGCGGAACGATTTCGAACCTTCAACGCTGCGGCAGAAATCGAGGCTCGGAGGGGGGGTGTTGTGAAGGGTTCGTGGGGCGATCGTGTCGCAATGCGGCTTGGCCTGTTGGCCAGAGACCCTGGCGAAATTGAAGATTTATTTCCCCAACTCAGTCTTGCTCGCCGATCATTGCCTGGAGGGGCGGCGCATTTGTCGACGTAACGGTATCGGCCTGGTCTCTCTCTCTCTCTCTCTCGACATGACACGTTTCTTCGTAGCTTTCGCTTGGTAGAAACATTAGCTGCTAACTATATAACGCACCGGACAAGACAGTCGAGTCGAGGGGTTGTGTTGTTCTACTGGAGGCACTTGACGCCACAGAACAGAACAACATTGAAACTCGGTGTTCGAAGGGAAAACATTTAATATTGGCTTTAGCAGTAGAGGAGGACGGGACCTCGATGGGACTAGGAGAAATATATATAACGTGACTGTTGAGAATAACCGTTGACGTAAAAGAGGTAAAGCTTTATTGATTTATCAAATTAACAGTTGTCTTATATGTCATGCAACGGGATTCTATATTATTATCTGGCTGAGAAGACCCCCTCTAAAGATTTGTATGCATTTCTCCTAATATGCCGTTCCCAAAACGACAATCGATTATCGGGTTGAAAGCTAATGTTTGTTGTAGTTGATATATAATGGATTCGATTTGACCATGTGTTGATGATGACATCCAAGGCTAATCAGCAAGAGCAGGTGTATACAGTATTTATATAAATATATATAATTCAGTTTTGAACCCGGTTTGTAGATGGTTTGAGTCTTATGACACAGGTAAGCCGATTAAGGCTGTTGCTTTGCGGAGCCGGACTCGCAATCATTTTATCATTGAGAACATTTTCCAATGATTGCCACTCCCATTCCGTTTATGTTGGCCTCGAAACATGTAAAGCAGTATCTCCTGCCTCTACCGCTATATTTAGCAGAACATATTTATTAATACATTTACGTAGGTTGTAAGGCTCGATCCGACGTATATTTCCTTTTACACGGGGTTGTGCAATGCATCTACTATCCGTCATCGAACTGAAACCAAAGGCTTTGCATTGATTCTAGCAGATTGATACATACTAATTGTTTGAATAAACAATTAGTGTGTATCTTGCATAATGATAATAACAAGCATCAATTCACTAAACAGCTTGAACATATAGCGTAAGGTATATGTGACGCTATCTCTAGTTTCTACCCCGCGACGTACAACAGTCTAACGGTCGACCACTGCTGCTAGAACGGTCACACACAGGCACACAAAGAGCTCGCTGCCATCTGTTCCTTCGTGCTCCTTGTATCGTCTGCCGGGTCTGAGACGTATGCACGAGATTGCTATTGCCCGACGAAATTAAAGTGGAGTTTGTCCGGTGGCTGACGACAGCGACGAGAAAGTCCTCCTCAGATTCCTCTAGGCGGGCATCTCTCCCTTTTTGCCCATCTCGAGATGAGCTTCGAGAGGACGAGTGTACGAGAATAAGAAATAAACCGTGAGAGAAGCGATTCCGTAGAAAGGGCGAGGTGGTCGACTACAGGCAAACCCGCTGTCCTCCTATATCCTTGCGTTCTCCATATCGACGTATGTCAAAGGATCGACTTCTGGGTTTATCCGACCTTGATGATGATATTTAGGTCGCAATAAGATTCGATAGATTATTGTTTCGTTTGCAGGCTGGTCCCGAGCCCATTTCCCATCGGGCATTTCTCGGTACTTATCTATTTGGCATTTGTACGAGAATGTCGTTAGGGAAATCTGCACCTCCCTGAGGCCACGGCTGGACTTGAACCTGTAATAAGTCCCACTACTGTCCACTTATCCGAGCTGCATCCCTAATACTACTATGGTCCGGCCTCAGACGACACGGAAACAACATTCTATAGATCAAAACCAAACAAGCATCCGCAAGCTGGTGTCGTGTGTCCCGATTATTCTGTCCGTCCAGTGACCGAGTTCCTTTGTCGCGTACGTTGACGCTGCATCAAGCCGTGTCGAAGGATGACGTGTGGATAAAATACGGCGGCCAATCTGATTGGGCCGCGGGAAATGTGGGGTGCTGGCTTGGACTGGCCTAGCCTGGCTCCATGATACCGCCGTCCTTTAGACCACTTCCGGTATCGTGGATCACACCTTCCAGCCCATATATGCTGCTCAGCACCCTGTCACATGATTCATTCGCCACGATGGCGACTACAGAACGACCCATACTGACAAAGAATTGATTTCCTGTGTTATCACGTTCGCGGCGGGGCCTGAGCTACGTTCGTTCTCTATAGTGAGCCAACGAATTATCGACTCCTTCAGGGCCAAACGTCGTCAGTGGCTCGAGCTGCCCTTCTCGTCTTTGGCGACATGCGCATCTGGGAGGTCGTGCGTTGACTCTCTCACTCTCTCTCTCTCTCTCTCTCTCGCATTCGATCGCTTAAACACAGTGACCCGGTTCGTGTACTCGCTTGATTCGTTGGGGCGGTAGGGTTAACCACGCGGAAAGTGGACCTCGACTATAGTCAGGGTTCGACGTTGTTCATTCACAGTTTTCGGTCAGACAGACAGTCAGCTTGGTCGCTTGTTCAACCCATAGGTGGTTCGACGGCAGATCGAAGAATCTAAGAAATTGCGGCAAAGAGGACGCCTGGACAACTCCAGCGGCTTGCCTGATGACTCTGATCGGAGCACCGTTAATGCATGCGCGCATGCTTACTAATGAGACCTAGCCGTTTGCAAATTGTTTGTTTCAGGTTGCATGCTTCTGAAGAACGATGCGGAAACTGGAAGTGCAAGCTTTGCCTTTCCGCTGAAATTACGCAGAGCGATTCCCTCTATGGAGAATTATCATTAACCTCGGTCTGAAGGATTAAAGGGTGGTGGCAAAATGTAATAATTTGATCGCCATAAAATATCGCTATATTTCAAGTCGAGGAGTTTTCTGAAAATGAAATACAATAGCAAGGTACCGAACGTAGCCGTCCCGGCTCTCTTCTTCGACAAGTCCTCGAGAAAAATTCGTTGAAAAAATTAAAGTAAAACTTTCCCTTTTTTTCAACGAGCACTAAAGCTGAATTATTAGATCGCGGTTCTTTCAATAAACCTCACGTTGAATAGCGCGTTCGGGTTGCGATGGAGACGACTGCAAGCAACAAACCATGAGTTTTGTCTTTGGTTATGTGGAACTTGCAAGTTATGCGTTCCCGAGCTCATCTGAACATAGAAATATACATTCGAATATGAATAGGTTCTCGTCAGCAATTACATTCAAAATGTGCGTGTGTGTGCGTGTGAATATACAACGCGTCATTCGTCTGAATTTCATCAAAGCGGCCTACTCTGCAGACAGACGAGTGCCGCTGACGTCCTCATAACGTCCTACGAGGATACTACTACTGCAGCACTCATAACTGTAAATAATATGTACAAGTCTATCAACTGAGAGATAATTGGTTTACTTGGCTTGAAGTCTACGTTTTCAATTGAAATTATTCTCGCCAACTACTTGCTTCCACATATCTTGATGCTGATCAGTTTTTTTCCATAGTATTGGTACTCTACATCGTGATGCCGGGTCGTTGTCGCGATTGCCACTGCTGTTCGATGGAACATACACAGGGAAGCACTACGGCAGGGGTCCGCCCGAATCAGCCCAGATGGAGAAACCGAGATTTAGTTTCTTCCGTCGACAGGAGCACCCGAACGCTCGTGCGCTCCATCAAATGCTCAACTGAGCGAGACCCACTCGCTTACCAGTCATTTACATTTGTACGTGCTGAAATACAATCCCACTAAAGCTGTCGTGATACTTCCGGGATGTGGTATGCCTTTAGGGGCAGAGGGATGGACGATTTTTTTTCGATACCAGCCGTTGGGATGAGGTAAGGCTCTGTTCACCGTCTGTACGCCAGTTTGACGACGACGACTGTCGCTGTAGATGGCCGTTTGCGGCGGCATATTCAGGCTCACCGATAATAGCGAATGCTGGCTTTCAAATGCAAACGCTAAAGCATTAGCGATGTGGAAATTCCATCTCCTGTTCGAGTGACGCAAATGCAATCTATTGTACCCCAGCGAGGAGACGGGATCAGCCTGGACGGCGGCTCCTCTCGTTCTCAGCGAAGATCTCCATACCTTAGCTCTTCTGTGCCTCGACCTGTGACAAGATATCTCACCGGGAGCAGTCGGTGCAGGAGGCTTCTCTCTCTCTCAACGAACGAACAACTCGACGCACGTAATAGGATATATACAACCTCATCAGGTTCCGGTGGAGAAAGCCGCCGGATTTTCGATTGCGTCGCGAATGCAGCTAGGGGCAACAAGGCCTAACGATGAACTTTGCCTTGGGTTTCCTTGCGCACGATGTGTGAGTCTACGTACTAAGCGCAGGTATCATCATCGCATAATATGAATGATGAATCGATTATAGTACAACAATTAGAGCATCGTGCCATACCCACTAAATCGATTTCCATTAGACCTGCATTAGCGTCGCGGAAGAGGCACACAATTATGGAGTCTTACACCACATATACACCACATATATTCCACATTCACCACATATATATGCATCATATACATCACATATATATCAGATACACCACATATATATGCATCATATACATCACATATATATCACATACACCACATATATACTCACATATAGACCACATGTTCGCTAATGAATGAGAATGTAAAAATGTCTTATTTATCCACAAAATTATAGTTAGCAAATCTGAGAACTCGCTAGGAAAGGTCGGTTCAATTCGACCGTTTCAGGTCGCCTAAGATTTCTCACTGTCGTCGGAACGAGCTCCTGCAATGGTTTTAATTTGGGCTATTGCAATGGATTGATTCCTGCACCATGCAAAGTATAGATTACTTGTCAGTCCATGACGTGGCTACGGGCCTTGATTACTGGCTTGTAGAGAAACAAGATATTGCTCCAAAAGGTGGTAGCTAAGTGGTCTCTGGCTGTCAAAAGCCAGAGGATGCAGGTTCGAATCCCACCCCATGGTGACATATAGAGAACGTTAAGAATTGCAGTTCCGTTAATAAACCAATAAAAATTTTATCTTTTACCTTTGTATCGTAAAAAGTTCAAACACACGACAACATGCGATTGTCGCTAAGAATAGACAGACTTTATCCACATACAAACTCCTGAAGAACTACGCGTGTTTAAGATGCGTATGAAACTAAGAGCAACCCCTCTAAGGCGGAAGATCGGCCTCGTCCCAGGAGACCCTGGGCCATTTGTTCCTGCTGTCTCTTTCTCAGATTCGCGAGTGAGAAGTTCTCTGAAGCATAGAACTTACTCACATCAGCTCCCGGAAGTTACAAAGTCCTGCGGCTGATGACGAAAACGCACGAATGCAACTTTCACTAACAGTTCAGTGTGAAAATGATTCATAATTCATCACTTGTGATTCATTGGCTCATCATATGGACACCTTTGCGCGCCGAAGCGTTTTGGTGGCGTTTCAAACTATAATATGATCCTGTGCGAAGCTCTAATCAAGTTCAAATCGTCGTCTCCCTATTGAATGGTACTCGTAAATCTCGATTACAGACAACTGTCAATCTCGTTCACTGATCAAAACGAACTAAAGTAGCACCTGTTTGCAGCCTCCCCTAACCCTCAATGCCTATGCTTTACATTCTATGAAAACTGCATGATTACGTCGAAAAGCTTTATCAGATTTAAATTTGACTAGTGTCATTCTATTTATATGTTCTATATATTCTATATATCTATTTATATATATATATATATATGATAGGCTTGGCGCATTCGTGTGCGCCTCGTAATCGGAGAAGACAGGATTCCCACCATTGCACGTTTGCATTTAAAGGGGTTGTCCGTCTCATGACTTGTCTGAAACACGCGTACAGTCGAGGTAGGGCATTGTTTGATCTATTTTTGATGTGGGCTGGTAAAATTGCATGCGGGGTGTGTGCCTTCCACTTGATTTTAGACGATCAGTTGAGAACTCTTTAAAAATGCAGTGTTCCCCTTTCTATTATCGACGGGAATCGAAGGGCGGGGACCTTAGTTCGTGTACCTGCTGTACGGCGGAGTATGACTACAACGGGGTAACTTATGTGTAACCTTATGTCGTATCTTCAGCTTAAGCTAACATGGGAATCTGAATCTTTGCCAAAATAGGCGTCGGGGTATAACGCCCACGCGCAACTTAAATGACTACTGCGAGCGATACCTGCAAAAGCTAAATATATTGATTTAGCTACGTGGAGGATTCTTCCTTTTGCAGAGCCTTTTCCTCGATGTGCACAGGTCTATAAACAGGTAATGCCATCGGAGGTGACCATGACGGCCCTGGCATTCTGTCCCCAACTGCGTCACTAACTATTGTCTATTGTAAGACGCACAATCATAATCAATATTCGACATCGAATAAAACGGCTACATTGATAGTCATAGGGCTTACATTGGCCTCAGCACTAAAACCAGCGCCTAGGCGGAACTGGTATCATCCTGGTGGTTGTGAGAGCAAACCCTCTCTAGACACAGATGTCAGCCAATGTTCCAATTTGTTACCCCGGGTGCTCGTCCATTCAGAGGGATTTCGTTCCCTCTCGGTGGTTAAAACAGTCGTGTAGATAGACGGCCATCCTTGGGAAGGGTTGGCACTTCTGCCTACTATAATTATAGGTATATGTAGTTTACAGGGTGGGGGGACGCAGAGAACGAAGAGGCATCCAAAGTCCTACAAGAGCATCCATTAGTGTGGTACTCCGAAATTTATTCGACCGACTCATCGAACAGAGGACATCCAAAGATCCTATTTTCGTTGGATTTCTCCACTCGTCAGACGAGGAAGACGAACCTCCCCAACGGAATACTACCGGCGTTGTTCTCGACCGGGAGACGGTTCTAAGATTACAGCAATGAATCAAGTCGTGTGCTTTTATCGTGGCTTTCGACGTTCTCATGTACATACTTACTGCATCATTAATAGATGGCCAAATTTGATCGTAGATTGGACAAATCCTAATTGCCTTTCAGACCTCAGTGATTGTCAGCGTGTCGTTGAAAAAAACATTGTTTTCTGGAAGCCTTTCCCACAATCTGTGCTTTACATGAACTTACAGAGGACGCAGGTTCGAATCCCGTCGCATGACATATAAAAGAACTTAAGCATTGTATGCAGTTCCGTTAATACATCAATAAAGCTTTACCTTTACCTTCTCCGAGGATCCTAACGCAAATTGTTATCAAAAAAAAAATTATTCTTAAAAAAGCACCCGGCAGAATATCGAGGGCCACTCGACATTCGATCAGACAGTCATATCGATTTTGTTGTCAAGAAACTTGCTGACGCAATTGTATGAATTACCAAGTTATTGTTGTTTCCTTCGGCCGGCTGGATTTGCGCTGACCTTCCTCTTTGAGCCTCATAACATGATTGACCTGGTTACAAGTGCCCACTTAACAGAGACATGACGTATCATGGACTTTCGCCTACACTATTCCTGCTACTACTGCTCGTCTACTTCCTAGATCTTATTGTTGTGAACGGCTTGTCACCGATCGAGTTCATCAAGGAAAAGCAGCGCTGGCTGCAGCAGCAGTCAAACGGAACTAGCAAGTAATTGGTAGCATGATTGGTACTAATGGGTGTCGCAGTAAAAGTCCTCGATTGTGTCCGTTTACTTCCGTAATTAATTTCTCCGTCATCCAATCAATTTATTCCCTTATCTCTGAACGCTATGCGGCCATCATCCATCAGCATGTTTCTTAATGTTGCGCTTGTTATAATAATCGACGACAAGGGGGTACACTCTACGCTACGCCTGCTTCGAATCGAACGATGCTTTCTAGAAGATTTCACATTCATTTGGGTCTTCCTCAACATACAACACAAAGGTTTTCGGCCTGACTCTCAGCCTTAAACATTTAACGTCCACGGTACAACTGCTTTTAGCATTGCTTCATAAGACGGACCCTATTAAATGCTAATGTGCAACGGTGGGGATCGAACCAGTGTCCTACGTGTCTCTTCTTCGATTGCGAGGCGCATACGAATGCACTTCCAGGGCATCGGGCTTGATTCAACATACAAGACAATACAAAGTCCTTCTACAATTTTTACGAAGTTGTCGTAAAAACTAACAGTGATAACAAAGTGTCGCATCGTGTATTTAATTTTATTTATCACCGGGGGGATGGCACAGAGAGGCGAAGGCTACATATGATTTTGGTTTTTTATTTTTTTCTTCATTTTTTAATAGGTTCACTGTGACTGTCTGGGCAACTGTTGAGTGCATGATAATTGTACTAGTATATTTTATCACCATGTCTTATTCTTCGTGCATCCTCTTCTTCTATAGGCATCTTGATTTCATCAAATTCTGCGCGCCGAATGGTCCATAGGTTAAATAATATATTCCCTATCGTAGTATCGATCAGGTGTATCTCGAGTGTATGTCGGTGATAATAGAAATTCTCTGGACTACCAATGCAAAATTCGATTAATGAGTAATGACTTAACTTTATATCCATACCTTCCTATTGTCACCATCGGTTATTGGTGAACAACGTATTTTTAAACCTTTTTCTTAGCTGTATCAGTCCGTTCCTGTCCGCTTGGACGAGATGCGTCTTTTGTTCTGGGCACGTCAGTCAGCGGGCCGCATTCGTGTCATATCTGATTAATTTCTCTTATGATAAGCGGCGTCACTGTGTCCAGGACAACAGCGCCTGGCTACATAGTGCGTTCTCGATTAGCGCAACCAAGGTGATATGCTAAGACTTTCCCATTGTCTCAGAGAGGCCGCGTCACCGTAAACCTAATCGTTGAAACTGTCCATCGGTGAACTTTGTGTTTACGGTTAAATTCAGTGAACTCATCAGCAGACTTTATTTGTACAAAGTCATTTATATACTCTGTTATTTATCAGAGATAGCAGACTTTATTTGTACAAAGTCATTTATATACTCTGTTATTTATCAGAGATAGCGTTTTCAAATTTCTGACCACCATTATTACAAATGGTTAACTCAAGTTCTCTTACAGCTTGTGTGTAAATTTTGCCGTTTAGAGTCATGCAACAAGGTCGTTGATCCCATCCGAAGTCCTTTTTCAATAGATATATGATAGTTTAGCTAGATGAACAAACTAGATAAAAGCACTCACCCAAGCGGTGACATCATTGTTGGTGCTAATATGTCAGATACTGAGAACACGAGAGTTCCTCACTGACTCGTGATTTATTTGTGATTGGTGATTGACAGTGTAACCATGCCGCCAGGCCGCGCCATCGCCCTTCTTTAGGCACTTTGAAACAGGCGTATCTCACCTCAACATCTCCCTTCCTTACAATATTATAATTAAAATGAATTTAAAGGGACATTAACGAACAATTATATTTCCAACTTAGTGTGTGTGTGTGTGGGTCCAGAACAATTTTCAACCTAGTCTTATTCCTGGCCTAGATCTTGTAAAATGTCCTTGTAGTCCTCGATTAAGGTCTGCAAGTGTTTCCACCTCCTTGTCGACTACCTGGAACTTAATTGCCGTCTTGATCATCTTGGTTCTTACCGTCAGTAAGAACGAACTGACCCCATCGTAATTGCTCGCTAATGATCATACATTGTCAATACTGATCAATTTTCCAGGCTGATTCACAGCCAACATTTAACGTACACGGTGCAACTGCTTTCGGCATTGCTTCATAAAACGGATAACCCTATTAAATGCAGACGTCCAACGGTGGGAATTGAACCCGTGTGCTCACCAACTCGTCGGCGGCTGAGGGACCAGACCCCCGGGCCGCTCTGCATAAGTCACTACTCGGCGCGTATCTATAGTACACTACTGCGAGAGGTGAGGCAGCGTGGTATGAATATCGCGCACCGAATTGAACAATGGCTACAAAAGCAATGTCACCATGAGGCATAGTCGAATACGAGTGTCATAGTATTCGTCGATGTAAAGTTTGTACGAGATCATTGGACATTTGCTAAAATTAGCGATTGTCACCAACTAAATGAATCGTACCATGTTCACAAATTTTCGGCAGATTTGACATGTTTCAAATTTATCCCAATTTGCGATGATCATAATTTGAGAATGCCTGCTATATTGTGATCAAGGAGTTGCTCAAGGTAGTGCACCTACGTGTGTCCTCCGACTGCAAGGCGCACACCGGGCTCGACATTTTCAAAACTGACCAACCTCTGCTGTCTAACTCAGGGGCTTTGTTGTAGGTGTGTAAGTTGCTGTAGGTTCCTCTGCCCATGACGCTGCAGGTAGCTCCCGTGTCGAGAAGTGCTCCAAGCTGTGTCTTAGGTTTATTTGCAGTATGCAGCACGATGTAGAGCTTCCCCTTCGGCTTCTATCCCATTGTTTCTGTGTGGAATGTTTCGTCGGATTCAAACCCTTCATATTCAGGATCCTCATCTTATACTTGCCTGACATTGTGCTTCTGTCTGGGGTCTGCACATTCGAGCGAAATTATTCTTTTTATTTCACTCACTGCACGTTTGTCCCATGGCGGGACATCTTTGTGGGGGATGTCGCCGCCTGCAGTTCTCACAGTGTTCCCTATCTTGTGATTTGAATTCTAATTCCCGTCCGTTCTTGCAGTTTTCTCCTCTGCCATGATGTATAACCCGCAACATCGTCCTTCTGTTCTTTGATGCCCTTGGCACTCTGCCTGTGACGTTCAGAGACCAGCAGTGCATGTCCATTGTCCTCGTAGGTTTCTAGTACGCGCATAACGTGGTCAATTGTCGAATTTAGTGTGATCCTCCTCGCGGAAGAAGGCGGCTCTCCTACTACGAGACGCGCCCCGAGGATCAGCTTTCTCAGTTTACTACGATTATCTTCTCATCTTGGTACCCTTTTCTGTACTACTCCAGCGAGGTGATTTTTGCTACATTTTTCAGTGAACTTCCTCGGGGTGTTCAGCAAACGTTTCGCGTTCTTTTACATATCGTCGTGGTAATGAAACGCTTAACTTCAGATCGATGCTTGGTTGGTAAAGCGAGCAACATGTAGTGTTACTGTACATTTACTGATGTAACTCCGTTTTATTTTTCTCTTTACCGAACAATAATGGACCTATACGTAACTTATCTTCTCGGAAGCTCGAAGTAACTAAGTCACTAAACGAGAGCTTGCCCGATTTGCAAAACTCCCCAGGCTCGCAAGTAGTCCGAATGCCTATTTGCATATACATCTGATATATCAACACAAGTTGTAGTCCCTCCTCTTCCCATAGCGTTTTCTCTTTCATCCAGAGGTCGGTCAGATCGTCTACCAGCCGTCACCCAGCCCGCTAATTCGCGTAGCATATTGTTACTCACTTGAAGTTTCCAGACGGACAAACTCGTTTGCGGATGACCGAATAGATTCATCCATTCATTCTTCGCTCTGGTTAAGTGAAGACAAAGGTCTCTCTCTCTCTCTCTTTCTCTCTAGCTCTCTGCCTCCCTCCGACGCTTTCTCTGCTTATTCCGAGGACGCTGATGTGAAATTAACCCGAGATGAGTTCGGCGCATGGGGTCGTGATCTGCTCGTATTTCATATTTCTGTGTAGGAAAATATGGAGGAAGTTGGATGGTTGCCGGCTGGCGGCTGGATCTCGCACACCCCCCGTCGCCCGGACGTCTCGCCCACGTACTCGGTTTTCTTCTTGTTGAGAACTTTATTGAGTCGTAGTTCCGTAACCGCGAAGAGACCGTCACGGTACTCTGAGATCTTGCGCGGGGAGAGGGACACCGAATAGAACGGAGAAGTGAGAGCTGAGGCGGTTCCCCAACAGACTTCTACAGTGACATTTATGCATACAGACATGCATAAATGTATATAATATATATAATATATCAAGTGAAGGATTGAATTGCCACATTCGATACTGCGGCTGGTGGTGGTCGTCGTGTTGTAAAGTACCCTTAGAGATGAATGTATAGGGGGGGGGGAGGGTTTTCTCAACGTTCAGATAGCTGTTTATTAGATTTTATCTGCAGTCCAGCCAAAGGTTTGTCCATGCTCACAGGAGGGCACGCGCACACGTATGTTCTATATTTATCGAGTGGCCTCTTAGCACAGTTCTGTTCATTAGAGAGGGCGTGAAGCGAGACAGACCGAGTTCGATTTTTACGCCGCAGTATAACGAACTTTCTCCGACTGATTACTCCGAATTCAATTGGCCGCCACGGAGTGCACGCTGTAGCTGCTTGTGTTCCCGGAGTAACACTTGCGTGTTCTGAGGAGTTAACACTCTTGAAGGATTATCACAAATTCAGAGAAACCACTATTCAAGGATGCCTCGAAGGTCATAAATTGCCACATAGAATGAAAACGGTCATGAACGGTGTTGCCGTGAGTGTGTCGATAGACTATTACTAGTATTATCACGCCCATCGAGATGCCGTAATGACAACGCTGGGACTTGGGACCATAACGGGTCCGCTTCAAAGCCCGTAGGGCACACATTAATCGATGCGGCCTTTTACCTGCAAACCTGTCAAGATAATGTTCGCTTCAACTATTACGAGAGTGTCAATATTGAGTGTCGTTTAGAAGACCAACAATTACTTTTATTTGTTGATTGGCAGCAACCGTCATGCGTCACCTCAGCAGCTTTAAGGAAATAAAGTGGTTTAAGTGGCCTTCAACACAAATAAACGAATTCTGCAGCGATTTGGATGAGCATAGTATATGGTCGCAACGGGTGTCGTTACCACGCTACGTGTTCCTTTGCTTACCACATGCTGTTTTTATTGCTAGATACATACCGGCATAGTCCACGTTTCTTATGCTGCTACATCGGAAATTTTACTACCCTGCAGTGTACAGAGAGAAGCGTACAATCGTAATTATTAAGGTGAAGCGATTTTTGTCACAAACCTCTTTACTGGTTATAGCAATACCGATACTCCTTTCCAAGTTATCCCGTACTGGCTGGTGAAGCACTTGAGTCGTTGTGTCGCCCATCCTACAATCGATGCCGTAATTTCTTAATGAGAGAGAGAGAGACAGGCAGATAGAGCAATTACTGTACTAGGGTAACTGCAGTAGTTTCTCCGAGTATGATCCTAATTAAATCGACAACTAACGTATAATATACGGTGTGGTAAAGGTAAAGGTTTACTGGTTTATTAAAGGAGCTACAATCTCGCAATGCTTAAGCTCTCTTATATATGTCACGCAGCGGGGCTCGAACCTGCAGCTTCTGGCTTCCGATAGCTAGAGACTTATGGTCTGGCAATAGATATCAACTCTCTGTATCTTTCCTCCGCTTAGTTATGTTTAAATGGTCTGAATATTTGAATCCGTACCACCGTTGGCTCCCGTTGGAGTTACACGCGAATCTGCAGATTGTCAAGGTACGAATCTATAACATTTTAAAGCTACTGAAGTTGAAAGGCTGCTCTCTATCTATTTCGCCTCGTGCTGGAAGTGGCTATTCGTATTGTATTATTATTATTATTAAAAACTATCAACGATTTTATTTATCAGAAATATTTGACATATTACACCGCACGTTTGGACGATAATTATATGAATTATACTTAATTCATATTGGGTGCATACGTTATCGTAATTTTCTTAACCGGCCATTAGGTACAGCGGCCTATACCGAGGCCTGCTATAGAAAGCCTGCTGAAGGTCAGCTACGAGAAGTAAAAAAAAAGGTGAAACAATTCTTGGTTTTCGATTATGTGGCTTTTATTGGCGAATTAGCAAATCCCATTCAGTACTACCTAAGGTAAAAACAAAACCCAAACCTAACCTAAAATAGAGTAGTCGGCACGTCCACGTGTTTTACCCTTTTTTTTTGTGTAGATCATATATGCATATGTGTACATATGTGCGTTCAAGAAGACTCTCTCATATGCGTTCTCGTCCATAGATCCCGTTTCATCTTCGAGATATCATATCAACATGCAGGTGAAATAGATTATCTTCGGCGAGTTCGGACTAATTGTATGAATGCGCCTTATCATTATCGGTAGTTAGCCACATTATGCGCAATTAATATACACCATACGTTTGCAACTTGAATTGTAATAAATTCATTGACATGAGCAGGTCATGAGCGAAATTAACATGACGAAACTGTCACCTGTGATCCGAGCCGATAGAGGGACTATCTGAATCGTTCCAGCTCGTACGAGATCATATATATAGGTGGCCTTCAACGTGATTATGACAAACCAATGACGAAATGAAATATATGACACGCACACTTTTCAATCACCTTAAATATATGCAGCCTCAGTGTTTGTGTATCCTGCCATCAAACTGATGACTGCTTTAATCAACAAACGATTAACACACAACACCTGAACTTACTAACGATATCTATATAATCATCCTTAAAAATGTGGCCTAGGTTATCTCAGTTCCGTGACACGCCATAATGTTTCGTCATCGATATTCAAAGGAGGGACCTTGATGTTCAATCATCAATGAGAGAAGTCGCTCATCGTGTTTTTAACAATACGGAATGACCACCTGTATAATGGATACGAACACGCTTCAGTGAAGTGAGACAATCGATTGTGGCTAGCGGTTAGTGCGTGCATCGCTGAACACGTTTGGTCATTACGTGCCTCGTGTTCATCATCGGGTAACCGTGTTTTCTTACGAGTTGTTCAGAGAAAGATTTTTAACATGCTCGTACTAACGTTGAAAGAAAAAGTACAATTGACGAGGGGCGAAGAGGGATAATTTAAAAGCAAGAAACTTTGAAGCTCTATCGGTCATCATCGATCACCCAGACGATGTCGTCCACAACACCCCATCTGTCTGCCGGCACACCTGATGGGGTGCTGGGGGCATCAGGGGTCGGGCTGTTTCAGGCCGCAGGCCTGAGACAACGAGGCAAACGCTAACGCTACATGAGTGTCTCAACAGGAAGTAGGACCATACGAGCAATGGGATAAGCCTGCTTTAAACGGTTACATCTCGGTAGGTGTCGACCAACAGACGATGAGAAGATGTCACTCAGCAGCAACGTCTCGACATCCCCTCGAAATGGCTTCGAATTCGCCATTGTTTCCGTTACACAGCATAACATGAAAGCAATGACGAATTATTATATTATACACCAGCCGATGCTGTATGATAGTGGGATGTGGCATTTATTTAGTAGTAACATTTTTAGAAAGCGAATCCGTTTGGCCCTATTAACAACCCGTATCCGCCTGACTACTGCGTCGGCTTTTTACCAATGCTGAGACGATATGACTGCTCGAACATCTGAACGTCGGCTGAACCGTGAAATGTTTTCAGATTAACTGTCAGCCTTAAACATTGAACATTGTCCGCGGTATTGTCTTTTGCATCGTTTCGTAAGACTGGCCCCTAAATGTGCAACGGAAGAAATCGAACCCGTCTGGGCACTTATCTGATTTGTGCCGCCGGTCGCGAGACGTCCGCTTATCCACAGATGGGTAACTAGTTCGAGTTACTCGCCAATATGGTTTGGTCCAATGGAACTGTTTCTGCAAAGCTGAATCATAGCCAACAGAGATCTAACGACTGTGAGTGCCCTTGAACGACGGCTATACGCCTTACAATGAGCCTCGACCGACAGAGCAGACCGTGCGCATAACGGGTCTGAACGAACAAGTTGTCCATCCAAAGCTCGATCAAATTCAACTTCAACATAATCAAATGCAAATATACGGCCAGTTTCCCCTACTCACATCACACCCAAAATGGAAATGAAATGAACCTATACAACGGCCGAGAACGCGG
Organism: Stratiolaelaps scimitus; assembly: GCA_019614645.1. Lineage (NCBI taxonomy): Eukaryota > Metazoa > Arthropoda > Arachnida > Mesostigmata > Laelapidae > Stratiolaelaps > Stratiolaelaps scimitus. The sequence goes on from JABWDB010000048.1 coordinate 2,147,957, forward strand.
ACCGATTCGGGGACCCGCTAGTCGAGGTCGAGCTAAGGAAATAATCAAATATAACTCATCCACATGCTTCATAGCACACACACTGAGGCTGACTATAGGGCTATAGCCAATGGAGATTCGCGGTGGCCGGACACCAATGCCGGCAGAACGCAGTACACAATAAGGGGAATTTCTTACCAAACGTTCTTCAATTTATTTTTGAACAAATGACATCATTTTATATAGCTCAATTACCCCCCCCTCTCAACTCCGCCCGCCTCCGACTTCGCGACGTCCTATCAAAAAAGAGTTCGACAACTCTATCGTTTGTGACTCTATCTTTCTATAGCGGTGTCTGTGTGTGTTTGTTTAAGCAACTTCAAAATTGTAATTGTCAAAGAAGACCTCTGCCTCCTTGACCCAATACTGTCCAGCGCACACAGGAACTTTCTGCGCCGGGGACAGTTGTGGACGCGGCCATGTAAAGTCGACGGTAGCATATTATTACGAGTATGGCGTCTTCTTCGTTTGTTTCTACGGCGTGTCCCTTTGCCGCTCCGGTGGTGGATCGTAAAGAGGCTAGTTCGTATAGCGAACCAGAGAGAGATGGGCAGGACACGATCTCCCAGTGCAACTGAAACATTCTATCGTGAGAATGCTGGCAGGGAGGGAAGCATTATTTTTATTCCCCAAGGGATGAAAACCTTGCCCTATACAGAAGAGGAAAGCCAGACGAAGGCGAGGACTACGGACTACCTACATCTACACAATATGCACAGCGCACCGGCTTGCAGCAAGCCAGAGATATTTACGTGTTCCGAAGAACTATTTATGCCGCCGGCAAAGAGTGGAACAGTGCCACAAATTGAATACAATACACAATCAGTATAAATCCACCCTCAGTGATGAGTTCTGCTTAATTAGTATTATTACAGTATTCGTACGTTATGCGGTATGAGTGGGTAGACGAATCTGCCTCAGATTCGGCTGGTGTCCATTATTTTCATCGTAATAGGGGGCTCACTATGGATGTGTGGATATTACGCAAATTGTATCGACGTGTGCTCTTCTACAAGCGGAGCAAAATGGTGATATTCGAATAAAATTAGAAGACGACGAATGTACAAAATTCTAGAATTAATTATTAATTTAGCTTGGGAGCGTGTATCCCGTGACGAACTAGTATTCTGTCAAGACGTCCCTATTATTGATATTGTATGACACAACAACAATAAGAGAAATAAGTCTTCTATTTTGAGCCGAGTAATTTAATTTTATCATTAAACATAGTGCATCTCCAATCTCCGTTCGATTTCATCGATGCCGCTAGAGGGTTGCTTGCTACATCGATACAAATTTCCTCTAGTATAACAAACTCTATGATCAATTACATTTGAAACACAATTTAGAGGAGGAAGTGAAACGATCTAAGCTGTATCTTTTGAAAGCAGTAGATTATTTCTATCGAAGGAAAAATACATAGATGAGATCAATTATAATGGACGGACCGCAATCTGCAAACAAAATTCCCTTATGACATTAAAACAATATGAGAAGCCTGGCAAGTTCGCTATCTTTCGGAGTACATCTTCGTCGTGGCCTGCGACAGCCATGTCGATCTCTATCCATCGACTGAACGTGTCAAAAAGGTCACTCAAACACGTCAGCCGAAGGACTTAGCCAGGCTCCTTTGACTGTCGACCAACGAGATTGAGAAGGATTTACTTATATTGATCCAGTGTGTTTCTATGAACGATTGAGATATTATTCGCCACGTAGCTTGCGATTCACGTGGCCTATTGTTCTTCTATGTAGACTTGTTACATTTAGAGAGAAGAACTCCACAGCAGTCGCAGCAGATCGCCGATTTAGACACATTGTTTGATGAATTCGGAGAATCGCTATTAAAACATGAGGATCGAGCATCTAAACAGCAGATAACCCTATGCAAGGACAAGGAGTAGCCGTTGCTTCAGAGTATCTTCGTAAAGTTATGAAGTGCTAGTGTTTACCATATGCCTTTTATGCCGCGATTGACTAAGTAATCAATTCATAGATAGGGCGATTTTGCTGTTAGTGGCTATATGATTCCAAGGGACGTTCCAGGCATCAACTCTCAAATGGTTTCATATACCAAAATACCTGCGTCGATTTTTTTGTTAGCCGAGGTGTTTTTTCTCCACTGTCATCTATAATGAGCTAATTAATGGTGGGATCGTTTGTCGAAACTGTAGTTACCTCTATGGTCGGCCTTTCTACGACTCACGAGTAGTATCCCATTTTTGTGGCTGACTATAACACTTAAATGAGTCGGCTCTGAATCTATCTGGTTCTACGTCCGATAGAAATTAAATCCTTTGTCGTCAGGCTACAATGTAGGCTGGCAGTCTCTCTCTCTCTCTCTTTTCTCCTGTTTATGGCGCAATTATTGTATTGATATACAGTGTTTCTATTAGCTACATTACATTTGTTGACGGTTTCTGCTTATTTTTCCCTATTCCGGTTTCAGGCAACAGAACAGTCTCGCCACGGCGACGGAGCGTGCGCAGTTCGGGATCGCCGTTTAGGATCGTCGATTTTGGGACAACGCTATATTCGCTTCTAAATCTTGTTGTAAGTTCAGACACCGTTCCCTTTCCACGTTGAACCCACTGGTCTCTTCAGTTCTCCTCTACTTTAACAGGGTTAATTTTGAAAACACGTGAAAGCGTCGATTAATGTGTGACTCTAAGTGTACTGGGGTCCACCGTCCCGCCTCTGTTAACATGAACGACGTGGTAGCAGGTAACTATAGCATTTGCAGATTCGAGCTCAGAGCAAGCACGCACGCACACTAGCAACAATATCACACATGCAAAATTAACACAATTGGTAGAAGTTTTTCCCAATATTCGAATTTCGCACGTTGATGCAGGGTATTGTCAGGCTTTCAAAGCGGTTACTTATCGCGCTTGCTCTCCACGGCTTCAATCGATGCTCAAATCAATGTCCTTCAGAAAAAAAAGTTATAGGTTTTACTAAAAGTTCAAGCTGTTGTCATTCATGCATCAACTCGGTTGGAAGAGGGCTGGCACAGAGTGCTAGTACATATTTCATGTGAGCCACCGAGCGAATCAAGATGCTGTGAAGGGTAGGTGTTTGCACTTTATATTGAGATCGAGTGATGTTAAACTCCGTAGATAAACCTGTGGACAAGGCGGCTCCGTTCAGGACGCTCAGGCTCGCTCAACCACCGATCTACCCGGGTGGTCTACGGCAGTTCAATCAGGTAGACTGGTTGAAAAAGGAGCCCTGCTTTCTACTCGATCCCCTGACGGGACTCCTTCACTCCCGCATTGAAGTGAAGAGAATTGGAGGGGTGCGCTGGCGATGGCATCAATAAATTATGTCTGGACCTTTCCATAAACGTCGTACGATACAACAGCTCTATCTAAGCTCGAAACTCAAATGGGTTATTCTTTAAAAACCATGCCCTTGAGAGATCGTGTGTCACGATTCCTGAAAGAAAAGCCAAACAATCGAAACGCATGTTGTGGTGATATTTACGTGCGAATGTGAATAAACAAACCTCGAAATTATGACTTCAAAAATGGAACGCTAAAGGTTCTTATTTCCTCCTACGATCAGCTTTCCACATCTAATGATGTACAGCGATACACCCCCAAGCTTTTTCGTGGACACTTCTAGTTCTGTCCCTCTCATATTATCAAAATACGTTGCACTTTATTGGAACAATCATAATCGAATGAACTATGGATTATTCCCATATTGAGCTTAAGTTCAATCTCGTGGGAAGTGAACAAAATAAGCGTTTCGTTTTCTATTTCCAAAACAAATAAATGTAAAATATGCGTGATAGTCGATGAACAAATATAATCCTCAGCAATACTTCGCTGAGGTAGTTGTTTGACATTTTATATATATATATATATATATATATATATATCTAACAATAACAAATACCTCAGCGGAGTTTCCTGAGGATTACATATCTCTATTATATATATATATATATACAGCGGTGTGCATAAACTTAACGCACCCCTATATTTCAACAAATCGTTACAAAGAATACATATTTGAGGTATTTATTCTGTATCAGATTAATGCGCGTGTCAAATAACGTGCACACCACAAAGAACAGCGCATATGTCGTCGCATGTAGCCTGCTACAATAAGATGTGTTATATTTCGGTTGTGCAAAAGGTAACGCACCCTCTGTTATCGCGTGTTCTCGCTGAATTAATTTTCGTTTTCTTGCGCTAATCAGTACCGTGGGGCCCCGCGCTTGCTAATTATAACGTCAAGGACTCGCTTTGGCATACTATCAACGAGATTTAGCAGGATTCGGTCGCTGGTACTTCCCCAGGCCACCAACAAAGCCTCTTTTAGTGCTTCCACGGATGTACACTGTTGATTTGACGCATATACTCGTCAGACAAGAATGTCCCAGAAGTTCTCCATCGGATTGAGATCAGGAGAACATAATGGCCGCTCTAGGGTTTCAATGTCATGCCGTCCTAACGACGCACGTGTACTAGCGCTGACGTGAGTTGAAGCGTTATCGTGTTGGAAAACAATTGGCAGTCGATGCTCCGCCGAAAATGCGCTTCAAGAAGTACCGCGACTCTTTACGTACATCATGCCAATAACCGTTAAATCCATCTAGCCCATCCAAATTTAACTTCTTTTCATTACTGAAGACGATCTGAAACAACATAGTACATTTTAGATACTAAAAGGTACATCAGGATACTATTTAAAAAATGTTGCCCCAATATTCACCAATATCCAGTCTCTGTCCATATTGTTGCGAGCGAAGTTTAGTTGGGCAGCCATGTGACTTTGTTGGAGACGAGATCTTGTTTTCATTTGCGCCCGTATGATACGCGGATCATGCTTAACTGTCCCTAAAACAGTTCATCTATGAACCTGAAGGTTCAACTCTTGCCTAATTGTTTCACAACTTATGGTCGAATTCGAGGCCAATCGACAGATATGCATGGCAGTTCACTGGCTGACCTTTCGTTGACATCCATTAGACTTATTAGTACCATACGTCGACGGACTGCGTAAATAATTTTGCACTACTCAACGACTTCTGCCAATTTCTCTGGCAATTGCCGCCTGGGTCTTTCCTGCTCGGTGTAAAGCAGTAATATCTGCTTTCTCTGCATCAGCAAGGCTAGAAGCATGTCCCATGACTACAGTACAGCTTGAATGCTCAACACAAACTGGATTAATTCAGACTGGAGAACACTTGATAACTGAGGGTGGGTCATCATTTTGCACAAACGAAATATGACACATTTTATTGTAGCAGGCTACAAGCGACGTCATATGCGCCGTTCTTTGTGATGTGTATGTTATTTGACACGTACATTGATCTGATACAGAATAAATGCCTCATAAATATGTATTCTTTGTAACAATTTGTTGAAATATAGGGGTGCGTTAAGTTTATGCACACCGCTGTATATTGTATATATATATATATGATTCATTAATAAACATGGAAATAATATAATAAAAATAAGTTGGGTGATATCAAGGACCCCTTAAGAAAAGAATGAAATAGTAAAACCTAGGACCAAGGATTCCTGGTCTTTTTTTTAATAAATAAATGAGTTCCAGAAATATAAACAGGATAAACTCTTCAATTATTATTTGACAGATTATGTAACGAGTACACAGAGGCAATTTAAACCAAAATAGAGCAAAACAATATATCATAACAAAATATATAATAAATCACACACTCGCGTTTAAATTTTATACAAATTCGCTAATTCGTGCAGACACTATTACAGGGCAGATACTAAGCCATAACGATTATAGGGACAAGACTAAACATAAAAAAATTACACCATAATTAAGAAGGATCCTTCACCAAAGACGTTCTCACATACATCACACTAATGATATCTATACTCGTTACTCGTCAGTAGTCCCACATCGTTTCCAATCTTTCTAATAAGTGAAATTCACTTCTACGTTCATGAGTGTGGTCATACCTTGAGGGCGTTTACTCGACGGCAGGTTAGCCAACCAATTCGCAAAAGCCGATACGAGCTTATACGAGCAAGGAACGTAAGAAACGCGGGAGGTAGGACAGCTACATAACCTATAGTACTTCGTCCTCACTCAGAATCACCACTACGAGATATTCAATTTTTCTTTAAAAAATTTCGACCTGTCGAAAAAATCCAGCTTGGTTCAAGAATATACATCTCATTAGACACAATTGTACCGCCTCCCCCTAAAACAAGACACTATGCCAGCGATCGTAGCACTATGGTCGAAGTTCAGCTGCAACGGTAGCATTCAAAGCATCCGCCAGATCGAACAGAGCCTGCACTGGTTGGGAAGACGCGCTCAGTCGACTAACTACACTAGCTATAAATTCAATTCAATTGTGATTTATTAACGGAACTACAATTTTTTGTAACGTTCAAGTTGTCGCAACAAAATATGGTAAAAATAAGCGCACCACAGGGACCATCTAAGGTCCGTATCAGCAGTTAGAAGTTTACAGGACAAGTACACACAGTATACAGGCATACAATCAGTCACCGGGTTAATTCACATCAATTCAACGGCAACGTATAATCATTGATCCCGTACAAATGTCTCCACTACACGGCTAAACAGTTTTGCTGTGGTAAGAGCCCGAATCTCGCGACGAAGCGAGGTCCAGACAGCAAGCAGGCAATAGGCAAGCTCGTGCCGATCGAACTCTCCGAGAGCAAATGGCCACCGCGTAAAAGTAGAGTAAATTTTCCGGGCTGACTCTGACCCTTAGACATTTAACTCAGTCCATAATACAACTGCCTTCGCCGTAGTTCTCCCTTCATAAGACGGTAGTAATGAACAATGGTAATGATATCTGAGCTAATCTCTACCACTTCTCTAAATTAGAGCTGTCCGCCGGCTGCGACCTCTCTCACGTCTTGCTCGCCGTAAAAGAGAGATTCATTTTGTTCTCGATCTCGCGCCACGAATGTGTGCCACGTTTGCACTTCAAGTTGCGTTGAAGCACCTCATTGGAGCACAGAGACAGCAGTTGCTAACGATCGGTACGTGCAATCTAGAATCAGCCATGGGGCGCACCTTACGAGGGTAAACTGCCAACGAGCGTGTTTAACACAGCGTACGTGGCAACTACTTCTCTAATGCGTGTATATATTTTAAGACGCTCAACCATAATCAATATATGAAAATAAAATAATACTTAACACCATCAAACGGCTATGGGAAATATGTCAGCTAGCCACAAAAATAAGTACCCATTTTGTATGAAAACATCGACTAAGAAATTGTACGCCTAATAAGTGAATAAGCAAACATATAAACTCATACGAATTCAGATTCATAATATAATATATACGTTTGCAACAGGGGACACAAGTTTATTTTTTACGTGAGCACGAACGAAACTATCCAGACGAAAGTCTCACTCCTACGTAAAGACGAGTGAAGCCGATCGAAGGACCATCGATCTCTGACCTTCTCCCAGCTCGGTCGAGATCAAAGTGTAATATATACGTATATAAAAAAAATAGAAAATAATATAGAAAGATTGAGAGATCGATGGTCCTTCGATTGGCTCTGGTCGTCTTTCCGTAGGCGATAATATCGTCGGCACAGTTTCGCTCGTGAGTTGTTCACGTAAAAAATATACCTGTTACCCCAGTGGCAAGCGTACCGCATATAAGTTATGAGTCTGTATTTCAGCGTATTTATTTGTTTGCTTGTTAATTCATTATATACATTATATATATATATATATATATATATATATATAAACCGTTTTAGAGAAGGTTTTACACCGTCATGGTTTCTAGCATATTTTCGTTAAAAACCGACACATCCAATGGCGAATTTGCCCAGTCGAAAGCTGGATAATGCCAGGGGGTGTTTGATGGCCGATGCCGTCATCGGTTGTTGTTGATGTAATTACGGTGTAACTATCGATATATTGCACCACGACGGGTCGAGGGCCATAACGCTACCACGCCTAGCTGACAGCTACATTTTGTCTACCAAAAAAAAAAGCTGATTTCACAGTTAAATCTGACGGACTATGTATAGCCCCAATGTCATCTTAACGTCGAACACTTGTATAGGGTCGGGCACGGTTATAGATGGATGGATGAAGATGGATTGGGACGTCGTTATTGACCATGACAGGCCAATATCGCTCTCGAAGGGCAATCGTACCTTCTTGAGACGTGTGAATGTTTTTTCTACACTTGGGAATTTCACTTCAGGCCGTCGTCTAGTTCAAGTGTTCGAGCTGCGAGCGGCGTATTGATCTACTATCAAGACCCAGCTTCTCGAGTCGCACGTGTCACCGTTGACATCGAATAGGCACTAGATGACATTTCAAGTTTAGCCATCGTATAAATAGCAAAATCAAAATCAAGTATTCATAGACAGCTATTTATATGAATATGCACCAATTAATGCAACGTATCTCGATTTCAGGAGGCCATATTTACTCTGAGACGGTTAATCACATGCTCATGCGACGTGTGAATCCAGAAGTCAATTAAGATAATCAATACCGAAAGAGTAGATCAATACAGAGACTAACGAAATATTGTCCCTGCAAACAATGTGAACATGTACAATATATAATGTAAAAGCAATGAACTGTATAATTACACCCATGATCCGATTCAGTTAAGCTTCACCACTGCGCAATAAATAATATGTGCAGTACTAATGGAGTATTAGATAATAACATAATATGGGGCAGTGACCTTCCATATGAATACGCCGTTTATGAAAATAAAAGTGGCCGTTCGCTTAAAAACAAACAACAGTATCTCACGCCAAAAAGGTGTACCTGAATGAACCCTAGCTGCTCCTTAATGTCGTTTATTGCTTAGTTGTACCCCGATCAATACGACTCCATGCAACCGCATTGTAACCACGAGGGCCGAGTCGGCCTTCTTAAGACAACGATAGATTAAACACTGGAGAATTTAACTCCCAATTAATTCTTCCAGCTTCGTGTTTCCCATTCAAGTGAGATCATGCCTTTCATTCTCTCGTTAATTAATAGTAGGTAGTAGTAGTAGTAAGTATTATATTTCGATAGCAACCGATTGTGCGATTATGTGCTAGGCCATACCGACCGTTCTAGCTAGATTTCTATTATTTCTTCTTCTTCTTCTTCTTCTTGTTTATCCAGGCCCTGTTCTTCGTCGAGGTAGGAACCGTTGAGGCGGTAGTATCAAGTAACACAACCGGCGTTTGCCGACTCGAAACAGGCGCCGGGTTGCGCATCGACGACTTCATAAAGGTCACCGCTGCGAGATGTTATCGATACATGCATGACAAGTCATTCGTTCCCGACACGCGATTAACGTAAGTACGAATTAACCAGTATGGCGAACGTTATATGATGAACTTTGAGAGTTCAAGATATGACGATTTGATTATGATAGCAGAACGTATTTGTTGCTTTTTTTCGTTTGTTATGCAACCATTTGCTAGGGGGGGGGGATTGAAATGGGACTGCCTTACGTTCCGCTTTGTAAAAATATAGTTTGTGTAGCTGATGTCCACAATTCGTAGATAGGATGGCTGTTACACTCAGACCTGCTCAGATTTTGTAATACAAGAATTAAAATCTCTAGTCACTCTCCCGGACACACCTTGTAATCATTTATATGTGATGTTCTGCTGTGTATCACACAGTAGTGGCGGGTTTTAGCCACGTACAAACAACAGATATCACAAGCAAATATCTATTTAAAGAAAGAGAACAGATTCCTGGAGTTCAACGTTTCCAAAAATGCCAAACCATGATTAGCCTCCTGTTCGGTTGCGTTACTTTTTGAACACCCTGTACACTACTATACTTGTACCTAGCACGCAACGAGTGAAATAGCTAGACTGTGGTTTGTGCTCGCAACTTACTTTAGATTGATTTGAATATTTCTAACTTTTTCATGTAATAATATATTTATTAAATTATATGGGCGTAATACAATAATCGTAAGGCATAGACACTTGTGATTTATCCCTTGGGGGTAATTTTCAAAGCAAGCTGCTTTTCTTGTGACCGGAAAAACCACCGAAGTGTCAATGAGAGGTAAAGAGTGCCCTTATTGGCCACCGTTTTCATCCATTTGTTTAAAAATTAAAGTTAATTAAAAGATCCCAAATAAACAACATATGTGATTAGATTCAAATACAGTCCTTTTCCGACCCTAGCCGCTGCAAAGTTTCAGCGCGGTTACAAACTACAGACTATCCCTGAAGTATCTACAAGCTCAGTAATTACTATGACAGAAAAAAGAAGATCTGTTCTAATTTTCTAAAAGGCCACTTTTTGCAGATAAGCCAAGCTTTGCTCAAATTTAACTCATCTTCTTCATCAACTTCACGTCGTACATCGGAACTTCTGTGAAAATGGCTGGCAAGCTTTGGCCTTTTTAGTATGCCAAATATAACTTCGCAAACTAACGATTTTCTAAAGCACAGTACATATATTAGGAAGCATAATAGCACAGCATAAATATACCGCTTGTTTGATGAATTTCAGATTCTGCGGCGATCGACTCTGCGACGGACCTTGTAGCAACAGCACATTTTGCTACGAACACCGTGGTCTCGAATTGGTGAAGAGTTCAAACGAGAGTGGACTCGTGTACAATACGTTTGCGCAGTCCTTGAATGCCCTCAAATGGGAGGGCTGTGTCCAGGAGGCGCAAAAATGCTGTGTGGATCAGCTCGCGACCAGTATGGCTAATAATCCAGGTAACGTAAATGTATATTAGTAACCATAATGACCAATTGTTTTAACGTCTACACAATTTCTTTTTGCGTTACTTCGTAGAACAAACCCCCTTTAAATGACCATGTGTAACGGTGGAGATAGAACAAGTGTTGCACTCCTCCGTGTTGCAAGGCAGGCACTAACGAACGCACCGCGCCACCGGGACTCGACGTCTGTTAGATAACCTTTTTTTTGTATGGCGATTTCGGGAATGCTTAATGCACATGTGTCACTCAGTGACCAGTGTGAGACTCACAAACGCATTAAACCTGGCTTCCCCCCCCCAAGGCTCTGAAATTGCTAGACATTACTTCGACATCCTGTTAGATAACCTGTAGACCTGCTGCCGTACTGCCATATCTCTGAGACTGTCGATGATAATTATACAGACCAAATACCTCCAATTATACCTCATACGGATTGCTGGCAAATTGTTGATTTACTCACCAAAAAAAAATATAGGTATATGTGGCAGGCTACAGAAGCGTAGTTTCGAAAACCTCAGGTATACGAAAACTACATATCGATACTTCAACCCACTAGTTCGGCAAGCGACATCAATATTATACGCAAACATATACAGCTCAAATACTCTTTTCATAGTATGAAAATTTCCGCGCATTCAAGGTGTAGACATAAATCGTAGCGCCAATAATCAAGAGGTGATTATGGTTATTAACAACGATTCCTGTAACTCCAATCGAAACACCTATATCAGCGGAAAGCATTTGCCTTTGACGAAACGTATCCCGGTGAACTATGGGGCAAATAGACACCTCGCTCATATCATTGTTATTGCTATTATAAAACGTCATAGCGAGACCGGGGTGGTCGGGTTCGTCGTGGACATTGTATTGTGTTATTTACTCGAGACGTTGTTCTCATATAAGACTCATATTGCCATATGAAAGAGTGCTCATATAACAAAGCACCCTTATATGGTTTCCTCCGCTGTAGATCATTTAGCAACTGCGCGAGATGGCGTTGTAACGGAGTAATCTACGCTAGTAGGGCTAGTAAATACCATAATTGTAGACGAGAATATGTTTTAATGGATCGTCATATTATTCGAAGTAACGTTAATAAGGAGCCCTTTGTGTTTCAAATTAACTCTAGAGGATGTTTTGCATTTTCTGTCCACTACTTTTGAAATCTCTTGAAACTGTCATAACCTCTCCACTCTTGTGCGATCTCGTGTCTTTCTCGCAAGTGTTTCATTAACAGAGAACTTGTCTCAGGCGTGTGAAACCGCACCCTTGGTTGCTTGTTGGACGACACGACGGGTACGCACGCTCGGACTTGCTGTAACCTACATCCAAGTTCTACCTGCGCAAATAAGTTTTATCTGTGTATTAAGCGGACTGCAGATTTGCAATGCTGAACTTCTCTATATGTCACCACACCGGGGGACAACTAGAACCTCCGGCAGCCTCCGGCGTTCTTCAACCATAGACTTAGCCACGGTTCAAGCCAGAGCACATTGTTTACTCTGTTCCTTTAGTGAAGCCTGTTTCAATACGGCTGGCTGAATCGAAACGATAAGCGCTGTGCGCATAAGTAACCTACAACCTAAGTCATAGTATGTGCGAACACTAACATGGGCACGATACACGGGCAGGAAAGACAATATGTATGATGAAGTTGTTCGGTGAAAATCTGCTGCGATTTTCTCCATGCCGAGTTGTTATGAGCCGACACCTTCTAATGGAAACAGTGTATACAGATGTGGTTGGCTGTATGACTTATATCTTTATTATGACTGGTTTTGTTTTTGTGAGGGGGTCTGTTGACGACGGAACAAGGAAGCAAGAACCAGGCCACCATTAAGTCGGGCGCCTGAGCTGCTGTCACAGCGTCCCCTTCTCTACCTCAGTTGTGAGGGCTTCAAGGCAAACGCAACCGGGGGCCAGAGGTCCGCCAGCCGGCTTTACCCGTTGGCGGTTCATGCGGGTGGCAAGTCCTAGTCTCTGTATGACGGAAGTGAGAAATGGCTGAACAAGATATAAGGCCCCAACGTGGCGGCGGACGGGGGATTCGCCGAACAACGGAAATGACTGCTGCTTCAGTCCTTGCCAGTAGTGGTATATGGTCACCGTATACCAGAGCATGTCAAGCGGCAGTTTAAGCGCCACTTCACACCGTTGTAGGCCCTACCAAAGCGGTTTGTGCGTCCGTGATCATCGTTGTTGGGGAAGATGTCCGTACACTCGACAGTGATTTACGTTAGTCGTGTTGCAAAAAGTACAGAAGCTCTGCCTCTGCCTGTATATATATATAGAATGCCGTTGATCTATCAAAGTACAAGTGTTTCAGTACGGTGGTTAGCCATAGCAGATGATGTACGGTAGAGTCTTCGTGACCTAGTTGTTGCCACCGGCAACGGTAGTCTAGTAATTGAAGTGAACGCCAAGTGCACGAATTAACTTTGTATTGCACACGAAAAGGAAAATCGTTTACACAAGTGTTGAAATGACGTCCCACAGGCCCCCGGGGGCTTACTGCAGGACAATTACGCCATTGGTCTTGGATACCTGAGGGCATTTGATGGAAGCGGCCAAGTTCACAAGTTCAACGGCAAAGTAACAATCAACGAGGCACTGTCAGCATTAGCATGACCTAAACCACCCACGTCGCCACGTGGACAACAATCCAAATGATTATGATTTGCGACCTTGGATCTCGTGACCTTGACGATGAATGCTCGCTCGAGTATGTCGCCCGTGTTAACTGGTAAATCTGTGAATGGTGTATTCGCTCATTGGGACTAATTCCTTGCGGTTAATTGCTTATCTATCAAATGCATGAACAAAAATAAAATATATATATATATATATATATTAGATCATGTTCATCGCTCGAATCCGTAACTCTCTCTTATTAGCTACGATCCATCATAATGTTCAATCACTCTCTCTTATGGCTCATTTATGCTTGTTTCTGCGGCAGCGACCATTTGACGAATCCGCGCCGAATGTATTTTTCGAATTCGATCGTTAACCACAGAAGCATGTCCAAGGAGGCTCAACTTCAAGGCTCACCTTTGTCATTTTGCATCTTTGGGACTTTGTTAATGTGACGAAGGGTGAACACAAGTTTGGACCATAGCGGAATTCGTTTCAACATAGAATTGCCTTATTATGACTATTATAGCCCAGTGATTTTATCGAGCCAGTTGTGTTGAGCTCCACAAAGTGTATTTCTGCTTAAACAAACGTGTGGCCAGCATCCAGACAGATACAGCTAATATAAATAACACGATAATTTTCATTAGTCACCAACCGATACATTTGTTACATGCGAAAGTGTATAAGACGCTTGGGTGAAGTCTGCCATTGAAAAGCCTTCGAGAGAAATAACATAAGGTTATGTTCGTCATTCCCATGATGGTCTAGTCGATACTACGGTACTACCCAGGGATACACAGCTCGGATAAATAGACCGGATCAATATCGCCGGTTCAAAACCCGCTGTAGCCTCAGGGGGTGGATGTGTGGACTGTTCCCTCCAAACATTTCTAGTAGTGATTCCCTATAAAGCGACGCAAAGTGTTTTTTGATGGGAGAAGTCTAGCGACGACGCGCCTACGAGACAAACGAGAGACACGACCAAACAATGTTTGAGAGTCCTCCCTCCAGATACTCACTCAGATGAGAATCAAATATATAAACCTAACCATATATATATATATAAACCATATATTGTACTAATCCGTTTTGAAGTCCAACTACGCAGTTGTATGTACCATTTCGTTATCAGACACAGCAGTAGCAATTACCGAAGGAGCTGTAACAAGCACACACTGCCTTGCTAATTAAATGAAAGCACCGTAAACATAGGGGGTAAAGACTTGGTGACTTTCAATACGAGAGTAAAATAGAGACACAGGCGGCTGTATCGTGAAAATCAATAGAGAACCCCGCAGGGTTGTGGAGGCCGTGGAGCAGAGGTCAAAGAATTGATCTTGTCCATTCACAAGTTGAGACTGCTTATATAATCAAGTGCTAAATGACTAGCGAGGGCGAGTTGACTTGTTTCGAATGCCTAATTGGCTGGTTCACGTACGAGTGCGAGTTGACGGAGATTCTCGCTCAGACGCCGCCCTGTCATCACCCCCAATTGACCACAACGCATCATTTAGTCATTTGAACACGCGCATTACATTTACACATTCGACAAACTCTCTCTTTGTCACAACGAGTGGTAATCTACTATGTCCGGTGTAAATACGAGCTGACCCGCTTCAAGTGCAAGTGCCAGGCGACTTGTTCAGGTGGAAGTGCGAATTGACAGTCGTCTGAGTTGCTAACTGACCCTATATATATATATACATATATAGTGTATATATAGGGGTCAGTTAGCAATATTTTGTTATATTTTAGTTAGCTTATATCATATATTTGAATACATACAATCGAGATTTATACAATCCACAAGCTCTCCGTTTGTCACAGGATCCTTTCGGGCCTGCAGGTGCTAACCCTTCGAGAAAGATTTTGTTTAGTTGTTTATGTAAACTGATTAACGGTTAACATTTCATTGTTATTTGAATATGATCCAGTGCAATGTGACGAATATGATCATTTTGTCGAAATCGCCAAGTTGTTAGTAATACTCATACGCACGATTATGAGTGACACAGTGGAACTGTCTTGTTTTCTTTCTGTTGCATTATTTAGGTAGCTCTAAAGGTGGACTCTTTTGTCCTGCAACCTGGGATGGCTGGTCCTGCTGGACGGACACCCCAGCTGGCAAAACAGTGTCGCAATTCTGCCATGACCACGTCTACCAGCTCACAAAGAAGTCCTTCTGTGAAAGTAAGTATATTTCTGTCCGTCATTTTAAGGAAAATGGCAATACAATTTTTTCTACTCCTTTAATATTCATCATATATCTAAGGACAATACAGGCGTATGTTTTTCCATCTCACTTCGACTTCTAAATCAATGTCCGAACAGCGCTGCGTCTCTGAGCAATTCAAAGCGAACCATATAGCCTCTTATATTTGATGTTATTATTATTAATTATATATAGGGTCTACATTTAAATAAAACAAAACGATATATAGGATGTAAAAGTCAATAAAGATAAACAAAAGGGGCTTTAGAAAATATTGAGGAAGAGCAATACATGTCCTTGATTGATTTACTGATCGAAGTGCGATTACGTTTGTCTAGTATAATTGTGTTTAATCAAACT
The DNA here is from genome assembly GCA_019614645.1 of Stratiolaelaps scimitus. Taxonomy (NCBI): domain Eukaryota; kingdom Metazoa; phylum Arthropoda; class Arachnida; order Mesostigmata; family Laelapidae; genus Stratiolaelaps; species Stratiolaelaps scimitus. Next base: position 2,163,924 of record JABWDB010000048.1, read on the forward strand.
CCTAAGTTCTCATTAGCGTTCATGGTACAGGAAAAAACAAATCGAAACCAAAGTTCACTATGGCTCACGGTGTCGAACTAAACAAATAATTAGTATATACTATTGATTACTCACATTGCCTGAGAGGCCTTTGATGTTCCTTTGCCCCGGATCACCTCCTCGTTTTTGGCCGGATACAAAACTTCCATACGCTGGGTACTATTGACTTGCATTGAAGTTTGCCACAACCACAGGGGCGCGATTAGTTCCTCTTTCCGGTTCTCGTGCCTTCTTAGCATAATGTCATGGCGAACACCAACATATATATATATATATATAATAAGTACGTATGGCGCCAAATGCCGATTTTTCCATGCACATGATTATCATAGTTCGATTATTATCATAATGCCGCTGGGTGTTTTTGTCGGCACGGCGTATTATGCAGTGAACTTTTCCTTCGTCTGTCTGGCCACCCAATTGTCGTGAAACAACAACAACAACAACAATTCGAGATTACTTTTCGCAGCCCACAGTTCCATGATATGGTCGGACAGTCGTTCACACTAACCCCTGATCCCCCGTAAAATAAAGGTCGTCCACACTCTATTCAAGTACCCCCAACTGTCAAGTTTCGCGCGTGTACCAATGGACAAACTTGTAACATTTATGCAAGTTCGTTAGGCGCGAGACCTTCTAACATGATTAGCCCATGACTGGCTAATTTCTCCTGAACGCTGAATGAGACAACCGTTGAAAGCCTTCGTTTTGCCGTGTGGTCAAGCTTGTGACACACATATCTTGGCACACATCTATCATAGGTCACAATTATATATATATTATTTTTTTATTTGAACATTTGTGTGAATAGCTCAGTCAAAGAGTCAATCGTAACTAGATAACTTTATGCAAGAATTGCTCGCGAAGTTGTTTTTCTAACTTGTTGGCCTCAAACTTGAGATGTAAGTGCTTGAAAAATGGGCTACAGAGCTCTCAACTTAGGCTAAGTAGAGGTTGCTATTCGTAACGCTGCGAAGTTCGTTGGGGGAAACATAATCTCTTATTTAATTAAAAAAACACATTATGGGTATCAATACATCTATATCGGGACGTCCATTCTGAACGGCCTTAATAGGATAGCCTATAGGAGACCATGTTTCCTGATTCACGCACCCTCAGCCCGACACTCAACTGCTATCTATCACTGCTCTTCTACGAGGCTCACTCTCCATTTGTCTTGTCCCCTTTGGGCAGAACTGCAATTTTCTGCAGAGGCAACACGTACACACACACGCACAGTCATCTATTGGTTCACACCGTATACTATAGCTTCATTCGTCTAAGCTAGGTGTGGAAGACCCTCACTGACATGGCCGGGTCAACCCTTCTAAGCGGGGACAGCACTGTCCCGCAAGACGTCTCTGGTACACCCGCCAGCTGCAGGTGTATCCAACGAGGTGTATCCGATCGTTGGCAGCAGCGCCGGTGTAAGACACACTGAGTATCGGCTTTCAATAACTCAATTCTCTAACCTTACCTAAGGGGTGTATTAACAAAAAGCGTGTGCGTAAATGAAATGCCACAGCTTGAGCAACTGTCGCGTGTATATCAACAAACCTAAGATTGGTGTTATGCGGTGTGCTCTGGACAATATTGTTACAGGGTGTTCGAAAAGTTACGCAATCGTATCGGTGAATAAATCGAACGTCCGCGATATTATTTCATTAATTTTGTTCTGGAAATACGTAGCTAGAGAGTAGCGAGAACGAGTCCATAATGATTGCAATTATCTAAAAAAAAATGTCAAACTCAAATTAACACACTGGGGCGCTGGCTAAATTTTAGGAGAGGCTTGCCGACCACAACGAACATTTTGTTCCGAAATACTTATAATTGTTTTTCGAGCTGACCCTCAGCTGTTCCCCTCTGTGACAGGCCTCAGCTCTTAACCTTTTAGGTATTACCATGAGTACCTGTCGGGGCCACCTTTGCCTATTCTCTTCCTTACTCGTCAGGATGGCCGGGTGGTCTAAGGCGCCAGACTCAAGGCTTATCCTTGTTCCGAAATACTTGGTATTATCGAAATATATATTTTCAGAAAAATCGAAGAAACGAAGTTGTACGAAGCGTTATCTTCAAAGCCGTCAAACGTCGGTTAGCCTCCAATAGGCTTATGTAACTTTATAGAAACCCTGATGTACAGAAGGTACCATCTATCTAATGTGGATGTGCCGTCGACATCCTGATACAGATGTCAGATATTTAGCTAAATAGTTACGTCAGGTCATCGACAGGTTTGAAGGACTGTCTGTGAAAAATTTAGTTATTTATTTATTGAAGTTCGGAGGACGATACTGGCAATGTGATAAATGGAGCTTAATCCACGGACCGAGCGTCTTAGAATACTTTCTTGCACTATCAGAGCATTCACTGCTGATCGGCTGTCTCCCTCATCATTCACTTACTGTCCATGTATACGAGAACCCGATATAGCATGCCATGGAATGATGTCAATACAACACGAGGTAAGCCTCTATACGATACCGAAGACAGAAGTCCACCTTGAAGTGTTTACAGAAATCCCACCTTACGAATGCACGGCTAGATTTCGCAGCAATTCTCATACAGGTATTGATCTAGCAACTATCTACCATCATGCGAATCCTTGGCACTACAAAATTCAATTCGACCAGGACAAAATACCCTGGCACTATTAAAAAGTAGAGATCAATACAACGCCCTACGAACGATCTTGAACACCACCATCCTCACCATATCCTTGTCTGACCCTTTGAACAAGGTAACTCTATCTTTGTTTCTTCCACTTCGTGGGATTTTGTCGTTCAGACGCCATTAGACGGTTGGCCTATCGTGCAATTCTCATCGTCTACTCTGCCTCCTGCTCTCGTGTGCAAAGCACATGAGCATTCCGTTCGGGGGTGTACAGGGATTCCATTGCAAACACTTGGATTGGTTATTGGTTTCGTTCGTCGGGGCGTCACCGGATTGAGCTTTCATCAGCAGTTCTTATCATCGGTCCGTCCACCCTCGTTCATTGTTCAGTTGTCCAGATGCGAGCCACCCACCCACCCACGTTTTTGGCGTTGGTTGAATCTTGTCTCTGATTTGTCAAGTCACCGCATTCCCCATCGTCATCGACGTGTTGACAGGTCGACGCAGACGCGCTCAACAACGACTATTGCAGTGAGGGTGAGAGACAAGCTCATCTGAGCCGTGCCCTCCTGAGAGATGAATGTTTGCCTGCTTCGGCGTTCAGCTCAACAGTGTACAGAATCACGACTTGGTGCTTTGTGGAGAATTTCCAGCGAATATGGTTCGTCACATCCAACAGTCCGGGGTAGGCACGGCCGGCCGGCCGATCCATGCATAAGGGTCTTTTCTTTACTTGCATCTATCAATCATGCTCCCTGTCTCGAGCTACCTCCTCCTGTTGCGGCTATAGACGTTTCCCATTATATGAAAAGTTTCCTTTGGATGACAAGTTATTGTTGTTGATGTTGTTGCTGTTGTTGTCATTTTGGTCGGTTTACAGAAAAATCGCACAAAACGTGTGAAGTCGACGGTACCTGGCAGAAACGAGAGGGTCGAGAGTACACTGTATACAACTGCGGCACCGCTGAGGTAAGACGGACGACGGACTTTCGGGTGCTTTACAAATGTCCAACATAACCCTTCGTGAGACACACACACACACACACACGACAGCATAACACCTAAAGATATCGTTTAATTGTCAACGTCTACAAAATTACTCGGGTCAAAATGACGAAAGAAGCCCTCGATGATGGAAAGGGGATCATTTACTGCAGGAGCACATGAAGTTTTTACACGATCGCTGATGATACTTTATTGGGAGCTATGTGTCCATTGAACTTCAAGGCAACCTTTGGCAACTACCCACGTCAAGTATCCGCACACTCACAGCATACATTTGAATGTAATGTATTTGTCGCAAATTACCGATCCCTCTATTCATTAACTATGAAATACTTTCTCGTGAAATGAAACAAGTCACGCACTAGCCCCGTCCATCTATTGCTAATTCCGACAAGGCATCTTTTGGCAATTTCCAATGCAGATACACATTGGATACACGGCACTCATCGACGAATCATTAAGATGCAGTGTCCACTTAAAGATCTCAGTATCCACAGATGCAGCTGGTGACATTTGAGAAATCGCAGTTAGCGTAAACCTAACTGCACAGCGACGTTTTGAGCACCCTGTCTGCTTTGTTGTATTTTAGGACGCAACGGGGACTTTCGCCGATAGTGTCTCCGTGGCCTGTTTGATGGTTGCCCTACAACGTGGTCGAACCACCATTCTTTGTCTACAATAGTTACGATTTGGCCTGCTTAGTTGGCCTTCGTGCGTTGCAGAAAAACAATCCAGGCCGTCATCTGGCTTCTGCGGCGGACGGAAATTGCAAGGGAAACGTTGGACATTCAAAGAAAATTGAAATCGAGGTTGAGATCGCATTCGAGCTGCGTTCACATCTACGCGGCTTTCTTTTTCACTTAGATCTCAAACAGAGGTCGAATAGATTCGATGGTTTTGTCGTCTGAATCTAAGCTCGATTTCGACAGTTTTAGCCACCCGCGCCATCCACAGTTGATTAGAAATAGCGATACAATTGTTGCACGTTCCTGTTGAACGCCGTCTTATTCTCATCGTTTCGTCGAAATACACCAGGCAGCACTATGGTATGGGTCTACTTTAGCAGTCAATGAAAACGGGTAAAAAGTGAAGCTGCTAAATTTATTCAATAAAAAAAAAGGCCTACTTTCGACACACGCCACTTTTGCTTTAAGACGTCGATCAAATATCTTGAATGCTGACAGAATTCTGATAAAGGCGCATAAGTTCAGATCGGTACGTCTACTATAGGTCTCTCAATGGTGACCTCTGCAATTGGGACATTCGACAACAGAGAAATTTTCGCAGAATGGAATACCTAATATTTTACTTATATATCTGTTGGACGTCTTAAAAAGGGCAGCCTACCCAATTGCAAAATAAACATACCCGATGGACTCCAACACATAGGATATTCCCCTGCAAATTTGCTGGTAAATCCCAGTATATATGCTATACCCAAGACACATTTCTTCGCTCCTATTCAGACAACGTTCGATGATGATGATGTGGGCATCGTCAACTTTTTGTCATGAAGATCCAGCTGAAGAGGTTGTTCTGAGTTGCGTTACGTTCATCGTTGCTATAGGGAGGAAGACGGTGGTTGAATACTCCCATAGCGGAGACGAAAGATGGACAGCGAACCGAACAACGAGCAAATTACCTATAACATACACATATATACTCCGTATAATAGGAACTTCGAGGCTGTGCTCTAGGTTGACAGGTTGGCAGCAGCTGTCTCTCGAACATCACCATCATAATCAAATATTAGCCGTCTCTGCTGTGTCCGTTCTCGTTCGCCAATCTTCTCAGCTTTGTAAATCATACAATGCGTATAGAAGACGTTTTCTATTCAAGACACTTTCGTATCAAAAGTCAATCTACAACATATCTGCTTGATATTCAGAGAAGGTAAAAAGAAAAAAAACAAGTCATGTGTTACAAGGAAATGATCCCTCTCGAAGACCAGGGGAGACTCTCCAGGGAGACAAATCATTAACGCACCGCTTACTGGTAATGAGTTTGAGCAGAACATTCGCTCCTGCCCTAGTTGCCGTACGCCTCACGTCAAACACTCCACTTACTAGGGTGAAGGGTGAATGTTTATCAATACATGCATATGTTAGCTTGTTTACACTGCCAAATCTGGTCAATATTTTATAAATAAAATTTTTAATTTTAACAAATTGAATTAGCACTTATCTATAGGGGAACGCTGGCACAAGATTGCATTGCTCTTGGACTCGAAATCGTTTCTTCGCTAGTACTGCTTATAGCAAAATTTCCAACTTTGGCCAAATATTTGGTGTAGAATATCATTGGGCCTTTTTACGGTAGTTAGCCATTAGCTACGATTAATACAATACTTACTAGTGTTACCATATTGACGAATTTCGTTACAGCACCGCCACCTAGAGGTCTACCTCAGCATTTATCTTCATTCGCTTTCGGCCGTCCTGCTAGTACCGACACTCGTCATCTTCTCACTTTACAAGTAAGTGCATATTGTTAGAAATAGTGAGGTTTTTTTCTTTGATATTCCAAACAATATCCTGTCCTTGAAAGCAGGTTAAATTGTCTATGTCATGTCGACCCTATCGAAAGTGGTCCTAACGGTGTTCGCAATTGTTTGTTTGTGTGTGTGTGTGGACCTACACGATCATTGTTCATATGGGGGATATAAATGTAAAACAGATTTGGATCTATATTTTGACAGTGGTTGATGCGTTGTGAAACATCAGCTGTGAAAATTCGAGGCTCTTTCCAACAGGCACAAATCTGGACGCAGACACAAAAATTCGTTGTTTTTTTTTTGGTCATGCAATCGATTATTGTATTTACAGGTAAAGATTACTGAGAATGTCAATATGTTCATATCGCTTAGTGCTCTTGGATTTTTAAGCCAGTCAAATGGTGCATGATTTGTCTTAGTATAATATAAAGCGATGAAGCTTCACAGCGGAACGTTACATCCGTCCGAGTTAGCCCGGAAAATTTACTTTGAGGTTCGGAGATAATATGGTTCCGTTGCCAGTATAACCTGTAGCCGAGTATCCACTAGATCGATCGGCCACTTCAGCAATGAACAGAAGCTACTGAATTGTACTGAAGTGCTCCCTGAACTTAAGGTACTTAAGCATTTATGACTCCTAACACACTCTGGTGCAAGTAAAACCTCAGGATTACTCGTTGTTATGTATTGTACTCTGTCAAGTAAGCGAGTTCAGTTTTTGTTCCCCGTAGAATGAAGACGAAAAATTTCACCTGCGATTTCTCGTAAAAAAGGATGTATGACCCATTCTGTTCGATCACATCAGTGACGCCAACGTGAACAAGTTAAGCGTTCTTTTCAAATAAAACGTCTTAGGTTTTTCGTCAAAAAATTGGCTCAGCTGCACTTTTTCTACCATCCATATTTTCAAAGCTCACTTCAGCCAACAACACTTGATAGGGCAGAGCAGGTGATAGTTCGATGAGGCACGTTTAGTGCCACTATAGGTTACGGTGGACGGGGTAAAACCTCTTGGAAAAATCGACCAGTCCTTTTCGGGACAACAAATATATACGTGTGGCTGGCATTATCGTGATCGAAGGTCACATCCGTCCTATTGGCCAATTGTGGGCCCTCCTGCTGAATGGCTTGACTCAAACGGCTCAGTTGTTGGCAGTATATATTTTTATTTTTCATCATTTTTTTTCTCTCTCTCATTCGATCTCCCTTGATATCCACTTGTTATCCTAGATAACCACTCCCTTGAGATCCCACCAACTAAACAGCATGACCTTGGCAACCAGTTTGAGGATGGCTATCTTTGGGCCCCCAGGACTTCCTGCGCGGCACATTATCGTAACGGGTCTGCAGTTCGTCCCCGGTGATCAAAGTTTCCAGGAAAATATGCTGCTTGTTATTTTCAAGCAGCAAATCACATGCGTATACGCGACACCCGAGGTTGTTATCTCTCAGGTTGTGTGGCACCCACATATCCGGAATTTTCCACATAACCGACCTTCACGAGGTAGTCGGCAAGCCTCAGGTATGATTACGTACCAGTAATCGATGCGATTTCTCGACGCATCAGATGCCTGTCCACGTCCACCACGCTTTTATTCGATGTTGTCAGTATCTCTTGTGCTCGCCGGCTCGGTCGTGACGCAATTTTCACGCGAAACTTTCCAGAACGGAACCGTTTTATTGGTTTATTAACGGAACTGGAGTTTTACAATGCTTAACAAGTTCTCTATATGTTATCACGTCACGGGACTCGAACCTGCGCCCGAAGGTACGGGACTCGAGCCTCGAACAGCTGAATGTTAACTCAAAACATAAATAGTCACCTACCGCGCTGACGCATTCGATAACGAGAATGCTCACCAGTGTCGTCCATTGTTCACCACCAAAGCCAAATTATTCAAGGAGAGTGAAGTCCACTAAAGGGCAAGCACGAAGTAGCCAAGAGACTGGTTCCGCGACGTGGTAATATATTAAATCACCTAAGCATTGTAGAAATTGCAGTTCATTTGATAAACCATTACCCCTATTAACTTTCTTTACCACGTGGTTTATTAACAAAGACAGACGCAAATGAGTCTATTTACTTTAGCCTAACATAAGGGTGCCTTCAAGAGCCGGACAAATAATATTATAAGCAACCTTATGTGTACAATATTTACTATGTATATGCATAACCGAAGCTAGACATCACAGAGATGAGGAAGACACGGCAATCGGTCAGCTAGTTCGCCGATAGAGATCGGCGTAGTCCAACAACGACGGGCAGCTGTCCCAGGAGATTTTTGATTACCGCCAATGAAATTGAAACTCTGCCACAATCAAGGATCTGTAGATGACAAATGGGCGCGCTTGCATTGTGGTGCAGTTGTTCCCAAATCGCTTAGAGCAATTATGCCGATAAGTGGCAAATCACGTTAGTGAAGGGCAGCTCAACGAAATGGAGGATTACAACCTGGAACGAGCTCACGTCAATATTACGGCCGGGTATGGAACGTAGCTTAACAATAGGCAAAAGGAGTCGAGACAAGTGCCGTCCAACGTAGGTCGCATGAAATGGACGAGAATAATACTCTCGCGCCGGGAAGATCGTGGAGTCTGACAAAAGCAGTTGCAGTAGCTATTAGATACGATCGCGACTGCCTTCTTGGGCCTCCTTGTCAATCGCAAAGGGAAAGAAAATAAGGTTTTCTATCATCTTCCTGGACCAGAACCCTTCCTCAGTATTTGAATTCTACAGAAGTGTGATGTTGTCCTGTGGTGAATATTCATTGGCCAGTCGAATGAGCAATTATTCAAATCGTAGATTCCGAAATATCGAAATATCGGCACCCAAGCAGTAAGCGAATTATCTATTACATCGAGGTATAATATATAACTTAACTTCGAGACCTCGAAATCAGTGTTCGTTATGCACGTTGGCTCATACTGATACGCCGCTGCATTTTGCGGTTGCAATATCGCTTTATTAACCAGAAGTATGGCCAGGGTGTGAAAAACGAATGCGTAATAGAAGAACACCTCAGGGTTGGGCCGAATCTACGCGTTGGTAAAGCGAGCGGATTTCGTGGTATGTGCTTGTGAATTTTGTATATATTCCGCTAAGAGACTCGATTCTGTTAACCGATAACCGAGCCCACGGTGGTGGTGGTCCATCCTTGTATACCTTGCAATCGGAAGGGCTGCTTACACCGGTTCGATCCCCACCATTGCACATTTGCATTTAAGGGGTCTGTCTGATAAAGCAGCGCAAAAAGCCATCCCGTGAACTAAGTGAAATGTTCAAAGCTGAGAGTCAGCCCGGAAACATTTACTTTGCTATTTACCGATAGACCTTCAAAGGACGTTGTTGTTTACCTACTATAATCAAAAGTACAGGGGGCTCCCTCCCACTTGGGAGGCGTGGGAAAAGCGGGGAAGGTATTTCCGCTTTTCCTCATAAATAAAAAAAAAAAAAAGAATAATCAAAAGTACGAAATGTGCCCGAAGGTGCTTAAAAAGTACCTTTCAGTTGCTTATAATGCTCGACGAGAAATCGTTGTCGCTTGCAGAGTTTGCAGAGCGAAGAATTATAGCACAAACCATAATATTATATATTCTAAACGCATAGACCCCATATTGTAAGACGTCGTCCTGTGAAACCGGTGTGTTTTTAGCACGACGACTCTTAGTGTATGCTTTTCCATTGGCGGAAAGTAATGTCAAAACTACACCCTCGTCTATGTGCGAGTTAGCATATATGCCACTAGTCCTATCATAGTAAAATGCTATTGCCCAACGTTGCATTGATTGAGGATGGCCCCATCTGTTGTTCTTACACCGAGTGGGGCGGCTCGACTCGGGAGATATCGCACATAACGTTGCCCAACTGCTACACGTGCCCATGTTACATCTGCTAAACCGTATACAGTGAACTTTAGTAGCAGTTTCGTTCAGCACGAAACGGGGAATCTATCTAATGCGAAAATGGTGACGAAAGTGTTCACGCTAACAGAGGTGTGTGTGTGTGTGAGTCGCTCTCACGCGAGTTTTGCCTCGCTTCTTGCAGCTGACCCTTAGCTCTGGTTCTCTAGCGGAAGTCGTCGATATCGTTGCATATGTGGGCTGTCCTCCAACAGACCATCTCCATGTGCTGGCGAGTCTTCCCTGCCTGATTTTGTTTTCGGCCTGACCCTCACAGCCTTAAACATTTAGCTTAGTCCACGGTACAACTGCTTTCACGGCATGAGGCCTCATAAGACGGACAACCATTCAAAGCATATGTGCAACGGGTGGGGATCGAACGCGTGTGAGCACCAACGTGTTGCACTACCTCCGATTGCAAGTTGGGCGTACACAAATGCACCGAGCACGAACGCCACCAAGTGCTCGACACTTTTTCCTCTCCAATGAGGACCAACCGGCGGAATCAAATTAGAAAATCGCCATTAGATCCCGCTGTTCTGTTCACTACAACAGTGTCAGTCCACCGCGTGAGTGACTATCAATAACAACACAATAGAATGCCCGATCGCCCACTAATGAAAAGGACAAATACACAAAAAGCGGTTTCGAGCGCCGAGACGAAATATGACTGTCGTCAGCATCGGCAATTCAAGTGTCATCTGCAGAGACCGCTACAGTGTATGGGTGGCAAATTATGGGGGCAAATCGAAATGATCCAGCAATATAATCTAGCTACCCAGTTCGGCCAATATTCGTTTGATTACATCGTGGTGATGGACTTGGGTCAGCTAGTTCACTATATAGTTAAGTACAATGCCAACGTCCCTAAATGTGCCCGATATGATCACATTTAGGGACGTCGGCATGGCTTAAGGTGAAAATGGACATATAAAATACACGCAGACATTTATCTACGTTATTCAGCTTACGTTCATGAGAACACCCCATTTTGATTCAGGCTACAAGTTCAAATACGGCAATATACCAATATACGATTCTATTTCGTGCTCGACGGGTTCGTTTACTCGCATGTCTCGTTAAATCTTTTGTCGTCCTGCAAGGAAAGAATCACGACCTTAAATCGGCCTAAAAATGGGCTCTTGTTTATTTCAATTTGTGTCCTACGGTGAAGCCGACCATTTTCGGCGTGTCGCCAACTTGCAGCTTTGTCTGAGACTGCTATACCTTTTCGGTGCGCAGCCAGCACGGAGAGTTTGTCAAATAAGAAACCACGTCAGAGAAGTCGCACTGATCATTCGGTGGCTCTCTGGCCCAGTGGAGTCCTTTGTATACGAGTGGACCCCTAGAGGACGCAGATCGTCGCTCCCGTCGCGCCGGAGCCGTTGGTGAGACGGCCAGCATCCATCCACGATTCCGTATCCGCTATTGACGTCGTGCAAGCTATTTTTATGCTGTTGGAAGAGAGAACATCCCGACCAGCCATAAACTAAAGAATGGTGTAATGGATTATTCAGAGGTCCAACAGGCCACATGGTGATGACTCCATATAATACTTCCGTGGATGTTAGAATACTTAATCTACACTTTTTTTTGCTATTTCCTTTTTCTGATTTCTCTCGTCGCACCTACCATGGCGCCTACAGGCCTCTGTAGGCGCCATCGTAGGTGCAGTGATCATCCTGCTCATGTTTTCGAGAGTATGTAAATAGTGTGTTGGGTCACTATGTTTCGTCATCGGTTGATTCCTAAGGCTCTCCTTCCTTGTTACGGCGACCAGACCAACCGGCGTCTGATACCGCTGAGGTGCATCGAATAAACACTACCCTGTCCAGTGGTGACCTAGTGTGAGCGTCTTAGAGCGCTACACAGGAGGAACGTCGAGGTTTAGTCGAACTCGTACCGGACACTTTTGGAGAACCCTTGGATTTGCTTTGTCGTCTTGCTTTATGTGTGGATTCTTGTTGCCAGCTACGATGAGGTTGAAAATGAAGCAAACGCAGCCCCCGATATGATCCCCATAGTAACATCTAACAGTTCAGATCATCCGCCGCTCGAATTCGACCACCTTTTTCGCATTATATGACATGGACCTACCTAACATCGTGAGCTAAGTCGATCATAGTTTGTACCCTGTTTTGTGTGTGTGTGTGTGTGTATATATATTGCACGGTGAGTTTCCTGCTGGGGATTTGAATATTATTGGCTGCACCCTCACTCGGTTTTGCAGCACTCGTCAACTGTTTGTGTTTGAACGGATTTTTATCGTCGATCGAGCCCTATGCGGCTGACCAAGCTAAATCAGTACGCGACCAATGAGTGTGTGTGGCTATATATATATATGTATATATACATATATGCTAAGGTATCTTTTGTTTGTCTCGCTTGCTTGTGCTGAAACCTCTCAGCATCTATACTTCTCTCTGGCAGTATACGAGTCTTAAGTTGTGTTGCTCGAATGGTGGAAGGACAATTTGTTATATACAAACCTTATACAAATCGGTATAGCATTCAAAGGTACCGGGCAGACAATGTACGTAATTGTTTTTGGCGGGAGAGCTCCACGAACGGAAGTAAGTAGTACCTTTTCCAACTGAAAATGCAAAGCTTTGTCCATTCGACTTGATATCTGTAGCCAAAGGTGAGAGTGGAAACGTGTGCCCGAGCCTAATGTGGAACCTAAGCCATAAGAAGGGTCAGGACCTTGTAATGAATGCGCTCAGAGGCGTTGTAAGGCAAGTGGCTTACAAATACCAAAGTGATACAGAGGAGGATGTGAAAATTCTATATATCTCTCGACTTTTTAATGCTTCAGAACAAAGTCTTGAATGGCAAAATGGAATTAAAGGAGATTGTCAAATTCTCGTAGTTTTTAAATTGTGTAATAATACAGTTAATAATAATCGTGACTAAAAATACTGGAGACATATGACACCATCAGGTGCCGCCAATGCGGCTTTTTAGACTTGAAAGCTGACACGCTCTCTTTACCGAGAGATCGAGGCGTTGTCTCAAAAACATTCATTTTGTACATATGTGAATAATCGCCTGAATTCGATATTGTGAAATGTTCTCGCAAGGCGTAAATGACAACTCAACTGCGCTAACCGCAAATCCAGTAACCATGAATAAAAGAGTTGGGTGCCGGTCACCATAGAACCCGGCTGTAAGTTGCGCGTGTTCCCTCTAAGCAATTAGTAGAGCCCGAGAACAGTGTTGAAGGAGTGACCATACATCAAGAGCCATCCCCGGTGGATCGTCCGATTCAATCCGATCCCAGATATTTCAAAGAGATGTCCATGGTCAAAATGATGTTTGCCATTGAAACGACGACCAGATACAAATGGAACAGCATGAAGTAGTATAGGTGCTTTATTTACCTGGACAATGTCATGCCTACAGAATGAATGAATAATGTATTCATTTTGGATAAAGGTCTCAAATTCGAGGTTGCCATGTTCTTATGAAAGAAGGTGTTCGCTATGTTGCGCTTGTTAATGTTACCTGGCGTCTGTGTTCTTGTAAAATGATATTAGCTGTATTGTCAGATGATTCAATTGTTCGATAGTAAACCCTACCCGATGAAAGCGCTAGCTCTGGTGAGCTATTTACAATTCATGAAGACGGTACAGCAGCAGCACCACTGATGACGAATTACACCTTGCTTTTCCCGCACTGATCTCGAGCCGAACTGTCTTGGGACCGGCGGCGAGCCAGTTACGTACCTTGATCAATGTTACATCTCCACCAGGGCAGGCTAGGCCACCGTAGTGTACAGCAACAGGCCTTACTCATTCCACTTCTTCTTGCAACTGCTTGCTGAAGCACCGGCTGCTGCTTCTGCTATTGCTGCTGGCATTACTATCACGGGAGTCGTCGACGGCGGCGGCGGCCGCGTGCTGAACTGGATCCCCATCGCCGGCCCAACCTCCCTGTGGAATTGTCCGCTCTGCGATTTGCTCGTCGTACCCTTTTTGGCGGGCGGCGTTTATTCCTCCCTCTCGAAGCAACAAGCGCACAGCGTTTCTTCACCGGCCCGAGTGCAGGACTCCGCTCGTAATGCAGTCACTCCGCCTTCCTAGCGGCCTGCTCTCGGCCTGGGGCTGGATGTGTGGGCGCATGTATACTTGTGGGGGGGGGGGGTAGCCTCTGCTGGGGCCGCTGTTGTCGGGTCGATCTCGTCGGTGGATCGAGGAACGCGCGAAACGAGGGACAGGGTAAGCCGACCCTTTCGTCCATGATACACTCCTCGATCTAGGTACAACAGCTGTGCAAGTGCCACTGCTCGACACAGCTAGGCACAGTGTAAGTAAGTGTAAGCGCAGCGCGTGCACTGCAGGACGGGGCAGGGACGCGCATAAATGTCCACCCTCATGTGTCTGTGTGTATATTTGTTGTATGTCGCGGTGCTCTCTCTCTCTCTCTCTCGTTTTCGCTTTTCGCACGCCCTCTATCGGCGTCTCTTTATCCGACTCTTTTTCTGCATCACATCGACTGGAACAGGCTGCCTCGAAAAAAGGCAAATTCAGGGAGTTGGGAAGGCTCAAGGGCTCCTTCGTTCGGCCTGTTCAGGGTTTCATCGCTGATACTACAACGAGGGGTCAAAGCCATCCCGTTCAAACGGCCCTAACCCGCCTACAGCTTGCGGTGTAAAAACAAGTTGGCTTATCCTATTTCTCCCTCTCTCTCTCTCGTTGCAAACTACTCGCGAATTTCCCCGCTCGTAAAAGAACACTGCTGATTCAAGTGTTGGACTTTTCGCATCCTCAACAAAAGGCGTATTACACACGCACACAAACACACATATACAAACGCCCCCATGCAATGCTCTTAGCACTGATGATGATGGTCACTGTTGTGAACGATTATAACCATATAAAAAGAGCTGGACATATATAATCTACAAGAGTTGATCAAAGGTGACAGAATCCAAATGGTTATAGCGCCTGAGTAGTAGTCAATCTTTCTGATTTTCGGGCTGATTCACAGCCGTAAACATTGAACTCAGTCCACGGAACAACTGCTTTCACGCCATTGCTTCATAAGACAAGCTATCCCTTCACTCGGCTACGTAGTGCTTCCTTCAAATTTTCTTGCTAATCATACAATCGCAGCATCGTCATGCATACAGGCCTTTAAAATTGTTGTCAGTTCTCCCTAGGACTACTCCAAATATCTTCTCGAAAAGCTTGACGTGACACTTGTATGCCGCGTACAAGTAGATATATATATTTTTAAAAGCCAATCTAGAATCGACTTTGAGTCTTTCGGACAACGATCGAGTGAAGTGAGCGTTCAAAGATGTTTCCACCTGCACCCTGGAGCTCCCCCATAACTTATCAGTATTTTCATAGTTAGCCTAAAAACTCACCTCAAAGATGGTTTAGATCGAGTTCTAAAGTGTGACAAACCCAATGTTACGAGTGTCCCCCCTCTCCCCTCCCCCCTCCCCGGCAATGCAAATGAACATCGAGCTATTTAATATGCGCGGGAGCAAAGAGCCTTGCTTTGAGAGGCTGATTTCATTAAATTTTCCCTCCAATTCCGACGAGGAGTACGTATTCATTCTGAGCATCGTATGTACGAAAAGGAGTCTCTCCTTAATCAATGTACCTGATTAAGGAGCGAAGAATACATCTCCAGTTATTATGGTACGAATGCTTTTGAGAAGACAACTGCGCCGTAGACCGAGACGGGAGAACGGCGCCACCTCGAGCACTTTGCAGCTCTGCGATTAGCGACACAGAGCAGGGCTGTTTCATCAGAATACATTCGAGATGTCTCCTGCTTGCACTCGAAACTTGCCAAGTTGAAAGTTTGAAGTGTCACCTGAAACGTAGTGCACGGCCACTAGCCAACCCGGGGGGGGGGGGGGCTCGCCACGCTCGCCTAGCACATATATGCAAAATGCTACGTGAAGGGTTGATGTGACAGGTTCACAAGAGAACTTGATATGATCGTGAGTGGAGAGACAAGAGTAAGCGACGATACGCCGCCCTCGTTGTCAGCATCGGTTGGACGTCTGCGCTGACGAAGACCTCATTAACAAGCTCGACGCGTTACGAGCTCAAATTTGATGAGTGCAACTCGTCAACAAACCTATTCAGCATAGAGATCTTCGACGTGATATATCCTCTAATTGCTAATAAATAAAAACAGCAGCTTTTGAATCCGAAACAGAGACATCGACCCATTAAATATAGTCAGTCAGAAAGGGGCGGGGGGGGGGTTCGTTCTTGAAGTAGTATTTACTCAAGCTGTTCCCCATTCTGTAATAGTAGCTGAGGACATGAAAGCATACTGTTTAACTACGTGACTCTCTACTTTAAGGCAACTGCGCGTAATACGAATATTGCTACACAAGAACGTCTGCATCTCTTTGCTGCTGCACGGGATGGCCACCATCACTAAGGACTATATCTTTACGATGTCTCGCGTGTCCAAGACCAACCCTATACCACTAGATCCCGCTTCTACTCTGGTAAGTACATATATATATATATATATATATATATATATATAGATAGATAGTGTTCTGTGTATGGCTCCTCTCAAAGAGGGCCCCCAGTCTGCGGGCCCTGGAGTCTCGTCTCTTTCATATCTAAGTGTTGGGTTCAAGACCACGCCGTCACGCCTCGTCGGTACTAACGACTCGCTCAACTTCAGTGATGTCGGATGAATCTCGTACATCTCCCCAACGTCACACCACACTATATTTCGTGATCCTTGGATGCTTGTCACTTACACTTCCGATATGGCTTATAAGCAGGCCCCCTGGATCTAGTCATCTAGTCTCTGTTACGACACATGCTATCGAAGATGACGGACCGTTCATGTATAGTTGGTATATACAGAGAGGGGAAGCGACAGGTGTAGACTTACAGAAGGGTCAGACATAAATTTACAGGTTGACAAAATCCTATTTTCCCTTAAGAAAATCAGGGGGGTCATCTCTTTCAGCAGTCAACCTATTCTTCTAGTTTTTTTTTTTGGAAAGCAAGTGGCCACTTATTACTGAAGGGCTTGTACTTGTTATGCAGCTACACTTGTTTTGCCGTAACTAACATACGAGAAGGAATTGAGCATAAGATATATCGTTTAAGTTGCCCGACGATCGTTTCGAAACGGTTAGTTAGTGAGGTTCGCGAAACTATGCAAATGCATGGTACACTGCATGAGCCAGATCAGCAGGCGATGTCCTGCTCCTGTTCGCGTCACGCAACCGAGGGTTGCACTTAAGCAGCGATGAGATGATAAATCACATCATCGAAGGGGCTTTTGTATAGGCAACGAAAGGCCCCGTTACAACGACACTGAAAGAGCTAATCGCTTATTTGATTGGATGACCATGGCTGCGTAACCTGGCACGCGTACCCCACCGACTTTGGCGCCTTTAGCAACTCCATTGTCGTCTGGGATACCGCCTGATACAGCCACTACTAACATAACAACAGCTACGATCTTCACAACGATCGATGGCTGACACCAACGAAGGGCCTGCAGAGAAAACTGCATATTTTTGTTATAACATTTTCCAGACCTGGTAAGTTCGTTTCTAACGTTGATAGTAAATTCGCTTTAAAATGTAGTCCCTTCATATCACTGTAATGATGTATAAACAACAACAACAATGCAAAATAATCCTACGTATCTATGTCACTTACAAGATGAGTGGTTAAATTCAGAGGGCAATATATTTTATTTAGACATTTTGTTTCCTATGCTCGGCTTATTAATGGCCAGAACGCTTTCGAAATATGTTTGCATTTTGTCATTGAACGATTTCCCCGTCAGCTTACGGAGAGCTGATGTGATCTAATAGCTCACATGTTCAGATCCATTCGGTTTTGAACGATAAGCAACCCTGCTAAATTTCTTTACCTGAATATGCGAAGTATAAGTATATATATATATATATATATATATATCGCTTAGAGCGTGAGATGCGTGTTAAAAATGAAGGTTATGTTAGGTAGCCGTTGAGTCGAGTCCATGCAGTTGTTGTTACGGCCATTAGCAAAAGTGTAATTAACTGATTAGCGTCCTGGCGTTATAGGGGAGAAAGGCTGTAACAGAAAGCGCTACATCTCACGAAGGGTGCTGAGGGTGAGCAGTGCATAACGGAAGCTGAGAACAGACCTTTTTCAAGGCTGCTCAACTACCGGAAAGCGTTTACACCATCATCGCCAACCAATACTTACGATATCATAGTTGTCCCTGTCCCGTCGCTGCTCGTATGCCATGTAAAATGCAGATAGATGCCTAGCAAGCTGATCTGCTTCAAGGCGGACTGTTTCGAAAGTAGTCGAGTCTATTGAGAGATCGCTTTACATTTTCGACAGCTTCTCCAATGTCTTCGTGGCAAATGTAGACGATTGAGATATTATATGCCTGATGTGTCGTGGCACCAGAAGACAATAGAGGCCGAGATGCATTGAGAACATCGACGAGAAAGCGATTACTGAACGCCGGATCGGGACGGATCCTCGATATCGTCTAACTAGTGAAGCCAAAATCTACGATACCCATTGAGGCATGATGAGATGATCTGTTCTCATTGCGCCGACGGTATCTATCTGATTAAGCATGTTGTTCTCCGTGTGTACTCTCTAGCTAGAAAAACAAACGCCACTTGATGTTTTTTGGTAGGAGACGAATCCGTGAAGGGACTATTGGGAGGTCCCTGGCGGGTAGGTGCTCCAGATTTTGTTTTGGTCATTTAGTTTACGCGATCACAGAACATACAACCGCATTCGTCAGCTTTGCTAGGGATATATACAGGCGCAATGACAAAAGTAAGTCACTGCTAACAAATTATGCTCGAGTAGCTTTGTGTCCCTCGATCTTCTTGGAGAACACCATTGAAATACTAATTAATTTAGCTACAGTACACACAGTTGTCGAATTATCATGAGACGTCGTATCAATGAAAAAATTGCCAATAATAAACAGGGTTTGCTGTATTGTGTTCTATATATAAAATGCAGCAAGAAACACAGCAGAAAATGGGAAAGGAAGATTTTGCAAAAAGACTCCAAGTCGCTGTGGCGACATTCTCGTGAATAAACATCTCGTATATATATGTAATCTAATTGAATCAATTAACATTATTATCCTAATTAATTTTTCTCGTAGTCATTGACTTCGTGCTTGGGTTCCATAATAGATAAGAGCTTGATTACTTCCTCATATCTTACCGCCACCATCGAGAAATACACATCTCTACTAAACTGAATCAATACAAATCACTGAGCTAAATCAATCGTTCATATATCTGAGCGAAGCGCAAATGAAACAGTGCAATTTAAAGTTGAACAGTCTGGTTCACATATGAGGCTCAATAATTCTAGAAGAATGGGCTTTGTACGGCTGACCTTCTTTTAGGCGATTAGGTTATTCAGGTGCTCGCTCAGCTTTGCGAAAATTAATTTCCCTTATCATGTTAGCCCGTGCGCCGGCGTTCTCCATTCAAGGGGAAATTCGACTATATGAATGCTTAGAGTCAGTCAGTGAAGTCGACTGACATACTACTTGATATATATATATATATCTCGTGATACTGTACGTGATGAAGCCTACCCGGCGAGTCTAGCCAGTTTAGAAATGGAAGACAATTAACAATCTACTGCATCATCATCATCTAATTATCGGTTTTCCAAAAGGCTGTCGATCGAATTTATTCGAAACCATCTTTAAACTTAACACATTTATGACTCGTGGAATATTTATCTCAGAGCGACTCGACGCTTTAGAACACCCATTCGACTTTCGCACCACAGATTCCGAGGAGTGTCTGACTTCGATGCTGACGTCGTCGAAGCCCTATTTCGCTTGTCCGACTCACCGCTTGCTTCTCGCTCCTCATGTTCGTCTATGGAGACGGGCCATGATCCGGAGAGGACCCTTAGAATAGGGCATGACCTCAGCCATCTACAGTAGGACGGTAGAGTTACTAATACTGAGCCAGCAGTATATATATATATATATATATATACATATATTTATTTATATATATATATATGTTTTCACAACATCCGAGCGCTAGCTGTTCACGAAGAGCGAACAGCAGCTGTCGGAGTTCCAGCCAACTCGCTGTGGTCATAATCCTCCGTTCAACATACAAGAAGCGTGGGTGTGTGTGTGTATGGGCAGCACAACGTAAAGGGTTCCCGTCTCGATAGAGACTGTACCAGGAAGTATGCGACTGAGATGGTGGTCGACTCTCCATAAACACCATTTTAGCGTAGTAGCACAGTGACAGCAGGGAACTTGGTCGTCCACCCCAGCGTCCCGTCTACCCATATACTCGATTGTCCACGACCCCAATACCCTAGTGTGCTAAGCTTAAAACCAACAAGCCGTGTTCAAAACTGCACGATCAAATAGCTGCGTGCCCTTTTATTTTATATACAACGCGCGCTGCTCATACGCTGTCGAAAATGACAGGAAGACGTCGCAGCAAACACATAGAGCGAACAATGCATTATTTTTTTCACTTAAGCGTCTTCCAGATTTTACGGTTACTCGATACGTGAGACGTTTCACGCATAGCACACATATGCTGAAAGCTTTCTTTACAAACATTCAAAGGTATCTCTACAAACATCCAACGAATTTTCATTATTACTATTATTATTATTATTAGCACGGTGTCAGTGCGGTGCGTGGCTCGGATTCGAACCTAAGACCTCTGGCTGTAAAATGCCGGAGGGCGATCGGAGAAACCTGCAGTTCCGTTGATAAACCCAAACTTTGTATTGCATTATTATATCACATTAGATGATGTGTACAGTCACGTGGGTAAAATTGCAGGTTCCCTTAATAAAATAAAAAAACAACGTTTGTTGTATTTCAGTGGCTGTGTCGCTCGCTAACGCTGATTATCAAGTATCTGCGTATGTGCCAATACGCCTGGATGTTCTGCGAGGGCTTCTATCTCCACAAGATACTCGTCACAGCCTTCAAGGAGCAAAAATCAATGTTGCCATTTTACGCATTCGGATGGGGTTAGTAGCAACTGCTCTCTCTTTTTGAGGTAGCGGCCATCGGACACAGGGGGAGTCTGATTATCGTGTGTGAAAAAAAAATGTATGTGCCAATATTTGTGTCAATTAAAGTGGTTTTTGTTATATAATATGATAATTATCTTATGATCTTACAGTTATGCCAGCCTTCTTCCTAGTCATCTATGGTTCGATGGTTTACAGCGGGAAGAACATATCTGAGTGAGTACAAACAGTGCCTTATATCCTTTTTTTAAGAGATTAAAGGTAAATCCTGCATGGACACCAGGCCTCCCACAGTGAGGTATTTGCCTGGCAGCGTCAGACACTTACTGACTAAACCAAGAACCGATTTTGACTTGGGGCACTGACCGGGACAGTCAAAGGTATTACTTCAGTCGGTGCCTTGCAGGGACCGACAGTTGATTCCAACCATGTCCTATCCCTCAGTTCCTCCTCTGGGGCGAACCCTCCCTCCCGCCCAGCCGCAGTGGGTGGGTTCCGAAGCATTTTCCCTTCATGCAGTGCCTTACATCTGACATCGCATATCTGACCTATGACGATTCCAACTTAATTACAATTACAGATGATTACGGCATATTAAAATGTTTCCGGGCTGACTATCAGTCTTAAACATTCAACGTCCATTTAATTGTTGCTTTCATCGCTACTTAAGATAGACCCATCTAAGTGCTAATATCTAGGCGTTGCACTTCTCCGGTTGCAACGCAGGCGCACACAAATCCACCACCGGGGATTTGACGATTAATTCTATGGGCGAGAACAACAATTCGCCAACAACAACAACGAGTGGAATACGATTTGAATCAATATGAATCGAGCGCCAACAATCTACATAAACACTGAACCCTCCTCAGCGTCACGTGAAACATACTCAGACGCTGGCTGATACTAACTTCATATACTGTCATCGTCACTATCAGGATGTCTAATAGCCGAGATTGCATTATAAATTTGTTTTGTGCGCATTGTTATTATTTATTCATGATTCATCATTATATCGCATGCTCAATATTTGTTCCAGTGTCCGTAAATTGTATTAAGGTACCAGCGAAGTGCTCCTATATGTTATCCTTATGTGAGAACAGTAACAGAATTACCAGCTCATGCGATTAAATCAAGCCGCTCTTGGAACAAAAGAGGATCATTGCAAGCATCTCATAATGCCGTTCTTGTGTTAGCCTGCTCATCGTTAGGCAGACTTGGCTTTTTATACAAACGTTCTTGTTTGCGCGTTATCTAATCACATCGTTCTACGTCTTGCTTTTAGCTGCGAGGTAACCGGTGGCTGGCTTGAATGGGCTCACATGGCGCCGAGTCTTCTCTGTCTCGTGGTTAGTAACATACCCATTGTATATATATATATATATATATATATATATATATATATATATATATATATATAAATGCAGATATCGAGCAAAAGCAGGTGACGAAAAACACAAGCACTATTCAGTTGTAGTGTACAACAAGCAGCCAACTCCTCGGTTGGACAAAAACGGCAACAATAATAATCATAATAAAACAACCCGACAATGGAAGCAGTCAATGAGTCGCTGAGACAAACCCAAGTGGCCACTAATACAATTCCTGTATGCACACCTGTGTCTCGACGTCCCATGAGTTGCCGCACACATGGGTTTTAGCGAGCCACGCTTGGTGTACCCCTGAAATACAGAGAAACAAATGCGAACGCCACTGTCGCAGCGGCACGCTGTTATATTGCCGTATCACCTTGGCGATTCTTAAACATCTATTATCTATATACTATGATAATAATAAAAAATTACCTGTTGTACAGTCTTACGTGACGTCAAACTTCCGTTGCTGTACGTTCTATGTATTCGAGTATGCTAGAAACAATTTGATGGACAAATCCTCGTAGGCTTCCGTATCCATGTGGTTTAGGAGTTATAAATTTTCGGTGGTGACCGTATTCTTCTCACTCTCCCGCATGGGGACGAGAATTCAATATTTGCTCTTTGTGGGGGCAATAACTTTAGAGCGCCGAAACGGATTTCAATAAGGTAAAGTGCTGCGAAAAGCTGTCTTCAATCAACGTGCGACCACTTGAGCGAACGTTCTCTCCCCCTCGATTCCTTTCTTTTACATAGGAAGCTACAAAGAGATATTATTGTGTATACAAAGTTAGCCTGAAACATTGTAGTTGGAAACACGTACGTTAGGTCTACAAGATCGTTTTAGTGGTCAAGAAGATATAGTACCTAGGTGAACTAGGCATTTCATTCTAGAGTTCGGTTGTCTCATAAGTTCGTGGCGGATTTTCAATCAAAATTACGTAAAATTCGTCTATAAACGTATGGGACAACTTAATATTAATTGGAACGATTGGAATCATTAAAACAATATATTTCATTAATTACATCTACGCTTGGTTATTCCGCAACTGTTTCGGTTATACTTTGCTTTCAAGGAAATTAAGGATTATAATCTTTCAAGGTCACCAAGGAGTATAATGAATCATCTCTCAGAGATATATCCTAAATTATACATACGAACCACTGTACTTTTAACGTTTCGGCCGAAGCCATTTCGTCAATACTTAAGGGAAATATGAAATCTTCCGTAAATTGCTAGGCCTTTAGCTGGAAGCTCACAAGCTACCGGCCTGCAGCCAGGGAATTTATACCCGGCAATACAAACTCAATGTATATTATATCATATAATAACTGACCCATCGCATTTCGGCCACTGCTACCGGTCGATGCGTCCTCGCAGCCCTGCACGGCACTCTGTACCTCGTACGGGTCCGCTATGTATGGTACAGTTCTGCCTTTCAACAGTCCAGCGTTCTCGAGGTTGCGTCATCATCCGGGGGGCTGCTTGAGGTGCGGAACCAGCGGCTCCTACGTGCACCTCGGTGTTGCTCGGCGTTCACGCATCCGATGTCCCCCACGCCTTTCCGTGCTTTGCACCCACACTTTTTATAGCCCTTCGTATGGCGTCGCCGTCATCATCGTCGTCCGATTTCGTGGTTTTACCTCTGTTTTCGTGACGCCTCCAGCTTTCCGCTAGCATTAACGCCTCGTAGTCAAGCCTCCGTGCTGCGCTCTCTGCTTCAGTGCTATCCAGTACTTAAACCACGACCCTCTCACCGCCGGTAGTAATAGTAATGGGCGAGGCCCCGGGAGGGCGGGTTCACCTTGATCGGCTCACTTTGATCACATCCCCAGGCCTCTCTTCCATATCCTACCCATACCCTAATTGTCACCAATATTGTATGGTACCAGCCAGGCGTTTGGTGGAAGGGTGATTAGCTGTCAACCCACAATCGGTATATTGATGTCCAACGGCAGCCAGTGAAGGCACGATTTTACTTTCATAATAATTGGCCCGTTTCAATATATATATATATATTATGTTGGAACGAAAGTTCTTTCTGCCTTGAAGGTGGACTCGTTGCCGACTGGTTCTGTCGTGCCCGCGCGCGGCCTAAGTGGGGCAGGAGGTTGTTTTTCGTCTAATTCGGACCCTCTGAACACGATGGTGACGCGCGCTCAGATTGCCGAACACGACTGAATATGACTCTACCGCTGAATACGACTCTACCGCGCTGAGTGACTGATAGAACCTGAAGTAATTGGTTCAAAAAATTCCGTTCTGGTGACTTCATCCTGGTAGATGCACCAATGTCCGGGAAGCCTACAGTGATCGACGACGATGTGTTAAAAATTATAATCTGGAAAAATAAGGAAACCCCGCAATGCTCGTCAATAGGCTGGGGTCCTGTTCCATGCACGACCCCATGTGAGTTCCCGGTGACCCAGAATACAATCCAGGAGCTTGTCTGGGAAACCGCTCCACATCCTCCGTATTCCCCCGACCTCGCCCCTTCAGACTATCATCTGTTCTTGGGGCTCGCGAACTATAGTGCAAAGAAGTTCAACTCAAGAGAAGACGTCGAAAAGGGGTTGTACGACTATTTCTCGACGAAAAAGAGGACTTTTACAAAAAAGGCATTACCGACCTGGTTGAACGCTGGAGGAAGATCGTCGCAAACCGTGCGGACCATTTCAATCAATAGGCGAAGCGAGCAGCGAAACTCACCGACGATACAACGTTGGTACAAAAAACAGAAAGAACTTTCGTTCCAACCTAATATATACATATATATATATATATATATATATATATATAAATAATGCACAAATAGACTGTTTGACAAGTTTTCAAGCTGTTGTTAGCTAAAATGCATAGAGACTCATGTTTTATGTTCTCCACGCATACCCGTGTGCACCAGAAATTCAAAGCAACTGTATCAGTCTGACGGCATATGCGCGCCGATCCAGCATCCAATCTGAAGCCTGGTCCAGGGATGCAATAGCCCATATACATTTGTAGGAGACTTTTCTGGCGGTCATTCTACTTTCGGTGTGAATTCGGTCTTGAAACGGAGCCAACTGCTTACCAAACCAATAGTGATCATAGTCCACCAGCAGAGTCATAAAACAATGGGTAATACACGAGAGAGATCGCCAGATGATAACCCTGGCAACAACCAATGGCTAGGTAGATTACGTTATGTCAATGTATCTATGTCATACATGCTTTCCTGCGGTGTCCCTGAACTGAGATGCTCAACGTCCGTACGATGCCGGCATAAATAAGTCAATGATGTCCAATCGAATTTAATCATCGATAGACCTATGCTGAAACAATATGCGAACAACTCTGCATCATACCTTACATAGTAGTATATACAATAGTTCTTTGTCGGTGCAGCTTATTAGTGAAGTCTGCCTCTATCTTTGCTCGCTGCGCCGTTCGAGCACAACCACTTACGATTACTAAGCAGAGGTCTCAGGTGCGGGCGGATGAACGTGTTTGAAGGTGAGAGAGGCGTAAGGGGACACGCAGAGATCCGACCTCAGTTGCGTGACTCGACGTAACTCTAGCCTCGGCCGCTGCTGCTCGTCGTATTCTTATTGTATCCATCCCCAAAGTACGTTGCCATTTTACCAGGACAGACTCGAGGAACTCACTCAGTCAGCCACCGCTGAGGGCCTGGCTGTGCTCACACGACGTCTGCTGCCAATAGCTGTCTGGGGCCATCATAGCGTGCGAGACTATTTTGTGTTTGTCTATTTGGCTGCCTCCATTTCCGTTCACACTCTCTCTCTCTCTATCTTTTTCCGAGGGTCGTGACTCGCTGATGACGTACATACGTTGTACTAGAGGTAGTGTTTCCTTTTGCGTTTTTCTTCAACCCCCTTTTCCCCCACCGTGTTTTCCTATGTGCCTGTTATTATGGTTGTCTGTATATTTCGTGTGGGCGTCTGCGTTCCCAGTGCAACTTCTTCTTCCTGACCAACATCATGCGGGTGCTCGTCTCCAAACTCCGCAGTTCGCACGGGCAGGAGCCTATCCAGTTTCGGTGAGTATTTACCCTGATTCGAAGAGTGACGGAAGCGTTACCTACCTAGGTGAACCCTTGGAGGTGTTTAGACAGGTACACTGATCTTCCAGAATTCTTTACTCCTTAACGTTTTTCCAGCAATGTCCTCATCGAATATACATGTATAAATAATAATAATAATAACTTAATTGAAAAATACGCTAGTAAATACCGCATCCATTCGTATGTGCCCTAAATTTTGCAGGCTGCATTCTCAGCCAACATTTAACACTGGTTCGTAAGACAGACCCCCTTAAATGCAAAATGTGCCACGGTGGGTATCGAACCCATGTACCCACGTGTCTCCTCTGATTACATCACGCCACCGGGCTCGACCGCTGGATAATCTGTGGAGACTATAATATTAGATACCTAGTGCCTGCCTCGCTAGTAACTATGATCAAGTTCGAGCACGTTAATAGTGGTGCCCACCTCCTGGGCAGTCCCACGCGAGTATTCCTATTTTAATATAAAGACGAAACGAATACACAGTGGGCCACAGTGACAGTATCCTTTTTCCTCTGATCACTTAAGAATTCGTTCCTGAATACGTTTAAACAAACGCAATTATAAGCAATATCAAGATAAAGAACTCAAAAGTGAAGTTTGTAGAGTACCCCGGTAAGATATAATAACATTTTATTTTCTATTGATTCATTGAGTTGAAGTCACCAAGGAATATCCACATAGAAATGACTAATATCAATTTTTATCTCACATGCAACACCTGCCTTGTGAGCCTTTTCTTTCGAGGGCCTTATCCCCTGTATCAAATGTACGTATATCCGGAGGATTTGTTTCAGATCCTGGCTCTTACTGGATGTTGCTCTCTGGATAATGCAATGATATGAGCTAAGCCTTTCATTGAAACCTTTCGCTGATGGTGATAACGTACGAAACATACCCCCTACGAACAGGGGAGAATATACGAACTCCTCTTTTCTAGAAGAGGCTCTAGCACTTTTCGATGTTGCTAATGCGCTCACTATTTATATGGGTATATCCCTCTTGCTAGAACAGACGTACGGTTAGTCGCTACTATGAGAGACCCCAAAATCTCTCTCAATTTTCTTTTTGGCTCGCACTCACAAGACACTTGTACCTCTGGGGTAGTTTTTAGCGGCGAACAACCTCAAACTGGCCCTTGAGCGCCAAAATGACACAGCCGACCGCAACTGGCTACAGTGCAGTCAATCCTTGCACGACGGATGCAGTCAGAGCCTCGTGAGAGGGTCTCTGTACCAGAGTGAATTTTGCCTAGTTTGTATATCTCGTTTCGTCGTCCTTCTTCCGTGTTTGTCCTTCCATCCTATTTTCGCTTCCCAAAACCTTCTGTGGCTGCTCAACTACTCCGGCTGGCGCTATGCGTTGACTCGTTCGTGCTCCCCACCGTTGTTATTGTACAACTACCGTTTGGCATCATGGTCTTGATAACATGCCGGTCTTGCGGCCTCGGATTGCCCCCACAGGAAAGCTGCCCGCGCCGTTATGATACTGTTCCCGCTGTTCGGGATGCATTTCCTGCTGGGACTCTACCGGGTACCCGACTACTGCGGAGGCCTGACCTTATACGCGTACTTCAGCAAAGCGTCGGATGGCCTCCAGGGCACCTTTGTAGCATTCCTATTCTGCTATCTCAATGGAGAGGTGAGCGCTCCTACTTCTCGATGCTTTTTCAGGCTGATTGATGCCCCGAATGATAAGACGATAACAAACAGTTTTGAGAGACAACTGTAATTCAAGTTGCTTATCATATATCAGCAATATGATCCCGCTGGCCATAATTGCTCTGCCAAGTAGTGCTACATATATGAATCGTGTATACCACAAATGATGTTTTTGCCTGATAAATAAATATGTCCGGCAGAAATATCATTCTTATTATAATGAGTCCTCTGCGTACAGTGTTTAACTTGGCTATTCTCAGCAATCATGAAGAACTACAATAGTATAGTACCTGCGCAAACTAAACCAATCTTTGCCGCCTTACGAAACAGTTTTGAATATGCTTCGTACATTTATTCTACTATGCTGCTGTTTCTTGTATCGCCGTTATCTATCTGTTATATATACGGGATGCCAAAAATTACTATATATATATATGTATATATAGGTGCACCACCTTCTGAAGCGTTCGTATGGCCGGTACGCGCTCCGGCGCGGAATCAACGGTGGCCGAGGAGCTCGGCTCGCCGCCAGGATGTCCTTCTCTACGCACGTATCCTCTGTCGCCGAGACCAACGTTCGCTGTTGCGACGTCACAAAACCGCTCACCCAGCCGAATCCGCCTAAAATACATGACACCGACTGCTAACCAACGACCACGCTAACTCTTTGTCTCTATCTCTCTCTCTCTCTCTTTCTACCATCATTGTGTCACATTGTCGCTTTTCACCGTCGAACACAGCGAGCTGAAGAAGAGGATGCACATATGCGTTCGACGTAAAGCACACGACAAATTCATACGCGGAAAACTTTCATAAGGACACACACGAACCATCCATAAACAAACTAACAAAAGAGAAGCGAACGGGCGTGAGGCGGTTGTGATAATAACTCATGGAATATAATAATAATTATTATTATTATAATAATAATAATAATAATAATAATAATAATGATAACATTCATAATGGCAATGACGATAATTATAATGAATAATTTCTATGATAATATTATTCACAACAGCAATTACCAGCCAGCTATGACCATTATAATTATTTAGTCTTAGCTATCACTACTAATTTCTCACTAATTAACCACCGAGCTAACTGTGACGCACCTACTTACAATACTAAATAGCACCTGGACGACTTACTTAATCTAACAAATTGATGAGTGCAGACAGTGCAATATCACCGATATTCGAAGGATAAATCATAGGCAGTATGTGGCCATTTGCACAGTATATGTGACTATTAGCTCGTATGGCGGCCACTCCACGAGGTGTATCGCACTGTATGTTGCCGGTCAATAACAGCATCGTAGAAAATGAACAGCTCCTAGGACAAAAGTAAAAGGTAAAGGTTTAATGGTTTATTGAGGGAGCTGCAATTTTACAATGCTTAAGTTCTCTTTCATGTCACACGGCAGGGCAGTTATTGAAAAACATATTTTTCACAGGAAAGGATAAATGCACACACGTCTGCTGTTCAATGTCACAATGAGAGATCAACTAGATGACAACAGATGAAAAAAAAAACATCTATGAGTGTATTTAAAACCGTGCAGCATAAAACTTCGATATTCAGATTGCAGCTAGTGCTTCTTCTCGTTGGCTTCGTTCCTCGGGTGGCGTATCTAGTTTATGGGCGCTTGATGAAATCGTTTATTGTTTTCGCATCGTTATTGATTGGCGTCTCAAGCAGTTGTTACGCCACCGACAAACAGATGACCATGCCACAAGCCTCACCACAGTATCGTGAAAATAGAACTCCTCCAATGAATCATCATCTGCTGTCCAAACTAACGAGTTACACGTATGCTGAGCATCGTGCGATATGAGGAACAATGGGATTTTACGACATGACCCAATTACAAGGTGCATTTAGGGAAAGAACTCTTGGCGACGAGCTCAACAATCCTAGCCACACATTAACGAAATGTAGCTTTTAGGACTTATTGAATACCTACATATAGATATATATATATATATATACATGTATAGTGCTAGTAGTAACGAATACTAATATGAATACAATTGACAAAAAAAAATTCATAAATCAGTTGAAACCGATAATATATAACAATAGTAACAATACTGCTGAATTGTCTCCACGGTGAGTCGTTGGGACGAATAGTTTTGCGTACGAATTACGTATGTCGCCTCCAACTCAATTCAACCGGAAAGAGAACGGACGATATCGTTAATGATGGGCTAATCCTGGTCCATGGTAATGTGCATATAGACTGAATGACGGGTAGAGTATATGTGCACTTTGGCGTGAAGCCGTGAAGTGGCTTTGTTCTTCAGACTAGTGTTTTTTTTTCCGGCTTCTGTCTGGCGAACAATTTATATTGCACTTACATTGTCTAGATGTCCTCGGTGTGTCGCTGCATGAACCATGTTTGGATTGCTCTGTTGATCCATTGATCGATCGGATCATGTATATATACACATAGGGAGGCAGACATTGCAGAGGGACAGTTTTCGGGGTTCCGCAATTGGAGCGCCCCTCGTCCCCCCAGAGTGATGATGTATGGACAACAACAGATCGACGCTGTGTGTGATGAATTACATGACAGTAAACAAGTATAGCAATGTGTCCAGTGTTGGACATCGTGTCTACCCTCTAACACAGGCAGACATGTGTATGGCGCGTACAGAACATGTGTACAAAGGAGTGCACCCACTATAATCATTATATATATATATACATATACATGGTAGCAAGAGTTTACTGTATGTGCAGCTGTATACCACCTATATATATATATATATATATATAAGTGTATCGTCGTCAGACATCATTCAAACAGGCAAGCTACCCAATCATATGTGTACACACATACCATGTCGCATTCAATTGAAAGTTGCAAATGATGGTCGCACCCACATATGTGGATCGACCAGGTACGCTGCGATCAGCGATAACGCCTACGCGTAATGAGCGTCTCCTTATTCGACGACGACGACGACGTCTACGAGGATATGTAGACGGAATCGACAAATGCTCTGACGGCAGTTGAGTGTAGGAGCTTTGATCTTATCTTTGTTAGTAGGCAACTTTGAGCATCGCCGAAACGAAGCCTTTCGTGTCAAAATCGCGCGATCACAAACAAAGGTCTAAAAAAGCAGAATACGAAGCCGGAGTAATAATTATCATATCGTACCACCATGGACATCATTCGATTAGGCCGGCCCCAAAAAATTTGTCGGCTAACCATCATGTTTATATTTCGGTGTAGACACGATTACGAGGAACGTGCCTGCGAAATGTGTTCGTACAAGTAATATCTCGTAGCGATGGAATAATTATAGGGTAATAAGATGTTGCTGGAAGCTAACGTGCAGTCAGTGCATATAATATATATATATATATATATATATATATAATAGCGTGTCCACTATGAATGCCAGCAGAAGACATCACTCACATAATAATAATGAGCAAAAATACTCGTTAGTATATTACACTCCATATGTTTGTGTTATATGATCGTGTTCTCATCCAGTTGAGACTCACTCCTATAGCAACAGTGCCAACAATTGTTTATAATATATATATATATATATCGCTATAATGCCATAGCATGCTCACTGCGTCGATGAATGAGCCGGACCTTCTTCGAGTCCTCGCCCATGGAAGTGGCCATGAACCCGATTAATCACAACATTGTCAGGATAGTAGCACACACCCACATAACGAGCGGTACTTCGCCACCGTATCACCTAATTGTAAATGTATTATTATGATGATAATGACTATTATTATTAGTTGATATATCTAATTGAGATTTGGTAAATGAAATTCTATAGATAGATTAACCGAATGAGAGGAAATAACGTTAGTCGTTTAATATATATATATATATATATACAGCTTGATACTGTAATGCGCAGTGCACTGGTGGTGCCATGGCGGATAATTACAGATGATAGAATACACAACGCTATCTATCAAACACAATTGATAATCCATCCAGTCAATCCCACTCAATTAGATACAGACACTTGTAAGTATACACACATGAAAACTTCATCTTATTATTAATATTCTAAATACGGTTGTTGTTATAAAGTAATAAGTGTATGTACACAATACGTGCGTATTCAGTGTGCGTCTGCGCATTCCCATGGACTGGTGTATTTATGGTAAATATATATATATATATATATATATATATATATGATATATGTATGTGATAACGGTGACACATTGACTTGTTCATATGAACAATAATAATGATGATTATTCTGCAAAATAATATAACCGTTTAGTAAACACATGCAGGCGATAACAACAACAACAACAGCAACCACAACAACAACAACAAAATAAGGGCTGTCACAGTGATATTAACAATGTATTAATGACAATAACCTAATCCATAACTTCATGAAAAACAAGAAAAATAACAACACGTTCGTGCTACTAATTCAATAAAACCGTGCATATATACAGACCAACAAACACACAAGCGAAACAAGCAAAGCAAACATTAATAAATAAATAAATAAATCACACGAGAAACTAAAACAGGGAGGCTAATGAGTAACAGCAAAATAACAGAAATGAAAAACGTACGAGGTCGAAAATCGAGAGGGTTGACGAGAAATGAGAAAATCTGGTTAAAATAAATGAATAAATAATACTATAATTTATTTACTAACCAACGGAGTCATGAATAATAATAATAATAATAACAATAGTACTAATAGTGTACCCTCACACACGAGAGACTTCCTTTGCCCCTGACACATCTTTATGATCCTATAATATTGTCTGCATAATATTGCATAATTCCGCCGACCCCGCCCCCCCATCATCTGCAAGATAATTTCATCCTGCAACGCAGCTTGGGTCATGGCGGCTGTGCTCTTCCTCGTTGCTAGATTTCATTTTTCTTGTTGCTTGTTATT
The DNA here is from genome assembly GCA_019614645.1 of Stratiolaelaps scimitus. NCBI lineage: Eukaryota > Metazoa > Arthropoda > Arachnida > Mesostigmata > Laelapidae > Stratiolaelaps > Stratiolaelaps scimitus. The sequence continues at coordinate 2,196,998 of JABWDB010000048.1, forward strand.
TCTCTTTAATATAAATCGTAAGAAGATCGTACTTCTCGCAGCCTTGCCTCGTCGAGTTTAATCTGTGGCCCTTTTTGACGCGCCGCTCCGTTGCGCTCCGTCCTTAAAACCGCCCGTGCCGCGATCTCTCTAACCCGTGACATCCACGATAGGGACACAGAGTAGTCTGACATGACCACCGTGCCTGGCTGCTTGCCTGCCTGCTGTACCGTTGACATTGTCCCTGTTCCCTTGTAGGTTAACTCAGCAGCCGCTGCATGCTCGCAAGAAGCTTAGGATTGTCGGCGTCGGCGACCTAACTCCAGCTCGTGAACACGAGACGAACTGCGGTGACGGCCGGAGTCGAAGAGCCGGAACCACGATGTCGCCGTCGGCAACGAAGCTCAACCTAAATGCAGCTCCCGTCAGTGGCAGTACAAGCGACGCAGTCGGCCAAGGCGGCCGTAGGCCGTACGAGGAGGCGATGTCGCCGCTGATGCACCGACCGGATTAAAAGTTTGCAAGTCACTAAGCGACTAATGACACCTGCCATCAGCGACACGACAGCGGCTGTAATACGTAACAATATCAAGGGAGGCAAAAGCAGAGAAACGAGAAGAAGCTGGGGTAATAGGAATGGTTGCGTTCGACAGGTCTGCATAGGATCCTAGGACGATAGAACGGTACCAGGCACTGGCAGTGTCAACTTATCGATTGTATGTCCTAGACCTTTCCAGCCTGGACACATCCGTCCCCTGGTCACGTCCTATCTTAACCTAAGGGAAGAAGTTATAATAAGAAAAGGTGATGAAAAGATACTTTTCATCGTCGGACACCGGATGGGTCTGCTATGAAGACGACAGGGCCTTGTGGGAAGCTGTAGTGGGAACGCTCGATGATCTGGTGGGGCCTACATGATGAAGAAGCAATTGCAATGGCGAACAGTGTCACTGGGAGATGACACACACAATCCAATCTCCTTTGAGACAGCACTCACAAAGAAACCGAAACTCTATACCAGTGTACAGACGCCGCATCGAAAGATAGTCATACTACTTACCTGCCTTCGCAGTACTACTCGTGCAACTTATTTTAGTCCTTCATGTCGTCGACGATTCGACCTTTGAGGAGACCTACCTCGAACACAAGGACGAGGGATCACATACATCGAGTAGAGTATCGAGACGAGGCCCTCACACAGAAGCAAAGACCCGGCCCCGCCCTTTGTCAACCCAAACACTCGACGCCGCCTGCGACGAAGCACACTAACAGTGGATAGAGGGTCATCCTACACTCGAGTAGCAGCTACTACTCGTCCATGCTTATCCGACCCATCTTACTTTAGCCTTCCGTAACCTGTCGTAACCTACCTGATGTGGCCCCATCTATTTTGCCCCCGGTTCGTCCCGTTACCAAGCACCTCACGGCGGAGAAGACGAGGGCCAGACACGCTTACGCACACAATCGGAGCCCGTCGGATAAGCGGCAGAGAACCAACAAAACAAGATCGAATCGCTGTGGATTCGTCGGTCCGCAACCGTCCCAATCGAGCCGAGTCTGACCAAGCCCAAGCAACAAGGTGCCTGCACGGAAACGGAGACAGAGCTTGCCGTGGGTCTACTCTATCGCTCGCTGGCTCTCTCTCTCTCTCCTTATATCTCTTTGCCGAGTTGTTTGTGCACGACGCTCTGGCACCGGCAAGGGCGTCGCGGCTGAGGGGGACGCCAGCGATCGCGCAAGGGATCATCCCTGAATTGACACCCCCGAATTGGGTCGGGGACCCGACCAAGCCGCCTAAGCACGTCGCAGTGCGATCACCCATTGCTCGCCACGGCAATACGAGGCAGCGGAAGCGTCTTATCACCATCGTCGGGCGTTGCCAGCCGGTGCGATGTTATAGTCGCCTTGGTGGGGCCGGCCGGCCGGCCGGCCAGCCAGCCTTCCTTCCTTCCTTCAGCTATTCATAATGGAGACAACTTACTCTTGATGGATCGACCGACCACCAAACCTCCTGCTCCGGATGCCTGCCCTCTAGCGCAGTGTCGGTGTCGGCGTATGTATGTGCCTTTGTTGTAGTGCGGGCGCCCACTGAAGATATATTGCAGCTCGGGTTAAGCAGAGCAAGAGAGAGAGAGAGAGAGACATAGACACACACCCACTACGGTTGGATGGGACTTGATGGTTATATGAGCCATATAGGCTTGCTGGGTGGGTCGGCCGCAGGGGGGTACTCTAAGCTAACGGGGTCACGAGGAAGAGGAGGAGGCGAATATGTACAATTGTGCACGAAGCCAACGAAACATACCCAATGAGTTCTATAGCACAAGCATAGCATTCTGTGGCAGTGGTCTCCTTTCGTGCAGTGTAGTAGGGTATAGTATCGAAGTGAAATATGTACAGGCAGCAATAAACGTGTCCCGCTGGTTATTCCCTCGGTGTAGCGTATGCTATCATAGGTAGGCGTGCATAACTTGCATACACTGAATGATGAGCGTGTCAGATGATTAGCACATGTAAGTCAGGTAGGAGAAAATCAAATAATAGAGAGATAGATAGATAGATAGATGGACTGTATGACATCAAGTTAATGTATATGTGGGACCATAAAATAAAGACAACATTTTAACAAGAACACAAGTGTGCTACACGAAAACATTTAGCATATTCATGTTCTGTTGATTCTAATGGCGGTGGTGGTGGTGGTGGTGTTACAGCCTCGTTCCATGTTGGCCATATGATCGATGTCTACCGTCTCATATATATATATACTTTGCTCAGGACAGCGTGTCTCTCGTTTCAGTAGCATAATACTCATAGTAATCAAGGTTCTAATATATACGGCAGATACCGGATGATTCGCGCAGGCCCCACGGGGCTCAAAGCGGGATTCTATAACTTCAAGTGCCCATTCGACATCCTGCTGTACAATTTCAAATGGTAAAAAAATGCATGAATCAATCGTAAAAATATTTCTCCTGGCAAAATAATTAAATTACAATTCCTAAGTACACATAGCGCATTACTATAGGTTTTCCGAATAAATACCGGTTCCAGTAAAAGCAATCTGACTATCGATAAGAAATGGCCGTTTACGGTTGACATAACTTTTTCCTTAAGTGTAGATCTCACCTTGTCTCGATTTCCAGATCGAGCGGAACTTCTTATGTGCGTCGTGAAAGGAGCGTTCAAAATGTCGATTAGTTTGCCATGCACCATATACACGTGTCACTAACAAAATACAATTTATATTCACTTAAGCATCGTCCAGCGACCCGAGGTAATAATGTATTGTTGTGTTCACGGTTAAACGCTGCCCTATATCAACATTTCGTTGTTGTATCTCTCTCGTGTAATTCCGCACGCTCAACATGGTAGCTGGGTTAAGCTATACGAGAACATCATTTCATCATACTTAGTAGTGTTTGTTCAAGCAACGAGCTAGCAATCTTTTGATCAACCGGCTTGTTTCGATCAGCGGCCATCAATTGGTAAAGCTTACAGATACAGAGCACATGAAAATGATAAGCTGCTGGCGTCGACCTTGTGAAGCTGTGCGATCACACGAAATTGGTCCCACTTAGTCAAGGGGATGTGAGAACACCCAACCAACACTGAGCCGACTATCCGAGATAATATATAATAAGTCGATGCTTTCTTTTTCTCGCCATCGTAACCTGACATGCCCCGTGTGGTGTCCTATCTCATATCTATAAGTGAAGTCCGTCTTTTTCCTGTAGAGTCGCGTAGCGTAACTCAACAAACAGCGAGTTCTGGTATTATCATGCTCATATGCCGGTTGAATACTGCCAGCTGCTGTATAGTCGGTCCCAGCCTCAGTATGTTACTCAGTCCGGTATGAGTTTGTGGCAAACCGTGTACAATATTCACCTGGTATGTACATTTCCCTACGGATAATATATCTTTCCCTCTATATATATATATGTACAAACCTCGACGACCGCTAGCTAGATATAATACAATGGCAGGCGGATTTCGTTTGATTCGTTATTTCGATTCGGAAAGCCTTTACACATGTAGCAGGCATGCCAGCTGGCAACTATCTTTGAGTACCTCTGAGACCTTGTCATGTACGGACTGTTCCACCTGTCAAAGGCGCTTGGCTTAACCTGGAATGCATCAACAATGAATTTGATCCTAGGTGAGTGCAGCAGGTAAGTTTGCTATTCCTGACTAATGCTTACCCTTTTGTCAGCTCGTCCCCATCAACAGCCTTACCAACCGTGACCAATTTTCCAATACTTACTTAAGTTGTACGCTTGTTCATTTAATCGAACGTAGGAAAAATCTACCTTTACCTGTCAGCGCGATGGCTTGGACGGTGGCTAAGTGGTCCGTGGCTGTAAAAAGCCGGAGGCCACAGGTTCGAGTTGTCCCTCGACATGGTGACATATAAGAGAACTTCTTAAGCATTAGCAAACTTGCAGTTCCTTTAACAAAACAATAAACCTGTACCTTACCCTTACCTCCGCTCAGTGCAGCTTCTCACAGTGCACGGAGTGCAGTCATCACAGACTCACTATGTGACCGACAATCGCTAAGAGGGCCCAACCCTTCAATCGTGTTAACCTTTAGTCCTGCATGAGTACATTTTTTGAATGGGCCCTTCGTTATAGATGGGCATATGCCCGCGGCCTTGTCTTTCTTTGTTCCTACGCTCGCATCCATCCGTGGGGCCAGCTTTGTATCCGTATTTGGGTCTGCCTGCTACCTCCATCAGTTGTGCATAGTCAGCAGATATTCCGAACAGCCACGGGTCACGCTTCATGTGGAGCCGAACTTGTTTTTGCGCGTTTACGCCGAAGTTGCCGTCCACGCCTGCCGCCATTGAGGGAGAAAAAAGATGTCGCACAACGTTCGTGTGCGAGAAGATCCTACATGCGATGTTCTCCGTACATATCTCGTAACGGTAGTTGTGGGACCTCCTCCTCCTCTATCAGAACCCACCTATGGCCCCTCCCCACCACAGTCGTCAACACTCAGGCGCCGAACACCACGCCGTGGTGAACCCCACGGAGACGGAGGTTGGTGTGATGCACAACCGGTGAAATGCACTTTTTATACTCGCTCGTACGCGTCACATTTGTGATATCCGTGAACCGGAACGGCGGCCTTATATACAACACGGCGCAAAGAAGTATTTGTTCCCTGTATCGTTAAATGGATGGTCCGACTCCTCCGATATGAAGAGTTCCCAAGGAACGATGCTCACGCGCCGACCCTCTCAAGCGATGACGCTATTCGAAGGGAACGCTTCCCCTTACACCGGAGGTTCTCGCCGCTGAAGTCGTCTTCGTCGAAAAGATACGTAGCTTTGTAGAGGAAACGATACCGAACGCCACACGTAAAGTGAATTTTTGCTGCTACCACTCGAAACCTCGACCGGTGGAGTTATTGAGCTGGCTATGAGCGTATGGTGCTTCCGGGTCGGGGGACGAACTACTGATATTTATGCATCAATGCTCCTGGGAATATCCCGGCGACTCACAAGGGAGGAGCGCATGTCACTCGAAACACTTCTTCGCTATCGCGCAAACGAGGATAGAAGTAACAGTAGTAGCAGGAGCAGTTTTATTCGTGTCCCCAAATGCGTAATTTTTTTTCTGAATCCGAAAGCCTTGCCTGTGGGTTTCTAAGAGGAAAAATTACGCTCACTTTGCTGAGCCGTTTAACTAGGCTGCCGCCCACACGCTCGGTTAGCTGGATGTCTATGTTGTTGTAACTAATTGTTTCAATCTGTTCTCCTAAGCGGTCGGATTCTGAAATTAATCTACGACCATACTTTCTGAGCATACTTTCAGGATTCTGACTCGAAAATATGGATGAGCGCACGTGGAGAGGATCGAACTTCGGATCTCCTCGTTGCCGGGGAGTGTTTTACCCCATGTGGTTACTCCACCGCCATGTGTATACTCGTTATGACTCACGCTCAACTGTAATCCAGCTTCGATAGACGTCATTTCCTCGCGTTTTGATCCATCTGGCATTGTACAATTATTCAATTCCTTCATTTGTATGTAGTACGCACGCATTGCGTATTGACAATAGCCTCCTCTGCCAGTACTCAAGTTTAACGGGTTGAATCGTGTCCTCGGGGGAGATCGGTTTAATGTTGAAATCCGGGGGGTGCGCGGAGTTTGCTTTTGTTTCATGGACTTCTTGCAAAGGTTTTCTCTCGAAGTAGATCGTTTTCTTGTTGTAGATTCTTCTAGACAACTGTCGCACGATCACGTACCGAAGCGTGATAGGACTGGTCAGTAGCTGTAATGATAATCAATTGAATTTTGCATCCCTTCATCAACATCGGCATTTGTAAATTCGAAATATGCATAGTGTTATAATATCCTAATAGATAGGTCCACATCTGCCGGATCCGGGATACTCTTGCAGCATTTTTGTCCATTGCAATTGGATATCCTCACAACTGTATGTCGACTAGAGATAGAAATTATGACTCTACCGAGAAGAATAAAGCCTTCCAATTTCTTCTCGATGCAATTGCGACTTAATTACTTATAGATTTAACATCATCGCATCGCGAAAGCGGTAGACCCTTGCCAAACAGAGACGACAACCTGAGTCGTTATCTTGCTCAACAGTTACCCACTACTGATAGATGAAGTGGTGGATTGTACGGTGTATTATTTTCTGAAGGCTGTCACCCTGCTCTTTAATTCGATACCATCGTTAGAACTGTTACTTTCAGTGCTTGTATCGTTACGTTGCGTTGTTGTTGTTGTTGTTGTTGTCGCTGTCTTATTAAGCTCTACGGGAGATACTCGGAGATCGTTGTCAAAAGAAGCTAATAGACCTCATTGTGGTCGTTCTGTAAAGGAAAAGACAAGATACATAGACTCGAATTATATTTGCATAAAATTACATCTAAATGGGTCTGAATGTTTCAGATAATCACGTCATATTGCACTCTGCAGCTCTCTCGCTCTGCCAAACGTTAAAAGCCAGGAGGCTGGCAATAGTACCGTACCAGGAAAGCAAGTGCGGGGGCTTTCCGAAAGTCATACAAGGTGCATACTTTGATTCAACAATAATATGTAAATAATATACAGATGTATATATATATATATATATATATATATATATATATATATATATATATATTTATATTAAAGTGATATATTAAAGCACATTTCTACCGCTAGGGTTTTTGCAAACTGCTTTATAAAATATAACTCTAACTACCTGTATAGGTCCAGAAAGGTCAAACCTCCTCCAAGTCTAACCATCATGTATAAAATGGCAAGGGCAAATATAGTTGAGTGGGTTAATAAGATTCGTTGGTCTTACCATTTGCTACAAAGAGGTACAACGTTTATATCGTTGGAATCGCCTGAAAACATAGGGAAATCTCTCTGGCTTTGTTTCTCATGAATCTTAAGAGATGCAATGACGTCGTTGCGGACAAAGAACACAATTTGGTAATAATAAATACTAACTGCAATACTGGTTCAAAACAATGTATTGATTGGTGAGCTGCGATTACGAGCAAAGTGTATCCTCCAAACAGGGGGCTTCCATCGTTCTTCCTCGCCGGCATTTAATGTATTGACCTTCTTCTCTGTTAGCAATGTTTGTGGGTGTAGTGATATGTTCCAATGTTTATTGCATACTGTGACATTTTCAGTATTTGTGTCCTAATGTATATATTTCAATCACCGATGTTCGAATTGTTCAGTACGTTGTAACTCTCATGTATCCTGTAATTTTCACGAGAACTTAAGCGTTAACTTATCGCAGTTCCGTCAATAAACCAAATATTGTGTGGTATGTAAGAGTGCCAAAAATTACCCCAAAAATGGGGACATTATTGTGGTCGTCGGTTTGAAATCGAAGCACTGACCACACATCCGACAAAGGGCGTTTCTCTGACAGCGGAAGAGCCGATCCTTTAGATAAGTTGACAAAACAGACACGGTAAAATTAAGCAACCCGATTTGAATTATTCTATCTATTTGGAAAAAGTAAAAAAGTCCACTTGTTTGACTCTGAACAAATGTTGTTAACGTAAGTATACTACCTTGAAGCTGCCTAATTAGAAATAAACTGTCCTTAGCATACATTTAATAGTGTCATAATCGAGTTAATCGCAAAGTCTCAATGGGCGAGGATCAATAAGTGGTGCATGAATGGCTTATCATTATGGTGAGAAAGCGAGGCTAAAAACGGCCGCGTATTTCCGTACGATCTTGTATGAAGTTTCAACGTGTTAATGACTCAAGCAGTCATCAAATTATTTACATTTTGTATATTTTAGCATTCTATTAATCTAATTACCCAATCTATGTTTGTATTTGTCCCCTGTTAATATCCACTGTTGTTTCCAACGGAGTCCAACAGTTCCGAACAACATTGAATAAATTAAACCCATCGACATTGATCATCGTTCCACTTCCTAGACACAGGGAGTCCCGTTCATTCTTCCGGCATACGCGTCCCTAGTGCTGAAAACTTTCCCGAAAACTTTTAGCCTTTCCAAATAGAACAACTACATTCGTCTATGATCGATTGCATTTTTATTGCCTGTTTACCCTCCTTTGAAGTCTACTCGGTATGGCTCGTTTTTCCAAACTTCTAATTCTATATGAGGCGCTCGTGGAGCAGCGAACATTCATCGTTCATACACCAGCCTTCAACGTACCGAACCAATCCTGTTGTTCCATGGATTCAATTCAATATCTTAGCATTGAGATGAGAGCACACGTCACATTTGACAAACATACGTAGATCTAACAAATTGTGGAATCAGCTTAACTCAACCACGACTAGATACGGAAGAAATATACTCCCAAAATTTACAGCCACGAAAAAAATGTGTTAATGATTTATTGAAATTGCAGTTCCGGAAATAAACCGCAAATGTTATGTTATGTTATTCCCCTGGAAACTATCACGCGGGCAACACGTGCACACAGCGTGCACAGCCGGAACTATCATAGAATATGCACATAAGTGAGACTTGTAACAATTATATTATACTTTTGAATAAAGTGTTTGTGATTGTTATAAAAACATTTCCCCAGAGTTGAATTTGATTCAAAGGGGAAGATTCAACAGTCTTGCATCGATATGATGGCCCCTCTACGATCCTCATGGCTCACCGCCTCGTTTGGGATGATAGCTTAGTTCACACTGTGGTCTATTCTTATCTCAATCGCGGCGCCTCTCAACAAGGTTAAGCGATCGTTCCAGCAGGGAAACACAAGCTCGAAAGTATGATGCCTTCCAAGACAGCATCATTGTTAGGCCATTAGAATAGAAGACCGGATCTCCTCACCGGCCGCTATTCTGAATGGTGTCCAGGACCTCCTACGTGGAGGTCGTCTGGGGTCCGAAGACCAGTGACTATTTTTCAACAATTCTCGCTTGTGATACAGTGGAGCAACGTCGTTTCCGTGTTGGGAACATCAGCAGTCTTTAGCCGTAAGGAATCGAACAAGATCCCTTAATTACTTCGGTGTAATGGTTTAGTCCTACGTCAGATCTTTGGCTTGAACGGCTTAGTCTCTGGCTGTATAAAACCGGGGGTCGCAGATTCGAGTCCCGTGATGTTACAAGTAGACAAAATTAAACATTTTAAAACTGCAGGTTCGTTAATCAATCAATAAAGGGTTTACCGTTTATAAAACATTTTAAATTACTGTCAATAAACTCGGCAAATACTACCATTACTACTATTGTTCTCTCAAATTCGTAAACATTTTTTTCTCGCTAAAAATGAGTATTTGCCTTATTTTTTTGTAAGCGAAAATATTAGTGATACAGGATGCAAGTCTCTCCTCGAGCTAAATGTGTTTTTTCGCTAGGGCTGAAACGCCGCAATACCCTTCAGCGAGTATGGTGTCCCAGCTTTAATCTGCCGAAATAGAATAGATATCGCGTCTGTTATTAACGACTTGAGACAAAGAGACCTCTCTTCCTCTTCGAGCTGTTTGTGTTTGGCTGTGATATCGGCTGCCTCCGCCCGCAGTATCTCGAGTTCTCCAGCGAGCAACTCGGCCTGACGAGCATCTGCCCTACAAATTTATGTCGATGAGCCAGCTTCATCCGGGAGGTGATGTTATAGGCGATATTTCTGCAGAGGTATTGTATTTAGATACTAGATGAATTGTGGCTAATCATTGCTATCCTTTTATCTTTTTCATCTTCAGATCAACTCATCTAGCAATTATAATCACATGAGGATATATCTGGAAAATGTGCGCTGATCTAAGTATAGGCTATAATACTAAGTAATATACAAATCAACTCGAAAAGAAGATATTATTATTTTCATTAAAGTTCACAACAACCCCACTATGTTGTAAAACTAATCAACATAGTCGTATACATATTTAGGAACAATATATATATATATATAAATATTCATTAGTCAAATTAAGCAACGGAAGTATCCTTTATTTATTAAGTATTTCTATTGATGACATATTTTTATGAAAGATTATTAATATTGTTGTAAGATCGATGATGAATATATAATAACTTCACACGCTTAATATAAGTCATGATTAACAAATCCAAACTCTCAAATATTTTTCTTCTCCTCATTTTGACACTATCCCAGTAGAGCACCATTGAAACAATAATATTCGTCGATCATTACAGGAAATACCCAAATTGTGGAAATTTATCAATACCTCATGTGGAAGAGGTAGCAGTAAAGCTGAACTCCCTCGGATTCTCGAATCTAATTCTGGGCGTCTAGAGACACCACAGGCTATTGCTGATGAATTAAACCGGCACTTTGCTGCTGTCGGTTCAGACACTGTATCTGGGATAAACGCCCAAGAAGACCTCCGACCAGAATTGACATCTATTTGGGGGGCTCAGAGTTCGACATTTGCGTTCTCAGAGGTTAGCTTATCGGAAACACAGAGGGCCCTTGATTCAACTAGGGCCAACTGGACTGTGGGGGCCTTGGGCATCCCGAGCACACTTATTAAGTTGTCCTCGTGGGTTCTCGCTCGCCCTTTAACACATGTTATAAACTTGTCCCTTAAAAACGGGATATTTCCTTCCAGGTTGAAGATGGCCAGAGTTGTCCCGCTTTTTAAAAATAAAGGTGATCGAAAGTTTCCCTCGAACTACCGGCCTATCTCGCTTGTTGACTATCTTTCTAAAGTGTTCGAGAAGGTGGTAATGTCCAGGCTTGAAAGGCATCTTAACTCGGCGAGTTTCTTCTCACCATGCCAGTTTGGCTTCCGAAGGGCGCGCTCCACTGAGCTCGCGCTCGCGCATCTCTGGCAGGAAGTCGCCGACACTGTTGAGAACGGTAAACTCTGTCTTGGGGTGATGCTGGATGTGGCGGCCGCCTTCAACTGCCTGCGCCACTCCTTTTTCCTTCAAATGCTAGAGTGCCTTGGCTGCTCACCCGAAGTTGTCAGATGGTTTCACTCATATCTCTCAGATAGGAAACAGGCGGTTGTGGTTGGCGACATTTGGTCATCATGGCAGGTGGTTAACATTGGAACCCCCCAGGGATCTGTGCTGGGACCGTTTATGTTTGTTATTTTGATCAATTTCATTCTGCTCAAAATCTCGTCTGGCAATTATTGTAAGACTGTTGCTTACGCTGATGACACCTCACTCCTATTCCGGATACGTCCGTCAGAACTGAACTCAGATATTCAGGCTGCGGCGGCGAAGGTTGAGGGAGTGGTGAAGACCTTTGAGCGGTTCGGACTTGTTGTGAATACCAACAAAACGGGTTTCATTCTGTTGCGCCCACCACAAAGGACTCCAGTGATAGATCCGGTGTGGCTTTGCGGGGAGCCGGTTCCGATGTCGTCTACGGTCAGATGTCTGGGCCTAACCATTAATGAGACACTGAAGTGGCAAGCCCATCTTGAGGCTCTCCTTCCCAAGTGTTATGCCGTTATTTCCTCGATCCGTCGCCTCAGAGATCGTGGTATTCCAGTGGAGGGGTTACTTTTAGTTTACAGAATGCTCCTGTTGCCTATCATGTGCTATGGGATCTCTATCTGGGGTGGTGGCTATAAGACGATCATTCGCAGAACCGAGATTGTTCAGAATGACGCTCTAAGAGCAGTTTTTGGTAAACGTCGGCGAGACTCGGTTGCGGATGTTTTTGAGAAATTTGACCTGCTGCCTATAGGTAAGATTTACGTGGTTCATGTCGCACTTCTTGCCTTTAAGATGATGAGAGGAAAAATTCCCCGTGATATTGCACTTCCAATTACCGCTGTCGTCAAAAGGTCTAACCGTCGGCCAACAACCTTCGAAACACCATTTGTCATAAGAGAACTCAGCCGCCATGCTCTTGCGCACCGCTTGCCTGCAGTCTGGGGCTCACTACCTCGCGAAATTAGAACCCTTACATCATCAAAGGTGTTTGCGCGGGAGGTCAGGAAGATTGTTTGTAAATAATTTAGAGGTGTCCTTTGGAGTATACTATAATGAAACGAAAAGAGAAAGTCTGTTTATTTATAATTGCGATTAAGGCATAGACTGAATATAATTTGTGTGGGCGTTGCCCCTTGTATACTGTTACTTTTATGATAATCAAAACATTGATGTAAATAATGCCGTTTCCAGAAATCGGTAGCATTTGAAATAATCCATGAGACGACACTTTTTCGCTATTATTTTTACGAGAACTTAAGCGTTGTGATAAGACTGCAGTTCCGTTAATAAACCAAACCTTGTATTGTATTGTATTGTATTTTAATTGTTTCGGCAAATAAGCATTACAAAGTTGCCCTCATGGCATTCACTGACTTTCGTGATGTTTGAATAATCGCGCCCTTCCTGCCTTTGAAATTTTAATAGTTGTCCCACCATTGTAGGTGGCAACCCACAGAGCAGGCAGTTGGACTACTTTTCGAACAAAGCCGGCGTCTCACTACTTCCTAGACAGTTCGTGTTAGAGTCTAAAGCAAGAGTTCGCTAGAGCGAGCGAGTCGTGAACACTTTGAAATACGAGACAGTTGCATTTTTCAGGCGTCACAACTCTGGCTAGGACCCGCTTGAGGAGTCGCGGAGGAATTTTGCGCTTGGAAACACCTCAAAACTGTGCCCAGAACGGTGGGAGTTGATTGTTAGACTATAAAGGCAACATAGGATCTATAAGATAGCGTCAAAGTGGTATTTCATGGCGTCTGGTAATGATAATCCTCTACACATAAAGGCTTCTGATGTCCATGGGCTAACTCACGACATCAATGGGTAACCTCTGATTGGAACGGCTAAGTAGATTGAACGACCACATCGGTATCTGAAATATGATATAAATACCTCTATTGGCAGTGATTCGGGGATGACAAAGCAATTGTGGTTGCACCGACTCAGCCGGTAGTTGTGTGTGTGTGTGGAGGGAGGGTAATCATAAAGTAAAGAAATAAAGAACTGGGTATGGGGTCAACGAGTGGGGGTGAGACAGAGCAGAGGAGCAAGTTGAATCAAGCAGAAGAAAATGAATAGTCGGCACTTGAAATCACTGGGGGTTGGCAGACGAGCCACACAAAACGTGGATTGCAAAAGCAGGGCGTTACGATGGCAAGACTTCACGACACCCATGAGCTGTACTTGATGTAGCTGCTGAGAGATCTGAAGTAGGAGAATGATTAGAATGGTAAGAGGAGACCGAGAGAAGCTGTGCGAAACTAAAGAGATCGCACGTTTCACATCGTTCCGTTGTATCTAGAGCTGCCCTATGTCGCACCCGAGACCAGAACACGATGATCTGTAGAACGAAGAAAAACCAGAGATCCAGAGAACGAAGTGCAACTTATAAATAAACAATATAAGAGCTTGGGGTGAAGGCCAAGAGATTAAAGGTGCGAGAGAGTGAAGATGATCAAAATGGGTCTACCAGAGGGAAGTTGCAATGACGGTGGAGACCTAGAACATGGGCAAAGCCCAGGATACATTGTAGGCTATGATCAGCCAAGGGAAGAAAGAAAAAGAAAGAGAGAGAGAGAGAGAGGAAGATGAGTTTCACTTGAGTGCTTCTGCTCGATAAGTAGCTTAAGATGTAGTAGCAGATGATGTCAGTGAATCCGATGTGAGAAAACAATTGGACGAGGACAGAGTGAGTGTCTGATCTAGGCAGTTGAGGGCTTTGGCCAATAATGATTTATTCGTTTGTCCAACATCATTGTGGACATTCTATTGGAAATTTTTTTCGCTGATTTCAGTACTGGTTGACACTGATTTTGTAGTCGACAATTTTGATTACAAACCGGAAGTATAATTTCGACCGATTTCAGCCTTTTTAAGTTCACAATTGATTTGATTAGAATACAACAATATGAGTTGAGTTTCTTACATAATTCGTTCACCTGAACGTGGCAGGTTGTCGGCCGATTCAGTTCAGCTGTAAGGTTTTCAAGCGTATCTCCGGATTTGGAGCAATAGACTTACTTAGTGTGGCTGTTCAGCATTAAGTAATGTGCAAATCAGAAACGTTCAAGAGTTGACAGGGATGTGTCGAAGTGTAGCCATAGCGATGTCACAGAATTCAAGCCGGTACCGCAACGCTACCCAACGTGACAGCCTTCAGAAAATCGGCCTAGAGCGTCACGGATACATACAACTAATTATACCGTCATCAAAGCATCTGGCAAATGAACGACGCAGCGATAACTATGACGCCATCACGCAAATTATATATATATGATTTCCTGTTCTTTGCCCAAGTGGCACTTTGCCCAAAAACGCGCATTTAGTTAAAGGGTGGTCAAGCTGCACATTTTGCCACCACCTCCACGCGAAACCGCTACATTTATAAATGGTGGCCCATTTCCGTGGTGGTGGTGGTCGTCCACTGACGTGTTTCTTTGCCGAGCACATAGACAGGAACGGAGTCTATAACAGACTTCTAGTTTTTCGGCCACTACATGTCCGCTGGTTGGCTGAGGAAGGTCAAGAAGAGGAGCGATGGGCCGTGTCCATCACCTTGAATGGACGAAACCTTATGGCATGAACAGAACTTGACTCTCTGGCACTACCAAACTGCCGGACACTGCCGTGGCGGGAAATTTATGTTCTGTGCCTAATTTATGCTTCGTACCAGACCGGGCTATCGTAGTCGCTGGGAGAGCTGAGAACGTGAACATGATCCAAAGTTTCTATTTTGACAGAGTTACCACTGATCGCTATGAGTCGAATATTCGATCTAATCTATTAATGTTCGTTCAACGACCATAGTTATTCATCGATACGTGCCTCTTCGGCAGCAAAGCTGAAGATCGTTGATTTGATTCCACTCGGATACAGCACATCAGATGCATCTGTGCCTAAATGCAAATGTACCCATCTGCAAGGATGAAATTTATTCTTAAAGTAATAACAAAGAACACCTGTGTCACGTTCTCTATCGGAGTCACCCATAGCGAGTATCGGCAGGGAGGGGGATACTCTTCGGGCTAATAAGCCGGGAAACCGTACGTCACTCAATAGCTAAGCTTCCGAGCGGATAGAATCTGATCAATTGGCCCATTAATATATTTTATAACTCGAGTAGAGGTTGTAGACCTCTTAATTCTCCTTTGGAATTGCTTTTTGATATTATTCGTAACGCGCTTATGGCAAACGTGATAAACCACCAACATAATTAATTGTATCGAGTTCTTTTTCTAGGCGCGGACACCTCCGATGGGCCGTATGTTGAATGATTAATAACTGCTTAATATTTGTATATCTAACATTGTGTATTGCTATGATCGATAGCTGTGATTTATTTAATATTTTTCTTTACCGAGAACATAAGCGTTGTAGAAAACTCTAGTTCGGTCAATAAATCACAATTTGAATTGACAATTTTGATAATAAAATTCTTGCTTATTTCAAGTTTTAGTCCTTGATATTGTACAAGAGAACTTTCAGGAACCCTCCTGGGATAATTTGGATTTTCGCTAGAGACCTCTAATGAAACATTTGGGAACAGTTTAATTGGCCTCTGGATTTCTTAGCTGACACACATTCCGTGACATGCAGCAAGATAGTTTCACGTCCCATTAAGGCGAGTTCTTGTTTGAAGTTCTTGTTTTTAGGTTCGGTGTTCCTGTATCCATGTCGTGCTGCAGTGCAGCAGGATTAGATTAGCTTCTAGAAGCTGTAGAAACTGTCAAATCATCTTTGCTGATGCGGAAAACCGCCTATATAAAACCGGATATAGCATCATACCACTTTGTCGGTTCTCATACCTAAATAAATATACAACTGACGCACATTGCAACTATATATATATATATATATATATATATCCATCCATCCAAACGAGAACTTGCCTCAGTCATATTTAATTCTGCTCGTAGATTTCCTGCGTTTCGAACGTCGAATGTTGTGATCATTTGAATTACATATTTGTCTATATATGCTTTTTGCTACTTCAGCTTGTGAAAGTACACAGAGTTTTATGTCTATTTGACGATCTCACATTATCATCTGTGCGCATAAGCTGGGGCTCAATGCTGCTCTTGGTGGGAATGCTTAATTATACGCTAGGACCCGCTTTATCTAAACCTGCTCTGTTTAGAGCAGGTTTAGATAAAGAGCTCTTAATTAATCATGATTCAGAGTAGCGTTTGAGCTCTACGACATGTGCAAGGATGAAAATTAACTAGCTTTACCCATCGGATTGTATCAAGTCACGCTGTTGTAGTTAGCAATAACACATGTATAAATGCTCTTTCCAGATTTAGGAAATAAATATGAACAGTGGCACTGTAGTGTGAATTCGTTTTATAGAAAGAAATACTCTCCAGTTAATTAATGACTTTATGCGTGTTTACCTAATATAATTTTATTTTGACTCCATTCTGTCCGGGAGTCATGGTTGCTCCGAACCAACATGAATAGCTGTGGCATCTTGAAATCTACATTTAACGATCCGCGAATTGTTACTATATAACATGCCATGATCGAGCGTCAGCTCAAACCAGTGACTACAATAACTAATATTTCACTAACAAAGCATTTGTTATTCTCTATCTATATACTTTATTTACTTAATTAGGGAAGATACCGAAGGGAATGCTCCTTATATAACAATGTATATTATTTAAATATACATAAATAAACAGGATCACAATGCCTATCCGACCCGAACCGTGCGCTGGCCGCACCGCTGCTTACTGCCATTGTTTCGTGGCTGAAATAAATTGTTCTCCACTGCGGCTTTCCTGTCGGCAAGAAAATCTCCTGGGAGAAATCACACGCGTAGCTTAGAGATCTCTAGCGAATTTTCGCCCGCACCACCCACGTCATCACATTCAACGGTCTCTCCAGCACCACCCCAGAGTATAGTCGCCATGTATTTCTTTTGCTGTTCCTCGGCAGTGTTCAGACCACCACCTGCGAACGTGTATGAAGTTTCCCCGGACCACTCCTTAAACGCCGCACTCAAGTGCATTGCAGAGGAACGAAGGCTAAGGAACCGTGGCGATGTTGTCCTTGCAGGGTGGGCCTGTTGCTCGGCAGGCAGGACGGTCGAGTGGACGTGGAGCACTTGGTTGGTACATCTGTCTACGGTCGCCGACTGATGTCACTTTTGGACACGTTTACGACGAAAGGAACGATCAACGCTTATTTGGTGGTGACCTTTACCATGTCTCAAGCTTTCCAAGAGGCTGATAAAAGATAATTATGCTGTAGAAGGAGGTGTTCCGAACTGAGAAAGTCAGCCGGGATGATCAAAAAGGATAATAGCGTATGTGTGCTCAAAAGTAGACTAGGTCTCACGATATTGATCACTGGTTAGAATGGCAAACAGTAGGTTATAAAGAGAGGCAAAGATTGTTGTTTCAATTGGTAGATACAGCGAATATAATGATGAAAACTGAATAAAAGAATATATTGGCCCACGACACACAAAGGTTGCGGAAGCCTTGATGGAAATATGAGAGGCTGGAGCCCCGATCGGTGTAGCTTTAGCATGGCTAATGCTGCGAATAATAGCGACAAAATAGGCTGCTGCAAGACGCCATTATCAAATATGAAAATTCTTCGAATACAATGGTGAACGGACCAGATGTGCTCGATATAGAACGTGGTAGTCAAGAGACCACTTCCATGGCCATTCTAGTCACTAGTAGCGCGGTAGAAGTCGCAACTCTTGATCGACGGCAGGCGAGAGGACCTGCTCGAACAAGAAGGAGGAGACAGTCCGTCGCTGATATATCCTTACGACATCACCATCAGCAATATCACCGCCAGCGACGCCACTAAGATCGGAGGAGTCTCAAGTCAATCACGAAGTCAATAGGGCTTAACTATGACCGGAGCTCAAAGCATTACTTTAGCGGCTGGGACTGTCGACGGAGATGGGGCAAAAGTTCTGGATATCCCAGACCCTGTCAGGAACCTGTTCACAATTGGTTCTTTCACTTGTCTTATTATTCTTCACCAGCGACGGAGTACCTTCCTGACTCTTATTTCGTCGAGAGCTCATGTGAACATTCACTCGGCCTTTTTCACATTAACTCTCTCTTTTTTTTTTATTTCAGCTTGTTTCTCTTTCGATGCAGGTTTGATTTTGACTGTTCTCTCGGCATATTTTTTTTATTTATTTATTGTATGGGGGGTTTTGCGAATGCTTAATGCACATAGGTCACTCAGCCGCAGTGTGGGACTAGTGGGGGACTTATAAACCCACTAAAACCTCCGGGTGATCTCTCTCTCTCTCTTTCTCTTCGATCTCTTAAGGTTTTGCGATAAGAGGATAAAACATTTTCTGACCTGACCCTGCTCCGCTGTTCCACTGTATGACAGGCCCCATCACAAAGCCTTTAGATATAACTGACGTAGATATGATGGTAGCAATGGGGGAATATTTGCCATCGGCCGAAGGCCGAAGCATCTATTCTCAGCGAAATGACATTATGAAATCTATGTACTGAAAGTGGTTTAAAAAACAAAAACCTATGTGTGAATACCGGGCACCAGATGTCAGGATCAATACTGGAGATATTGTAGTCATGTCATATACAATACAATACAAACTGCTGTTTATTGACGGAACTGCAACATACATTGCTTGAGTTCTCGTAAAAAATAATAGGTAAAAGGTGTAAAATATCACATTGCAACAGACGAAGTTACAATTGACAACATATTATATCAACGCATACATAGGGGCAAATACATTGACACGATTCCTCTTCCATCATAGTCACAAAAATATAGGGGAGACAAGGTAAGAACTTGTTTACTTTATGGTGAGAAACAATTATACAATACAAGCAGCAGCGAGATTCATGAATTCGCAAACAATGATTCGGCTGATACTTGCGTCGTACAACTATTAAAGGTTAAAGGTTTTATTGGCTTATTAAATTAACTGCAGTTTTAAAATGGTTAAGCTCTCGTATATGTCACCATGTTGCAGGACTCAAACCTGCGACCTCTGGCTGTTTACGTTTAGCCACCGTCCAACCCACCGCGCTGACAATAAAGAATTACTTTTAACTCATATTTGATTCGAAAGTTAATGCTGTTAAAAATGCTTGAAAAAAATCGAATACTGGTACTTGGTCTCGCAAATGCCAATGGACGCGGACACAATCAGCAAACCTGCTTACAACGGTTCTATTGCGGAGGCGACCTCCTCCCTGTGGACAGGACCGGACGAAGTGTCAACATTGCAAGAGCTGTCCGGATGTCCAGATCAGATCGGCATCGCGACGATCATTTGGCTCTCGATCCCAGCCCCGCCGGCTTGCGTATGCTCCCCCGCTCAATCGTTTCACTTTTCTCATAGCGCCAACGATAACTGACTTCCGTTGCTGTTGATGTCGCCGCTGGAACTGGAGGAAAAAAACCTTCGACGAAATTTGTCTCGCTATTTACCATAGACCTTGTGAAGACGTCGACAACCATGGTCCCCTAAGGGGCTATTGACAGTTAGTTGAAGAATCTAAAGCGAGAAAGGGGTCGCATGAAGGAACTACGCCGAACCTAACGACAAAGAGCCCGAAAAGAAAGTAGTGCGGGCTAGTCGTCCTGGACGGGAGGTTTCGCGATCTCGTGGATGTCAAGTAAAGGAAAACGAACTCCCGCGGAACTGAGCGTAACCACGCGTGTATTCGGACCTTATACCCTATATATATATATATATATATATATATATATATATACACCCTTGGACGGGTGACACGGACACGCACATTCATAGACTGAGAAACGGAAATCCAGAGAATCCAGGGAAGTAGTATTAAGAGGGATTGAGGGACGGCTTTTGTCTATTATTCATGAAAGCATGGAGATGTGTGGACTATTGAAATGTATGTAGATTTCGACAAAACGAGGAGCGCTGGGCCACAAACTCGACATTTGCATTCTACAAGTCCACATCATGCGAAGGGTTTTTTCTAACGTTATTAAGTAGTACTGCGCTAATTAAACGGATTTCGAGTTAACTATTAGGTAGTCCCAAGCAAACTGTCGCCTCTTTAAATGCCAATAACTTTTGAACTAAATGAGTTAGAACAAAGATCTTTTGGTATGAGTTAGAGGTACTCTCCAGCTTTATTGACACACGGATTCCAGCGCTCTGGGAGTTTTGAAATAGCGAAATATTTACCATTTGCGTTTCCATATATAAATTCGTTATCTATTGCTTTTGTGAGTAACTCGACGGTTGCATATGGAACCCCACCTATTGCCCTTTTTAATGCATGGAAACAACCATAATCACATGGGCTTAAATCAGGAGAATATGGGGGTTGATGCCATCGCTCAATATTGTTCCCCTCCATCCAGGTCGTAATTTTAGCAGTGCGGTGAGGTCTTGCGTTGTCGTCGAGTAACCACACTCGGTGCTGTCGATCCCCACGCCATTTGTTCATCAATGTCTTCAAAAAGTCGAGATATCGGGGAGCATTGAGTTTTTCGTTTGCCGCTAATATTTCGTAATAGCAAACACCCTTGATATCCAGAGCGAGTATCATCATTACCTTTCGTCCGAATCTATCCGGCACTACCACAGACGCCGCCACTTCACCTTGTCGGAGCTACTGTTTTGCTTGGTCCTTCTCAGGGGGTCTATGCAGGCTAACCCATGTCTCGTCTATCGACACGGTGTGCTCTAAGCGACTGGTTTGTTGCGTATAAGTATTCAAATTAGATGTCGAACACTCCACACGCATTTTCATTTGGTCAGCACTCAGTTTATGGGGAACCCATTTTTCATTGATTTTCTTCTTCTTCAGTATATTGGTGATAATTCTATAACACGTCGTCCGAAGAATCAAAGTTTCAGCCGACAAAGACCCCGTGGACCAAGTTCTAGTTTGCTCAAAAGCTGCCTTGATTCTTTCAATCCGTT
This sequence comes from Stratiolaelaps scimitus, assembly GCA_019614645.1. Classification (NCBI taxonomy): domain Eukaryota; kingdom Metazoa; phylum Arthropoda; class Arachnida; order Mesostigmata; family Laelapidae; genus Stratiolaelaps; species Stratiolaelaps scimitus. Next base: position 2,218,296 of record JABWDB010000048.1, read on the forward strand.
CGTCCCTTGTCGCACCTGATTTGTGGTCCCCACCTCGATGGTCATCGGTGTCCATATCTCCACTGTTAAATCGCTTGCACCAATTTTGCACCGTTCGCAGGTATAAGGCAGACCTACCGTACGCCTTCACTAATTGTCGATGGATTTCAGGTGGAGGGTGTTTTTGGAGAAACAAAAACTTGATGATTTCCCGTTGATTTTTGGGGGAATTTGAACTTTTTGCTGCAGCGTCCATCTTTCAGATCGTATCGAAACCACTCGGTGTTCGAAAGGAAGCCACGTTCCTACCGCGTGCCCACTCCAAAAATGAACGCATTGTGTGGCGTAGTTCGGGCTGTGCGCCATCCGAAAGGCGCGACAATTTGCTTGGGACTACCTAATATTTCCAACAAACTATTGTTGTTTTATTTAATCTTATGTTCCCTCTACTCATTAAATTTTAAAAGATGTACCCCACAATAGCTTAACCGCTACTTATAGCTTGGACGCGTTATATTTTTATATCGTCTTCATCAATGTGCCAATTTCCTTGAAGAAACGTCTCAGTGGAGATTTCAAATAAACGCTGGGGCTTAGGTTGCATGTTTAAAAACCAAAACGCAACGAGTTTCGAGACGAAATTTATGATGCTGATTGCTATTGAAATATACCGGTTAATGACCATCAGGTGCCGATGTGTAACTAAGACCTGCATAACCGCAACTCCATGTAAAGACGGCATCACTCGTTCCGAATCTATTTTACAATGAAGCGTTCCATCGAGAAGCCTGCTCGCTCCGGTGGAGTTAAATACAATTCAAAGTTTTGGTTCATTAAGGGAACTTCAGTTTTTTACAACATTTAAGCTCTCTCCGTAGGAATATGTTACGTAGATAGCGAGATCTATCTACGTAACGTATCCCTACGGAGGTTCTAAGGACTATGAGTTCTAAGGACGACTTGTCCTCTCGACGCTGAGTCACTTGGATAGCGAGTTTCGATTGCTGAATATCTCCCACAGAAGGGAGCTGCTCTGTTTTACGGCACTGATAAAGGCTTCCCAGAAATTCGGGCAGATGCGTTGACAGTTACACAGATGCAGTACTAATCAAAAAATATTTCTGGCAATTTCTTAAAATATATCTTTTATACGAATGCTGGTACTTGTGAAGAACGACCGATGTTACGGGATCGCGGAAGATGACACCAAGGGCAGCCAGCATAGTGGGCAAAGCGTGGTACTGTGGTTGTCGTTACCAGCGAAACTATTGACTATTAAAGCTACGGTTGTATCCACTAAGTAGTATTCCATCGTAACAGTTAATGGCCCAAGAGGGCAAAACGGCTCGGATATTGATTACTGCGTACCGCTATTCTACATCAACAGAGATCCATTAAAACATCCCATTAGTGATTGAGACTGACGATTCTGGATGAGAGCAGTATCTCGCAGTAATATCCTGATATTATACAATTTATTATACTTGCATGTTTTATGGTCGCTTGGAGGAGCCCAGAGCAGGGCATATCGTACCCTCAAGGAAGCCGATATTATTGATGACACTAAAACGAACTTACTTAACTTACCTAACTAATAACTTTTGGTCTTACTAACGCTGCTCTATGCCGAGACAGCGGAGGACAAGAGAACGTAGCCTCGAGCAGAAGATTCACCAGGGGATACCAAAACACACTGATGTCAAAGAAAGGACAGCGTCGCACTGCAACACACAGGCCAACATGTGGACCTTCAATTAGAAGACAAAAAAAGGCCCGAGTATTAATCAATGGGAGGCAACCATCCGGTTTTGTTCAGTCTTGTTGTCTTCATCTGATTCAGTGATAATTTTTCCAATTTCTTCTTTGCGGGGCGAAATCACTGTTCAAAAACTGAAAAGCATTGTTCTTTGTTGTGGGTTCAACCTGTGGCTAATATTCGTATGCTGTGCTTCATTGTGTAATTGACATTTATAGCCGGCATAAGAGAATGTCGTTTTATAGTACGTTTTAGGCAATTTCAACTGTTTATTGCCGATATTGCATTGATTATAGATAAAAGTATAATTTTACTAAAAATAACTAAGTGGTACGCCTTGTGAAAAATATAGGTTGTGGAAGTTATCTACCTTCTTAATGCAGGTGAAATGTATTAGAACAATGTAACTAGAAAATACATTTGTGACTTCTCAAGGTCGTCATGGCGATAACGACACTGTTGGCTTATAATTAGCATATTCACGCAATACAGTGTAACGGACTACCCAGCAGACGGAACTAAGTAATTCTCATAAGCTTGTCGCGTTTGCAAGTCGAAGCAACCATGTAAATTAGTAGGTTCAAACAACGCCATTAAAGTCATGGTGCTGCTCTTAGTTGCTGGGGCTGAAATATTCATCGTCTATAGAATACACTGGCCCTCTTCAAGGCTTATTGGGCGTAGTTCTGTTTGGATCCATCTCGTTTCATTAGTCTTTTGTGCTCTGCTCGTTCGCCATTACATATTCCTCGCCGACTCATCAGGGGTATCCCTCAGGCGTCGTTGTCACCGATCTACCATCACGCCTTACACTAACACTGATACTCCGTTTTCTTAGAGCTCTATATAATATATATATTGGGATAGGGATCCAAATACATACACGCTCGTTGTGGAATTGTGAGAGTTGCCTTCCAACAAGAGAACTGGTATGGAAGCGCAACCTTAGCCCTTTGGTATACAATAACTTTTTTCAGGAGAAACTTCCATCTCTTCAACTTAGTGTAACGGAAGCATATTGACGGAGTCTTGCACAAATTTCTCGCTTCAGAAAAATAAGGGCTTGGTTTGCCTCAATGACTGAAAACCCGATTTTCTCTTTGAGGCTTCAGATCATCCGTCCTCGACGTTCGATATTAAAAAAATACCTGAAATGACTTTCGGTGCCACTCGTGTCGTGATATGCTTTCCGTTTGTCTATCTGTCGCCTACCAGCGTCACCAACTTGACGACGCGTTAATGTGTATCCATGGCTTAATTTCCCATAGTGCTTTTAAGTAAGCGTCACCCGAAGCTAAATCAAAAATAGAGCGCACCCGTGGGTGGAGGAAACCATTATGCATAATTATATCTTGCAGGCAGGGCGAATCAGATTGCTGGTCAGAAAACACAAGAAATTGTTAAGTGCGATGTTGCGCGGCAGCGCGACACGCGCCGAGAAATCTGCGCGGCCTGTAACGAGAACGAATTCGCTAGATGAAGGAACCTTATTGTGATGTGCACGAAAAACTAATAAATGCCGAGTTATTTACGGACAAATGGCGACACTCTCCTCTGAACTCCGATGTGCGTTATATATGTACATCTGGCTAGAACGCACGGGTTCCAACAACACGATAAAAGGCGTAGCTATTATTATTGTTATTATCGTTATTCGTAGGAGCAGTCGAACACTGTCGATGTGATTAACTATCTCCGGTGTTTCCGAATGGTCCCAAACAAACACGAACGCATAGGAGAATTCTATGGCACAGTACTTAACCGACTGTCGCTCACTTGGTATGACATATGTATGGTGACAGAATACCGCGCTCTGTAAGCACGACGATTGTACGGACTCCCATCTTGCTTGCACTAAGCAAGCGGCACAAAACAGCACAAGAAGCATCTGAACCTTTAAGGCGGAAGCACAACGTTTCGAGAGGAAATTCGACCTTGGAAGGAAATTAATGTTAGCGACACTCATTCCGCATGGTAAGCGTTTGTACGTGAGATCACATGGCGCCCCTACAGATGCATCCTTCTCACATATACTACGTGTAAATGCCTAAGCAGCAGTAGCAGCACCAAGTGTGTAAACAAAGACATAATTCACAGGCGTACGCATATATGCAACTATATCAACCACACAAACAGACCGAGATAAGATGGTCGCAAGTACGCGTGCGAACCCGACATGCACATTCCTGTCCGTAAATTTGTAGAGGACTGTACTGAGGATGCCGATTTCTTTGTTAGGGCAGCGCGACCCGTGTGTTTTATTTTTTGTTTAAGGTCACACAGACACTGGGCCCCCACAAGGACGAAACATGTACTAACTTCATTGTTGGCCAACTGAATGACTAATTCGATTAATTCGAGCTGGGGCAAAAGAGCAGTTTGGCCGGGCCGCCAACACAATCATTGGGGTGATCTCGACCACCGATGTGGTTAACAATCAGTCTCTAATCACTCGGCAAAATAGACCACGCAGCGGCAAAACGATAAGCTGTATCGAGATTCGTTGCACGAGCTGAACGTGTAAACAACAATTTCTTATGGAGATTAGCTCGTATGCACAAATGAACGTCCTCATTAGCAAATTATCGTTTCATAATAATAACAACAACAACAACAATAATGCCTACAGATTATTAAATATTACTCACTCTCCTGTGCTCACCCTGTGTGCTCACTCCCCACTCTCATTACCATGCCCACTTTGGCTTTGCTAATAAACGCGAATTTCTATTGTATAATATGTTTGCGGTCGTGAGCCACAGAAAACCGAGTATATTACCACCACCGACAGGAGCTGCACAACTGTCTGCCACAGGAGGGTCATTTGAATAATGATCGGCGATCATGAAATCTGATCATGATTTAGTAAAGCATATCAGAACTGGCCATTCAGCAACGTCGGTGTCTCGGGAACGCCAACAGCTGTTAACGGCAAGACGGACGCCGTCGATATCCCACCACCACAACAGATCTCCTCCTGCTGCTTTTGTACGACGAATCGAGAAAATATATAATTAGCATAATGTGATACAATAACTGGACCCTGACACCCTGTCCGTAACGACTTCTCTAATGATTGTGTATTTACAGACGCACAATCATGATCAATAAATTTATAAATTTAATAGACGAAGCGCTGATTATATCACGTGGTCGGATGTATCTACAGCAGATATTTATATTCGTGGTTTTCTGTGTGTATTTAGCACATCAGAAAAGATACTAGAGTAAGTCTTCTCGGATTATTGTACATATATATACACTTTGTGTAACTAATCGAAAATAATGCTACATTTAGTGTCTCTCAGCAACAAAAAAAGAAACTACAGTTGCTAGTTAATTGCCAACTCCAGTATTGCTCGTCGTATGTACCTGTGTTGATACGCTTAACTGCTGGTAGGTTGGTAAAACAAAATACTCATTAGCAGACAGCTGTTAACATGAAGGAAAAATTATATATATATATATATATATATATATATATATATATATATAAATTCGTGAAGCTAATACGTTTTCCGGTATCGACTACTGTTTGAAGCAAAAAAAAAATATTAAATTGATCATCTATCTGTTTATCTGTATTGATCAAACTAATCCGATTGACAGTGGCTTCAGTTGCCCCTTGAGAGAATATGAAAGAATTTTCTAGTCGATTGGAAAATGAGACAGTGCAGAAATCCCCGATATCTCCGATAGGCGGATTATCGCCTTAATCCTGTAACATTTAAGGCATTGGCGCAACGCGTTGCTTTCCAACGAGTTTGACAATGTAATTAGCTTGAATCGCAAGGAGCTCTCAAATTCGAAGTAAAACTGGCCTGCGTACTGGAAAAATAACGATTTCCATTGGACTAGTTTTAAGACTACCGCAACTGATAACGTATTCGTGAACTGCGTCTAAGAATGTACATTTTAAGCAACACGAAACAACAGCAAATCCCGGCAAATATTTGTTGTGCATTTTTGATTATCTGAACCTACAAGTGCCTCCGTTTGTAACTTAACCTCCGTGGCGTAACGATTCCATGTGGTACAAAATACCTGTGTTTGTAATCGTCCCATGTTATCATCCACGCAAAACTAAAAATGTAGTATGATCTATCTCGGAAGCCAGAGGCCGCAGGTTCGAGCCCCGCTGTGTGACATATAAGAGAGCTTAAGCATTGAAAAATTGCAGCTCCTTAAATAAACCAATAAACATTTACCATTTACCATTTTACCATCATGAGGCACCGTGATAAGCTGGGCACCATATAGACCAAGTGACACACACGGGCAGGAGCTAACTATTAATATCTTTGATATAGATAAGTGAACGTCCTCTGAGTGCGAAGAGCTGAGCTTTTGGTGGTCACCGGTTTTCATCTTTATACTTCGTCGACCCAATCTGTTCGAAAAATAGCTGAAAATGAATTTGCATTTTGTCCGCCAGTTCAGCCACTTCTGGCTATCTTTCATGTTAGTAGTGATCATGGTAGTGATCGGCTAAGAGACGACTATTGTTTCATTGATATAATCGGATACAGTAAAAGTGTTATTCTTATTTGCGCTTCCAATGAGTCATGAGGCAACAAGACTGCCAGAATATCCATTAAAGCCATGCTTAACATGATCGCTCATTTAACGTGACCCCCATGAGTGGCGGAGCGAAATCTTTTGGTTTAACATATCTTTTCAACGTTTTGAAACTGAGTATATAGATGCCTCTGAGACCCCAAGTGAAATTCGTTGATGTCGTAATAACAATGTTCCCATTATTATTATTATTATTTCTATTAGTATTATTATTATTATTATCACAAATTATCGCCTCATTACATATGAGCAGCATTTGGCTCTTGTTTCGCAAATTTGTATTGTCGAAGGCGCTTCATAGTGTGTCACGGTTACTCTAGTAAGAAGCTGCAACCGACAATTACAGTTCGATTCAAGTGGACCTTGTACAATGTACTCTGGGCTAGCGACTAGACCGATCTATTTCGACTCTCTCTCTCTCTATCTCTTCTGCTCTCGCCTCCTAAAGCACTGCTAGTTCATATTCGACAAGCTCGAAGCTCTGCTGCAACCGGTTGAAGTATAGCGAGACCCAATCTAGTAACCTACGGCTCTGTAGCAGATAGAGGCGTACTGCGTTGTGAGCCACCGCGCCAGATAACAGCTAACCCATAACACCTCTAGGCGTGAATAGTTTGTTCAGAATGAGCGTTCCCTACTCAAAACGCTTCGTCATTGAACTCTCTGTCTAGCCACACAGACCGAACGAGAGAGAGAGAGAGATAGCGAGCGAGAGAGAGAGAGTCAGAAAATAATGAGGTCGCAATAGACCCTACTCACGAAGCAGGAAGCGACAAAGGATATAGCTAAGCTGGTCTGATATTGCACGCCTCCATGAACGGTTATGGGATTATGGGGCCTTCTCTCATAACTAGTGCTGTCAGTAGACAGCCAGACATGGACGGATGACTGGAAAGAGTAATCACAGAGACAAGTCCACGTGGTGTTGTTATGATTATCATTATTATTATTATTATTATAACGGCTGAGAGGTAGAATACGCTTCGTCTATTGTAGTGTTTTTTAACTTGACATATTGCAACGGATATCTGTGGCATCGAAATAAAAAGGCTGGTTATGCCCCGGTTATAGCTATGTCGTGGTGGGCTGTAAGCAACGACACCCTTTAGCCAATATTAATGTTGTAAAGGTCTTAGGTCACAAGTATTGTCGAAGTATAAGTGCACACGTCTGTCCCACACTCGTGCAGCGTTAAGCTTGAAATTAGCTTAAAGATTAAGCAAGTTGTGTCTGCTATTAATTTTCTCAATTTTCCAGTACTCAGTGCACTGAAGTGATATGGTCACTTCCGGCTCCATATGAAAGGCCACGTAAGGACTTTTCCTCCCGTAGTAATGCTTTTTTCTTTCCTTTTTTTTTATCTGACCTTCAACATTTTCCCTATCTGACAGGCCTCTGCACTTAACCTTTTAGGTATTACTATGAGGACTGGTCGGGGCAACCTTTGCTTATTTTCCCAACCTTACTCGTACCTGGCAAGAACCTTCGAATAAAGGAAGATGATGATAAAGAACTCCAAAGATTCTATAAAGAAATGACACGATTTGATCCCGCTTCTCTCCCAAGACGCTTACCACTAGACGACCATCCAGGGGACAGGACCATCCCATAATAATGCTGCCATATAAATAAATGCTCAACGGGCCAAGGGTTGGGGACCGGCCGCCAACTCAAAACAACGTAGTTAATTGTTAGAAAGCTTAAACAGAGATGGATATATTTTAACCAAGAAGGTCTACGGGAAGTGAGCGCGTCTCGTGGAATGATATAGCGTCCGCATTGCACGCAGTAGTTTGATTGTGTATGAACCTCTGTGTGCCTTGAATTCGTGTTATTTTCTCGAATACCTTCGATATTTTTCCTAGCTGATATACTGAACTGGAATGACTCTCATGATCCGACTTTTGGTCCAAATAGTCTGGTAGATATTAACCGGGAATCACTCACACTGCAAACACTGGATATATAAAGAGTACAGAATGTCGAGTAGATGTATCGCGTCTACTCCAGGCTGGAAGATGGTATTTTTAAGCCGAGAAGAAAATGCACATGGAATACAGTGGAATACCTAGGTAGTTGAAATCGATGAGAATTTGTATTGCGAACATTGGAGATACGGGTGAGCTGTACTAAAATAGGTATGACAACAGTGGCAGCGACATCATGGCCGACAGCAGTGTTCGTTTCGATTTCTTATGTCGAAAGTATTACCGTGGGGCAGGTGAAAGCAATTTTACTGGGTCCAGGCTATCCAAGGCCTCTGACCGTGGGGCGACTTGAGTTTTTTTACACCCGCTAAGTTTCGTATATAGAATAGAATATATCCACATGTAGGGTGTGATTGAGTGCTTGGTCTTAAGCCTTGGTATGGTGTCGGGCAGCTATGTTCAGCCGAGTTTAGCCGGATTCTGTTTTATCGTACGCGTACACAGCTCTCTGGTAAACGTACTGAAACGATAAACTTAAGTGGGTTAAAAAAAATCGCACCGTTCAATCTCGCTATAGACAATGTCAGGTCAATGAGCCGGTAGCAGTATGTCGTTTTCGTCTGGTTAACGTGCACTGGTCACGATATTTTGTTTCCGTTACAGCTTCTCTACGAGAGTTGTTTGCGTGACTCAATGCAGTCCTTTGTAAACCCAGCTCTCCAATCGAGCTGGCCTACCGTGAGCTCCCACTGGAAGCTCAATCAGATTCTTCAACACGCCAAAGCTAAGAGATACACACTGTTTTGTTGGCTTCAGACACCATATACAAATAGATGACCTCAGCCAAATATGTACATCTTTAAGCCAATATTTGTCTTTCACCCAAAACGAACAGGACCCAAAGAGGAGTTGTACAGAAATTACCCCCTAAAACTGACAAGCGACATTAGTTTACTATTTTATAAAGCGGAAACACCAAAAGAGAGAGAGAGAGAGAGATGAAGACGCGTGACCTGAACCTATCATAGTGACCTTACAAACTGTTTCCTGGCTCAGACAACAAAACAATGCCTCGAGATTTTAGGAAATCGCCCTCCCGTGTCTATTCATCGTGCGTTGCCAGCCAGAGGAACTATTCTGCTTTTTTTGCACAGTTTTATGAAAAGGAGCTCGACGCCGCTGTTGATCCACGGATATTGAACTTTCGATGGCTTTCTTCGGGAGCTTTTCTTCGACTATATTATGCCCTGGCTGACGTGCAGCATATGGGTTTAACATAATTAAGGCCGTTGTATTCTCTACTTCACAAATTGACCTATTCCACTTTTTTCGCTATCGCTACTTAGCTTACCGTTGTCGAACCGTAACAGGTAAAATGCCAGCTGAAGCTGCAAAGCGTATGGCGGAGATTTAATTTAAAGTTTCCCCACACATCCGCCGCCGCCGTCTGGAGCGCTTTGGCCTTTTCTTTGTTATTACTCCGGTTCTTAGCTCCAGCATCGTCTTTGTTTTCAACACGACGAGAGCGGCAAGTTTTGCCACCAATAGCGGATCAGCAGCGGGGCCACAGTAGCCACTGTCCCGTTTCATCAAAGAGGATTGGCCGAAGTTTCTGCGGACAAGCTGCTTCGATCGGAGCATTCCGTTCGATCGTTGAACATCCGCAGTCTCGGAGTCCGCTGCTGACGGGGGAGTGTGGATAGCCAATGCGAACGAAGTGAAATCGACCGGTCGCCAGAAAACATTTCGTTTTGTTCGATCTCTCTGGCTGTCCTCTTTGCGCATGACACCCCTCATTTTCACTGATCTGATTCTCACCTTTTTCTTCGTAAGTCCTATATACCGAAATCATCACATTGGCTTAGAAGCAAGATTAATTTCCGCGTTTCCCTGAGAAATTTATCGGAATTATTGAAACCTAGTCATCCGCTAGCCCCGGATACCTTTGAAATGTTGGTTTCGTCGACTTTGATGGCTGTGAAGTTTTCGGACTCAAAATACAGGGTGGAAATAGATAATTCTTAGTAACCAATGTCAGCCGAAGTTTGCGGATCCATTTCGACCACCATCGATGACTTGCTACTGTCACACCCAGACACACGAACTAATCAAATCACGTGCATTTCAATAAAGTGTATAAAACAGCGCCGCAAAGCTATGCGATCAAGCAAATACGTATAGGAACTAATTTATAAGACGTAAGCAAACCAATATTTTCATGGTGTCTGTAGTCTAAACCTAACGACCAAACCTAAACAAGATACAGGTTGTTTTTACACTGTCATCAAAACGGAACCTCTAAACAGAGTTGCCAACTGTTTAGTTGAAGGGAGGTCCTAACGTAGAACATACCGTGAAGGCCACAGGAAAGACGACGCCCGCATCTGCCGAAGTCGGGTCTATTTAAATCCTCCCTGAAAGTGGAGAACACCCATTATAGACAGAAGCGGCCCAGCGTTCCTCGTTTGTGATACCACGGCGAGCAGGGTTCCGCCAAAAGCCAACCGCCATCCCCGACTAGTTGCACCTGTTCAGGCCCTGTTAGCTCGTCGAAATGTAGGTAAGGTAAGTTGTTGACAACAACCGATATCCTTCCTCTCCGCTGGGACAGCAGCTCGTCTTTCCATCTTCGTTAAGATTTCATCAAGAGCAAATAAGCGACCGAAGCCGGCTTTTTTATATCATGTATTGCGCTTCGTTCGAGGGGCAAGAAACATTACAGCGTCCTATTTATTAATACGTGAGAGGTGAACTCTGAGTTTTGTATGGGATAGCTGAACGGTAAACGTCAATAGATCCGGTGATGGAGGAACTCCTGGTAGTTCTCGAAAAAATAGTCCTTTTTTGGGGAATTACCGGCGGCTTGTTCAAAATCATAATTTACATAATAAGTGTTTTGTCGAAAATCGAATATGATGTCATAGAGTTGACGATCTGCGGCGATTCACTCCAATCCATGGAATCAATGACAAAAGATCAGAACGACGAGGATTGACGTTTACTATGGTTGTTTTTATTGTTATTGTTGTTGTCAAGGCTATATCGAAACACTCGCCAAGGCCGTACCCTTAGATCGGTTGAAATATGCTCGTGGGAATATGCTAAATAGGCATGACTCTATTCTGTCTGTGTCTGCTGCCTCTTTTGAGACTGCGTGGAAGGTACTGTGAATAGATAAACTGCTGCGCCTAATGTAAGTCAACTGAACGTAGCTAAAACATGAGAAGGCCCATAGTGGAAGGTAACGCAAGTGCGGCTTACAAGCTTTGGACGGGACAATTGTTCTATCCAAGGATAACACAGGACAACAATATATATATATATATATATATGTATATATTCTAAAGAAGGAAAACCAGGACAAAGCTATTCTGCTGAAATTCCAAAATAAAGTAGTGTGACAGATGTGATGGGAGAACGCGATAGTTGCAACGCTAGTTAGAGCAGTTTGACTGAAATGGGAAGAGATTATTTTAGCGGTAACAGTACGGGATTGCTTGAACATTTCACTGGGGAACAAAAACGAATTTGCTTTTTTTCATTTCTATTTTTTCAATTCATTTTAATTTTTGCAACACGGCAACAAACAGGATAACTTCAGCGAGACAATTGTAACTGACAAGTTTTGGATGTCATCGACAAACAGACTGACGCGATGCCTGTGGTAAGGTGAGCGTGCCGGGGAGCGTCAGTCTGGTAAGCAACCAACCAACGATCAAAATGATCTATCCTAAATGTAAAAATGGTGTGCAGTCCAAAGCCATCACGATGACGTGTCCTAATTTAAGGCCGTCAAGCTACAGGCGAGGTTTTTAACGGAGTTACTTTTCCACGAGTTGAAAATTCCCATTCGGTTCCGTCCTTCGGTCGGAAGTGAAGTGGCCGACGTCATATGAAGCGATGTCGAAAACAGTTGTACTGTCGACGGAGTTGAATTTTTAAGGCTGAGAATCTGCCCGGAAAATTTACTACTTAGTAAAGCGGCCGACGTATAATACGACTCAAAGTAGTATCTCAAGGTAAGTAAGATAACGTATGATTCACGAAAGTGACGAGGAACAAACTCTTCTAGAACCACAATAGTGTCAGACTTCTTTGCAGGATTACCATCGATGAGTCTAAGACGTCTCTACCGTGTAAGCTTGTAATCATATGCAAAGCGCGGCGCCTGTCGTCTTTACCGATCATGGAAACCAGGTGTTACACAAGAAGCTTGTAGCCAATACTCAAGGAGCTAATCGATTGAATATCGGTTAAAGTGGACCTACAAGCGGCCTTAGGGTGTGATGGAAAGGGTTGCTTTGGGCAGCAGACCTTGCTCTGCAGCAACGTTCCGACCTTTCTGGTTGTTATTCCGCACGGCGGTCTCGCTCAGCGCTCACGTTTATGCACCGAGTCCACTATAATACACCCAGAGCGGTACCCGTGACCCAATTAGCCGAAATCCCGCCGTGGCTTCTAAACACAGTGCAGCATGCCAAGTGTGAGGTGATTACTGTTGCTCTTCCTACTCAGACCGCTCTCTCCGTTGTAGACATTTTTGCCAACAGGGCTCCTATGCATATTGGAAAATTGCATTGCGAGATCGAAACTCGGAATCTGTCTTTGATATTATTCTTCATGCTAGTAAATCGGTTGTCGAATTATGCACCTTAAGCGAGATCCACTGGGAAGTCCAATGCATTGAGTTGACACAATTATATATATATATATATATATATATATATCGTTTATTCACACGGTATTGTGTTATACATTCCTAATCACCTAGTAAAATGGCGCAACAGTACACTTAAAAATATAAAAAATTATAATTTTAAATTATTATATTATTGTTATATATAATAACAAGTAATACTTCGGTATGGATACGATCGTCTCAGCTGTACCGAGGTGTGGTACGTGACGTTTTGACAGTTTTCCATTTTATCGCCTCCTTGTGTCGCTTGGCCCTCACGGTTTGTTTTCGTCCACTGCTCGTTCGAAAGTTGGGTCCTTCCTCTACAAGTGCGGCACAATAGCGGTTAGTGAACGTAGCATTTTCCACTTTACGAAGACCCCAAACATGGTCGTTCCAATCAGTGGCTAAAAAGGCGTGTTTTCGCCACCTGCTCTTCTATGTTTTTCCACCTAGACCAAAAGGCAGTTGTGAAGCAGCCAGGGAGATCTGTTCTACATATGATGACGGTGTTATCAGTGAGAGGACTGCTTAATATTGGATGGCCAAGTTTAAAGGTGGCATTCTGGACGTTGAGGATGCATCCCGCTAGGGTCGACCACCTAACTTTGATAAGGAGCGTTTTTGAAGTGGTGCATCTATGTCAACATGAAACACAGACGAAGTGTGTGGCTCCAGTAGCGACGACGAAATCCTGAGTGCAGCAAGATTTGCACCTAAAGAAGGTCATGAGTTGTTGTGCTTTTAGTGGGACTGGAAAAGCACGGTTTACTACTGGGAAACGTTGGAAAACACTCAGAGGATAAACCAGCACGTCTATATGGAGCAATTGCGTCGCGTCAGCTGCACTCTTCAAGAGAAAAGGGCAGATAAACGACTGCAGGTGATTCTGTCACACGACAACGACAGGTCCCACATCAGAAAATCCGTGAAAACGACCCTAAACAACCTCGACCGGAAAGGTCCTTTACCCAACAGCCGTATTCATCCGACCTTGTGCCTATCGATTATCACCTTTTCCGTTTCCTTGGCAAATCATTGACAAGGCATCAGCCTCGTCCATGAAGATAACTTCGAAACATAGCCGGACAGCATTTTCTTTCACCAAACCAAAGGGAAACCTTTTGGAAAGAAGGCATCTATAAATTGTCCATCTAATGTAGGTTACAATGCTTAATTAATGGACTTGGTTACCTGGGATGGATTAATTGAATTTGAAATTCTCAATTGATTCAGCCGTAGATGATATGCGTTGTATAGTTTATTATCGTGCAACGTAGTGATCTTGTGCAGCCACTGTTTACCACTAAATTGAGACTCTTCCCTTAGCTGACCTTCAGCTCTATTCAGAGGCCTCGGTACATCTTTGTATTATAGCTTTGCTTCCAGGACCCGTCAGGATTTGAAACGGGGCCCATTCAGGCAACTGCAGTGCTGGCCAGGAATAAAGATTATTCATCGCCTTTACCCTGTTATTCACCCTCGCCCAGGCGGCCGGTCATGCGGGACTTATCTGAGATTTCCCAACACAACATAGTCAACATCAACATATGCATTCTGGATTGTCTATGGTGGCTCCGAAGTGCTACATGGGTATCACAACAGACGATATCTGGGGCTCCAGATATCATCGAACGTTTTCAAATAGAACCAAGTAAATTTTCCGGGCAGACGCTTAGCCTTAAACATTTAACTTTCACGGTACTGCCTTCGGCATTGCTTCAGAAGACGGATCCCTAAATGCAAATGCACAAGTGTGCAAAATGGGACTACGCAATGCGAATTGCACCTCAATAGCCACCCTCTTCAATCCGGCACCGTGTGGCCCACTACTTGGTGTTAGAGCGGCCGAGTAGCTCTTAGTTTTCCCACAAAACGCCGAGATGTCCGCCATCTCAAGGAAAGATGATGCTCGAGACAGGAGTACGCACGACTAAAGGTGAGTGGTGATTTTCAAAAGCGTGAATAATTGATCTTATGATGCCTACGGGTAGCTGTAAACATCATAAGATCGATGTTTATGAGCACAGGAATAGCTAAGTCCCTGGGTGACCATCCCCCTATGTGGGAACCTGATAAATTTAGTCGCTGTATTTTAGCGACGAAGCAAGAAACAAAATAGGTCATAAAAAATATGTCATATGAGGCTTTCCAAAGAAGGCAAAACTGCTCAGTCTGTAATATCACCGGTACCAATCGAAGGCAACGATGCGTGTAAAAGATATGCAAACGTTTGAAGATCGAAAAATGTCCATAACGAGAGTGAATTTCAATTTAAAATGAATTTTTTTAAATGATATTGAGTGGCGAAAAATCGGACGTGTACAATTAAAAATTAATCGGAATGTACATTCCAACAAACACCGAAGTGTACACGGAGAGTACAGTTGGAAAATGGCATTTTCCTGAATGAACAATTCAATTATTATCATTTTCGATATGAAATCGAAACCATGGTCACCAGACTGAAAAATATACAGAAATATCGCTTCAGCTGGGGGTGGACGGGGTTTGCTTGCGGATATAGGTGGACGGCGCAAGTATCACAGCAGATATCTGCGTGCGCTTAACTTGCGAATTCTGCTATAGAATAGTAACATAGCTAATCACTTAGTTCACATAGTTTATCTCACTCACACATAGTTTATCAATCAAGTCCTCATTTACGCGAACAGTCTGTGTAGTTTCGTACGTTTTTGTATCATATTTGGCGCCGCTTTATCTAACTCCGACAAGATATAGACTTTACATGCAGTTGGCGACTGTTTGGTTCCTCGATAAGCGTCTCAGGAAAGAGATCTAATAGCCATTCGAAAGAGATGTATATGCAGTTAGCTAACTATTGGATGAATGAATGAATCTCTCTTAATAATGGTGGTACGATCAGCGGGGACACACCTGGATTAAAAAAGTGAAGAAGAATTATTGCATCGTATCCGAGGTTCGATTCCTGATATGGTCTGAGGGTGGTGTCGCTGTTTCTTCCCAACATTTCTCATCGTAATGCCGCCATCATACACATAATACGGGTAATAAGGCCTTGGGCCCAAATCGAGCAAGCATATAGTGTATCTTAAAGCAATATTCTTCAATCCTTTCTTATTGGTTGATGTTATTCTTCGTATCTTGTTTTATTCCGGGGTGGAGTTCAAACCCGCAAGCTTACAAGTTTTGGAATACAGGAAGTTTTCGAATACCACTTAGTCACCCGAGCCGCACCATAGGAGCTCCTTGTGATCATACCAACTACCCCACGTGGGCGGCTTGCAAGCGAATCCTCGCTCTTGCAGAGGCAGACGCATAATGTCGGTTGTGCGTAAATACACACCAATGCTGTCACCAAAAAAATGATGGCACTCCACCATTAAAATAATAGGTTACAATGAGTCAAGCAATAATATTGGTAACTGCTATTGAGATCGTTTTTTTTTTTAAACTGACTCTCAGCTGTATATATGGCAACCTTCGTACTTGTGGATTCTTGCTAGGTACGAGGAGCTTAAAGAAATCAGGTAAGATGGCTCCGATATGTTCTTGCAGAAATAACACCCAATGATGGTTACTGCGATTGTCTACGACGTCCTCATAGTGAACTTAGCGATCGCGTAGGAGTTCCCGTTACACAGAGATATATAACCCGGGATAGCTTTTCCTAAAGATAGCACTTCTACCAGCGTCGTCGATCAGCCTCAGGCATTCATCATAGACGTTGCGCTTGTTGGACGGGTTAAGTGGCTATATTCGGGCTGCTGAATATCGCGCACTTCCTTCGATAACAAAAAAAGATAGAGATATGTATTTTGTTCATTTGCCCCCTTCAACCCTCTATTCAGCTTTGAAGAGGCTTTGACTAGTCTGTTTGAAATAGTCTATTGTTGATGTTCGCGTTATCAACCACTTGTATGTCAAGTGTGTGTCTATTGAAACCAAACTCGTTCAACCTCTGGTTCGTGACCCTTGACCTCTCCATAACTACCTAGTCGCCAATCAAGATGCCTTGTGGTTAGCACATTCTGATGAACCGGAAATACATTTATAAACATATCGTCCTCCTAGTCCTATAATAATTGTCGAGAAACTATGATTGGCTATGGATTGACCAGGTGCTAAAATTCTTTAGATTCTACCGCCACTTGACAATATCGTTATAATCAAGCCAAGGATTATAACATTTAACATAGTCCACAGTATAACTGCTTTCGACGATTGAACAGATGACCAATCACAGAATAATGCCAGAAGATACGGTAGAATAATCACACTGAGAATGAAAATACTACTCTTAGGGGTAAGAAGTTACCCTCACATCGTTTATTATTTCAACCGTTGTACTTTACATATCAATATTTCTTAGACAGCAACAGCAGGTTTGAGTTTGTAAATTTTCATTTTTTTGCCCTGTCTGTAAGTGCATAATATATATATATATATATAATCCAGCATAATTTATTGATGATTCACATTGTTCGCTAGCACAATTACAAAAGTAACAACAACAACGACAGTATTAACATCCTATAACCTTTAATAGACTAGCTAGCTAATATATACTACTCTACACACGAATCTGCCCATGAACGAGTTGGTTATACTTACTGTGGTCAAATCGGACGTACTGCTTAGCCAATGAATCTAGAAGGAATATCGGATCCATTATCTTCGTTATGTCGTAACCTTCGCGAACCAACTTCATCTTTGGCAGCTTGAACGTACCCGTTGATTCCAGCTCTTCTGTGACTCGAACCAGCAAAGGGGTTGCGTAGGCCGGCAATTCTGACCGGACCTGATTGAAGAGTTCGTTGAGATTCTCGGTCACACCTAACGTTTTCTGCGGGTCGTGCAGTGCCGCCATACCGGCTTTTCCCTCGGAGCCGGGTATTTCAACACCGAACACCACACATTGTTTGTCGACGGCGTACTTTGTTATGACGTTCTCCACCTCCGTTGTCGACACATTCTCGCCTTTCCATCGAAACGTGTCTCCGGTCCGATCCCTGAAATAGAAATAGCCATCGTCGTCGTAAACAAGGATATCTCCCGAAGCGAAACAGCGGTCGCCGTGTTTTCCAACATTGGTGTACGTTTTTTTCGTCGTCGATGACTTGTCTGTATAGCCATCGAAAGCTGACTCTGGCCGTTTGTTATTGATGAGAGCGACAAACTCGCCAGGTTCATTCGGTCCGCACTGGATGCAGAGGCCGTCAGGACCTCGAAGAGGCTCGCCTGTCTCCGGATCAACCTTGATAAGGTAACGATTCCATAGCACCGATGACACGAGGGGAGACACACGACATAGCGTTGGATAGAAACCAATATTTCCAACCGATTTATCCATGTTCATAATATTGGCATTGCCCTCAGTCGAGCCGTATATCTCTTTGATGTCGTCGATTCCAAATCGCTTAACGAAGTCCGGCCACATCGTTGCTCTGATGCCATTGCCAAACATTAATCGAATCCTATGTTTCCGATCGTCGTCCCTCGGTGGCTGCATCTGCAGGTAACGGCACACCTCACCAATGTACTGCGATACTGTGCAGTTGTACTTGATACAATCGGACCAGAAGCGCGATGCGCTGAATTTCGCCGCGACAGCAGCTGTCGTCCCGAAGAGTACAGTCTGCGAAATGCCGAACACACCACCAGCAATGTGGTAGTATGGAAGGTAACTATATAGCACATCCTCGGTTGTTACCCCGGCGAGAAAACGAGCCGTGGCAGCCGCCAGAAGAAAACGATAGTGCTTGATGATCGCCGCCTTTGGCAAGCCCGTTGTGCCTAGTCGAGCAATACACGAAGGAGTATTAGCTTGGGACACTGGGACCGAGTTCGATTTTTGTAGAGTGGATACATTATACTTGTGTTAATTTATTCTAATAATAATTCCCCACTCGGTGAGATCTGTCCGTATATGATAGCTTGAATAAAATAGATCGAGGACGAGCCGGCTCTAACACAGGCGATTATTTATTATTTTTCAATCATCTTCAATAGAATGAATTTCTGTTACAAATACTTAAAATTATTATGCCACGAAGCTCATTGTCAACACACTTGTGACTCAAATTTTGTTCTGTTATTTTGGCTTGTTAAGAAACCTTATATATATTCACCAAAGTAATTATTTTTTCTATTTAGAAAAAAACATTAGAAATTTAATTAATTGTTTTATCTTTCTTTTTCTCAGGATCCTTAGCTCGATCTGAGTCCATACCTGATGTAAAGACGTAGAGAAGGCGATCGCTAATTTTCCCTCTGTATGTCGGGGCACGATCGTCAGCGGCAGCAATTAATGAACTCAGCTCTTCAACAGGCAATACACTCGTTCGCTTATGCTCACCATAGCAGAAGAACGACCTGCCATTTTGCCGGAGTTCCTCAGCAACCTCAATCAATGGGGGCACCATGTCTTGACCCAAGATGACACCTTTGGCTTTTACTATCGCGATGGAGTGTACCAGTGGTGCTTTGCGCAGATTGTGATTAACGAGAGCAGTTGCAACGCCAATTTTCGCCAGGCCCAACCATAAAAGGATCATCTCCGGACAATTGGACATCATAATCGCAACATCGTCTCCAGCGACAAAGCCTCGCGATGTGAAAAATGCCGCGACCTGATTAGTGAAACGATTGGCGTCCGCGTACGACCATGTCTTTTCGCCAAAAACAAACATTGCCTTGTCGGGATACCTGTTGGCGACATCGTTAAACAGCGTCACAACCGTTTTGTTACGCCACTGACAAGCACGTAGAAAATAGATCGTCTTCGCGTATCGACTTAACGCGTCAAAGTCTCTCGGGAACGTCTTAACAAACAGCCATGTCGCTCTGCGATGGAACACAGCTAGGTAAAGAAAAAGGCCTGCCAAAACTGCCACGAACGAAATCGTCCACCGGAGCCCGGCAAGAGCAACGAGCCATAGACATAGTGCCATCTTTCAATAGCAACGCACCGAACAGAAATGACCCGGACAACGAGAAAGTCGAGGGAAGGGATCGTAGCCATTTTTGATGGCATCCGCTATCATTGCTGGCTAGAGACTTAAGCAAAGTATCTATCTACTAAGTCTATTGTTTTTTTTCTTTTTAGACCAACGATGGCGTGAGTCGAGCTGTTCAATCGGGAGATATGTTATAGAGATGCAGCAGGCGATAGCTGGCGCGCGAACGTCTCGAGAGTTCTGCGATGGTCGCGGAGTAGCACCGCGATACAGTGGCCGTGTAGAGTTAAACCGGCAGAATTCGTTTGTTTTCGATCTTTAAACCTTTGAACGGATTTCGGGCCAAGGTTCCGATTAGTCACCGATGACATTTACGTAAAATACTCACGGAGCGGACAGTGTGCGCTTCAATCGTTGAACATCCAACGCCCGCTCTCGTAGTTATGGCAGCTGCTAAATCCACGTAGCTGTCGTTGCGGTAGCAATGAGATCATCGATCACAAGCGTCGCTACTGATAATGAATGAAACACTTTTATTAAACACAAACACACATCGGTTCTTGATATTTTCTCGTTGCGCCTGATGTGCGGTTCTCTTTATATGACATATAGGTAATAAACAACAAAATAATTATTAATTCTGAAATATTAGCTATTATTTATTATATAACCTAAACTGTCTTATAATAATTTTTTAACGTACATATGTAAATATGATTGTATTATATTCATATTCCCGTAAATGAATCCAAATATATATATATATATATATATATATATGTATCTGTTTTTTGAGCTGACCCTCAGCTGTTCCCCTGTCTGATAGGCCTCAGGCCTTAATCAGGTTCAAATCTGTGTGAGGTCATATTTACTTTTATGGGCAGTATTTTCGCAATAAGATCTGTTAAGTAGTAGTGGCAACTAATGTGGCCCGCGACACAGTTCCCATGTACATAAAGGAATTCACCGTATACCCCCTGTACCCCCACGGTATTGACATGCATTAGCATGCCAACAACACATAGCATGCCAACAACAGAAAATATTTTGAGATAAAATTTTGTCGTCGCTGCCGCGTGGATCCACCTGTCGTCCCGTGATTAGATGCTATTCTGGTTGGTGAAAATTGTCTGCACTACCAGGCAAAAGAGGGCAGGCTGACGGAAACCTCCTTTGAAGCCAGGAGAGAGAAGCAACTGCAGAAGGCAGTGGAGGATCTCAAGAAACATAAGACGGAGGTGAAGCATCTCCCTAGTTTCCTCAGAAATCTATACGGAGTACTCGAGGCAAGAGACCTGGCTATCAGGACAGCAGGCGAAAACACGCGGACACAGCCGGGAGACTGAGGGGAGAAATCCAAAGGCTCCGGGGGGAAGGGGAAGTCTCCCAGATGGGCACCGGAACTCCGGGGAATAGGATAGAGGGACATCGGAAGGGAGGGGAAGCATTCCTCTTTAGGTCTCTGGAAGAAAAGGTGTCTAGGCTCAAGGAAAACAAGAAGTAGCTGAAGACTACGGTGGAGAGCCTGAAAAAAGGTAAGAACCCATGCATTCACTGAGTGGAGGATGCCCTGAGGGACCGACGGGAACTCGAGGGAAGGATAGAGGGGATTACCTCCGAGGCTAAACCCCTGGGACAAGAAGACGTAAAGACCATCGGAGCCACAATCCAGAGAGCCCTGAAGGCCTCGGACAGGACTGGCTAATCGCCACTGTTACACTTGGCGAGCAGGACCCCGGAGCTCTTAAAAGACGTTGAGGTGAGCCGGCGTACGGCGGGGACAGCCAGGACTATCCTTCTTTTTTTTTGAGAGGAGAAAATTTTCTTCAAAAGTACTTAACTTTTGCCGGGCCCTTCGTGATCAGCTAGGACTACCCTGGACCTCTGTGAGAGCACGCAGTGGCCGGGTCCCGGGAATGCACTGAGGGTGAGAGAAAAAGACGGCAAATCTTTCACTGGCGCCCTTAAGGAGGTCAGGTCCCTGGCAGCTCCTACCGGGGAGGCGGCATCAGTCAAGGATGTGGCCCGGAACAAGGCGGGCGATCTGATCTTCCGCCTGGAAGGACAGAACGGTAGATCGGCTAGGAAACTGGCGGATGCCATCTCGAAGACCACGGGCTTCCAGACTGATTGTCTGGACAGCTTGGGGTTATTAAAATGGCTGTATTCAAACTATTGGGGCAATTTAAATGCCTTATCCAAATTACCCCAAGAGTTTGAATACAGCCATGTAAATAACACCAGGAGTTTGAATACAGCCATGTAAATAACACCAGGAGTTTGAATACAGCCATGTAAATAACACCAGGAGTTTGAATACAGTTATTTAAATCACCCCAATAGTTTGAATACAGCCATTTAAATAACCGCTATAGTTTGAACACAGCTATTTTAATTACCCCAATAGTTTGAATACAGCCATTTAAATTACCCCAATAGTTTGAATACAGCCATTTAAATAACCCCTATAGTTTGAATACAGCCATTTTAATTACCCCAATAGTTTTAATACAGCCATTTTAATTACCCCAATAGTTTGAATACAGCCATTTAAATAACCCCAATAGTTTGAATACAGCCATTTAAATAACCCCAATAGTTTGAATACAGCCATTTAAATAACCCCAGTAGCTTGAATACAGCCATTTTAATTACCCCAAGAGTTTAAATAGAGCCATTTAAATAATCCCAATAGTTTGAATACAGCCATTTAACTAACCCCTATAGTTTGAATACAGACATTTTAATAACCCCAATAGCGTGAATACGGCCATTTAAATAACTCCAAGAATTTGAACACAGCCATTTAAATAACCCCAAGGGTTTGAATACAGTTATTTAAATAACCCCAATAGTTTGAATACAGCCATTTAAATAACCCCAAGAGTTTGAATGCAGCTATTTAAATAACCCCAAGAGTTTGTATACAGCCATTTAAATAACCCCTATAGTTTGAATACAGCCATTTAAATAACCCCAATAGTTTTCCTTACTTGATGTCCTTTCCTTACTTGATGTCCTTTCCTTACTTTATGTCCTTCCCTTACTTGATGTCTTTCCCTTACTTCATGTCCTTTCCTTACTTGATGTCCTTCCCTTACTTGATGTCCTTCCCTCACTTCATGTCCTTCCCTTACTTGCTGTCCTTCCCTTACTTGCTGTCCTTACCTGATGCTTACTTGCTGTCCTTCCCTTACTTGCTGTCCTTCCCTTACCTGATGCTTACTTGCTGTCCTTCCCTTACCTGATGGTTACTTGCTGTCCTTCCCTTTCAAGTAAGCATGCAAGTAAGCATCAGGTAAGGGAAGGACAGCAAGTAAGGGAAGGACAGCAAGTAAGGGAAAGACAGGGAAGGACAGCAAGTAAGGAAAGGACAGCAAGTAAGGGAAAGACAGGGAAGGACAGCAAGTAAGGAAAGGACAGCAAGTGAGGGAAGGACAGCAAGTAAGGGAAGGACATGAAGTAAGGGAAGGACATGAAGTAAGGGAAGGACATGAAGTAAGGGAAGGACAGCAAGTAAGGGAAGGACAGCAAGTAAGGGAAGGACAGGGAAGGACAGCAAGTAAGGGAAGGACATGAAGTAAGGGAAGGACAGCAAGTAAGGGCAAGTAAGGGAAGGACATGAAGTAAGGGAAGGACAGCAAGTAAGGGAAGGACAGCAAGTAAGGGAAGGACAGCAAGTAAGGGAAGGACAGCAAGTAAGGGAAGGACATGAAGTAAGGGAAGGACATGAAGTAAGGACAGCAAGTAAGGGAAGGACAGCAAGTAAGGGAAGGACATGAAGTAAGGGAAGGACAGCAAGTAAGGGAAGGACAGCAAGTAAGGGAAGGACATGAAGTAAGGGAAGGACATGAAGTAAGGACAGCAAGTAAGGGAAGGACATGAAGTAAGGGAAGGACATGAAGTAAGGACAGCAAGTAAGGGAAGGACAGCAAGTAAGGGAAGGACATGAAGTAAGGGAAGGACAGCAAGTAAGGGAAGGACAGCAAGTAAGGGAAGGACAGGGAAGGACAGCAAGCAAGGGAAGGACAGCAAGTAAGGGAAGGACAGGGAAGGACAGCAAGCAAGGGAAGGACAGCAAGTAAGGGAAGGACAGCAAGTAAGGGAAGGACAGGGAAGGACAGCAAGTAAGGGAAGGACATGAAGTAAGGACAGCAAGTAAGGGAAGGACATGAAGTAAGGACAGCAAGTAAGGGGAGGACAGCAAGTAAGGGAAGGACATGAAGTAAGGACAGCAAGTAAGGGGAGGACAGCAAGTAAGGGAAGGACATGAAGTAAGGGAAGGACAGCAAGTAAGGGAAGGACAGCAAGTAAGGGAAGGACAGGGAAGGACAGCAAGTAAGGGAAGGACAGCAAGTAAGGGAAGGACAGGGAAGGACAGCAAGTAAGGGAAGGACAGCAAGTAAGGGAAGGACAGGGAAGGACAGCAAGTAAGGGAAGGACAGGGAAGGACAGCAAGTAAGGGAAGGACAGGGAAGGACAGCAAGTAAGGGACGGACATGAAGTAAGGGAAGGACAGGGAAGGACAGCAAGTAAGGGAAGGACAGGGAAGGACAGCAAGTAAGGGAAGGACAGGGAAGGACAGCAAGTAAGGGAAGGACAGGGAAGGACAGCAAGTAAGGGAAGGACAGCAAGTAAGGGACGGACATGAAGTAAGGGAAGGACAGTAAGTAAGGGAAGGACAGCAAGTAAGGGAAGGACAGGGAAGGACAGCAAGTAAGGGAAGCACAGGGAAGGACAGCAAGTAAGGGAAGGACAGGGAAGGACAGCAAAGTAAGGGAAGGACAGGGAAGGACAGCAAGTAAGGGAAGGACACGGAAGGACAGCAAGTAAGGGAAGGACAGCAAGTAAGGGAAGGACAGGGAAGGACAGCAAGTAAGGAAAGGACAGGGAAGGACAGCAAGTAAGGGAAGGACAGGGAAGGACAGCAAGTAAGGGAAGGACAGCAAGTAAGGGAATGACAGCAAGTAAGGGAAGGACAGGGAATGACAGCAAGTAAGGAAAGGACAGCAAGTAAGGAAAGGACAGCAAGTCAGGGAAGGACATGAAGTAAGGGAAGGACAGCAAGTAAGGGAAGGACAGGGAAGGACAGCAAGTAGAAAAGGACAGCAAGTAAGGGAATGACAGCAAGTAAGGGAAGGACAGGGAATGACAGCAAGTAAGGAAAGGACAGCAAGTAAGGAAAGGACAGCAAGTAAGGGAAGCACAGGGAAGGACAGCAAGTAAGGGAAGGACAGGGAAGGACAGCAAGTAGGGAAGGACAGGGAAGGACAGCAAGTAAGGGAAGGACAGGGAAGGACAGCAAGTAGGGGAAGGACAGCAAGGACAGCAAGTAAGGGAAGGACAGGGAAGGACAGCAAGTAGGAAGCTCAAAACAGCGATAGATAGGATGACAGTAGGTAGTGCAACACCAAACGACTTAGATAGTGCATTAAGAGACATACGGGATGAGGCGTTTGTCAGAAGGGGGCGAGGAGTAAGTCGCGAGCCGGCCTACTGGTGGACGGCTGAAATAGGTATTGCGAGGAAGAAGTGTATTGCAGCAAGGATAAGGGTGACAAGAACAGGGGAGGGACATGGTAGCAGGGAATGGGAGGTCTTCAGGGAAGCTAGGGGGGACATGGCGAGGTTGATAAGAAGGAGCAAGAAAGAGAGGTGGGAGGAACTATGCAGGGAGGTTGATGATGATATATGGGTTTTAGGATATAAGATTGTAACCAAGAAAATAGGTACTCCATTAGCAAGACTGGATCAGGAGCAAGCGGAAGCAGCCATCAAGAAGCTCTTTCCCCAAGTCGTGGATTTCAACAGGGAGATCCTCGACATCGACCCGGGCGACATCAGAGACCACGATCGAGGAGGTGCTGGCGGCAGCCGAGACCTTGGCCGCTAATAAAGCCGGGGGCCCAGATGGGGTTCCACCAGCGGTGGTCAAGGCGCTCATCATGACGAGGCCAGCCCTCTTCGGGACCGTGATGGATAACATCTGGAGAACCGAATGCTTTTCACAAGCCTGGAAGAGGGCGCGGCCTGTCTAGCTGCCAAAGCCCGCAAAAACCCCCAATAGCAGCGGGGGCTATCGCCCGATCTGCTTGCTGAACTCTGTGAGTAAGGCGGCGGAGAAGGTGATAGTTTCTCGCCTGCTGGGGGAAATCGAAAACAAGGGCTTGTTCAGCGAAGGCCAACATGGCTTCCGCAAGGGTAGATCCACTCTCCGAGAGGTGCTGGACGCGGCAGTTGAAGAGAAGGAGAAGCGCCACAGCAAGGCACGCCTTTTATGTGCGCTAGTCGCCATAGACGTGCGGAACGCCTTCAATTCGCTGCCATGGGAGGTGGTATCGAGGGCCATGGAGAGGGGGGGGAGTCGCGCCTTACATCCGAAGGGTAGTGATGGATTATCTCCACCAGCGCTCCCTCACCTACGGTGAAGTGGAATACAAAATGACAATGGCTGTTCCACAAGGGTCGGTCCTCGGATAGATTCTGTGGAACATCGCATATGACGGTATTCTGCGGTGTGTCGCTGCTGGACGATGTTAGGCCTACTGCCTTGCAAGACAGGAAGATCACCAGCGCCGGACTAGCGATGAACATGACAGCCGGGGTTCCTCAGGGGTCGATCCTTGGAGCGCTCCTGTGGAACATTGCGTACGATGACGTGCTGCGTATCCAAAATCTCCCGAAAGGCGTGGAATTGTTGGCTTACGCCGACGACCTCGCCGTCGTGGTAGAAGCGAAGACGAGCGTACACCTACAACTGTATGCCGACATGGCGCTACGATCGATCCACGAATGGATGACCAGCTCGGGCCTGGAGCTGGCTCCAGAGAAGAGTGAAGCTGTTCTGCTCACTGGCGACATCCACGTCGACCCAATAAAGTTTGAGCTAGCAAGATACTTGGGAGTTTACCTCGATCGTGGTCTCCGAGGTAACGAGCACGTCAACATAGCGACGAAGAAGGCGTCCAAGGCTGCGAACGACATCGCCAGGATCCTGCCGAACGTCCACGGTCTTAAGCGGGCGGACCGGAGGAGATTGGTGATGTCGGTGGCTAGCTCCATTGCCCTCTTTGGCTGCTCGGTGTGGCTGGGAACGGACACGATCACCGAAGTCAACAAGGCACGGATGAGACAGACACAAAGGAAGACGGCGCTACGGATCATCCAAGCCTACCGAACAGTAAGCACAGCAGCATCGTTTGTTCTCGCCGGTACTCCCCCGTGGGACCTTATAGTGGCTGAAAGACGGCGTATGTTCAACGCACAAGGGCGAAGCAAGGAAGCAGAGAAAGAGGCGACGCTTGCCGCGTGGCAGGCTGAGTGGACGGCAATTCCTAACGGCCAGCCAGGAGCAAAAGTGCGGGATCTCATCCCAGACATCAAGAAGTGGCTAGATCGTCCGGGGGGCGACATGGACTTCTTCCTGACTCAGGTCGTTACCGGGCATGGAGACTTTCAGGCCTACCTGGACGACTTTAATGTAGTTCCCCAATCGGGGAGCTGCATTCACTGTACTCTAGGCGTCAGAGGTGATGCTCACCACACACTACTCGTCTGTGCGGCGCTGGAACAAGCCAGATCAACAGCCCTGGAGAGTGTGGTCGACCGATGGGAGCGAAACGACAGTGGCATGAGACTAAATCCTCCTGTCATACCTCGTTCTAGCATGAAAGACTTCATGGATTTCATGTGTGAGACGATCATCGGCTGGGAGATCGGCGCCGCAACGGCAAGGGAAGTTCTGGAAGAGAAGGGACGGCTGGCCCGAGCACGTTTGAGACGGTTCCTCGCGGCAGATAACACCGACGGCGAACCAGCCCGAGAGCAAGAACAAGCTGGCCCTGAACAGACCGGGGACCCTACAGCGGGCAACCCCGTCCAACCAGCATTGTAAGACGTAACCACACTCCTGCTGTTCCATAGTACTATTAAACGAAGAGCTGGTCAGCCTTGGAGTTTATGGGGGAGGTCTGGGGGTTTCTTTTAGTAAACCCCTGGGTTTAGCCATGGTGGTCACCACCATAGGGGGACTTAAGCCCTCCTGGTAGGGGGTCAGGTTCTGGACAACGAACCTACCCAAGCCCGGCACAGCCGATGACAGCTTAGAAACGGAACTGCTTGTCAGTCTCCCTGTTATCGAAGCGTGCGTAAAATGCATTCCAGCTCCTCCACAAAAAAAAAAAAAAAAGTTAGGTGAGGTTAGGTTAGGGGAGGTAAGAGGGTGGTTGTGTGATGACAGGAAGGTGGCGGCCCTCAAGCTGAGAGACCTCGCATCCGTCCCGGCCGGTACGGGGCGAGGAGTGGGACATGTGTGGATCAGCTGGAAGGAGATGCTTATCGTGAGCTGCTATATCTCCCCCGCAGCCACCCTCGAGGAGTACGGGGAGTTCCTCAGCAGCATCGAGGATACAGTAAGACGGACGAGCGCGAGGAGGGCCATCGTGGGTGGAGACTTCAACGCACATGCAGAGGTGTGGGGCTGCCCAGTCACTACCCCCAAAGGGGAACTGGTCCTTGAATGGGCCGCTTCACTTGGGATGGAACTGGCTAACGATGGCCAAGCAAATACCTTCGGTGCGGGGAGCCGCACGTCGAAGATTGACCTAACGTTTGAAAGAACGGACTCTGAGAGGAGCATAGCGGAGTGGACGGTGAGGGAGGATGAGATCTCCCTCAGCGACCACATGTACATAACGTTTGAAGCGGGAACGACGAGAAGAAGGGGGAGGGATAATAGAAGACGGGGCGGAAATAATCGAGGCAGTAGGTACTTAAACAGAGAAAAGCTTAAGGGAGCAATAGACACGATGGCGTTGGAGATTGTAACGCCGGATAATCTAGATAGAGCATTACGGGATATAAGGGATAAAGCTTTCGTCAGAAGGGAGGGGGGAGCAAACCGGGAACCGGTTTACTGGTGGCCGGCGGAAATAGGTACAGCGAGAAAGAAAGGCATAGCCGCTAGGAGGAGGGTGACGAGAGCGAGGGCGGGTCATGGCAGCAGGGAGTGGGAGGTTTTCAGGGAAGCAAGAAGGGAGATGACGAGGTTAATCAGGAGGAGCAAGAAAGAGAAATGGGCCGAACTATGTAAAGAGGTTGACGAGGATGTATGGGGCATGGGGTATAAGATAGTAACAAAGAAACTAGGTACGCCATTGGCGAAGCTGGACAA
Source organism: Stratiolaelaps scimitus (assembly GCA_019614645.1). Lineage (NCBI taxonomy): Eukaryota > Metazoa > Arthropoda > Arachnida > Mesostigmata > Laelapidae > Stratiolaelaps > Stratiolaelaps scimitus. Next base: position 2,247,328 of record JABWDB010000048.1, read on the forward strand.
GGAGCAAGCGGAGGAGGTGATCAACAAGCTCTTCCCTCAGGGCGAGGAATTTACCAGGGAGATTTATGACATTGACCCCAACAGCATCCCGGAAACCACCACAGAGGAGGTACTGGCCGCAGCTGAGTCACTGGCCACCAACAAGGCCGGAGGCCCAGACGGGGTCCCCCCGGCAGTTGTCAAGGCACTCATAAAAGCGAGGCCAGCCTTCTTCAAGGCGGTCATGGATAGCATCTGGAGGACCGGAATATTTCCGCAGGGGTGGAAGAAAGCACGCCTCGTGCTGCTACCAAAGCCAAGCAAAACTCCCAACAGTAGTCCGGGATATCGCCCAATCTGCCTGCTGAACTCAGTGAGCAAGGTGGCAGAGAAGGTGATAGTCGCTCGACTGTTGGCGGAGATCGAAGCGAAGAACCTTCTTAGCGACGGGCAACATGGCTTTCGCAAAGGAAGATCAACCCTCGGAGCGGTTAAGGAAGTGCTGGAGAGTGCGCTAGAGGAGAAGGCTAAGGGCCAGAGCAAGGCACGCCGTCTGTGTGCGCTAGTAGCAATAGACGTGCGAAACGCCTTCAACTCGCTACCGTGGGAAGTGGTGGCGAGGGCCATGGAAATAGGAGAAGTGGCTCCCTACATCAGAAGAGTCATCATGGAGTACCTCCACCGAAGATCACTCGTCTACGAGGGCGCAGAGTACGAGATGTCGAAGGGGGTCCCGCAGGGGTCGATCCTCGGACCTATACTGTGGAACCTTGCATACGACGACATCCTGAAAGTGCCACTGATAGACGGCGTTAGGCTGACTGCCTACGCTGACGACGTAGCTGCGCTAATAAAGGCCAAAGACGGCACGGAGATGGTGAGAAAGATCGGCGATACGCTGGCCACGCTTGACCAATGGCTGGCAGATAACGGCCTAAAGATGGCGCCAGAGAAAACCGAGATGGCCATGCTCAGCGGAAGAAAGAAGCACGGGCTGACCGAGATTAGCTACAGAGGGCATACCATCCAGGTCAGGAAGACCATCTCTTACCTGGGTGTGGTGCTCGACTGTGGCCTCTCGGGGACCGAACACGTAAAGAGGGCGGCGGGAAAGGCCGAAAATACCGTAAATGCCTTGTCCCGACTGATGCCGCGACATGGGGGCCCGCGAACGAGCAAAAGAAAAGTGCTGGCATCAGTGGCGGCATCCGTCGCCTTGTATGGAGCACCGGTGTGGGTCAGGGCCTTTAGCACCCAGAAATACAGGGCGGCACTAAATCGAGTGCAGCGGTGCATGAATCTTAGAGTGACGGGGGCCTACAAGACAGTGTCAGCGGAGGCGGCCCAGGTCATAGCGGGCTCCCTCCCATGGGATCTTCAGGCGATCGAAAGAGCTGAGCGTTTCGGGGGCCTATCAAAGGAGGAGGCCAGGTCGAGGGCCTTCGCGGCCTGGCAGCAAAGGTGGTTGCGAAACGCCGAAGGTACAGCGGAACTGACTAGGCGGATGATAAGAGATGTCAGAAGCTGGGTGGAGCGGAAACACGGGGACCTCACCCCGGAGGTTACCCACCTTCTGACGGGTCACAGACCCATGCATCAATACTTGGTCACGCTGGGGAGGAAGATAATGTGAAGCACGTGGTCGAGGGATGCGAGCACTTCGTGGCTCTTAGAAGCGAAACGGCTCGCCGACTCAGGAGATCGTTCCCTGGAGTGGAGCAACTGGTTCCGGTGATGCTGGAGTCTCAAGAGGCGTGGAACGCCATCACGAACTTCGTGATCACTGCCCTCAGAATCAAAGATGCAAAAGACAGGGAAGATGAAGAAACAAGGAGGAGGAACCTGGAGGACGAGAGCACGACGCTAGGCATTGAACAGCAACAAAGAGTAGAAAGGATGAGATCACACATAGGTAGACAAAAGACACGGGGAGGGGACCTACAACACATGTAGGTAGTTCTAGATAGGTCCTGGCACACACCTGACGAAATCTCAAACAAAGACAGTACCGGGTGTGTGTGTGTATGTCGAAAACGGGACAGGGACATACAGGGGCTCCGCACCGGGAACAGACACTATTATATATGTATACTTACACATTGTAATATGAATAAATTTGCCGGACTCAATGTCGAGACCTCCGGCCCCAAAAAAAAAAAAAAAAGGTTTTAGGTTAGGTTAGGTTGGGTTAGGTTACATTATTACATTGTTACATTGTCCTTAAGTAAGGAAAGGACAATGTAACAATGTAATAATGTCTTAATGTCCTTAAGACAGCTGTCCCTTGCTGTCCTTCCCTTACTTGCTGTCCTTCCCTTACTTGCTGTTACTTGCTGCCCTTCCCTTACTTGCTGTCCCTCCCTGTCCTTCCCTAACTTGCTGTCCTTCCCTCTTCCCTTACTTGCTGTCCTTCCCTTGTCTTTCCCTTACTTGCTGTCCTTCCCTTACTTGCTGTCCTTCCCTTGTCTTTCCCTTACTTGCTGTCCTTCCCTTACTTGCTGTCCTTCCCTTACTTGCTGTCCTTCCCTTACTTGCTGTCCTTCCCTTACTTGCTGTCCTTCCCTTGTCCTTCCCTTACTTGATATCCTTTCCTTGTCCTTCCCTTACTTGCTGTCCTTCCCTCTTCCCTTACTTGCTGTCCTACCCTTACTTGATGTCCTTCCCTTACTTGCTGTCCTTCCCTTACTTGCTGTCCTTCCCTTACTTGCGGTCCTTCCCTTACTTGCTGTCCTTCCCTCTTGCTATCCTTCCCTTTCATGTCCTTCCCTCTTGCTGTCCTTCCCTTACTTGCTGTCCTTCCCTTTCATGTCCTTCCCTCTTGCTGTCCTTCCCTTACTTGCTGTCCTTCCCTTGTCCTTCCCTTACTTGCTGTCCTTCCCTTGTCCTTCCCTTACTTGCTGTCCTTCCCTTGTCCTTCCCATACTTGCTGTCCTTCTCTTGTCCTTCCCTTACTTGCTGTCCTTCCCTTGTCCTTTCCTTGTCCTTCCCTTACTTGCTGTCCTTCCCTTGTCCTTTTCTTACGTGCTGTCCTTCCCTTGTCCTTCCCTTACTTGCTGTCCTTCCCTTGTCCTTCCCATACTTGCTGTCCTTCCCTTGTCCTTCCCTTACTTGCTGTCCTTCCCTTACTTGCTGTCCTTCCCTTGTCCTTTCCTTGTCCTTCCCTTACTTGCTGTCCTTGCTGTCCTTCCCTCTTTCCTTACTTGCTGTCCTTCCCTTGTCCTTTTCTTACGTGCTGTCCTTCCCTTGTCATTCCCTTACTTGCTGTCCTTCCCTTGTCCTTCCCATACTTGCTGTCCTTCCCTTACTTGCTGTCCTTCCCTTGTCCTTCCCTTACTTGCTGTCCTTTCCTTGTCCTTCCCTTACTTGCTGTCCTTCCCTTGTCCTTCCCTTGCTTGCTGTCCTTCCCTTGTCCTTCCCTTACTTGCTGTCCTTCCCTTGTCCTTCCCTTACTTGCGGTCCTTTCCTTACTTGCTGTCCTTCCCTCTTGCTGTCTTTCCCTTACTTGCTGTCGTTCCCTTACTTGCTGTCCTTCCCTTGTCGTTCCCTTACTTGCTGTCCTTCCCTTGTCGTTCCCTTACTTGCTGTCCTTCCCTTGTCCTTCCCATACTTGCTGTCCTTCCCTTGTCCTTCCCTTACTTGCTGTCCTTCCCTTGTCCTTTCCTTGTCCTTCCCTTACTTGCTGTCCTTCCCTTGTCCTTTCCTTGTCCTTCCCTTACTTGCTGTCCTTGCTGTCCTTCCCTCTTTCCTTACTTGCTGTCCTTGCTGTCCTTCCCTCTTTCCTTACTTGCTGTCCTTCCCTTGTCCTTTTCTTACGTGCTGTCCTTCCCTTGTCCTTCCCTTACTTGCTGTCCTTCCCTTGTCCTTCCCATACTTGCTGTCCTTCCCTTGTCCTTCCCTTACTTGCTGTTCTTCCCTCTTCCCTTACTTGCTGTCCTTTCCTTGTCCTTCCCTTACTTGCTGTCCTTCCCTTGTCCTTCCCTTACTTGCTGTCCTTTCCTTGTCCTTCCCTTACTTCCTGTCTTTCCCTTGTACTTCCCTTACTTGCTGTCCTTCTCTTACTTGCGGTCCTTTCCTTACTTGCTGTCCTTCCCTTACTTGCTGTCCTTCCCTCTTGCTGTCCTTCCCTTACTTGCTGTCGTTCCCTTACTTGCTGTCCTTCCCTTGTCGTTCCCTTACTTGCTGTCCTTCCCTTGTCCTTTCCTTACTTGCTGTCCTTCCCTTGTCCTTCCCTTACTTGCTGTCCTTTCCTTACTTGCTGTCCTTCCCTTGTCCTTCCCTTACTTGCTGTCCTTCCCTTACTTGCTGTCCTTCCCTCTTCCCTTACTTGCTGTCCTTTCCTTACTTGCTGTCCTTCCCTTACTTGCTGTCCTTCCCTTACTTGCTGTCCTTCCCTTACTTGCTGTCCTTCCCTTGTCCTTCCCTTACTTCCTGTCTTTCCCTTGTACTTCCCTTACTTGCTGTCCTTCCCTTGTACTTCCCTTACTTGCTGTCCTTCTCTTACTTGCGGTCCTTTCCTTACTTGCTGTCCTTCCCTTACTTGCTGTCCTTCCCTCTTGCTGTCCTTCCCTTACTTGCTGTCGTTCCCTTACTTGCTGTCCTTCCCTTGTCGTTCCCTTACTTGCTGTCCTTCCCTCTTGCTGTCCTTCCCTTACTTGCTGTCGTTTCCTTACTTGCTGTCCTTCCCTTGTCGTTCCCTTACTTGCTGTCCTTCCCTTGTCCTTCCCTTACTTGCTGTCCTTTCCTTACTTGCTGTCCTTCCCTTGTCCTTCCCTTACTTGCTGTTCTTCCCTCTTCCCTTACTTGCTGTCCTTCCCTTGTCCTTTCCTTACTTGCTGTCCTTCCCTTGTCCTTCCCTTACTTGCTGTCCTTCCCTCTTCCCTTACTTGCTGTCCTTCCCTCTTCCCTTACTTGCTGTCCTTCCCTTACTTGCTGTCCTTCCCTTGTCCTTTCCTTACTTGCTGTCCTTCCCTTGTCCTTCCCTTACTTGCTGTCCTTCCCTCTTCCCTTACTTGCTGTCCTTCCCTTACTTGCTGTCCTTCCCTCTTCCCTTACTTGCTGTCCTTCCCTCTTCCCTTACTTGCTGTCCTTCCCTTACTTGCTGTCCTTCCCTTACTTGCTGTCCTTTCCTTGTCCTTCCCTTACTTGCTGTCCTTCCCTTGTCCTTCCCTTACTTGCTGTCCTTCCCTTGTCCTTCCCTTACGTGCTGTCCTTCCCTTACTTGCTGTCCTTCCCTTGTCCTTCCCTTACTTGCTGTCCTTCCCTTACGTGCTGTCCTTCCCTTACTTGCTGTCCTTCCCTTACTTGCTGTCCTTCCCTTGTCCTTCCCTTACTTGCTGTCCTTTCCTTGTCCTTCCCTTACTTGCTGTCCTTTCCTTACTTGCTGTCCTTCCCTTGTCCTTCCCTTACTTGCTGTCCTTCCCTTGTCCTTTCCTTACTTGCTGTCCTTCCCTTGTCCTTCCCTTACTTGCTGTCCTTCCCTTGTCCTTTCCTTACTTGCTGTCCTTCCCTTACTTGCTGTCCTTCCCTTGTCCTTCCCTTACTTGCTGTCCTTCCCTTGTCCTTTCCTTACTTGCTGTCCTTCCCTTGTCCTTCCCTTACTTGCTGTCCTTCCCTTACTTGCTGTCCTTCCCTTACTTGCTGTCCTTCCCTTACTTGCTGTCCTTCCCTTACTTGCTGTCCTTTCCTTGTCCTTCCCTTACTTGCTGTCCTTCCCTTGTCCTTCCCTTACTTGCTGTCCTTCCCTTGTCCTTCCCTTACTTGCTGTCCTTTTCTTGTCCTTCCCTTACTTGCTGTCCTTCCCTTACGTGCTGTCCTTCCCTTACTTGCTGTCCTTCCCTTACTTGCTGTCCTTCCCTTGTCCTTCCCTTACTTGCTGTCCTTTCCTTGTCCTTCCCTTACTTGCTGTCCTTTCCTTACTTGCTGTCCTTCCCTTGTCCTTCCCTTACTTGCTGTCCTTCCCTTGTCCTTTCCTTACTTGCTGTCCTTCCCTTGTCCTTCCCTTACTTGCTGTCCTTCCCTTGTCCTTTCCTTACTTGCTGTCCTTCCCTTACTTGCTGTCCTTCCCTTGTCCTTCCCTTACTTGCTGTCCTTCCCTTACTTGCTGTCCTTCCCTTGTCCTTTCCTTACTTGCTGTCCTTCCCTTGTCCTTCCCTTACTTGCTGTCCTTCCCTTGTCCTTTCCTTACTTGCTGTCCTTCCCTTGTCCTTCCCTTACTTGCTGTCCTTCCCTCTTCCCTTACTTGCTGTCCTTCCCTCTTCCCTTACTTGCTGTCCTTCCCTTGTCCTTTCCTTACTTGCTGTCCTTCCCTTGTCCTTCCCTTACTTGCTATCCTTCCCTCTTCCCTTACTTGCTGTCCTTCCCTTGTCCTTCCCTTACTTGCTGTCCTTCCCTCTTCCCTTACTTGCTGTCCTTCCCTCTTCCCTTACTTGCTGTCCTTCCCTTACTTGCTGTCCTTCCCTTGTCCTTTCCTTACTTGCTGTCCTTCCCTTGTCCTTCCCTTACTTGCTATCCTTCCCTCTTCCCTTACTTGCTGTCCTTCCCTCTTCCCTTACTTGCTGTCCTTCCCTTACTTGCTGTCCTTCCCTTACTTGCTGTCCTTCCCTTACTTGCTGTCCTTCCCTTACTTGCTGTCCTTTCCTTGTCCTTCCCTTACTTGCTGTCCTTCCCTTGTCCTTCCCTTACTTGCTGTCCTTCCCTTGTCCTTCCCTTACTTGCTGTCCTTCCTTTGTCCTTCCCTTACTTGCTGTCCTTCCCTTGTCCTTCCCTTACTTGCTGTCCTTCCCTTGTCCTTCCCTTACTTGCTGTCCTTCCCTTACGTGCTGTCCTTCCCTTACTTGCTGTCCTTCCCTTACTTGCTGTCCTTCCCTTGTCCTTCCCTTACTTGCTGTCCTTCCCTTACTTGCTGTCCTTTCCTTACTTGCTGTCCTTCCCTTGTCCTTCCCTTACTTGCTGTCCTTCCCTTGTCCTTTCCTTACTTGCTGTCCTTCCCTTACTTGCTGTCCTTCCCTTGTCCTTCCCTTACTTGCTGTCCTTCCCTTACTTGCTGTCCTTCCCTTGTCCTTTCCTTACTTGCTGTCCTTCCCTTGTCCTTCCCTTACTTGCTGTCCTTCCCTTGTCCTTTCCTTACTTGCTGTCCTTCCCTTGTCCTTCCCTTACTTGCTGTCCTTCCCTCTTCCCTTACTTGCTGTCCTTCCCTCTTCCCTTACTTGCTGTCCTTCCCTTGTCCTTCCCTTACTTGCTGTCCTTTCCTTGTCCTTCCCTTACTTGCTGTCCTTCCCTTGTCCTTCCCTTACTTGCTGTCCTTCCCTTGTCCTTCCCTTACTTGCTGTCCTTCCCTTACGTGCTGTCCTTCCCTTGTCCTTCCCTTACTTGCTGTCCTTCCCTTGTCCTTCCCTTACTTGCTGTCCTTCCCTTACGTGCTGTCCTTCCCTTACTTGCTGTCCTTCCCTTGTCCTTCCCTTACTTGCTGTCCTTTCCTTGTCCTTCCCTTACTTGCTGTCCTTTCCTTGTCCTTCCCTTACTTGCTGTCCTTCCCTTGTCCTTCCCTTACTTGCTGTCCTTCCCTTGTCCTTCCCTTACTTGCTGTCCTTTCCTTACTTGCTGTCCTTCCCTCTTCCCTTACTTGCTGTCCTTCCCTCTTCCCTTACTTGCTGTCCTTCCCTCTTTCCTTACTTGCTGTCCTTCCCTTACTTGCTGTCCTTGCTGTCCATCCCTCTTCCCTTACTTGCTGTCCTTGCTGTCCATCCCTCTTCCCTTACTTGCTGTCCATCCCTCTTCCCTTACTTGCTGTCCTTGCTGTCCTTCCCTTACTTGCTGTCCTTGCTGTCCTTCCCTCTTCCCTTACTTGCTGTCCTTCCCTTACTTGCTGTCCTTCCCTCTTCCCTTACTTGATGTTCTTCCCTTACTTGCTGTCCTTCCCTTACTTGCTGTTTCTTGCTTCCCTTCCCTTACTTGCTGTCCCTCCCTGTCCTTCCCTTACTTGCTGTCCTTCCCTTACTTCCTGTCCTTCCCTTACTTGCTGTCCTTCCCTTACTTCCTGTCCTTCCCTTACTTGCTGTCCTTCCCTTACTTCCTGTCTTTCCCTTGTACTTCCCTTACTTGCTGTCCTTCCCTTGTACTTCCCTTACTTGCTGTCCTTCCCTTACTTGCGGTCCTTTCCTTACTTGCTGTCCTTCCCTTACTTGCTGTCCTTCCCTCTTGCTGTCCTTCCCTTACTTGCTGTCCTTCCCTTGTCCTTCCCTTACTTGCTGTCCTTCCCTTGTCCTTCCCTTACTTGCTGTCCTTCCCTTACTTGCGGTCCTTCCCTTACTTGCTGTCCTTCCCTCTTGCTGTCCTTCCCTTTCATGTCCTTCCCTCTTGCTGTCCTTCCCTTTCTTGCTGTCCTTCCCTTACTTGCTGTCCTTGCTGTCCTTCCCTCTTCCCTTACTTGCTGTCCTTTCCTTGTCCTTCCCTTACTTGCTGTCCTTCCCTTGTCCTTTACTTACGTGCTGTCCTTCCCTCTTCCCTTACTTGCTGTCCTTCCCTTGTCCTTCCCATACTTGCTGTCCTTCCCTTACTTGCTGTCCTTCCCTTGTCCTTCCCATACTTGCTGTCCTTCCCTTACTTGCTGTCCTTCCCTCTTCCCTTACTTGCTGTCCTTCCCTTACTTGCTGTCCTTCCCTCTTCCCTTACTTGCTGTCCTTCCCTTACTTGCTGTCCTTCCCTTACTTGCTGTCCTTCCCTTACTTGCTGTCCTTCCCTCTTCCCTTACTTGATGTCCTTCCCTTACTTGCTGTCCTTCCCTTACTTGCTGTTACTTGCTGCCCTTCCCTTACTTGCTGTCCCTCCCTGTCCTTCCCTTACTTGCTGTCCTTCCCTCTTCCCTTACTTGCTGTCCTTTCCTCTTCCCTTACTTGCTGTTCTTCCCTTGTCTTTCCCTTACTTGCTGTCCTTCCCTTGTCCTTCCCTTGTCCTTCCCTTGTCCTTCCCTTGTCCTTCCCTTGTCCTTCCCTTACTTGCTGTCCTTCCCTTACTTGCTGTCCTTCCCTTGTCCTTCCCTTACTTGCTGTCCTTCCCTTACTTGATATCCTTTCCTTGTCCTTCCCTTACTTGCTGTCCTTCCCTCTTCCCTTACTTGCTGTCCTTCCCTTACTTGCGGTCCTTCCCTTACTTGTTGTCCTTCCCTCTTGCTGTCCTTCCCTCTTGCTGTCCTTCCCTTTCATGTCCTTCCCTCTTGCTGTCCTTCCCTTACTTGCTGTCCTTCCCTTACTTGCTGTCCTTCCCTCTTCCCTTACTTGCTGTCCTTTCCTTGTCCTTCCCTTACTTGCTGTCCTTCCCTTGTCCTTTACTTACGTGCTGTCCTTCCCTTGTCCTTCCCTTACTTGCTGTCCTTCCCTTGTCCTTCCCTTACTAGCTGTCCTTCCCTTGTCCTTCCCTTACTTGCTGTCCTTTCCTTGTCCTTCCCTTACTTGCTGTCCTTCCCTTGTCCTTCCCTTACTTGCTGTCCTTCCCTTGTCCTTCCCTTACTTGCTGTCCTTCCCTTGTCCTGCCCTTACTTGCTGTCCTTCCCTTACTTCCTGTATTTCCCTTGTACTTCCCTTACTTGCTGTCCTTCCCTTGTACTTCCCTTACTTGCTGTCCTTCCCTTACTTGCGGTCCTTTCCTTACTTGCTGTCCTTCCCTTACTTGCTGTCCTTCCCTCTAGCTGTCCTTCCCTTACTTGCTGTCCTTCCCTTGTCCTTCCCTTACTTGCTGTCCTTCCCTTGTCCTTCCCTTACTTGCTGTCTTTCCCTTACTTGCTGTCCTTCCCTTGTCCTTCCCTTGTCCTTCCCTTTCTTGCTGTCCTTCCCTCTTCCCTTACTTGCTGTCCTTCCCTTGTCCTTTCCTTACTTGCTGTCCTTCCCTTTCTTGCTGTCCTTCCCTCTTCCCTTACTTGCTGTCCTTCCCTTGTCCTTTCCTTACTTGCTGTCCTTCCCTTGTCCTTCCCTTTCTTGCTGTCCTTCCCTCTTCCCTTACTTGCTGTCCTTCCCTCTTCCCTTACTTGCTGTCCTTCCCTTAGTTGCTGTCCTTCCCTCTTCCCTTACTTGCTGTCCTTCCCTTGTCCTTTCCTTACTTGCTGTCCTTCCCTTGTCCTTCCCTTACTTGCTGTCCTTCCCTCTTCCCTTACTTGCTGTCCTTCCCTTAGTTGCTGTCCTTCCCTCTTCCCTTACTTGCTGTCTTTCCCTTACTTGCTGTCCTTCCCTTGTCCTTCCCTTACTTGCTGTCCTTCCCTTACATGCTGTCCTTCCCTTACTTGCTGTTCTTCCCTTACTTGCTGTCCTTTCCTTACTTGCTGTCCTTGCTGTCCTTCCCTTACTTGCTGTCCTTGCTGTCCTTCCCTCTTCCCTTACTTGCTGTCCTTCCCTTACTTGCTGTCCTTCCCTTGTCCTTCCTTTACTTGCTGTCCTTCCCTTGTCCTTCCCTTACTTGATGTCCTTCCCTTACTTGCTGTCCTTCCCTTACTTGCTGTCCTTCCCTCTTCCCTTACTTGCTGTCCTTCCCTTACTTGCTGTCCTTCCCTTACTTGCTGTCCTTCCCTGGTCCTTCCCTTGTCCTTCCCTTACTTGCTGTCCTTCCCTTGTCCTTCCCTTACTTGCTGTCCTTCCCTCTTCCCTTACTTGCTGTCCTTTCCTCTTCCCTTACTTGCTGTTCTTCCCTTGTCCTTCCTTTACTTGCTGTCCTTCCCTTGTCCTTCCCTTACTTGATGTCCTTCCCTTACTTGCTGTCCTTCCCTTACTTGCTGTCCTTCCCTTACTTGCTGTCCTTCCCTTACTTGCTGTCCTTCCCTTACTTGCTGTCCTTCCCTGGTCCTTCCCTTGTCCTTCCCTTGTCCTTCCCTTACTTGCTGTCCCTCCCTGTCCTTCCCTTACTTGCTGTCCTTCCCTCTTCCCTTACTTGCTGTCCTTTCCTCTTCCCTTACTTGCTGTTCTTCCCTTGTCTTTCCCTTACTTGCTGTCCTTCCCTTGTCCTTCCCTTACTTGCTGTCCTTCCCTTGTCCTTCCCTTACTTGCTGTCCTTCCCTTGTCCTTCCCTTACTTGCTGTCCTTCCCTTGTCCTTCCCTTACTTGCTGTCCTTCCCTTACTTGATATCCTTTCCTTGTCCTTCCCTTACTTGCTGTCCTTCCCTCTTCCCTTACTTGCTGTCCTTCCCTCTTCCCTTACTTGCTGTCCTTCCCTTACTTGCGGTCCTTCCCTTACTTGCTGTCCTTCCCTCTTGCTGTTCTTCCCTTTCATGTCCTTCCCTCTTGCTGTCCTTCCCTTACTTGCTGTCCTTCCGTTGTCCTTCCCTTATTTGCTGTCCTTGCTGTCCTTCCCTCTTCCCTTACTTGCTGTCCTTTCCTTGTCCTTCCCTTACTTGCTGTCCTTCCCTTGTCCTTTACTTACGTGCTGTCCTTTCCTTGTCCTTCCCTTACTTGCTGTCCTTCTCTTGTTCTTCCCATACTTGCTGTCCTTCCCTTACTTGCTGTCATTCCCTTGTCCTTCCCTTACTTGCTGTCCTTTCCTTGTCCTTCCCTTACTTGCTGTCCTTCCCTTGTCCTTCCCTTACTTGCTGTCCTTCCCTTGTCCTTCCCTTACTTGCTGTCCTTCCCTTGTCCTTCCCTTACTTGCTGTCCTTCCCTTGTCCTTCCCTTACTTGCTGTCCTTCCCTTGTCCTTCCCTTACTTGCTGTCCTTCCCTTACTTCCTGTATTTCCCTTGTACTTCCCTTACTTGCTGTCCTTCCCTTGTACTTCCCTTACTTGCTGTCCTTCCCTTACTTGCGGTCCTTTCCTTACTTGCTGTCCTTCCCTTACTTGCTGTCCTTCTCTCTAGCTGTCCTTCCCTTACTTGCTGTCCTTCCCTTGTCCTTCCCTTACTTGCTGTCCTTCCCTTGTCCTTCCCTTACTTGCTGTCCTTCCCTTGTCCTTCCCTTACTTGCTGTCCTTCCCTTACTTGCTGTCCTTCCCTCTTCCCTTACTTGCTGTCCTTCCCTTGTCCTTTCCTTACTTGCTGTCCTTCCCTTACTTGCTGTCCTTCCCTTGTCCTTCCCTTTCTTGCTGTCCTTCCCTCTTCCCTTACTTGCTGTCCTTCCCTTGTCCTTTCCTTACTTGCTGTCCTTCCCTCTTCCCTTACTTGCTGTCCTTTCCTCTTCCCTTACTTGCTGTCCTTCCCTTGTCCTTCCCTTACTTGCTGTCTTTCCCTCTTCCCTTACTTGCTGTCCTTCCCTTAGTTGCTGTCCTTCCCTCTTCCCTTACTTGCTGTCTTTCCCTTACTTGCTGTCCTTCCCTTGTCCTTCCCTTAGTTGCTGTCCTTCCCTCTTCCCTTACTTGCTGTCCTTCCCTTACGTGCTGTCCTTCCCTTACTTGCTGTCCTTCCCTTACTTGCTGTCCTTCCCTTACTTGCTGTCCTTCCCTTACTTGCTGTCCTTCCCTTACTTGCTGTCCTTGCTGTCCTTCCCTCTTCCCTTACTTGCTGTCCTTCCCTTGTCCTTCCCTTACTTGCTGTCCTTCCCTTACTTGCTGTCCTTCCCTTGTCCTTCCTTTACTTGCTGTCCTTCCCTTGTCCTTCCCTTACTTGCTGTCCTTCCCTTACTTGCTGTCCTTCCCTTACTTGCTGTCCTTCCCTTGTCCTTCCTTTACTTGCTGTCCTTCCCTTGTCCTTCCCTTACTTGCTGTCCTTCCCTTACTTGCTGTCCTTCCCTTACTTGCTGTCCTTCCCTTACTTGCTGTCCTTCCCTGGTCCTTCCCTTGTCCTTTCCTTACTTGCTGTCCTTCCCTTGTCCTTCCCTTGTCCTTCCTTACTTGCTGTCCTTCCCTTGTCCTTCCCTTACTTGCTGTCCTTCCCTTGTCCTTCCCTTACTTGCTGTCCTTCCCTCTTCCCTTACTTGATGTCCTTCCCTTACTTGCTGTCCTTCCCTTACTTGCTGTCCTTCCCTTGTCCTTCCCTTACTTGCTGTCCTTCCCTCTTCCCTTACTTGATGTCCTTCCCTTACTTGCTGTCCTTCCCTTACTTGCTGTCCTTCCCTTACTTGCTGTCCTTCCCTTACTTGCTGTCCTTCCCTTACTTGCTGTCCTTCCCTTGTCGTTCCCTTACTTGCTGTCCTTCCCTTACTTGCTGTCCTTCCCTTGTCCTTCCCTTACTTGCTGTCCTTCCCTTGTCCTTCCCTTACTTGCTGTCCTTCCCTTGTCCTTCCCTTACTTGCTGTCCTTCCCTTACTTGCTGTCCTTCCCTTGTCCTTCCCTTACTTGCTGTCCTTTCCTCTTCCCTTACTTGCTGTCCTTCCCTTGTCTTTCCCTTACTTGCTGTCCTTCCCTTGTCTTTCCCTTACTTGCTGTCCTTCCCTTGTCTTTCCCTTACTTGCTGTCCTTTCCTCTTCCCGTACTTGATGTCCTTCCCTTACCTGCTGTCCTTCCCTTACTTGCTGTCCTTTCCTTGTCCTTCCCTTACTTGCTGTCCTTCTCTCTTGCTGTCCTTCCCTTACTTGCTGTCCTTCCCTTACTTGATGTCCTTCCCTTACTTGCTGTCCTTCCCTTGTCCTTCCCTTACTTGCTGTCCTTCCCTTGTCCTTCCCTTACTTGCTGTCCTTCCCTTGTCCTTCCCTTACTTGCTGTCCTTCCCTCTTCCCTTACTTGCTGTCCTTCCCTTACTTGCTGTCCTTTCCTTGTCCTTCCCTTACTTGCTGTCCTTCCCTCTTGCTGTCCTTCCCTTACTTGATGTCCTTCCCTTACTTGCTGTCCTTCCCTTACTTGCTGTCCTTTCCTTACTTGCTGTCCTTTCCTTGTCCTTCCCTTACTTGCTGTCCTTCCCTCTTGCTGTCCTTCCCTTACTTGCTGTCCTTCCCTTACTTGCTGTCCTTCCCTTACTTGCTGTCCTTCCCTCTTGCTGTCCTTCCCTTACTTGATGTCCTTCCCTTACTTGCTGTCCTTCCCTCACTTGCTGTCCTTCCCTCTTGCTGTCCTTCCCTCTTGCTGTCCTTCCCTTTTGCTGTCCTTCCCTCTTGCTGTACTTGCTGTCCTTCCCTTACTTGCTGTCCTTCCCTCTTGCTGTCCTTCCCTCTTGCTGTCCTTTCCTCTTGCTGTCCTTCTCTCTTGCTGTCCTTTCCTCTTGCTGTACTTGCTGTCCTTCCCTTGTCCTTCCCTTACTTGCTGTCCTTTCCTTACTTGCTGTCCTTCCCTTGTCCTTTCCTTACTTGCTGTCCTTCCCTCTTCCTTTACTTGCTGTCCTTCCCTTTCATGTCCTTCCTTCTTGCTGTCCTTCCCTTTCATGTCCTTCCCTCTTGCTGTCCTTTTTCATGTCCTTCCCTCTTGCTGTCCTTCCCTTACTTGCTGTCCTTCCCTCTTCCCTTACTTGCTGTCCTTCCCTCTTCCCTTACTTGCTGTCCTTTCCTCTTCCCGTACTTGCTGTCCTTCCCTTACTTGCTGTCCTTCCCTTGTCCTTCCCTTACTTGCTGTCCTTCCCTTGTCCTTCCCTTACTTGCTGTCCTTCCCTTGTCCTTCCCTTACTTGCTGTCCTTTCCTTGTCCTTCCCTTACTTGCTGTCCTTCCCTTGTCCTTCCCTTACTTGCTGTCCTTCCCTTGTCCTTCCCTTACTTGCTGTCCTTCCCTTACTTGCTGTCCTTCCCTTACTTGCTGTCCTTTCCTTACTTGCTGTCCTTCCCTCTTCCCTTACTTGCTGTCCTTTCCTTACTTGCTGTCCTTCCCTCTTCCCTTACTTGCTGTCCTTTCCTTACTTGCTGTCCTTCCCTTGTCCTTCCCTTACTTGCTGTCCTTCCCTCTTCCCTTACTTGCTGTCCTTTCCTTACTTGCTGTCCTTCCCTTGTCCTTTCCTTGTCCTTCCCTTACTTGCTGTCCTTCCCTTACTTGCTGTCCTTCCCTTACTTGCTGTCCTTTCCTTGCTGTCCTTCCCTCTTCCCTTACTTGCTGTCCTTCCCTTACTTGCTGTCCTTCCCTTACTTGCTGTCCTTCCCTTACTTGCTGTCCTTCCCTTACTTGCTGTCCTTCCCTTACTTGCTGTCCTTCCCTTACTTGCTGTCCTTCCCTCTTGCTGTCCTTCCCTTACTTGCTGTCCTTCTCTTACTTGCTGTCCTTCCCTTACTTGCTGTCCTTCTCTCTTGCTGTCCTTCCCTTACTTGCTGTCCTTCCCTTACTTGCTGTCCTTCCCTTACTTGCTGTCCTTCCCTTACTTGCTGTCCTTCCCTTACTTGCTGTCCTTCCCTTACTTGCTGTCCTTCCCTTACTTGCTGTCCTTCCCTTGTCCTTCCCTTACTTGCTGTCCTTCCCTTACTTGCTGTCCTTCCCTTGTCCTTCCCTTACTTGCTGTCCTTCCCTTAATTGCTGTCCTTCCCTTACTTGCTGTCCTTCCCTTACTTGCTGTCCTTCCCTTACTTGCTGTCCTTCCCTTACTTGCTGTCCTTCCCTTACTTGCTGTCCTTCCCTTACTTGCTGTCCTTCCCTTACTTGCTGTCCTTCCCTTACTTGCTGTCCTTCCCTTACTTGCTGTCCTTCCCTGTCCTTCCCTTACTTGCTGTCCTTCCCTTACTTGCTGTCCTTCCCTTACTTGCTGTCCTTCCCTGTCCTTCCCTTACTTGCTGTCCTTCCCTTACTTGCTGTCCTTCCCTGTCCTTCCCTTACTTGCTGTCCTTCCCTTACTTGCTGTCCTTCCCTGTCCTTCCCTTACTTGCTGTCCATCCCTCTTCCCTTACTTGCTGTCCTTCCCTTACTTGCTGTCCTTCCCTTACTTGCTGTCCTTCCCTTACTTGCTGTCCTTCCCTTACTTGCTGTCCTTCCCTTACTTGCTGTCCTTCCCTTACTTGCTGTCCTTCCCTTACTTGCTGTCCTTCCCTTACTTGCTGTCCTTCCCTTACTTGCTGTCCTTCCCTTACTTGCTGTCCTTCCCTTACTTGCTGTCCTTCCCTTACTTGCTGTCCTTCCCTTACTTGCTGTCCTTCCCTTACTTGCTGTCCTTCCCTTACTTGCTGTCCTTCCCTTACTTGCTGTCCTTCCCTTACTTGCTGTCCTTCCCTTACTTGCTGTCCTTCCCTTACTTGCTGTCCTTCCCTTACTTGCTGTCCTTCCCTTACTTGCTGTCCTTCTCTTACTTGCTGTCCTTCCCTTACTTGCTGTCCTTCCCTGTCCTTCCCTGTCCTTCCCTTACTTGCTGTCCTTCCCTTACTTGCTGTCCTTCCCTTACTTGCTGTCCTTCCCTTACTTGCTGTCCTTCCCTTACTTGCTGTCCTTCCCTTACTTGCTGTCCTTCTCTTACTGGCTGTCCTTCCCTTACTTGCTGTCCTTCCCTTACTTGCTGTCCTTCCCTTACTTGCTGTCCTTCCCTTACTTGCTGTCCTTCCCTTACTTCATGTCCTTCCCTTACTTGCTGTCCTTCCCTTACTTCATGTCCTTCTCTTACTTGCTGTCCTTCCCTTACTTGCTGTCCTTCCCTTACTTGCTGTCCTTCCCTTACTTGCTGTCCTTCCCTTACTTGCTGTCCTTCCCTTGTCCTTTCCTTGTCCTTCCCTTACTTGCTGTCCTTCCCTCTTTCCTTACTTGCTGTCCTTCCCTTACTTGCTGTCCTTGCTGTCCATCCCTCTTCCCTTACTTGCTGTCCTTGCTGTCCATCCCTCTTCCCTTACTTGCTGTCCTTCTCTTGTCCTTCCCTTACTTGCTGTCCTTCCCTTGTCCTTTCCTTGTCCTTCCCTTACTTGCTGTCCTTCCCTCTTTCCTTACTTGCTGTCCTTCCCTTACTTGCTGTCCTTGCTGTCCATCCCTCTTCCCTTACTGGCTGTCCTTCCCTTACTTGCTGTCCTTCCCTTACTGGCTGTCCTTCCCTTACTGGCTGTCCTTCCCTTACTTGCTGTCCTTCCCTTGTCCTTCCCTTACTTGCTGTCCTTCCCTTACTTGCTGTCCTTCCCTTACTTGCTGTCCTTCCCTTACTTCATGTCCTTCCCTTACTTGCTGTCCTTCCCTTACTTGCTGTCCTTCCCTTACGTGCTGTCCTTCCCTTACTTGCTGTCCTTCCCTGTCCTTCCCTTACTTGCTGTCCTTCCCTTACTTGCTGTCCTTCCCTGTCCTTCCCTTACTTGCTGTCCTTCCCTTACTTGCTGTCCTTCCCTGTCCTTCCCTTACTTGCTGTCCATCCCTCTTCCCTTACTGGCTGTCCTTCCCTTACTTGCTGTCCTTCCCTTACTTGCTGTCCTTCCCTTACTGGCTGTCCTTCCCTTACTTGCTGTCCTTCTCTTACTTGCTGTCCTTCCCTTACTTGCTGTCCTTCCCTTACTTGCTGTCCTTCTCTTACTTGCTGTCCTTCCCTTACTTGCTGTCCTTCCCTTACTTGCTGTCCTTCCCTTACTTCATGTCCTTCCCTTACTTGCTGTCCTTCCCTTACTTGCTGTCCTTCCCTGTCCTTCCCTTACTTGCTGTCCTTCCCTTACTGGCTGTCCTTCCCTCTTCCCTTACTTGCTGTCCTTCCCTTACTGGCTGTCCTTCCCTTACTTGCTGTCCTTCCCTTACTGGCTGTCCTTCCCTTACTTGCTGTCCTTCCCTTACTTGCTGTCCTTCCCTTACTTGCTGTCCTTCCCTTACTTGCTGTCCTTCTCTTACTTGCTGTCCTTCCCTTACTTGCTGTCCTTCCCTTACTTCATGTCCTTCCCTTACTTGCTGTCCTTCCCTTACTTGCTGTCCTTCTCTTACTTGCTGTCCTTCCCTTACTTGCTGTCCTTCCCTGTCCTTCCCTGTCCTTCCCTTACTTGCTGTCCTTCTCTTACTTGCTGTCCTTCTCTTACTTGCTGTCCTTCCCTCTTCCCTTACTTGCTGTCCTTCCCTCTTCCCTTACTTGCTGTCCTTCCCTCTTCCCTTACTTGCTGTCCTTCCCTTACTGGCTGTCCTTCCCTGTCCTTCCCTTACTGGCTGTCCTTCCCTTACTGGCTGTCCTTCCCTTACTTGCTGTCCTTCCCTTACTTGCTGTCCTTTTCTTACTTGCTGTCCTTCCCTCTTCCCTTACTTGCTGTCCTTCCCTTACTGGCTGTCCTTCCCTGTCCTTCCCTTACTGGCTGTCCTTCCCTTACTGGCTGTCCTTCCCTTACTTGCTGTCCTTCCCTTACTTGCTGTCCTTCCCTTACTTGCTGTCCTTCCCTTACTTCATGTCCTTCTCTTACTTGCTGTCCTTCCCTTACTTGCTGTCCTTCCCTGTCCTTCCCTTACTTGCTGTCCTTCTCTTACTTGCTGTCCTTCCCTTACTTGCTGTCCTTCCCTTACTTGCTGTCCTTCCCTTACTTGCTGTCCTTCCCTTACTTGCTGTCCTTCCCTTACTTGCTGTCCTTCCCTTACTTGCTGTCCTTCCCTTACTTGCTGTCCTTCCCTTACTGGCTGTCCTTCTCTTACTTGCTGTCCTTCCCTTACTTGCTGTCCTTCCCTGTCCTTCCCTTACTGGCTGTCCTTCTCTTACTTGCTGTCCTTCCCTTACTTGCTGTCCTTCCCTGTCCTTCCCTTACTTGCTGTCCTTCCCTTACTTGCTGTCCTTCTCTTACTTGCTGTCCTTCCCTTACTTCATGTCCTTCCCTTACTTGCTGTCCTTCCCCTACTTCATGTCCTTCCCTTACTGGCTGTCCTTCCCTTACTGGCTGTCCTTCTCTTACTTGCTGTCCTTCCCTTACTTGCTGTCCTTCCCTGTCCTTCCCTTACTTGCTGTCCTTCCCTTACTTGCTGTCCTTCCCTTACTTGCTGTCCTTCCCTTACTTGCTGTCCTTTCCTTACTTGCTGTCCTTCCCTTACTTGCTGTCCTTCCCTTACTTGCTGTCCTTCCCTTACTTCATGTCCTTCCCTTACTGGCTGTCCTTCTCTTACTTGCTGTCCTTCCCTTACTTGCTGTCCTTCCCTGTCCTTCCCTTACTTGCTGTCCTTCCCTTACGTGCTGTCCTTCCCCTACTTCATGTCCTTCCCTTACTGGCTGTCCTTCTCTTACTTGCTGTCCTTCCCTTACTTGCTGTCCTTCCCTGTCCTTCCCTTACTTGCTGTCCTTCCCTGTCCTTCCCTTACTTGCTGTCCTTCCCTTACTTGCTGTCCTTCTCTTACTTGCTGTCCTTCCCTTACTTCATGTCCTTCCCTTACTTGCTGTCCTTCCCCTACTTCATGTCCTTCCCTTACTGGCTGTCCTTCCCTTACTGGCTGTCCTTCTCTTACTTGCTGTCCTTCCCTTACTTGCTGTCCTTCCCTGTCCTTCCCTTACTTGCTGTCCTTCTCTTACTTGCTGTCCTTCCCTTACTTGCTGTCCTTCCCTGTCCTTCCCTTACTTGCTGTCCTTCTCTTACTTGCTGTCCTTCCCTCTTTCCTTACTTGCTGTCCTTCCCTTACTTGCTGTCCTTCCCCTACTTCATGTCCTTCCCTTACTGGCTGTCCTTCTCTTACTTGCTGTCCTTCCCTTACTTGCTGTCCTTCCCTGTCCTTCCCTTACTTGCTGTCCTTCCCTTACTTGCTGTCCTTCCCTTACTTGCTGTCCTTCCCTTACTTGCTGTCCTTCTCTTACTTGCTGTCCTTCCCTTACTTGCTGTCCTTCCCTTACTTGCTGTCCTTCCCTTACTTGCTGTCCTTCCCTGTCCTTCCCTTACTTGCTGTCCTTCTCTTACTTGCTGTCCTTCTCTTACTTGCTGTCCTTCCCTTACTTGCTGTCCTTCTCTTACTTCATGTCCTTCCCTTACTTGCTGTCCTTCCCTTACTGGCTGTCCTTCCCTTACTGGCTGTCCTTCCCTTACTTGCTGTCCTTCCCTTACTTGCTGTCCTTCTCTTACTTGCTGTCCTTCCCTTACTTGCTGTCCTTCCCTTACTTGCTGTCCTTCCCTTACTTGCTGTCCTTCCCTTACTTGCTGTCCTTCCCTTACTTGCTGTCCTTCCCTTACGTGCTGTCCTTCTCTTACGTGCTGTCCTTCTCTTACTTGCTGTCCTTCCCTTACTTGCTGTCCTTCCCTTACTTGCTGTCCTTCCCTTACTTGCTGTCCTTCCCTTACTTCATGTCCTTCCCTTACTTGCTGTCCTTCCCTTACTTCATGTCCTTCTCTTACTTGCTGTCCTTCCCTTACTTGCTGTCCTTCCCTTACTTGCTGTCCTTCCCTTACTTGCTGTCCTTCTCTTGTCCTTCCCTTACTTGCTGTCCTTCCCTTGTCCTTTCCTTGTCCTTCCCTTACTTGCTGTCCTTCCCTTACTTGCTGTCCTTCCCTTACTTGCTGTCCTTGCTGTCCATCCCTCTTCCCTTACTTGCTGTCCATCCCTCTTCCCTTACTTGCTGTCCATCCCTCTTCCCTTACTTGCTGTCCTTGCTGTCCATCCCTCTTCCCTTACTTGCTGTCCTTGCTGTCCATCCCTCTTCCCTTACTTGCTGTCCTTCCCTTACTGGCTGTCTTTCCCTTACTGGCTGTCCTTCCCTTACTGGCTGTCCTTCCCTTACTGGCTGTCCTTCCCTTACTTCATGTCCTTCCCTTACTTGCTGTCCTTCCCTTACTGGCTGTTCTTCCCTTACTGGCTGTTCTTCCCTTACTGGCTGTCCTTCCCTTACTTGCTGTCCTTCCCTTACTTGCTGTCCTTCCCTTACTTGCTGTCCTTCCCTTACTTGCTGTCCTTCTCTTACTTGCTGTCCTTCCCTTACTTGCTGTCCTTCTCTTACTTCATGTCCTTCCCTTACTTGCTGTCCTTCCCTTACTGGCTGTCCTTCCCTTACTGGCTGTCCTTCCCTTACTTGCTGTCCTTCCCTTACTTGCTGTCCTTCCCTTACTTGCTGTCCTTCTCTTACTTGCTGTCCTTCCCTTACGTGCTGTCCTTCTCTTACTTGCTGTCCTTCTCTTACTTGCTGTCCTTCCCTTACTTGCTGTCCTTCCCTTACTTGCTGTCCTTCCCTTACTTGCTGTCCTTCCCTTACTTCATGTCCTTCCCTTACTTGCTGTCCTTCCCTTACTTCATGTCCTTCTCTTACTTGCTGTCCTTCCCTTACTTGCTGTCCTTCCCTTACTTGCTGTCCTTCCCTTACTTGCTGTCCTTCTCTTGTCCTTCCCTTACTTGCTGTCCTTCCCTTGTCCTTTCCTTGTCCTTCCCTTACTTGCTGTCCTTCCCTCTTTCCTTACTTGCTGTCCTTCCCTTACTTGCTGTCCTTGCTGTCCATCCCTCTTCCCTTACTTGCTGTCCTTGCTGTCCATCCCTCTTCCCTTACTTGCTGTCCTTGCTGTCCATCCCTCTTCCCTTACTTGCTGTCCTTCCCTTACTGGCTGTCTTTCCCTTACTGGCTGTCCTTCCCTTACTGGCTGTCCTTCCCTTACTGGCTGTCCTTCCCTTACTTCATGTCCTTCCCTTACTTGCTGTCCTTCCCTTACTGGCTGTTCTTCCCTTACTGGCTGTTCTTCCCTTACTGGCTGTCCTTCCCTTACTTGCTGTCCTTCCCTTACTTGCTGTCCTTCCCTTACTTGCTGTCCTTCTCTTACTTGCTGTCCTTCTCTTACTTGCTGTCCTTCCCTTACTTGCTGTCCTTCTCTTACTTCATGTCCTTCCCTTACTTGCTGTCCTTCCCTTACTGGCTGTCCTTCCCTTACTGGCTGTCCTTCCCTTACTTGCTGTCCTTCCCTTACTTGCTGTCCTTCCCTTACTTGCTGTCCTTCTCTTACTTGCTGTCCTTCCCTTACTTGCTGTCCTTCCCTGTCCTTCCCTTACTTGCTGTCCTTCCCTGTCCTTCCCTTACTTGCTGTCCTTCCCTGTCCTTCCCTTACTTGCTGTCCTTCCCTTACTTGCTGTCCTTCCCTTACTTGCTGTCCATCCCTCTTCCCTTACTTGCTGTCCTTGCTGTCCATCCCTCTTCCCTTACTTGCTGTCCTTGCTGTCCATCCCTCTTCCCTTACTTGCTGTCCTTCCCTTACTGGCTGTCTTTCCCGTACTGGCTGTCCTTCCCTTACTGGCTGTCCTTCCCTTACTGGCTGTCCTTCCCTTACTTCATGTCCTTGCTGTCCATCCCTCTTCCCTTACTTGCTGTCCTTCCCTTACTGGCTGTCTTTCCCGTACTGGCTGTCCTTCCCTTACTGGCTGTCCTTCCCTTACTGGCTGTCCTTCCCTTACTTCATGTCCTTCCCTTACTTGCTGTCCTTCCCTTACTGGCTGTTCTTCCCTTACTGGCTGTTCTTCCCTTACTGGCTGTCCTTCCCTTACTTGCTGTCCTTCCCTTACTTGCTGTCCTTCCCTTACTTGCTGTCCTTCCCTCTTCCCTTACTTGCTGTCCTTCTCTTACTTGCTGTCCTTCCCTTACTTGCTGTCCTTCTCTTACTTCATGTCCTTCCCTTACTGGCTGTCCTTCCCTTACTGGCTGTCCTTCCCTTACTGGCTGTCCTTCCCTTACTTGCTGTCCTTCCCTTACTTGCTGTCCTTCCCTTACTTGCTGTCCTTCTCTTACTTGCTGTCCTTCCCTTACTTGCTGTCCTTCCCTGTCCTTCCCTTACTTGCTGTCCTTCCCTGTCCTTCCCTTACTTGCTGTCCTTCTCTTACTTGCTGTCCTTCCCTTACTTGCTGTCCTTCCCTGTCCTTCCCTTACTTGCTGTCCTTCCCTGTCCTTCCCTTACTTGCTGTCCTTCCCTGTCCTTCCCTTACTTGCTGTCCTTCCCTGTCCTTCCCTTACTTGCTGTCCTTCTCTTACTTGCTGTCCTTCCCTTACTTGCTGTCCTTCCCTGTCCTTCCCTTACTTGCTGTCCTTCCCTTACTTGCTGTCCTTCTCTTACTTGCTGTCCTTCCCTTACTTCATGTCCTTCCCTTACTTGCTGTCCTTCCCTTACTTGCTGTCCTTCTCTTACTTGCTGTCCTTCCCTTACTTCATGTCCTTCCCTTACTTGCTGTCCTTCCCTTACTTGCTGTCCTTCTCTTACTTCATGTCCTTCCCTTACTTGCTGTCCTTCCCTTACTGGCTGTCCTTCCCTTACTGGCTGTCCTTCCCTTACTTGCTGTCCTTCCCTTACTTGCTGTCCTTCCCTTACTTGCTGTCCTTCCCTGTCCTTCCCTTACTTGCTGTCCTTCCCTTACTTGCTGTCCTTCCCTGTCCTTCCCTTACTTGCTGTCCTTCTTGCTGTCCTTCCCTTACTTGCTGTCCTTCCCTTACTTGCTGTCCTTCCCTTACTTGCTGTCCTTCCCTGTCCTTCCCTTACTTGCTGTCCTTCTCTTACTTGCTGTCCTTCCCTTACTTGCTGTCCTTCCCTGTCCTTCCCTTACTTGCTGTCCTTCCCTTACTTGCTGTCCTTCTCTTACTTGCTGTCCTTCCCTTACTTCATGTCCTTCCCTTACTTGCTGTCCTTCCCTTACTTGCTGTCCTTCTCTTACTTGCTGTCCTTCCCTTACTTCATGTCCTTCCCTTACTTGCTGTCCTTCCCTTACTTGCTGTTCTTCCCTTACTGGCTGTCCTTCCCTTACTGGCTGTCCTTCCCTTACTTGCTGTCCTTCCCTTACTTCATGTCCTTCCCTTACTTGCTGTCCTTCCCTTACTTGCTGTCCTTCCCTTACTTGCTGTCCTTCCCTTACTTGCTGTCCTTCCCTTACTTGCTGTCCTTCCCTTACTTGCTGTCCTTCCCTTACTGGCTGTCCTTCCCTTACTGGCTGTCCTTCTCTTACTTCATGTCCTTCCCTTACTTGCTGTCCTTCCCTTACTTGCTGTCCTTCTCTTACTTGCTGTCCTTCCCTTACTTGCTGTCCTTCCCTTACTTGCTGTCCTTCCCTTACTTGCTGTCCTTCCCTTACTGGCTGTCCTTCCCTTACTGGCTGTCCTTCCCTTACTGGCTGTCCTTCTCTTACTTCATGTCCTTCCCTTACTTGCTGTCCTTCCCTTACTTGCTGTCCTTCCCTTACTGGCTGTCCTTCCCTTACTGGCTGTCCTTCCCTTACTTGCTGTCCTTCCCTGTCCTTCCCTTACTTGCTGTCCTTCCCTTACTTGCTGTCCTTCCCTGTCCTTCCCTTACTTGCTGTCCTTCTCTTACTTGCTGTCCTTTCCTCTACTTGCTGTCCTTCCCTGTCCTTCCCTTACTTGCTGTCCTTCCCTTACTTGCTGTCCTTCCCTGTCCTTCCCTTACTTGCTGTCCTTCTCTTACTTGCTGTCCTTCCCTTACTTGCTGTCCTTCCCTGTCCTTCCCTTACTTGCTGTCCTTCCCTTACTTGCTGTCCTTCTCTTACTTGCTGTCCTTCCCTTACTTCATGTCCTTCCCTTACTTGCTGTCCTTCCCTCTTCCCTTACTTGCTGTCCTTCCCTTACTGGCTGTCCTTCCCTTACTTGCTGTCTTTCCCTTACTTGCTGTCCTTCCCTTACTGGCTGTCTTTCCCTTACTGGCTGTCCTTCCCTTACTGGCTGTCCTTCCCTTACTGGCTGTCCTTCCCTTACTGGCTGTCCTTCCCTTACTTCATGTCCTTCCCTTACTTGCTGTCCTTCTCTTACTTGCTGTCCTTCCCTTACTGGCTGTTCTTCCCTTACTGGCTGTCCTTCCCTTACTTGCTGTCCTTCCCTTACTGGCTGTCTTTCCCTTACTGGCTGTCCTTCCCTTACTGGCTGTCCTTCCCTTACTGGCTGTCCTTCCCTTACTGGCTGTCCTTCCCTTACTTCATGTCCTTCCCTTACTTGCTGTCCTTCCCTTACTTGCTGTCCTTCCCTTACTTGCTGTCCGTCCCTTACTTGCTGTCCTTCCCTTACTTGCTGTCCTTCCCTTACTTGCTGTCCTTCCCTTACTTGCTGTCCTTCCCTTACTTGCTGTCCTTCCCTTACTTGCTGTCCTTCCCTTACTTGCTGTCCTTCCCTTACGTGCTGTCCTTCCCCTACTTCATGTCCTTCCCTTACTGGCTGTCCTTCCCTTACTGGCTGTCCTTCTCTTACTTGCTGTCCTTCCCTTACTTGCTGTCCTTCCCTGTCCTTCCCTTACTTGCTGTCCTTCTCTTACTTGCTGTCCTTCCCTTACTTGCTGTCCTTCCCTGTCCTTCCCTTACTTGCTGTCCTTCCCTTACTTGCTGTCCTTCTCTTACTTGCTGTCCTTCCCTTACTTCATGTCCTTCCCTTACTTGCTGTCCTTCCCTTACTTGCTGTCCTTCTCTTACTTGCTGTCCTTCCCTTACTTGCTGTGTCCTTCCCTTACTTGCTGTCCTTCCCTGTCCTTCTCTTACTTGCTGTCCTTCCCTTACTTGCTGTCCTTCTCTTACTTGCTGTCCTTCCCTTACTGGCTGTTCTTCCCTTACTGGCTGTCCTTCCCTTACTTGCTGTCCTTCCCTTACTTGCTGTCCTTCCCTTACTGGCTGTCTTTCCCTTACTGGCTGTCCTTCCCTTACTGGCTGTCCTTCCCTTACTGGCTGTCCTTCCCTTACTGGCTGTCCTTCCCTTACTTGCTGTCCTTCCCTTACTTGCTGTCCTTCTCTTACTTGCTGTCCTTCCCTTACTTGCTGTCCTTCCCTGTCCTTCCCTTACTTGCTGTCCTTCCCTTACTTGCTGTCCTTCCCTTACTTGCTGTCCTTCCCTTACTTGCTGTCCTTCCCTCTTCCCTTACTTGCTGTCCTTCCCTTACTGGCTGTCCTTCCCAGTCCTTCCCTGTCCTTCCCTTACTGGCTGTCCTTCCCTTACTGGCTGTCCTTCCCTTACTTGCTGTCCTTCCCTTACTTGCTGTCCTTCCCTTACTTGCTGTCCTTTTCTTACTTGCTGTCCTTCCCTTACTTCATGTCCTTCTCTTACTTGCTGTCCTTCCCTTACTTGCTGTCCTTCCCTGTCCTTCCCTTACTTGCTGTCCTTCCCTGTCCTTCCCTTACTTGCTGTCCTTCCCTTACTTGCTGTCCTTCCCTGTCCTTCCCTTACTTGCTGTCCTTCTCTTACTTGCTGTCCTTCCCTTACTTGCTGTCCTTCCCTTACTTGCTGTCCTTCCCTTACTTGCTGTCCTTCCCTTACTTGCTGTCCTTCCCTTACGTGCTGTCCTTCCCCTACTTCATGTCCTTCCCTTACTGGCTGTCCTTCTCTTACTTGCTGTCCTTCCCTTACTTGCTGTCCTTCCCTGTCCTTCCCTTACTGGCTGTCCTTCTTTTACTTGCTGTCCTTCCCTTACTTGCTGTCCTTCCCTGTCCTTCCCTTACTTGCTGTCCTTCCCTTACTTGCTGTCCTTCTCTTACTTGCTGTCCTTCCCTTACTTCATGTCCTTCCCTTACTTGCTGTCCTTCCCCTACTTCATGTCCTTCCCTTACTGGCTGTCCTTCCCTTACTGGCTGTCCTTCTCTTACTTGCTGTCCTTCCCTTACTTGCTTTCCTTCCCTGTCCTTCCCTTACTTGCTGTCCTTCCCTTACTTGCTGTCCTTCCCTGTCCTTCCCTTACTTGCTGTCCTTCCCTTACTTGCTGTCCTTCCCTTACGTGCTGTCCTTCCCCTACTTCATGTCCTTCCCTTACTGGCTGTCCTTCTCTTACTTGCTGTCCTTCCCTTACTTGCTGTCCTTCCCTGTCCTTCCCTTACTTGCTGTCCTTCCCTTACGTGCTGTCCTTCCCCTACTTCATGTCCTTCCCTTACTGGCTGTCCTTCTCTTACTTGCTGTCCTTCCCTTACTTGCTGTCCTTCCCTGTCCTTCCCTTATTTGCTGTCCTTCCCTGTCCTTCCCTTACTTGCTGTCCTTCCCTTACTTGCTGTCCTTCTCTTACTTGCTGTCCTTCCCTTACTTCATGTCCTTCCCTTACTTGCTGTCCTTCCCCTACTTCATGTCCTTCCCTTACTGGCTGTCCTTCCCTTACTGGCTGTCCTTCTCTTACTTGCTGTCCTTCCCTTACTTGCTGTCCTTCCCTGTCCTTCCCTTACTTGCTGTCCTTCCCTTACTTGCTGTCCTTCCCTGTCCTTCCCTTACTTGCTGTCCTTCTCTTACTTGCTGTCCTTCCCTTACTTGCTGTCCTTCCCTTACTTGCTGTCCTTCTCTTACTTGCTGTCCTTCCCTTACTTGCTGTCCTTCCCTTACTTGCTGTCCTTCCCCTACTTCATGTCCTTCCCTTACTGGCTGTCCTTCTCTTACTTGCTGTCCTTCCCTTACTTGCTGTCCTTCCCTGTCCTTCCCTTACTTGCTGTCCTTCCCTTACTTGCTGTCCTTCTCTTACTTGCTGTCCTTCCCTTACTTGCTGTCCTTCCCTTACTTGCTGTCCTTCCCTTACTTGCTGTCCTTCCCTGTCCTTCCCTTACTTGCTGTCCTTCTCTTACTTGCTGTCCTTCTCTTACTTGCTGTCCTTCCCTTACTTCATGTCCTTCTCTTACTTCATGTCCTTCCCTTACTTGCTGTCCTTCCCTTACTGGCTGTCCTTCCCTTACTGGCTGTCCTTCCCTTACTTGCTGTCCTTCCCTTACTTGCTGTCCTTCCCTTACTTGCTGTCCTTCCCTTACGTGCTGTCCTTCTCTTACGTGCTGTCCTTCTCTTACTTGCTGTCCTTCCCTTACTTGCTGTCCTTCCCTTACTTGCTGTCCTTCCCTTACTTGCTGTCCTTCCCTTACTTCATGTCCTTCCCTTACTTGCTGTCCTTCCCTTACTTCATGTCCTTCTCTTACTTGCTGTCCTTCCCTTACTTGCTGTCCTTCCCTTACTTGCTGTCCTTCCCTTACTTGCTGTCCTTCTCTTGTCCTTCCCTTACTTGCTGTCCTTCCCTTGTCCTTTCCTTGTCCTTCCCTTACTTGCTGTCCTTCCCTGTCCTTCCCTTACTTGCTGTCCTTCCCTGTCCTTCCCTTACTTGCTGTCCTTGCTGTCCATCCCTCTTCCCTTACTTGCTGTCCATCCCTCTTCCCTTACTTGCTGTCCTTGCTGTCCATCCCTCTTCCCTTACTTGCTGTCCTTCCCTTACTGGCTGTCTTTCCCTTACTGGCTGTCCTTCCCTTACTGGCTGTCCTTCCCTTACTGGCTGTCCTTCCCTTACTGGCTGTCCTTCCCTTACTTCATGTCCTTCCCTTACTTGCTGTCCTTCTCTTACTTGCTGTCCTTCCCTTACTGGCTGTTCTTCCCTTACTGGCTGTCCTTCCCTTACTTGCTGTCCTTCCCTTACTTGCTGTCCTTCCCTGTCCTTCCCTTACTTGCTGTCCTTCCCTGTCCTTCCCTTACTTGCTGTCCTTCCCTTACTTGCTGTCCTTCTCTTACTTGCTGTCCTTCCCTTACTTGCTGTCCTTCCCTTACTTGCTGTCCTTCCCTTACTTGCTGTCCTTCCCTTACTTGCTGTCCTTCCCTTACTTGCTGTCCTTCCCTTACGTGCTGTCCTTCCCCTACTTCATGTCCTTCCCTTACTGGCTGTCCTTCTCTTACTTGCTGTCCTTCCCTTACTTGCTGTCCTTCCCTGTCCTTCCCTTACTGGCTGTCCTTCTCTTACTTGCTGTCCTTCCCTTACTTGCTGTCCTTCCCTGTCCTTCCCTTACTGGCTGTCCTTCTCTTACTTGCTGTCCTTCCCTTACTTGCTGTCCTTCCCTGTCCTTCCCTTACTTGCTGTCCTTCCCTTACTTGCTGTCCTTCCCTGTCCTTCCCTTACTTGCTGTCCTTCCCTTACTTGCTGTCCTTCCCTGTCCTTCCCTTACTTGCTGTCCTTCCCTTACTTGCTGTCCTTCCCTTACGTGCTGTCCTTCCCCTACTTCATGTCCTTCCCTTACTGGCTGTCCTTCTCTTACTTGCTGTCCTTCCCTTACTTGCTGTCCTTCCCTGTCCTTCCCTTACTGGCTGTCCTTCTCTTACTTGCTGTCCTTCCCTTACTTGCTGTCCTTCCCTGTCCTTCCCTTACTTGCTGTCCTTCCCTTACTTGCTGTCCTTCCCTGTCCTTCCCTTACTTGCTGTCCTTCCCTTACTTGCTGTCCTTCCCTGTCCTTCCCTTACTTGCTGTCCTTCCCTTACTTGCTGTCCTTCTCTTACTTGCTGTCCTTCCCTTACTTCATGTCCTTCCCTTACTTGCTGTCCTTCCCCTACTTCATGTCCTTCCCTTACTGGCTGTCCTTCCCTTACTGGCTGTCCTTCTCTTACTTGCTGTCCTTCCCTTACTTGCTGTCCTTCCCTTACTTGCTGTCCTTCCCTTACTTGCTGTCCTTCCCTTACTTGCTGTCCTTCCCTTACTTGCTGTCCTTCCCTTACGTGCTGTCCTTCCCCTACTTCATGTCCTTCCCTTACTGGCTGTCCTTCTCTTACTTGCTGTCCGTCCCTTACTTGCTGTCCTTCCCTGTCCTTCCCTTACTTGCTGTCCTTCCCTTACGTGCTGTCCTTCCCCTACTTCATGTCCTTCCCTTACTGGCTGTCCTTCTCTTACTTGCTGTCCTTCCCTTACTTGCTGTCCTTCCCTGTCCTTCCCTTATTTGCTGTCCTTCCCTGTCCTTCCCTTACTTGCTGTCCTTCCCTTACTAGCTGTCCTTCTCTTACTTGCTGTCCTTCCCTTACTTCATGTCCTTCCCTTACTTGCTGTCCTTCCCCTACTTCATGTCCTTCCCTTACTGGCTGTCCTTCCCTTACTGGCTGTCCTTCTCTTACTTGCTGTCCTTCCCTTACTTGCTGTCCTTCCCTGTCCTTCCCTTACTTGCTGTCCTTCCCTTACTTGCTGTCCTTCCCTGTCCTTCCCTTACTTGCTGTCCTTCTCTTACTTGCTGTCCTTCCCTTACTTGCTGTCCTTCCCTGTCCTTCCCTTACTTGCTGTCCTTCTCTTACTTGCTGTCCTTCCCTCTTTCCTTACTTGCCGTCCTTCCCTTACTTGCTGTCCTTCCCCTACTTCATGTCCTTCCCTTACTGGCTGTCCTTCTCTTACTTGCTGTCCTTCCCTTACTTGCTGTCCTTCCCTGTCCTTCCCTTACTTGCTGTCCTTCCCTTACTTGCTGTCCTTCTCTTACTTGCTGTCCTTCCCTTACTTGCTGTCCTTCCCTTACTTGCTGTCCTTCCCTTACTTGCTGTCCTTCCCTGTCCTTCCCTTACTTGCTGTCCTTCTCTTACTTGCTGTCCTTCTCTTACTTGCTGTCCTTCCCTTACTTGCTGTCCTTCTCTTACTTCATGTCCTTCCCTTACTTGCTGTCCTTCCCTTACTGGCTGTCCTTCCCTTACTGGCTGTCCTTCCCTTACTTGCTGTCCTTCCCTTACTTGCTGTCCTTCCCTTACTTGCTGTCCTTCCCTTACTTGCTGTCCTTCCCTTACTTGCTGTCCTTCCCTTACGTGCTGTCCTTCTCTTACGTGCTGTCCTTCTCTTACTTGCTGTCCTTCCCTTACTTGCTGTCCTTCCCTTACTTGCTGTCCTTCCCTTACTTGCTGTCCTTCCCTTACTTCATGTCCTTCCCTTACTTGCTGTCCTTCCCTTACTTCATGTCCTTCTCTTACTTGCTGTCCTTCCCTTACTTGCTGTCCTTCCCTTACTTGCTGTCCTTCCCTTACTTGCTGTCCTTCTCTTGTCCTTCCCTTACTTGCTGTCCTTCCCTTGTCCTTTCCTTGTCCTTCCCTTACTTGCTGTCCTTCCCTCTTTCCTTACTTGCTGTCCTTGCTGTCCATCCCTCTTCCCTTACTTGCTGTCCTTGCTGTCCATCCCTCTTCCCTTACTTGCTGTCCATCCCTCTTCCCTTTCTTGCTGTCCATCCCTCTTCCCTTACTTGCTGTCCTTCCCTTACTGGCTGTCTTTCCCTTACTGGCTGTCCTTCCCTTACTGGCTGTCCTTCCCTTACTGGCTGTCCGTCCCTTACTTGCTGTCCTTCCCTGTCCTTCCCTTACTTGCTGTCCTTCCCTTACGTGCTGTCCTTCCCCTACTTCATGTCCTTCCCTTACTGGCTGTCCTTCTCTTACTTGCTGTCCTTCCCTTACTTGCTGTCCTTCCCTGTCCTTCCCTTATTTGCTGTCCTTCCCTGTCCTTCCCTTACTTGCTGTCCTTCCCTTACTAGCTGTCCTTCTCTTACTTGCTGTCCTTCCCTTACTTCATGTCCTTCCCTTACTTGCTGTCCTTCCCCTACTTCATGTCCTTCCCTTACTGGCTGTCCTTCCCTTACTGGCTGTCCTTCTCTTACTTGCTGTCCTTCCCTTACTTGCTGTCCTTCCCTGTCCTTCCCTTACTTGCTGTCCTTCCCTTACTTGCTGTCCTTCCCTGTCCTTCCCTTACTTGCTGTCCTTCTCTTACTTGCTGTCCTTCCCTTACTTGCTGTCCTTCCCTGTCCTTCCCTTACTTGCTGTCCTTCTCTTACTTGCTGTCCTTCCCTCTTTCCTTACTTGCTGTCCTTCCCTTACTTGCTGTCCTTCCCCTACTTCATGTCCTTCCCTTACTGGCTGTCCTTCTCTTACTTGCTGTCCTTCCCTTACTTGCTGTCCTTCCCTGTCCTTCCCTTACTTGCTGTCCTTCCCTGTCCTTCCCTTACTTGCTGTCCTTCCCTTACTTGCTGTCCTTCTCTTACTTGCTGTCCTTCCCTTACTTGCTGTCCTTCCCTTACTTGCTGTCCTTCCCTTACTTGCTGTCCTTCCCTGTCCTTCCCTTACTTGCTGTCCTTCTCTTACTTGCTGTCCTTCTCTTACTTGCTGTCCTTCCCTTACTTGCTGTCCTTCTCTTACTTCATGTCCTTCCCTTACTTGCTGTCCTTCCCTTACTGGCTGTCCTTCCCTTACTGGCTGTCCTTCCCTTACTTGCTGTCCTTCCCTTACTTGCTGTCCTTCCCTTACTTGCTGTCCTTCCCTTACTTGCTGTCCTTCCCTTACTTGCTGTCCTTCCCTTACGTGCTGTCCTTCTCTTACGTGCTGTCCTTCTCTTACTTGCTGTCCTTCCCTTACTTGCTGTCCTTCCCTTACTTGCTGTCCTTCCCTTACTTGCTGTCCTTCCCTTACTTCATGTCCTTCCCTTACTTGCTGTCCTTCCCTTACTTCATGTCCTTCTCTTACTTGCTGTCCTTCCCTTACTTGCTGTCCTTCCCTTACTTGCTGTCCTTCCCTTACTTGCTGTCCTTCTCTTGTCCTTCCCTTACTTGCTGTCCTTCCCTTGTCCTTTCCTTGTCCTTCCCTTACTTGCTGTCCATCCCTCTTCCCTTACTTGCTGTCCATCCCTCTTCCCTTACTTGCTGTCCTTGCTGTCCATCCCTCTTCCCTTACTTGCTGTCCTTCCCTTACTGGCTGTCTTTCCCTTACTGGCTGTCCTTCCCTTACTGGCTGTCCTTCCCTTACTGGCTGTCCTTCCCTTACTTCATGTCCTTCCCTTACTTGCTGTCCTTCTCTTACTTGCTGTCCTTCCCTTACTGGCTGTTCTTCCCTTACTGGCTGTCCTTCCCTTACTTGCTGTCCTTCCCTTACTTGCTGTCCTTCCCTTACTTGCTGTCCTTCCCTCTTCCCTTACTTGCTGTCCTTCCCTTACTGGCTGTCCTTCCCTTACTTGCTGTCTTTCCCTTACTTGCTGTCCTTCCCTTACTTGCTGTCCTTCCCTTACTTGCTGTCCTTCTCTTACTTGCTGTCCTTCCCTTACTTGCTGTCCTTCCCTTACTTGCTGTCCTTCCCTTACTTGCTGTCCTTCTCTTACTTGCTGTCCTTCCCTTACTTGCTGTCCTTCTCTTACTTCATGTCCTTCCCTTACTTGCTGTCCTTCCCTTACTGGCTGTCCTTCCCTTACTGGCTGTCCTTCCCTTACTTGCTGTCCTTCCCTTACTTGCTGTCCTTCCCTTACTTGCTGTCCTTCTCTTACTTGCTGTCCTTCCCTTACTTGCTGTCCTTCCCTTACTTGCTGTCCTTCCCTTACTTGCTGTCCTTCCCTTACTTGCTGTCCTTCCCTTACTTGCTGTCCTTCTCTTACTTGCTGTCCTTCCCTTACTTGCTGTCCTTCCCTGTCCTTCCCTTACTTGCTGTCCTTCCCTGTCCTTCCCTTACTTGCTGTCCTTCCCTTACTTGCTGTCCTTCCCTGTCCTTCCCTTACTTGCTGTCCTTCTCTTACTTGCTGTCCTTCCCTTACTTGCTGTCCTTCCCTTACTTGCTGTCCTTCCCTTACTTGCTGTCCTTCTCTTACTTGCTGTCCTTCCCTTACTTCATGTCCTTCCCTTACTTGCTGTCCTTCCCTTACTTGCTGTCCTTCTCTTACTTGCTGTCCTTCCCTTACTTCATGTCCTTCCCTTACTTGCTGTCCTTCCCTTACTTGCTGTTCTTCCCTTACTGGCTGTCCTTCCCTTACTGGCTGTCCTTCCCTTACTTGCTGTCCTTCCCTTACTTGCTGTCCTTCCCTTACTTGCTGTCCTTCCCTTACTTGCTGTCCTTTTCTTACTTGCTGTCCTTCCCTTACTTGCTGTCCTTCCCTTACTTGCTGTCCTTCCCTTACTGGCTGTCCTTCCCTTACTGGCTGTCCTTCTCTTACTTCATGTCCTTCCCTTACTTGCTGTCCTTCCCTTACTTGCTGTCCTTCTCTTACTTGCTGTCCTTCCCTTACTTGCTGTCCTTCCCTTACTTGCTGTCCTTCCCTTACTTGCTGTCCTTCCCTTACTGGCTGTCTTTCCCTTACTGGCTGTCCTTCCCTTACTGGCTGTCCTTCCCTTACTGGCTGTCCTTCCCTTACTGGCTGTCCTTCCCTTACTGGCTGTCCTTCCCTTACTTCATGTCCTTCCCTTACTTGCTGTCCTTCCCTTACTGGCTGTTCTTCCCTTACTGGCTGTCCTTCCCTTACTTGCTGTCCTTCCCTGTCCTTCCCTTACTTGCTGTCCTTCCCTTACTTGCTGTCCTTCCCTGTCCTTCCCTTACTTGCTGTCCTTCTCTTACTTGCTGTCCTTCCCTTACTTGCTGTCCTTCCCTTACTTGCTGTCCTTCCCTTACTTGCTGTCCTTCCCTGTCCTTCCCTTACTTGCTGTCCTTCTCTTACTTGCTGTCCTTCCCTTACTTGCTGTTCTTCCCTTACTGGCTGTCCTTCCCTTACTTGCTGTCCTTCCCTTACGTGCTGTCCTTCTCTTACGTGCTGTCCTTCTCTTACTTGCTGTCCTTCCCTTACTTGCTGTCCTTCCCTTACTTGCTGTCCTTCCCTTACTTGCTGTCCTTCCCTGTCCTTCCCTTACTTGCTGTCCTTCCCTTACTTGCTGTCCTTCTCTTACTTGCTGTCCTTCCCTTACTTCATGTCCTTCCCTTACTTGCTGTCCTTCCCTTACTTGCTGTTCTTCCCTTACTGGCTGTCCTTCCCTTACTGGCTGTCCTTCCCTTACTGGCTGTCCTTCCCTTACTTCATGTCCTTCCCTTACTTGCTGTCCTTCTCTTACTTGCTGTCCTTCCCTTACTGGCTGTCCTTCCCTTACTGGCTGTCCTTCCCTTACTGGCTGTCCTTCCCTTACTTCATGTCCTTCCCTTACTTGCTGTCCTTCTCTTACTTGCTGTCCTTCCCTTACTGGCTGTTCTTCCCTTACTGGCTGTCCTTCCCTTACTTGCTGTCCTTCCCTTACTTGCTGTCCTTCCCTGTCCTTCCCTTACTTGCTGTCCTTCTCTTACTTGCTGTCCTTCCCTTACTTGCTGTCCTTCCCTGTCCTTCCCTTACTTGCTGTCCTTCTCTTACTTGCTGTCCTTCCCTTACTTCATGTCCTTCCCTTACTTGCTGTCCTTCCCTTACTTGCTGTTCTTCCCTTACTGGCTGTCCTTCCCTTACTGGCTGTCCTTCCCTTACTGGCTGTCCTTCCCTTACTTCATGTCCTTCCCTTACTTGCTGTCCTTCTCTTACTTGCTGTCCTTCCCTTACTTGCTGTCCTTCCCTTACGTGCTGTCCTTCCCCTACTTCATGTCCTTCCCTTACTGGCTGTCCTTCCCTTACTTGCTGTCCTTCTCTTACTTGCTGTCCTTCCCTTACTTGCTGTCCTTCCCTGTCCTTCCCTTACTTGCTGTCCTTCCCTGTCCTTCCCTTACTTGCTGTCCTTCTCTTACTTGCTGTCCTTCCCTTACTTGCTGTCCTTCCCTGTCCTTCCCTTACTTCATGTCCTTCCCTTACTTGCTGTCCTTCCCTTACTTGCTGTTCTTCCCTTACTGGCTGTCCTTCCCTTACTGGCTGTCCTTCCCTTACTGGCTGTCCTTCCCTTACTTCATGTCCTTCCCTTACTTGCTGTCCTTCCCTTACTTCATGTCCTTCTCTTACTTGCTGTCCTTCCCTTACTGGCTGTCCTTCCCTTACTGGCTGTCCTTCCCTTACTTGCTGTCCTTCCCTTACTTGCTGTCCTTCCCTTACTGGCTGTCCTTCTCTTACTTGCTGTCCTTCCCTTACTTGCTGTCCTTCCCTTACTTGCTGTCCTTCCCTGTCCTTCCCTTACTTGCTGTCCTTCTCTTACTTGCTGTCCTTCCCTTACTTGCTGTCCTTCCCTGTCCTTCCCTTACTTGCTGTCCTTCCCTGTCCTTCCCTTACTTGCTGTCCTTCTCTTACTTGCTGTCCTTCTCTTACTTGCTGTCCTTCCCTTACTTGCTGTCCTTCCCTGTCCTTCCCTTACTTGCTGTCCTTCCCTTACTTGCTGTCCTTCTCTTACTTGCTGTCCTTCCCTTACTTCATGTCCTTCCCTTACTTGCTGTCCTTCCCTTACTTGCTGTTCTTCCCTTACTGGCTGTCCTTCCCTTACTGGCTGTCCTTCCCTTACTGGCTGTCCTTCCCTTACTTCATGTCCTTCCCTTACTTGCTGTCCTTCCCTTACTTGCTGTCCTTCTCTTACTTGCTGTCCTTCCCTTACTGGCTGTCCTTCCCTTACTGGCTGTCCTTCCCTTACTTGCTGTCCTTCCCTTACTTGCTGTCCTTCCCTTACTTGCTGTCCTTCCCTTACTGGCTGTCCTTCCCTTACTGGCTGTCCTTCCCTTACTGGCTGTCCTTCCCTTACTGGCTGTCCTTCCCTTACTTCATGTCCTTCCCTTACTTGCTGTCCTTCTCTTACTTGCTGTCCTTCCCTTACTTGCTGTCCTTCCCTTACTGGCTGTCCTTCCCTTACTTGCTGTCCTTCCCTTACTTGCTGTCCTTCCCTTACTGGCTGTCCTTCCCTTACTTGCTGTCCTTCCCTTACTGGCTGTCCTTCCCTTACTGGCTGTCCTTCCCTTACTGGCTGTCCTTCCCTTACTGGCTGTCCTTCCCTTACTTGCTGTCCTTCCCTTACTTGCTGTCCTTCTCTTACTTGCTGTCCTTCCCTTACTGGCTGTCCTTCCCTTACTTGCTGTCCTTCCCTTACTTGCTGTCCTTCCCTTACTTGCTGTCCTTCCCTTACTTGCTGTCCTTCCCTTACTTGCTGTCCTTCCCTTACTTGCTGTCCTTCCCTTACTTGCTGTCCTTCCCTTACTTGCTGTCCTTCCCTTACGTGCTGTCCTTCCCCTACTTCATGTCCTTCCCTTACTGGCTGTCCTTCCCTTACTGGCTGTCCTTCTCTTACTTGCTGTCCTTCCCTTACTTGCTGTCCTTCCCTGTCCTTCCCTTACTTGCTGTCCTTCTCTTACTTGCTGTCCTTCCCTTACTTGCTGTCCTTCCCTGTCCTTCCCTTACTTGCTGTCCTTCCCTGTCCTTCCCTTACTTGCTGTCCTTCTCTTACTTGCTGTCCTTCCCTTACTTGCTGTCCTTCCCTGTCCTTCCCTTACTTGCTGTCCTTCCCTTACTTGCTGTCCTTCCCTTACTGGCTGTCCTTCTCTTACTTGCTGTCCTTCCCTTACTTGCTGTCCTTCCCTGTCCTTCCCTTACTTGCTGTCCTTCCCTGTCCTTCCCTTACTTGCTGTCCTTCTCTTACTTGCTGTCCTTCCCTTACTTGCTGTCCTTCCCTGTCCTTCCCTTACTTGCTGTCCTTCCCTGTCCTTCCCTTACTTGCTGTCCTTCCCTGTCCTTCCCTTACTTGCTGTCCTTCTCTTACTTGCTGTCCTTCTCTTACTTGCTGTCCTTCCCTTACTTGCTGTCCTTCCCTTACTTGCTGTCCTTCCCTTACTTGCTGTCCTTCTCTTACTTGCTGTCCTTCCCTTACTTCATGTCCTTCCCTTACTTGCTGTCCTTCCCTTACTTGCTGTCCTTCCCTTACTGGCTGTCCTTCCCTTACTGGCTGTCCTTCCCTTACTGGCTGTCCTTCCCTTACTTGCTGTCCTTCCCTTACTTCATGTCCTTCCCTTACTTGCTGTCCTTCTCTTACTTGCTGTCCTTCCCTTACTGGCTGTTCTTCCCTTACTGGCTGTCCTTCCCTTACTTGCTGTCCTTCCCTTACTTGCTGTCCTTCCCTTACTGGCTGTCCTTCCCTTACTGGCTGTCCTTCCCTTACTGGCTGTCCTTCCCTTACTGGCTGTCCTTCCCTTACTGGCTGTCCTTCCCTTACTTCATGTCCTTCCCTTACTTGCTGTCCTTCTCTTACTTGCTGTCCTTCCCTTACTGGCTGTTCTTCCCTTACTGGCTGTCCTTCCCTTACTTGCTGTCCTTCCCTTACTTGCTGTCCTTCCCTTACTTGCTGTCTTTCCCTTACTGGCTGTCCTTCCCTTACTGGCTGTCCTTCCCTTACTGGCTGTCCTTCCCTTACTGGCTGTCCTTCCCTTACTGGCTGTCCTTCCCTTACTTGCTGTCCTTCCCTTACTTGCTGTCCTTCTCTTACTTG
Organism: Stratiolaelaps scimitus; assembly: GCA_019614645.1. Classification (NCBI taxonomy): domain Eukaryota; kingdom Metazoa; phylum Arthropoda; class Arachnida; order Mesostigmata; family Laelapidae; genus Stratiolaelaps; species Stratiolaelaps scimitus. The sequence goes on from JABWDB010000048.1 coordinate 2,284,793, forward strand.
CTGTCCTTCCCTTACTGGCTGTCCTTCCCTTACTTGCTGTCCTTCCCTTACTTGCTGTCCTTCCCTTACTTGCTGTCCTTCCCTTACTTGCTGTCCTTCCCTTACTTGCTGTCCTTCCCTTACTTGCTGTCCTTCCCTTACTTGCTGTCCTTCCCTTACTTGCTGTCCTTCCCTTACGTGCTGTCCTTCCCCTACTTCATGTCCTTCCCTTACTGGCTGTCCTTCCCTTACTGGCTGTCCTTCTCTTACTTGCTGTCCTTCCCTTACTTGCTGTCCTTCCCTGTCCTTCCCTTACTTGCTGTCCTTCCCTGTCCTTCCCTTACTTGCTGTCCTTCTCTTACTTGCTGTCCTTCCCTTACTTGCTGTCCTTCCCTGTCCTTCCCTTACTTGCTGTCCTTCCCTTACTTGCTGTCCTTCCCTGTCCTTCCCTTACTTGCTGTCCTTCCCTTACTTGCTGTCCTTCTCTTACTTGCTGTCCTTCCCTTACTTCATGTCCTTCCCTTACTTGCTGTCCTTCCCTTACTTGCTGTCCTTCTCTTACTTGCTGTCCTTCCCTTACTTGCTGTGTCCTTCCCTTACTTGCTGTCCTTCCCTTACTTGCTGTCCTTCCCTTACTTGCTGTCCTTCCCTTACTTCATGTCCTTCCCTTACTTGCTGTCCTTCCCTTACTTGCTGTCCTTCTCTTACTTGCTGTCCTTCCCTTACTTGCTGTGTCCTTCCCTTACTTGCTGTCCTTCCCTGTCCTTCCCTTACTTCATGTCCTTCCCTTACTTGCTGTCCTTCTCTTACTTGCTGTCCTTCCCTTACTGGCTGTTCTTCCCTTACTGGCTGTCCTTCCCTTACTTGCTGTCCTTCCCTTACTTGCTGTCCTTCCCTTACTGGCTGTCTTTCCCTTACTGGCTGTCCTTCCCTTACTGGCTGTCCTTCCCTTACTGGCTGTCCTTCCCTTACTGGCTGTCCTTCCCTTACTTCATGTCCTTCCCTTACTTGCTGTCCTTCTCTTACTTGCTGTCCTTCCCTTACTGGCTGTTCTTCCCTTACTGGCTGTCCTTCCCTTACTTGCTGTCCTTCCCTTACTTGCTGTCCTTCCCTTACTGGCTGTCTTTCCCTTACTGGCTGTCCTTCCCTTACTGGCTGTCCTTCCCTTACTGGCTGTCCTTCCCTTACTGGCTGTCCTTCCCTTACTTCATGTCCTTCCCTTACTTGCTGTCCTTCTCTTACTTGCTGTCCTTCCCTTACTGGCTGTCCTTCCCTTACTTGCTGTCCTTCCCTTACTTGCTGTCCTTCCCTTACTTGCTGTCCTTCCCTGTCCTTCCCTTACTTGCTGTCCTTCCCTGTCCTTCCCTTACTTGCTGTCCTTCTCTTACTTGCTGTCCTTCCCTTACTTGCTGTCCTTCTCTTACTTGCTGTCCTTCCCTTACTTGCTGTCCTTCTCTTACTTGCTGTCCTTCCCTTACTTGCTGTGTCCTTCCCTTACTTGCTGTTCTTCTCTGTCCTTCTCTTACTTGCTGTCCTTCCCTTACTTGCTGTCCTTCTCTTACTTGCTGTCCTTCCCTTACTGGCTGTTCTTCCCTTACTGGCTGTCCTTCCCTTACTTGCTGTCCTTCTCTTACTTGCTGTCCTTCCCTTACTTCATGTCCTTCCCTTACTTGCTGTCCTTCCCTTACTTGCTGTCCTTCTCTTACTTGCTGTCCTTCCCTTACTTGCTGTGTCCTTCCCTTACTTGCTGTCCTTCCCTGTCCTTCTCTTACTTGCTGTCCTTCCCTTACTTGCTGTCCTTCTCTTACTTGCTGTCCTTCCCTTACTGGCTGTTCTTCCCTTACTGGCTGTCCTTCCCTTACTGGCTGTCCTTCCCTTACTGGCTGTCCTTCCCTTACTTCATGTCCTTCCCTTACTTGCTGTCCTTCTCTTACTTGCTGTCCTTCCCTTACTGGCTGTTCTTCCCTTACTGGCTGTCCTTCCCTTACTTGCTGTCCTTCCCTTACTTGCTGTCCTTCCCTTACTGGCTGTCTTTCCCTTACTGGCTGTCCTTCCCTTACTGGCTGTCCTTCCCTTACTGGCTGTCCTTCCCTTACTGGCTGTCCTTCCCTTACTTCATGTCCTTCCCTTACTTGCTGTCCTTCTCTTACTTGCTGTCCTTCCCTTACTGGCTGTCCTTCCCTTACTTGCTGTCCTTCCCTTACTTGCTGTCCTTCCCTTACTTGCTGTCCTTCCCTTACTTGCTGTCCTTCCCTTACTTGCTGTCCTTCCCTTACTTGCTGTCCTTCCCTTACTTGCTGTCCTTCCCTTACGTGCTGTCCTTCCCCTACTTCATGTCCTTCCCTTACTGGCTGTCCTTCCCTTACTGGCTGTCCTTCCCTTACTGGCTGTCCTTCCCTTACTTCATGTCCTTCCCTTACTTGCTGTCCTTCTCTTACTTGCTGTCCTTCCCTTACTGGCTGTTCTTCCCTTACTGGCTGTCCTTCCCTTACTTGCTGTCCTTCCCTTACTTGCTGTCCTTCCCTTACTGGCTGTCTTTCCCTTACTGGCTGTCCTTCCCTTACTGGCTGTCCTTCCCTTACTGGCTGTCCTTCCCTTACTTCATGTCCTTCCCTTACTTGCTGTCCTTCTCTTACTTGCTGTCCTTCCCTTACTGGCTGTTCTTCCCTTACTGGCTGTCCTTCCCTTACTTGCTGTCCTTCCCTTACTTGCTGTCCTTCCCTTACTGGCTGTCTTTCCCTTACTGGCTGTCCTTCCCTTACTGGCTGTCCTTCCCTTACTGGCTGTCCTTCCCTTACTGGCTGTCCTTCCCTTACTTCATGTCCTTCCCTTACTTGCTGTCCTTCTCTTACTTGCTGTCCTTCCCTTACTGGCTGTCCTTCCCTTACTTGCTGTCCTTCCCTTACTTGCTGTCCTTCCCTTACTTGCTGTCCTTCCCTGTCCTTCCCTTACTTGCTGTCCTTCCCTGTCCTTCCCTTACTTGCTGTCCTTCTCTTACTTGCTGTCCTTCCCTTACTTGCTGTCCTTCCCTGTCCTTCCCTTACTTGCTGTCCTTCCCTTACTTGCTGTCCTTCTCTTACTTGCTGTCCTTCCCTTACTTGCTGTCCTTCCCTGTCCTTCCCTTACTTGCTGTCCTTCCCTTACTTGCTGTCCTTCTCTTACTTGCTGTCCTTCCCTTACTTGCTGTCCTTCTCTTACTTGCTGTCCTTCCCTTACTTGCTGTGTCCTTCCCTTACTTGCTGTCCTTCCCTGTCCTTCTCTTACTTGCTGTCCTTCCCTTACTTGCTGTCCTTCTCTTACTTGCTGTCCTTCCCTTACTGGCTGTCCTTCCCTTACTGGCTGTCCTTCCCTTACTTGCTGTCCTTCTCTTACTTGCTGTCCTTCCCTTACTTCATGTCCTTCCCTTACTTGCTGTCCTTCCCTTACTTGCTGTCCTTCTCTTACTTGCTGTCCTTCCCTTACTGGCTGTCCTTCCCTTACTTCATGTCCTTCCCTTACTTGCTGTCCTTCTCTTACTTGCTGTCCTTCCCTTACTGGCTGTTCTTCCCTTACTGGCTGTCCTTCCCTTACTTGCTGTCCTTCCCTTACTTGCTGTCCTTCCCTTACTGGCTGTCTTTCCCTTACTGGCTGTCCTTCCCTTACTGGCTGTCCTTCCCTTACTGGCTGTCCTTCCCTTACTGGCTGTCCTTCCCTTACTTCATGTCCTTCCCTTACTTGCTGTCCTTCTCTTACTTGCTGTCCTTCCCTTACTGGCTGTCCTTCCCTTACTTGCTGTCCTTCCCTTACTTGCTGTCCTTCCCTTACTTGCTGTCCTTCCCTTACTTGCTGTCCTTCCCTTACTTGCTGTCCTTCCCTTACTTGCTGTCCTTCCCTTACTTGCTGTCCTTCCCTTACGTGCTGTCCTTCCCCTACTTCATGTCCTTCCCTTACTGGCTGTCCTTCCCTTACTGGCTGTCCTTCTCTTACTTGCTGTCCTTCCCTTACTTGCTGTCCTTCCCTTACTTGCTGTCCTTCCCTTACTTGCTGTCCTTCTCTTACTTGCTGTCCTTCCCTTACTTGCTGTCCTTCCCTGTCCTTCCCTTACTTGCTGTCCTTCCCTTACTTGCTGTCCTTCTCTTACTTGCTGTCCTTCCCTTACTTCATGTCCTTCCCTTACTTGCTGTCCTTCTCTTACTTGCTGTCCTTCCCTTACTTCATGTCCTTCCCTTACTTGCTGTCCTTCCCTTACTTGCTGTTCTTCCCTTACTGGCTGTCCTTCCCTTACTGGCTGTCCTTCCCTTACTGGCTGTCCTTCCCTTACTTCATGTCCTTCCCTTACTTGCTGTCCTTCTCTTACTTGCTGTCCTTCCCTTACGTGCTGTCCTTCCCCTACTTCATGTCCTTCCCTTACTGGCTGTCCTTCCCTTACTGGCTGTCCTTCTCTTACTTGCTGTCCTTCCCTTACTTGCTGTCCTTCCCTGTCCTTCCCTTACTTGCTGTCCTTCCCTGTCCTTCCCTTACTTGCTGTCCTTCCCTGTCCTTCCCTTACTTGCTGTCCTTCCCTGTCCTTGTGTGGGTTTTAACTCTGAGAGAGCACGAGTGTTTAGCAATCTGACAGTCATGCATTTCAATGCCGGTACAGGTGGACTAAAGAAAGCCGAACAGTTAGAGACCTTGGCCGATCTCCTGGAAAATGAGGGTGACGGGCTCGATGTAGTGGTGGTAAGTGAGACTTGGCTTAAACTGGTTGACTTTGACGGATATGGTATTGCTGACTTCAATTACATTGGATCTGGTCGTGAAAATGGGAGACACGGCGGCGGCGTGGGAATGTTTGTTCGTCGTACTTGTAACATCCTATCTTCTGAATCCAGAACAAACGCGGATGGCACGGTGCAGGTAGTGAAAGCACATATCAGGAAGAGTAGCTTTGAGGGACACATTATTGGCTTCTACTCAAATCACTTCCTTGCCTGTGAGAGGCTCCTTGACGGACTGGAGGAGATTCTTCCAGTTGGTTCTACACTGCCATGCATCGTTTTGGGCGACTCGAACGTCAATCTTATGGCGAGATCGTTGACGGGTGATAGTTACTCGACGTTTTTTTCCTCTAGAGACTTCCAACTTATCATCGATAAGGTAACTCGTCCCAGATCTGGCACATGCATTGATCACATAGCTATTAAGAACTGCGAAGATTTCCTTGATATCTCTCCTGTGGTCTGGCGCACGCCGTTGTTCTCTGATCACTACCCGGTTATCATTACGGTCGCGGGCAGAATCTCCGCTAGTCCTAGGAGTGCACTGTCCGAAACACCAGATGAGAGGATAACACACGACAAGGAGAGCGTCCTGCTCTTCAAAGAGCGGTTATGCAAGCTCAGTTGGCTTAGTGTATATGATGCAAACGACGCTGACACTGCTCTCGATTGTTTTGGTCACGTGCTTAACAGGGTATATAATAGTAGTTTTACCCCGACCATTTGTTCTGAGTCGAGTCTCCATAGTAGATTTAAATTTTCCCCTGGCCTCCGTCGATTAAGGCTTTCAGTCAATAAAGCTTATCGCCGGCATCTCCGTGACAAGTCACTAGAGTCGAAATCAGCCTATTATCGTTGTCTTCTTAGATATAGGCGTGCTCTTCGGCGGGACCGTTTCTCATTTTATAAGAGACGCTTCACTAGCTTTAAAGGGAATTCCACGCAGCTGTGGAAGTTCATCAACTCGTCCTGTGGTAGAACTAATAAGATTGCTGGGCTTCCGCGAGCGCTGGAGATCCCCACAGGTATTCTGGAGACACCTCAGGCCGTCGCAGATGAGCTCAATAGACATTTTGCGTCGGTAGGAACGAAGACGGTATCTGGCATTCAATTGGAGGATGATATCAGCCAGGAACTTGAAACTATCTGGCCGTTTCCTAAGAGAACTTTTACTTTTCCGGTAGTCAAGGAATTTGAGGTACAGAGGATTATGGAAGTTACGAAGGCCTCGTGGGGCGTTGGCGTAACTGGTATTCCAAGTCGGTTGATAAAAGTATCTTCTATTGTCTTGGCGCGCCCACTAACTCATCTCATCAACCTATCTCTTCGTACTGGGTCTTTTCCCCGTAAGCTGAAAGATGCATGGGTTATTCCGTTGTTTAAAAATAAAGGTGATCGGAAACTAGTCGGCAACTATCGACCCATATCGTTAGTTGATTACTTATCTAAGGTCATTGAGAAGATTGTTACTGTGAGTTTAGATCGACATCTCTCTGCCCTGAACTTCTTCTCACCATGCCAATTTGGTTTTCGCAAGTCCCGCTCAACCGACTTGGCCCTTGCGCATTTATGCCACGAAGTGTCTACAGCGCTGGAATCCAAGTACCTGTGCCTCGGGGTTTTCTTGGATATAGCGGCGGCGTTCAACTGTTTACGTCACTCCCTCTTCTTGCAAATGCTCGAACATCTTGGATGCAACGACATGGTGTTATGCTGGTTCAGGTCGTATCTGATGGACAGGCGGCAGGCCGTGAAAGTTGGGTCGGTGACATCGTCTTGGGAAGTCCTTAACATTGGGACTCCACAGGGGTCCATCATGGGGCCCTTTATGTTTATCATTCTGATTAATTTTATCTTATTAAAGATAGCGAAGGTTGTTCCCTGTAAGACAATTACGTACGCAGACGACACGACACTCCTGTTTCGCATCAGACCATCGGCGGACCAAACAGAGTTACTGCTTGCGATAGAGAAAGTGGAGTATGTAGTAAAGATTTTTGGGAGATTTGGTCTAGTCGTCAATGCGGGGAAAACCTGCCTTACTCTGTTTTGTACACCTCAGAGAAGGAGACCGGTAGACTCAGTTTTATTTTGTGGTGAGCAGGTGTCGTTATCGGATACGGCTAAATGCCTCGGTCTTTTGTTGCATAAGCATCTCAAATGGTCTGCCCATTTGAGAGCTATCACTCCTAAATGCTACGCTGTAATTGCTCGCATTCGACGTCTTCGAGAGCTTGGATTTCCGAAGAATTGCCTCTTGCTTGTCTACAATTCCTTGCTAATACCGACGTTGGGATATGTCATGTCCATCTGGGGCAATGGATATAAAGAGGTAGTAGATAGAGGGAGAGTAATTCAAAATGATGCACTTCGAGCAGTGTTTGGAAGGTCCCGCAGAGAGTCTGTTACCGATCTCTATGGCAGGTACAAACTCCTCACCGTGGATAAGTTAAGTCAGGTTTCCACCGCGATTCTGGCTTTCAAAATGATCAAGGGTATAATACCGTCCGATGTCGCGTTCCCCATTGTGGCCGTCGACAGAAAAACTTCTCGCCGGGCAACAGAGTTTGTACTACCTACAGCCGTCAGGGTAACTACTTGCCAGTCTCTGGCTTATCAGATGCCGTTGGTTTGGAGCTCGCTCCCGAAGGAGGTTAGGGAGCTCACATCTACCAGGAAGTTTGCCAAGGAGATAAAGAAAATATTGCAGTTATAATGTTATATAATTGTGTGAATTAGATACCCTGAATATTGTGAATTGTAAATAATTTGAGTGAATGTAAATATCTGTTGACAGAATAATCTATTATAATTGTGAAATCGTAATTGCATGAACAATTTGGTGATAATACACTCTTACTTTTACCCTATTTTTTAATCGAGAACTTAAGCATTGTAAAATTGCAGTTCCGGAAATAAACCGCAAATGTTATGTTATGTTATGTCCTTCCCTTACTTCATGTCCTTCCCTTACTTGCTGTCCTTCCCTTACTTGCTGTCCTTCCCTTACTTGCTGTCCTTCCCTTACTTGCTGTCCTTCTCTAACTCGCTGTCCTTCCCTTACTTCATGTCCTTTCCTTACTTGCTGTCCTTCCCTTACTTGCTGTTCTTCCCTTACTGGCTGTCCTTTCCTTACTGGCTGTCCTTCCCTTACTGGCTGTCCTTCCCTTACTTGCTGTCCTTCCCTTACTTGCTGTCCTTCCCTTACTGGCTGTCTTTCCCTTACTGGCTGTCCTTCCCTTACTGGCTGTCCTTCCCTTACTGGCTGTCCTTCCCTTACTGGCTGTCCTTCCCTTACTTCATGTCCTTCCCTTACTTGCTGTCCTTCTCTTACTTGCTGTCCTTCCCTTACTGGCTGTTCTTCCCTTACTGGCTGTCCTTCCCTTACTTGCTGTCCTTCCCTTACTTGCTGTCCTTCCCTTACTGGCTGTCCTTCCCTTACTGGCTGTCCTTCCCTTACTGGCTGTCCTTCCCTTACTGGCTGTCCTTCCCTTACTGGCTGTCCTTCCCTTACTTGCTGTCCTTCTCTTACTTGCTGTCCTTCCCTTACTGGCTGTCCTTCCCTTACTTGCTGTCCTTCCCTTACTTGCTGTCCTTCCCTTACTTGCTGTCCTTCCCTTACTTGCTGTCCTTCCCTTACTTGCTGTCCTTCCCTTACTTGCTGTCCTTCCCTTACTTGCTGTCCTTCCCTTACGTGCTGTCCTTCCCCTACTTCATGTCCTTCCCTTACTGGCTGTCCTTCCCTTACTGGCTGTCCTTCTCTTACTTGCTGTCCTTCCCTTACTTGCTGTCCTTCCCTGTCCTTCCCTTACTTGCTGTCCTTCTCTTACTTGCTGTCCTTCCCTTACTTGCTGTCCTTCCCTGTCCTTCCCTTACTTGCTGTCCTTCCCTTACTTGCTGTCCTTCCCTTACGTGCTGTCCTTCCCCTACTTCATGTCCTTCCCTTACTGGCTGTCCTTCTCTTACTTGCTGTCCTTCCCTTACTTGCTGTCCTTCCCTGTCCTTCCCTTACTTGCTGTCCTTCCCTGTCCTTCCCTTACTTGCTGTCCTTCTCTTACTTGCTGTCCTTCCCTTACTTGCTGTCCTTCCCTGTCCTTCCCTTACTTGCTGTCCTTCCCTGTCCTTCCCTTACTTGCTGTCCTTCCCTTACTTGCTGTCCTTCTCTTACTTGCTGTCCTTCCCTTACTTCATGTCCTTCCCTTACTTGCTGTCCTTCCCTTACTTGCTGTCCTTCTCTTACTTGCTGTCCTTCCCTTACTTGCTGTGTCCTTCCCTTACTTGCTGTCCTTCCCTGTCCTTCTCTTACTTGCTGTCCTTCCCTTACTTGCTGTCCTTCTCTTACTTGCTGTCCTTCCCTTACTTGCTGTGTCCTTCCCTTACTTGCTGTCCTTCCCTTACGTGCTGTCCTTCCCCTACTTCATGTCCTTCCCTTACTGGCTGTCCTTCCCTTACTGGCTGTCCTTCTCTTACTTGCTGTCCTTCCCTTACTTGCTGTCCTTCCCTGTCCTTCCCTTACTTGCTGTCCTTCCCTTACTTGCTGTCCTTCCCTGTCCTTCCCTTACTTGCTGTCCTTCTCTTACTTGCTGTCCTTCCCTTACTTGCTGTCCTTCCCTGTCCTTCCCTTACTTGCTGTCCATCCCTCTTCCCTTACTTGCTGTCCTTCCCTTACTGGCTGTCTTTCCCTTACTGGCTGTCCTTCCCTTACTGGCTGTCCTTCCCTTACTGGCTGTCCTTCCCTTACTTCATGTCCTTCCCTTACTTGCTGTCCTTCTCTTACTTGCTGTCCTTCCCTTACTGGCTGTCCTTCCCTTACTTGCTGTCCTTCCCTTGTCCTTTCCTTACTTGCTGTCCTTCCCTTGTCCTTCCCTTACTTGCTGTCCTTCCCTCTTCCCTTACTTGCTGTCCTTCCCTCTTCCCTTACTTGCTGTCCTTCCCTTGTCCTTCCCTTACTTGCTGTCATTTCCTTGTCCTTCCCTTACTTGCTGTCCTTCCCTTGTCCTTCCCTTACTTGCTGTCCTTCCCTTGTCCTTCCCTTACGTGCTGTCCTTCCCTTACTTGCTGTCCTTCCCTTGTCCTTCCCTTACTTGCTGTCCTTCCCTTGTCCTTCCCTTACGTGCTGTCCTTCCCTTACTTGCTGTCCTTCCCTTGTCCTTCCCTTACTTGCTGTCCTTCCCTTACGTGCTGTCCTTCCCTTACTTGCTGTCCTTCCCTTACGTGCTGTCCTTCCCTTACTTGCTGTCCTTCCCTTGTCCTTCCCTTACTTGCTGTCTTTCCCTTACTTGCTGTCCTTCCCTTACTTGCTGTCCTTCCCTTACTTGCTGTCCTTCTCTTACTTGCTGTCCTTCTCTTACTTGCTGTCCTTCCCTTACTTGCTGTCCTTCTCTTACTTGCTGTCCTTCCCTTACTTGCTGTCCTTCTCTTACTTCATGTCCTTCCCTTACTTGCTGTCCTTCCCTTACTGGCTGTCCTTCTCTTACTGGCTGTCCTTCCCTTACTGGCTGTCCTTC